>JANGYB010000010.1:0-600000 GCA_025433615.1 Fusarium sp. LHS14.1 | reverse complement strand
CATCCAAAGACTCCAAATGGTTTCCCGGGAAAGGTTGACGGAGTGAAGCGTGTATCACGTGTGAGAAGGAGAAGACAGATGATGGACCCAAATAGTGCCGTGCTTCTCCATCAGCTGTCATACCCAGGAGGGCGACTTTGCTCGACAATTCACTGACGACGTCGTCGTCGTCGTCCTTTGTCGATACCGTCGGGGAATGGCCACTGGCTGTATCCTCTGTTCTCGTAGCTGCGACTGGCGGAGTAGTGTTTCCCTGGCGTGTTCTCCGAAGCAGGTCCTCAAGAACTGCAACCTTGGCTTCTAACGTTTCTACGTAATTCCGCGGCTGTTGTCTTCTTGTTGCTGGGTCTTCGACGAGGCAAGCTATGACAGTATGAGCATGGAAGTAAGGAATTCTGGCCTCTTTATGATTTACCAATGTTATAACGTTGGCAGTTTACACAGGATGGGACCTGGTTATCACACTATGCAGATGAATATGGCATTCCAAAGTTCGTCATGACCATTCATACCTTTAGTTTCCGTTCTTTGCAGTTGATGCAAGCTAATTGTGCTCTTGGGCCGGTACGGATCCGTCGAGAGCCGGGTAATGCCTGCCTGTGACCAAGATTCTGCATCTTGATGTCGAGGTCTGAGGAGACAATGCTATGGTCTTCCGGTGGTAACCGAACCCTTGTTGGAAAAGAGGCTTTTGGCAGTACTTGATTTGATCAGCTGGACACCTAACACGTCACTAATGTTATCGGGTCCATCTCGCACCAGCTGTTGAGCCGGCGGTTTCAAGGTATTTTCTTATCAGCACGGAGTACTTCCCCGCTTTTGCTCTCATTGGATGACCGTATAGTTCCATGGAAAGTTCCGCGGAGGGTTCATTGGCTTCTCGGGAGAATACGGTTACCGTAGAAACTTGGCCATTGATCGCAGGCTGGGCAACAATACAAATATTCGTCCCAGGTATTCGCGGACTGAACACCCTGACTCGTGCCCTGATAAGCTGTATATTGCCAAAGTTAGGAATTAATTTAGATATGGTGTCAAGATCCCTATAGTTTTCTACTCGTAAATATGGCACTGGGCTGATCACCCCCCCTCATGAGATGTAAAGAAGTTGGTCTGTATTGAAATAAGGGGAGAGTATTGCATGAGGATCTTTGTGCTCCTTGTTTCATCTACTACGAACAATTCCAATCGTGACTGAGCCTGAAATTTGACTTAGATACAAGACAGGGCCACAAGCACACAGTAGATTACAGTCTATAAGGACGACTTCAATGGGGTTTCCCCCAATCCAATCTTGGCGACCTCCTGAGCCACGCCCCAACAGAGTTCGTATCCCGCGCCGCCAGCTCCATACGCATGAATGAGCTTGACTCCACGCCGGTGGTTGCCTTGACCGCTTTGCGTAACCGAAAGATGAAGAGGCTCGGAAGACAATCGCAGGCCTCCTTTTCGCTCGGGCCTTCTTCCAACAATATCTCTAATGACATCAAATTTCGAGTTTGCGTTCAAGATGGCAGGGTACATCTTGGCCGCTTGGGTTAAGAGATGGTTTCTTGTCTCCAGTGATGCTCTTGCGGACCAGTTGTTGGGTTCCTTCGTGCCTCCAATGATGGTACCGCCTTCAAGCGGTCGAGGAATGATAAAGGTCCATGAACCGTCTTTGTTCTGCTGTGTGATGGTTTTGTCGCAGGTGTTGCTAACAAGGCAAGTTTGGCCTACATTGATGAATCAATAACTGTTGGCAGCCAAGACAGAATTAGGGATACAAAAAATGATAGCCAGGTGAAAAGATTGAACAGTTAAATACTGACCTCTAACAGGGAACACATCAGAATCCCCGAAGCCCACTCCTGAGCAGTTCACAACCACCTGGACGTTGGGTGCAAGGCTTGCGGCCTCAGCTAGGCTAGTGAGCTTCAAACGCATCGTGTTTCCACCGCGAAGAACAAAACGACGGAGCAGAAAGACACAGTAGACGGGCGGGTTTAGGCACCATGCCCGATACTTGCTTCCGAACTTGATATTGGGCCGCAGTTCATGCTGTTGGAGTAGCTGAAACCCCTCGGCTTCGGAGTAGCCACCCTGCAACTTGAGATACTCTTCAGAAGGGTCTTCCAAGTAGTCAAAGGCATCCACGAACTCGATTCCTGCCTCAGGGTGTGTCTTGGACTGTGCGCGGAAAACATCCCAGGTAACTTGTTCGAGCTTTCGGTCGCGGACTTGTTGAGGTGTCGTACAGGGCGCAATTCGAGAGTGAGCGCCTGCCCAAGGAGAGGCATAATTGATGGATTCGTCGCCCGGAAACTCCGCGGCGACGATGGTGATAGATCCACGGGGCTTGCTTGCCGCCAACCTTTCCTGAAGTTCCAAGGCCGCCGTGATACCTAGGATTCCCGCTCTAGCGTGTCGGATTAATTAGCCATAATTCATTGCAAATAAAACAGCAAGTCAATGGATGACAGCAGGGAGATCAATAGCAAGTGAATGTGTATGAGCTTAGGCTGAGGTTGAGGCTTGTCTACTTACCCAACAACGACGATTTGACAGGACTGGTCCATGTTGGCAAGCTGGTAGCGATAAAATCCCCTCCTGATAGATAACAAAGCCTTTTGGTACTTTTGGTGCGGATTGAGGTTTTTGTGACGTCGAAAGTCTTGCGCGTTTAACTTCCCTAGGCACCAAGTGAATCTTGGAAACGGCGGATGATAAAAGGTCTCTTGGTAGTTGTAGCTGGAGGGTTGGGTTGTATTGTAGTATAGGTACCCGAGAGATAAGAACCCACTTCTGCATCAGCTGTGAGTTGAGACACAAGAGCAGTCACTTGAAGTCCAGCGCAAAGCAACACCCAAGCTTGGCTTAGCCTCCGAAGGTTACCGGCATCATGCAAGAGTGATTATCAAGATCATACCCCGTCTTGGCCCTAATGTTACCCGAGTCATGCAGCAGCTGGCACTTTCCTTCAACAGATGTAAAAGAATGCCCAACTTTGGCCTAGGGCCTGATTGAAGGAAGGGCACAGGTTACAGGCAGAACGTGGGGAAGATTTGGTTTCTGTAAGTTGTTGAATGACTATTGGCCGCTCGTATTCTTCCGAAAACGCTTTTACATTATTGGCTAGGTGAGGAGGGGAACAATTCCCCTGGACCTAGTAGGACTAGGCACGGCCGAACCTGGTCCCGACCCCCGTTCGCATTCTTCGTTATCATGATGAACCCCAATAAGTCATCAGACTGAACAGATCCGTGTATAAGAAGAAACAGACCTTCTTTACCTATTCTAGCTTCCTGTACTGGCAATAATATTTTCTCATCTTGCCTCAAAATCGTCAGCAACATGCCTACTCCTCCCCAAGCTCAGAAAAACCCACCCAGCTCTCATGTCGTGAGCAACGGAGAGACTCAAAACCCTACCGACAAAAAGCTCCAGACAGCACCTGCCCCTTCGGCTGATATCCATGCTGGAAACACCATATTGTTCCCTCCTGGCACCGTACGCCTTGAGGACCCGGATGCTGCCGCAAGTCGCGAGGGTATTATCCTTCAACCACGACCGACCTTAGACCCAAATGATCCGTTGAATTGGCCAAACTGGCGCAAATACATCAACTTTGGGCTCGTCAGTTTCTATGTCCTGATGGTCTCTGAGTTTATCAACTCTGCTGGTCCGACCTGGGGTCCTATGCAGAAAGAACTCGGGTTTAGCGATGAGGCCCTGACCGCGAGCTATGCTATCGGGTGCGCATGTCTCGCCGTTGGCGCTGTTCTGCTTGTCCCCTTTGCTCTCAAATTCGGCCGCCGGCCCTTCTACCTTTTCAGCTCCTTGGTCTAAACTGGCGTGGGTGTCTGGTCCGCGAAGATCCAAAATGTGCTTGACCTTCTCCTGGTCAATGCCATCAACAATATTTTCGGGGCGCTTGCCGAAGTCATCGTGCAAATGACAATCGCAGATGTCTTCTTCATTCATCAGCGCGGTACCTTGAACAGTATCTACATCTGGTTCTGGCAAATATCTGTCTCCCTTGGCCCATTTATCGCTGGCTATATCACTACAGGTCAAGGTTGGAGATGGGTCTGGTGGTGTAATGCCATTCTTTTTGGTGCTTTCTATATCCTTATCTGTTTCTGTTACGAAGAAACAAAATTCTGCACTGAGGATTCACCCGCACCTGTTCAGCCCTCGAAGTCTGGCCACAATCGCGATGTTGAAGATGATTCGAAACCAGGAGCGGGCAGAACCTCGGTCGCAGTTGAGGAGGGTTCACAGCATAACCCATATGCTATCAGGGTCAACTACAATATTCCCAAGAAGACGTACTGGCAGCGGCTGGTGCTTACAACTACCACGTCATCTTCTGGTGGCCTCACAACCCTCCTTAGCCATATGTACCAGCCTCTAATCCTCCTTTCCACTGTGCCGGCGGTCACCTATACCGCACTCGCTTACGGTATCTTGGTTGCGACGTCAGATGTTATGTCGACAACACTCTCGCTCTACATGACGAAGCCGCCATACAATTTTGCGCCTAACGAGATAGGCCTTATGAATTTATCCAAGTTAGTTGGCAGTTCAATCGGCACTCTGATTGTTGGCCCTCTTAGTGATACTTTGATCCTACGACTTGCCCGCCGGAATGACGGTATCTACGAACCGGAAACACGATTATGGAGTCTTGTCCCTTTTCTTCCTCTTATCCCTGCCGGGGCGTTACTTTTTGGGCTCGGTCTACATAATGGCCTACCATGGCCTATTATTGCTGTCGCTTTGGCACTCTTCAAGCTTGGAATGGCACCAGTGAATAGCATCACTATCACTTACCTCACCGATTCCTACCAAGATGTAAGTCTACCGCCAATTTTTTGCCATTTTCTTTTTGAACATTTGAACATCTTGAGGCTAAGAGAATTAGGTCATTGGTGATGCATTAGTTGGCGTTACCATCGTCCGCAATCTCTTTAGCACCGCCTTTATTTTCGCTCTCGACCCATGGATTCGTTCTGCGGGCATTCAATGGGTACTTATAACGATTGTCCTGATTACTATCGCAATTCTCTCCTTGACTGGCGTTTTGATTAAGTACGGTAAGGCATTTCGCGCACACACCGCTGAGAGATACCAGTGTTTGGCGCTCCTTCAGTACAAGGAGAGATAAGCCGCTTCGAGAAGGTTGGCATGGAGCATCAGGGAGCCCTGGGCTTGGGCTGGTGCACGATTTCAGGGGGTTGGCAACTGCTAGTCTTTTCTCGTATGGTCTGTATCTCACTTGGTTGGGGGTATGTCAAGGGTGGAGGCCTCGGTAATAATCAGATCGAACTCTCTTATGACTTGACCTTTTCATTCTTGGACGCTTGAAGAGATAGCTGGATGGGGTCCTAACCAAAGGGGGAGTCGCAGGTTTTGAGGAACAATTGACTAGTCAAGTAGACGTCAACGGCGTCAAAAGAACTTCATCTCTTGCATTCAGTTTTACTTGGTCATCCTTTATAGGACATATGCTATAGTTGTATCAGTGTAGACGATCGTCGCATGCTGACCGAGCTTGGAGCCCTTTACAGTCTCAGTTTTCTGCCAGGCTTATCATTGTCTCATCTTTTCCCAATTTGCCTTTGTTTGTATGATGAAGCAGTCTGAGCGGTGGTGAGCTTGAAGACTTGACACGTTTACATATTCAGGGAAAGAGGGAGAGCACCTCCAACCGAGCCCGGGCATGGGCAAGCGTTACATGCACAGCTGGTTGTGCAAATAAGAACAAGTGATCCGCGTACGGCCGTAAACTCATGGGATGCAAAAGGAGAATCTCTTACCCTGCTGGCTTGGGTGCCCAGTCGCACGCAAACGTATGGACCTTGTTTCCCTTCAACCAACAAGTGACAAAAGGACATTGAGGGACCTATTTGATGCTGTAAATCAAACGACCCATGTAGCTCTTGTGCCTCTCATGAAGGATCAATGCATAGTTAATACGGCATGACCAATGACAACGGTGAGTCTGGATTTGACTACCAACAAAACTTCATTGTGGGTCATGCCGTGTGGAGAGAGCAAGTGGTTGATGCGTATTTGTATGCGCCTTTTGTTGGTCCCGAATCCTCACAGTTGCCGAGAAGTAGACCTGTCATTCGCTCAAGAAGAGATACGTAAAACTGGCTAAGGAGGGAAATTTCTGAATGACGCTTGTTCGGTGGATGTATTCTATGAGATCAGGCAGGAAGAGGCGCTACCCAGATTCGGCACTTGGCACATCGAGTCGTTCATTCATGATCCCTCTCCCGGCAACGAACCTGGAGAGGGCACCTTGACCTGTGGCAATCCTCAAACTATTAACCATATCAGGAAAGTTGTATTTCTAGCCAACATCATAACCTGGGTGAATCATGCTTCTGGAAATATGAACAGCATTGGGAAACCGCATGTGATCATCTCTTCTCTAGGTATATAAACACTAATAAACAAAGCCAATTCCGTTGATTCTCGATGCACTGGTATGGTTCGTTTACTGCCTTTTGGTCATTTCTTTCAGAAAGCCATAAATCATTTCAAACGTTCTCGCAAATATGAAGCTCGGTACGGTTTCAACGTTCTCGGTACAGGATTCTTGTCAAGCTCTAACAGAGGAGTAATAGATTCCTCCCTCCTCACAGCCTTGCTCACTGGCAACCTCGTCAACGCCAAGTACACGGTTCAGGTTCCGGATGATGCCATCTGGGTCACCACCTGGGAGCAATATCATGCCGAAGCCCCTCAATTCGGCAAGACGGTACTTTACAAGTACGGAGGCTTCGTCGTTGAAGTGGATGACAAGATTGTTCTTGCCACAGATGAGAAGATGACCAAAAAGATTCACGATCTTCTCACTGAGCTGGAGGAGAATGACGAGGAACCACAAAGCGAGCCAAAAACTCCAAATAGGCGGGATACGGAGATTCGTGCACTAAGAAACAAATGCTCTCACCCTCCTTGCTTTGGTCCAGGAATTTGTACTACCTACTACCATTGTCATGTCTGTACTGGGCTCACCGGAGGGGTTTTTAAGCGAGGCAGATGCATTTGAACTCGTACTCAATTTGGTTGATGCTTGGGAGAGAGTAAACGAATGTGGTGGGGAAGGAAAACCTCTTGTACTGTTGGCTTAGGTAGTCATGGATCGAATCAGGATGCTGAATACGAGGGAACTTTTGGGAGAGCCATAAACGTTACGTCATTAAATCATACGATATGTTGCGAGTGTTATGTCGTTGGTTCAACCAACAACAGGGATCAGAAAAGCCTGGCGTCACATGCCGCCGAAGTTGAATGCATGACCACCCATGACTGATATGGCCAACTCCATCTGCACAATCAGTCTGGTTTTACCTGACTCCAGTTTGTTGAATACAACCCGTATCTTTCCATCTTTTCTCTCACACAACATCCCTATAAATCATGTCTCAACCTAGCCCAGAAGCTCAAGAGACCATAGAAACACCACAATGCAGCACTGAGAATGGCATTACATACGAAGATCTTCCACCGGAGCAAAAAGAAATGAGCGACATCCTACGTCACATGGATCGCGACTCTGACTTGATGGGTATTGCACACCTCGGCGATGACGGAGTATTTCGCTTTCTCGACGCCGATCGCAACATTCATTACGCTACCCCTTTGAAGCCTGCCTTGATCAAGGCTCTTCTTGACCGTCTACCATACGATGAGGAGGCGGAGAAACGTTACCGTGGCGTCGACGGAACTAGAGCACCGAAAGAACAGTGGTATAATCCACGTGCTGGTATACTTCCTCCGCCATTGTCAGAAGAGCAGCGAAAAGAGGAGCGGGAAATCATGGAAAAGCATAAGGATAAGTTTGACAAGATACGTCAGGACCTGAAAGATGGTGTTTACGCGGATCGTCCCGTCTTCATAGAATCGGACCACAAGCTTGAATAAGTGTGCCATGATCTAGCTTGTTAGGGAATTCGAAACAGAATCACAAATGTTATTTAGACCGCCGGCAGTGTCTAGATTAGGTACCTGCTATCGTCTACCTCGGTCTACCTACTTTCGCGTTGCTTAGTGAGAATACAACTGGTGGTCTCATCTCCCTCGACAACCTAGAAACCGCATCGTTGTCCGAAAATCCCATCTCACTCAAGCCATCTAGCTCGTCAGCCTCCACTTGGACATACAACGGCGGCTCAACATCGAAAACAGCCTGTATATCACCATGGGGCGAGAAACCTGTGAACTGCCATGGTCTCGACAACTTTCTTCCTGATACTGTGGTCCATTGCCGGTGCCTCTCGCAGAGGCCGATAGCAAGTAATAGAGGGGCGTTGAATATTCTGACAAGTGTTACGTGCGTGAGATGATAGGTTCGTGGTGAAAGAATGAACCTCAAGGGAAGAAGTATAGCGAGGGCGAATAGGTTGAAAGGCGGCGGATAAGCAAAAATAGCATCACTTTTGACACCTTCAAATGTCAAAACTGCATGCCTAAACTGTATCTCGACCGTTTCTGATGTGACGATCTCGGAGAACCGGTTCGTGAGTAGTGAGACAAGAATAGTGAGGAACAGCGTATTGCCGAGAAACGCAAAAGCGATTGTAAGGCCTGGTCCGAGGATAGCGTGGAACTGAACAGATGCCTCGATGCCGGTTCCGTCTAGACCAAACCAGATCCATAGAAGCCACTTGATGATGGTGAAGTCTCCAGGAATTGTGGTCGACTCATCTCCTGTTGCCAACCACTGCAGTGCCAATAAGAAGGCAGTGAAGCACCAGGTTGCGAGAAAAGTCAAGATGAGAAATTCTTTCATCATCGCGTGGAGTGATATGAAGACGATGTGGTCCGGAAGAATGTTAAAGGCTCGTCGAGTAAGCAGCACGGACGCTGCTAGACATAAGAAGTTGAGCGCCATGCCTCTCTCCATGGATGTTATAGTAATTTCACACCCCCGGATTATAACGTAGATGGCGAAGATAAGCGTAAAGGTGAGATCTAGAAACGACCATAGCTTCTGTGAGTGAATGGTCTATCCATGTTCGATGATGGCAGCAAACTCATGTAGGACCCAGCCAGCCGAGTAGAGTACGAAGAGGGTTTCGTACATCCACAGCGCGTTGATGCCTCGGTGCATCATTGTTAAGATGTAGAACACAGCCAGAGCAACTTATTGCATAAACTCGATGACATATCGGGAACGCGGCACGATAAGCCGACGGTGATTGAGCAAAGGAGCCTTCTGGGGATCGTAGAGAGATATGGGCTGATAGTCGAAGTGGTTCGGTAAAAGGTCAACAAACGACAGTGGCGTATACACAATCCATCCCTGGTACACTGCTTCAATGACTCGCTGACAGCCTGGTGAGCTGATAAAGTTCTTGCTCTCAGAGATGACGGCCAACTCAAGGGCTGTGATCTTTCTTTCGTGTCCACCACGGTTTTGAATTGGCCATTGAGGGTAGCGGCCAGAAGTTTGGATATCCTCTGGGGCACCCGAGAAGGGATCGAAACCTTCGACAAGAATTTTGGAGAGTGTGAGCAAGCCACCCTGACCAGGGTTATCTTCTTGAAAGTTGCGCATGATGCGTATGGCTAGTAGCTCGCACAGGTTGGCTCTGGCGATGCTGGTGCTTTGATGGACAACGTTGGACTGTTCACGGAGGAACTGAACACGGTTTGCCAAAAGGCAGTATACTGGTCATGCAAGTTAGTTGTTGAGATTCAGAGGATATGCATAACTGCTAAGGAAAGGCATGATAATTAGGTAGAGAGGGCAGAGGAAGTATGCGAACCTATTGAGTAGTCATACTCGTCGTACAACCTGTCGAGTAATGGTCGGATAACAAGATTGTTGAATCTTGGGCTTGTCATATGATCTAGAGAATATGGATCATCTGTTTGACAGTTAGTATTTGTCAAGGTGAGATTCATTTGTGCCGAGCAGCATACTAAGGCTTGCGAGAATGAACTTCCGTATCCTTGATAGGGAGGTCAGTGCAGGTTCAAGAGAATGTCTATCCTTACCAAAACCTACCGATGGATGGTAATGAAAACCGGAGGTCCACGGTGGTCTTGTTCCCAGTCAAAGCATGGATCCGTCTCGACGCTTTCGTCCGCTTCAAAGAAGAGCATGTCGTTGTCGTCTTGATCGATCTGGCTGCCAGGGCTTGGGCCAACATCGTCTATGTTGTCGTCCATCGCACAGCCGTATGAGTAGAAGGAAACAACGGATGTAACGCTCGAGTACAAGGTCGGCCTCTATAAAGACGGGCAGAAACAGTAACCTAGCTAAAGTAGATACAGCGGGATTTTTCATCGTTAAGATCGCTTGACCCTCCCCTCTGGTTAACTGAGGGGATCAGCGGATCGTGAGGCTGTGACCTTTGCCTTTGGAGGTGTGGAGAAATTTGCCATGGCATCAAGCGCGAATTGAAGACGGGAAATACCATACAGGACTTGCCCTCTACCGATGACGCTGAGAGTATCAGGCACAAGCACGACCACACACGACCTGTCTTGTTCAAAGGTGGCTCCTACGGTACAAACGAAATACCTTATCAGATGGCGACCCAATCATACCCACGATCGGCATACTTGGCAACCTGCAACGACTCGAGAGGGGACGGGGGCTGTGTCGAGGGAGCGTATGGAGCTGAGCTGCGCCTCCTTGGACAGACGGCAAGAGAAAGCAGCTGCGTCATGGCACATGTCAAGCTTTCTGTTGACATGACAAGGGTCCAAGTAAGCTTTTTAGCGTCGGGTAGAGGGAGCTTGGCAACGTGGTGTAGCCTACCGGAGATGAAATGGTGAAGGTGGTAACTTGTGGTATGAGGGATAAACCTGACATGGGGTTCTAACATCTGGGGCAGCAGAAAAGCTCCGACTACTTGATTCTAGAAATTGCCTCAAGTCTGGACGGAATATTCAGGTGAATGAGTAGAGTCGTTCCTAGAATCATGAAACTGTTACCTCACGAGTACTTGGATTAAGCGCATTTTGAACTTCGATTCCTTGGCCTGTGCACACAGACAGGACAGGGGCACAAAGCTTGGCATCCCCGGACGATGTTTGCGTAGGTTGTGCGACATGAAAAATGACAGTGACGACGCGCCCAGAGCGTCTGTCGAATACGCGCAGTGGCGGTGGTTGAGGGACTTTTGGAAGGGCGTTGCGGCGATGCTGAATTGGGGCACTGCAATGCCCTTTTGTATTGTAGAGATAGGTAGAAATCTTGGTGTTTTATATGGATGTCGACAACCTGATACACGACGAATTAGCTCAAGTGGAGATGCTATTCCCGGCCATGGTCACGGTGATCACAACGAGACAAGCGCACAGATCGGGATACTCCATTCGTAATGGATGCTTTATTGCTGGCGGCCTCCCGGTCTCCATCTCGCTTGGAGGCAGATGTGTCGGCTTATGTGGTGTTGAGTCAATGTACCGCGTGGTAGTGAGAGGCATTTACCTACCGAGGCAGCATCATCAAGCATAACGCCTCCGACGCTGATCGGTGAGCAGGTAAAACATGTTCTGGGCCTCGTGCTGTGGAGCGCGTCTGATCAAGGCGGGCTGTTGATGGTGGCTGTGTAATACGTAGTTTGCGAGACGATGGGGGATTCTAAATGCCCTCTCAATGCTGTGACAAGAAGGTGAGAGCATGGTTTTACATTCTGCTGTTTGTCTTGATTTTGCTGAATCCCATTGCAGGTTGTTGACCTGAAAGAGTGCTGGTTCGACACATCTCACATTGCAATGCCTCACCGATTGTCGACAACCCTACGAGTTCCCCTTCGAGACCATCTCTTTTCCGCAGACGACGATGCCGCCGAAGTCGAAGCTGATGCGTTGAGACGCCGTATCGTAGGCCGCAGGAAATCAGCTCCGCCAGGATTTATCCCTTCAGACCATCACGTCGGCCCTCCTGCTCCCTCCGAAATACCCAGATTGGAGTTGACAGAAGCCACAAACGAGCCATCTGTACAAGATGATGCGGAGGTCGACTCGGACGCTGGGAGCTTCACTCTTAAACTCCGCCAGCAAGCCATCAACGAGACACACCCTTTCGGAATCAGGTTATGGAAGCCCGCCTTGTACCAACAAGCTCAAGACGACAATGGAAACGATGCCATATACTCGGTACCAGGCCACAAGGCCAATCTATGGTCGCTGCTATCCAACATTCTCTGGACGATCTTATTCGGCTGGTGGCTGGCTGCTTTAGCTGGTATCGGTGGTCTTGTTTGTGTAGCCTGCTCAACATCCAGTTCGCAAGAATATGGGCGAGTCTTGTGTGGCTTGGCTGGATACCTCTTCTATCCTTTCGGCAAGCTTGTGCGATTGGAAGACGACGAGAACCTCAACCAGGGACGCAGCATGCATGAGTATGAGCAATGGCAGAATGGCATTCTCAATCATGGTCATCTTTTCTTCGGTCCTAGACAAGAGCAACGCACGCGGCAGAGTACCCTCTTGGGTCGAGGCCAGTGGAACAGTGGAAAGATCATCTTCTTTTCTGTTCTATACCTGTTTGTTATCCCGCCGCTGTTCCTGGTCTCGTTGATCTGCTGGGCCCTCATCTTCACCATCCCCATGGCCAAGACCTGCATGCATCTGCTCCGTCATCTTCAACATTGCCCCCTCGCCATCGCCTTCGACTCCGATGCCCAATCAGCACGCTCAGACGAGGACCAAGAGTCCAAAGTCTTGCTTTGTACCTATTCTGCCGTCGGTTTTCGATACTGGCTCTACTCTGTCAAGGGGAACAGTATTTTTCTCATCGACCTCATGGGCATCGCCTTGATCATCATCTTCAACTGGCTTATTATTCAGAAGCTATTACATATCCACACATTTACTCTCCCGCCTCCTGTTCTCTTCTCTGCTAGCCTTCTTGGCATCATCCCTCTCGCTTACTTCATAGGCCAGGCTGTCGCTTCAATTTCAGCTCAGTCATCTATGGGCGTGAGCGCTGTGGTGAATGCATTCTTCTCTACCATATTCGAGGTCCTGTTCTACTGCATAGCTCTCAAGCAGGGAAAGAGTCGTCTCGTCGAAGGATGCATCATTGGAAGCATCTTTGCTGGGATTCTTTTCCTCCCAGGACTATCCATGTGTTTTGGGGCCCTCAAGCGCAAAACACAGCGGTTCAACTCCAAATCAGCTGGCGTCACCTCAACCATGCTGCTTTTTGCCATCATTGGGGTCTTTGGCCCTACTCTATTCTACACAGTCTATGGCACACATGTTATGAGATGTCGGGGCTGCTCCCACACCACTACTCAGAGCTTGACGCTTAACTCTCAGCGGAGTATTGCGAATTGCCGAACCTGTTCCATCTCCCAGGAGCTTGATCTGGAAGAGGATCTTTACGTCCATGTTCGTCGACCATTCAGCTACTTCTGTGCCACATTTCTCCTACTGGCGTATGTGATTGGGCTGTTGCTTACTCTTCGCACTCACGCGGCTGTCATCTGGGCCGATGATGCAGAGGATAAGAAGCACCTATCACACAGACGGCAGTCATTGACTACACCTTTGACCCAAGGAAGACCAACCACTCCCATAGATACACCCTTCGAGTCTCGAAGGCGCTCCTTCAGTAGCTATCGCGGAAGCATCAGGCCTACTGTCACGGTGGGATCTCCACGCAGAGCACTATCTCCTCTGTTATCCCCATTGCAAAGGGTCGAGCCAGAGGTCTCACCTAGGAATCTGGCACGAAGAGACTGCGATATTATACCTGAATTGCCTGAGGAGGATGGCACTCAGGATGGAGCAAACAGAATATCCATCCCATCCACAGATGCTCAAGTTGCCAGGACGAGAGCATCAAAAGAGAATGACTGGCATTCCGTACCCAACTTGAGCAGAACAAAAAGTCTGTTGGTACTGCTCGGAGCAACGATCCTCTACGGACTTCTTGCCAATATTATCATTGAGATGGTTGATTCTGTTCTCAAAGAAGTCTCTGTAAATGAGAAGTGTGTCGGACTGACCATTTTCGCCCTTGTGCCAAACACGACAGAAATTTGGGTAAGTTTTATTGCCCTCTGCAGGATTCTCCACTAATACAACTTAAAGAATGCCATTCTATTTGCCACAAATGGCAATATCGCTTTGTCCATGGAGATTGGATCTGCCTACGTGCTCCAGGTCTGCCTTCTCCAGATCCCGGCCCTTGTCTTCTTTTCAGCAGTGTTCCACTCACAGCCTGGCCCTCACGAAGATCTGAGGAACTATGTGTTTCCCCTTGTTTTCCCACAATGGGATATGGTGCTTGTTGTCATTTGTGTTTTCCTTTTGGGCTATCTATATGGCGAGGGAAAGAGCAACTATTTCAAGGGGAGCATTCTTTTGCTTGCGTATGTGGTTGTGGTGGCGGGGTTCTACTTTTCAGGGGTATGACAGAACAAGCAAAAAACGATGAGATTTCATGAATTTAAGTGGTAACCAATCAACACCATTTCTTCCAAGCTGAGATGAGTGCACCACACTACTTGATACAAGGTAAAGCTCTTTGGCAGCCGTTTTAGAGCATGCTAACTTCGACCAGCAGCCCTGTTGCTGTGGGTGGGAGCCACACGAACCGCAGGTGGGACTCTAGGAATGGCCATACCAGAGAAAAAAGCCAGATCGACTCGGCTTGACATCCAAGATGACTCATGTTAGCTTGATGCTTACTCATGGATGGTCTGGGCTTACCGACCAAAGTGGGCAGGTACGGGCGCGATTTATCAGCCACGGATCTATACACTGTGGGTGGAAAACGTGTCCGCAGGGCAGTTTTCTTAACCTCGTCCCCTCAGTAAAGTCCTCTGTGCAAATGGAGCACATAGAAGACGCCACTTGTGGCTTCCATGTCCCGGACTCAAGAGCGCGAGGAGAGAAGTCCGGGTGGTGCTGGGACACTTGGATTGTTGAACATTTTGGCGCAGGCGGTTTTGCATGAACGGGAGGATTTCGAAAAATGTGTATAGAGGTTTTCTTTGGGGCTGGTTGAGCATGATACTCGACAGTCGGGATGTTCTCTACCGCATCTCTCCCCAAACCCGCAGTCGTCCTGAACCGGAGAAGTTGGTGGCTGATGACATCGGGAACTGGCAGAGTGCGCAAGGCACGGTGGGCGATGTATATAATGACGAAGATGGCTATGATGAGAGCGACTAAGAGAAGTCCATAAAATGTGCTAGAGTCCATGCCATGGCTTTCGGGGTTCTCTTGGGATCCCGCCATGGGAACCGCTAGAAGGGAGGCGCGGGGGTCACGCTATGTGGAGGAGTGAACGTGGGATGAGAGGGAAAACGACCGATTTTTAGCTCGTTGGCATTGTATCGACTCAGTATCATATGTAATTCTCCGGTGTCTTGAGGGATTTGCGGTTGTCAGAACATATTGGCCCTTCTGCCCTGAGGCATGGAGGTGGGTGTCCATCTGTCACCGCCTACCAGGGGTTCAGTCACAAATGACAGGCCAAAAGAGCCGCTAGCGGTCATAAGTACTGTCCAAGTATCTCTACCTCAGGAGCTGACGTGCGGGGAATGCATGCCGTACACGATACACCGCACATTCTTGGACGGAGTCAGTGAATACATTTCAGGATTAGGAGGCCTCCTCGTGTCTCGAGATCGCTCTCTGTGAGGCATTTAAGAAGAGACAATGGACTGAGAAAACAATTAGGTAAATTTAACGTTATGGATTGTCTCTTGGAGGGTATGGGAGAGCTGGTCTTTGTTGGAGACGAGGTCATATTCGGCTCGTGGTCAAAGGCATACCGAATCTGTGCTTCCGGTGTGGCTTTCACATCTGAAAAATGCGCTCGGATGGCTCCCTTGGTGTCGTATTGCATCTCGTCCATATAAGACCCTCGCTCGATGGGAATGAGTTTGACCACATTCCAATCATCATCTCTTTTACATCTGATTTCGATCCTCTATAATCTGCAACATGACCGTGTTAGGATCCCTACGCTGGAAGACCGGCGACGAAGAGGACGGCACCAGGGTCAGTCGTGCAGTGCAGACTGCCCCTGATGCCGATGGCGAGCAGAGGCCCCAGAAGCGCTCCTCGAGCCAGAGCCGCCCAGGCAATGCGATCCTGCCGATCCAATATCGCAGCATGTGAGTCAAACACAAGATTTGTAAGTGATTCATGTCTGACCAAGTGAGCTCAGCTCGTTCGAGATTGATGACGCTGAAAGAAACCATCATCACACGCAGTCCAAGTCCAAGGCCAAGGATGCCGTTGTTTTGAGTACGTACGGCAGCTGATGAATCGATATCATCACTGACACTTGTAGAATTTGAAACAATTGAATGGCACAAGCTACAAATTGAAGAAGTTCAGAAACGCCTTCAAGTCGACATGGCCCATGGCCTCTCGGCCCAAGAAGCCAACGATCGACTGCGAAAGCAAGGCAAAAACAAGATCTCTCCTCTCCCGAACCCCGTGTTCTGGAAGATATTCGGATACTTCTTCAAAGGCTTTGGAGGCATCCTTTGTGTTGGAGGCATTCTCGCCTTCATCTCGTGGAAGCCCCTTGGAGATCCTCCCGCCATCGCAAACCTTGCCTTGGGTATAGTCCTCGTGGCTGTTTTCGTCATTCAGGCGGCCTTTAATGGGTGGCAAGACTGGTCCTCGTCTCGTGTTATGCAGTCCATCACCAAGATGCTTCTCGAGTCGTGCGTCCTTCTTCGTGATGGTGCTAGGGTTGAAGTCAGCGCTACCGACGTTGTTACTGGCGACGTCATCTTCATCGAGGCGGGATATAGGATCCCTGCCGACGGTCGATACCTTCAAGTCTCGCACGATACGTCGGTTGACCGGGCTGTTCTGACTGGTAAGTATCTGACCTTTGTTGGGAAAGCATATCTGACTTGACCAGGTGAATCGAAGCCCATCAAGGCGACCGTTGACTCAACTGATGAGAACTACCTCTAAACGCACTGCATTGGCCTACAAGGTACTCATTGTGTCTCTGGCAGTGCCCTCGGTGTTGTCGTCTCAACCGGTGATGCGACAGTTTTTGGTCAAATCGCAAAACTGACCGCCGAACCCAAGACAGGTCTAACCACCATGGAAAAAGACATCTTTCGCTTTGTACTACTCATTGTCCTCATTATGGTCTCATGGATCATCATTCTGGTGGCTGTGTGGTATGAACCAATCAACAGCATTCTTGCACCTGGGCGTTTGCTAACTTTATCTCAGGGCCGGATGGCTCCGCAAATCTCACCCTGGCTGGATCGACGTATCTGCTCTCATCGTGAGCTGTGTCAGTGTTGCCATCGCGTACATCCCAGAAGGTCTTCCCATCGCTGTTACGTCTAGTCTGACCATTACGGCCAATCTGATGAAGAAGAACAAGATTCTTTGCAAGTCGCTTAAAACAGTCGAGACCCTGGGCTCAGTATCTATCATCTGTTCCGATAAGACGGGAACCTTGGCTAAGGTATGCATATTTGGCGAAAAAGAAGTGAGGCGGGATAATGGATCGCTAACGGAGACATGCAGAACAAGATGGTTGCCACCGACTGCTCGCTGTACACCACTACTTTCACCCCCGAAACAGCGATGGACGACATCCGCCTCAATCAGCGAAGATCAGGCATCCATCAAATACGTGCAGTGGCGGGTCTCTGTAACTCTGCCGAATTCGATCCTGAGTCTGGCAAAGAGGCGCTGGTGGACAGACATATTTTTGGAGATGCCACCGATCAGGCCGCCTTGAGGCTCTCAGAAGGGTTTGGCCTTGTCTCGGAGCTACGCGAGGCGTGGACGAGCATTTTTGAGCTATCCTTCAACAGCAAGAACAAGTTCATGGCAAAGGCATTTACCGTGTCCAAGGATCAGAATGTTGATATCTGTCTTGGCGTGTCAGTGGCCAAAGAGTTCACGGCTGGCACCGTGTAAGTCTTACTCCGGAAAGCGACTTTTCTCTATACTGACAGCTCCAGGCTTCTAACGGTCAAGGGTGCTCCGGATATTTTACTCGGGCGATGCACCAGCATGGTTCAACCAGATGGCTCTGTAGCAACCCTGACTGAGGGTCAAGCCGCGGCGGTGAAGCAACTCAAAGACCAGTGGTCCTCAGGCGGCAAGCGCGTGATTCTACTCGCCCGCAAAATACTCAGCACCGATAGGATCCTACCTGATTCATCCTCGCCCGAATTTGAGACTCAGATGATGCACGAACTTCAGTCTGGCTTGACCCTGGTTTCTCTCCTGGCAATGATCGACCCGCCTCGCCCTGAGATGCCCGAGGTCATTGCCACGCTGCGTGGAGCTGGAATCCGTGCTTTTATGGTCTGTGCTGACTTGAGGGTGTTGAAATCGGCTTCTGATGCTAACATCTTCGCAGGTTACTGGCGACTTTGGGCTTACTGCATTGGCTATCGCTCGCCAGTGCGGCATGGTTACAGCTCAAGTTGTCCACGATGCATCCTCCCTTGTGAGATTCCCAACAGAAGACGCAGACCACTCAAAGCCACCACGAGATGCGGCGCTGCTCCTCTCTGGAGCAGACTTGATGAGCCTCAATGAACACCAGTGGGAACAACTCTGCAACTACAACGAGATTGTCTTTTCCCGCACAACCCCTGATCAAAAGCTACGCACCGTCCGCGAGTTCCAGGCCAGGAAACAGGTTGTGGGCATGACTGGTGACGGGGTCAATGATGCACCAGCTCTTAAGGCTGCAGATGTCGGTATAAGTCTCACCAGTGGTTCCGACATCGCCATTGAGGCAGCTGATATGGTACTGCTCGAGTCGTTCTCTGCTATTGTTGAGGCTGTCAGATTTGGTCGGGCTGTTTTTGATAACCTTAAGAAGGTCATTGTAGAATGAGACAGAATGTATCCCCGCAGCCGTGCTTTAAGAAGACATCCCTGATGGGACCGTTGAGCAGATGGTCAAAGGGAATAGTCTTTGTAGGTGAGACTTGACGTTAGCCAGCGAAGCAAACTTCCATGAGCCAGAATGATATATCAACGCACTTTAATCTTGTCCTCAGCTTCCTGCAAAGTTGGAAGTTGATTGTAGGCATGAGGAGCTATGGCGCAACTCATGCTGGGCAAAATGGAGAAGGGGGTAAACGTTGAATCTGGACTGCAATGACTACTTGTTGCTCTCTCACAAATGCAGTGACTTGATTTACGCTGGAACATGGCTATTTATCCAACTCTGGTCTGGAAAAAGTCCAAGGAAGAAAGTGGCTGGCCACTCGGAGTTGCTCTCGGGTTCTACACGCTCGAGTAGGTGAAACCCCGGAGACTTCCCGGCAGCTCTGCGGCGCTGCGATGTGCAATGATAGGCAGGCTACGGATCTGTGATACATTTGACGTGCTCATTTGAGGATTGACCGGTCGATAAATAGGCAGCCGGTGCGCAATCCTGTCCTCCCCCGGTCAGCTCGTTCGTTTGTAACAGAGCATGTCTCACTGCTGCTTATGTGTACCCAGTGCTCGACGGGGGGTTCGTCGTACAAGGAGCCCCTCTTGTGGGTTAGAAAATGGGGATTGGTGAGACAGCACGACCTGCCTACCTACCTACCCGTGTGATGGGGTTTGTGAGGCGAACACTGTATCAGAAAGCAAGCAAGTTAAATCCTTAACAGAGTTAAATCATTATTATGACACATTTTTTCACTATATTCTAACTCTGTACTAATTGATGTATCTTATGAGAAGATGTTATGTCAATTTCTTATCCTAAAGCTAGCAAGTTGACCCCACCTACAGTGTGATGCAAGGCATGTGGCATGTGCTCCTTTTGCAAGCCCCCGCACTCGTGCAGCCTCCCTTTGTCCAATCTCTTCCTACTCAAGAGAACAAAGTCTCTTCTCTTTTTCAATCCGAGCCGGACTGTTATCGCCTTGCCCAACCTATGCCGACATTCCCTCATTTGTTTACTCAACACGTGGACTCATGCGCTGGCGATTGCGGATGCCTCGCACCTCCCGGCTTCCTCAGCAGTGCAGTTTTGCGGCAGTCTTTTCGCGCCTCGCCCTACCAGCAACCATGCCTTCGTCCCTAGCCCTATCCACTACATTTTCCGCCGATGATTACCTCGGCGAAGACTGTCCCCCGATGTCAGATGGCTCCCAGTGGGACAGCTGTACTCTTCTTGATCTGGTCGACAGAGGCCAGAGCCCTTTCACCCCTACATGGGATGTCAATCTTCTCTTCCAAGAGGTTGAGGACAAGGCGGGAGCTAAAGTGATCGATGTCCCTCGCGTTCACACTGGGGCCAACAACTATGTGCGTAATCCTACTGATTAGCCATGAGCATGAAACTGACAAGAACTCTGAGCCTAGGGCTTTCACTTGTAGTTATCCGATCAACGCCATGTGCTGGCGCGTCTAGGGAAAGCAGATGTCAACCTGCCGCGCTATGATGGATTCTTTTCTCCACTGGCTGCAACGACAACTCGACTTTGAGGTTGCCACCTACAGACTTCTCAAACACACCCCAGGCATACCAACCGACCGACTCCTATATCACCGTCACCCTTTACAGCATGCGGGGATCAAGCACGGTATGTCCGCGGATATCAGTGGACGACGCTTGACGATCTTTGACATGGCACAAGGCCAGTGCCACCTTTGGTCTGAGTTTGATGAACAGCAAAGGGTGAGTACGCTTGGCTGATGACCCGGAGTGATTCTTGCTAACCCTCCATGATGTCAACTCTAGCCGAAGCAGCTACGATCCGTGCTCCATTGCTCAATCTAGTGCTCCCGTCCCAGTTTGTAAGCAAATGGTTGTTGTGGCGTACCCTTCAACCAGTGGAGTGGATGGCAAAGAAGTTACCTCTTCCCATTAGCGCGACCCGCGACTTCTGGCTCGCCACACTCAAGGCCAAGGTCGATACCATGATCAACAATGAAGGTGACATTATCGGTTGTCCTGGGAACAAAGTTACAGTAGGACCGAAAGCCCTCGCCGCCAAAGAGTCTCTGTTGCGCTTGATTCCGCTGGCACTCCCTGAGGGAGACGAGGCAGTCTTGTATCACCCAGTGCTGCAACATGATGTTTCGGCATCCACGACTTGCTCAAACTGGTCAGTGGGGCAGGGCAGACAAAAATCACGTCAATTCTTGACTGGGAGACTGCTTGCATTGTCCCCTTCGCCCTGTCCGAAATCGTGTTCTTCATCGCCGGCTGTACCTTGACCACGGATGAGCAGGGGAAACCATCAGCTCAAGCCCGGTCTAAGCTAGCATCCAGGCCTGAAGAGCAAGCCAAAAACCAACAATACTCTGCTGAGTTTCTCAAGGTTAGCCGTTCAATCCCCAAGTCCTTTTCTTTGCTGTGATCTAACTCGCAAAGGTGGCAAGTCAAACAGCAAGTCCCTTCCCTGGAGGAAGTCATGCACAAGGTCAATGACGCTCGTCATCTTTGGGTGAAGCTCAAGAAATGGAAAGGGCTGGGTCCTGAAGAGTTCTTTGGTGAAATTGGGGACTGGGCAGAGAGAAGATTGGCTAAAAGGGGCTCATGTGAGACAAGCAACCTTTAGGCCCTGATCATGAACGGGGTTCAAAATGAATCACGTTTTAGGGCGGGACATGCTGGCGCATAAAATTAGCTTAGGCAGCGTCTCGTGCTAAAATCCCATTCTATGTATGCGTGTGTGTGCGTGATTGAAATTGAATCACACCCTCATAGCTGATGTATTTTGAACCCCGATTTCTAGTGTGATCATCGTTAATTGAGCTTCAAAGAGCAACTTCGTAACGTGCGGGAGCTCGTGGCGAAATGGTTATATGTTAGGATGCACTTAGGATAGTGATGCTTTTATCGCTGGTTGGGAGTAATGCGGGATTGGGGTTGGCGCGTCTAATAGGCATCTAACATAAAAACTCAAAGCGTGATTCATTTTGAACCCCGTTCATGATCAGGGCCTGAGTTTGCGGGCACAAATGTTCTAGTTAGCCTAGAAGCACGATAGGATGTGCTAGTGCTGAGAATCATCCCTCGACAGAGTCGGGGAAGATGCCCGCCTAGCAGAATATAATAGTCCCAGGTGGTAGGCCAAGGACGCAACCCATTCATAGAGATCTAAATGCATTTTTGACTTTGGACATGATGCTCGGGATATGCGCCTTCTTCAGAATATGTTTCAGGGTGTTTTTCGGAAATAGGCAGACATTCAACAATTCACGATACGCTCCGGCGCCAGAAAATGTCACGAGTGTCGGGCGTACTATAGAGAAGATGTAAGATCTTAGTTTGAAAAGAGTTCGTCTTTCATGTCCCGAAGGTGGCAACTTGGGCAATGTTCTATTAGAATGCGTTTGGCGCATGTCTTATTGCGGCGGGTATGAAGTGATGAATGGACTATATGAGTGAGTGGAAGAATGCTGGCTCTCATTGATCCTAAAACTATTGATATGTTCTCTAATTTTAACTTATTCCAATGACATACCTGTCAGAAACAGGATCAAAAAACACAGAGACACACGGCAACATCAAAACCCAATGCAGCAAAATACCGTACATGCTCTCCAACAACGCCGTCCACTATGAATCTTTTTTCCCTCAATGTAAAATTGGGGGCAAGAAACTTGTAAATACTTGGAAGATTGTCTTATGCTTTGATATAAAGCTAGAGTACACTGGGCATTGATAACTCTAAGAAACCAGTGCTATACGTTAAACTCTTAGCGTGCATATGCAAAATACTACTATTGACAACCGAAAGTTAATTTCTAACCGCATATGCCTATTGCCTTGACAGATGCATTGTTCAACAGTCACGTCGGAGAGGTTCAAGAGTGGTCAGATACAATAATAAAATCAGGGCCTCTCCTCCTTATGCTAACTTTTCTTATTTCCCCATCTTCATCATCGTCACAACTCAAGACAGTCCACATCATCACTTGCTCTCTTACTCAGACAGAATCTTACAAGACTCTTTACTGATTCTTTCTACTCTTCTTCTTGATTCGGTTAAATACCGTCTTACTACTCCTCTTGGATTCATACACCACTTGATCGTCTACAGACAGACTACCGAACACCTTTTTGTACGACTTCGTATACCCCAAGAATCAACATGTGTGGCCTTTTTTCTGCGCTCTTCGGCAAGAAAAAGCAAAAAACATGGACTGAGCCAATTGTCAACCCAGCCAGTCAACCAAGACCAACGCGGGTCCCAACCACACAGCCCCCGCAGCAGCAGCAGCAAACTCCTCGGACAGCAAGTGTCCCAATATTTATACAACAAGGTGCCTCACAACCTGGCAAGCATTGGGCACGCCCGGACGACTACAACAGCCAATGCCCCTACCACGACGAGGAGGCGGCATTCCAGGCGCAGTACTACCTGCGTGGAAAATACGGCAAGTCGTGGAAAAGTCCCCCGGAGAGCCACATCTTGGTGTCTCCTCCGGGTATCCCAGTCCCCATGCGCAGCGCCGATTCTGTCTGGGCAGTGACTTGTGGTCCTCACAGGACAGGGCCACAAAGAAAAGGTCACTTTGACGAGGCCCAACGTCGCCCATTGAGCAGGACGAACTGAGGAGGGAGATCGATGGGATTGATGGTAGACGTTTGTTGGGCGTGGCGGAGTTGATCCGCCTTGTAGTGAAGAATGAGGCAATGTTCATTGGTCGATTGCGAACATTAAAAGCGAGACTGAGAGTTTTTTTTTACATTGAAATGCTTATTTAATTTCCTAAATCCTTCTTACTCCTATTCTTGGCAATGGTTAATGTAAAAGTATTCTTAACGTAACGTTTATATGAGTCCCTCTGTGAAAAAGCTGAACAAGAAAGCCTCCGTCTGCCCATCCATGACCATATTCCCGGGGTCAAACATGTCAGGGACTGATGTTTCTGTACTCCCAGTATTGGTTTGAGTATTTGCTCTTGAGGTTTCTTCCACTCTCTTACAGATGTTCATAAACCTTTCTCGCAGTTTGGTGAACAGGGTAGGCAGGAACCTCGGTGGCGAAGAATTGGATCCCTCGTTCATGGCTCCCTCAAACTTTTGCCATAGTCTGTCGAGAGTATCTGCAAAGTCTTGGATGCTGGTGAGAAGTCCTGGATCCCAGAAGTTATGATGTGTGACCAATAGGCGTGAAAATATCAAGATGGCATGGCCTAGTTGGATCCAATGTGGGTACGGCATTGATAAAATGACTGAGTTTTCCAGCGACCGAACAGATTCAATCTCAGCTTTTACTGCGTTGAGACATGAGGCCAGGAGGTGAGACAGTCGCAAGGAGTATGTTGAAGAACTTTCTGTTTCCATGCTCTGCGATAAGCGTTCATCCATGCCGACTTTGTATAGGAAGATTTGTAACACGTGGCAAGACATAAGCAATAACTCTATCACTAGTGAGTAAAAGTTGCTCTGAGAGAGCGTGATTCTCCTTACCTTGTTGAGGAAGTCCTTCAGGGAGAGAGCTTTTCATCGCCTCTACTTCCTTTTCAAGATGTGAAACAGCCATGAGTACTGGACCAGGAAAGACGGCTTCTGTTGTACTCAGATCTTGATATAGCATTTTATCAATAATGTTGCCAACTTGATGTACTCGAACAAGCTGGGTGAGATATTCATCGCAAGGGAGCTCTGCCGCTTGTTGCAAAGCTAAGCGGGCTTCTTCAACATACTGACTTCCTGGCATAGGACAAATATCCTTTACGCAAATTCTCAACCTGTGACGGAAATTAGTGCGCTTGACTTGAATGAGTATCGAGTTTCACCAACACCGAGTTGATCCAAAACAAGCCAAGATAGCATCTTCGTTCTTCGTTGGTCTTTTCCCGAGTCCCTTGATTGATGAAATAATCATTCAAACCTCCTGGGGAAGTCTTGGTATTAACGGACTTCTCTCTGCTGATACCAAGTTCTTCGGCCAATGACATGGCTGTGTGCATGAGGTTGTTGAGTTGTGAACCAATCTGTAGATGAATGTGGTGCCTGCCATGATGTCAGCTGGAGTTCAATATTTTGAAGGCGAAGCAATACCAAGCCAAGTATACCAAAACCCCCTGCAGGAGGTGTAGGTTCTTTTCTCCATGTGCCCATATCCTACGACCAAACTCCTCTCGCCACCGCTGAGCAAGCTCCAGCTGAGCGTCGGCGTTTTGTTGACATGCCACCACCATGATGGCCATGTACAACATGGGTCTCTCTCGGAATAACTTCTCAGGCGATTCATCGAGAGATATCCACACAAAGGGGAACAAGGGCATCATCTGTCGGTGATAGAGCTCAAACATCTTGTAAGCCAGCAACTGCGCATCGGGTGTCATTGGCTGTGTAAAGACAGCGGTGATGGGAGAGTCGGATGCTGGTGGTCTTGAGGTCAGAGCTGTAGCCGATGCATCGCCCGTGACGGCTGAAGGGTTGGACAAGAGCTGGGCAACCGAATCAAATTTGGACTCGAGTCTCAAAAGGTCACTAGTCATGATTAATCCATGCTCTGAAATAAGTTCAAGGTACTCACTCTCTACCATATCCTCGAGCACCATTCTTTCGACTATGGCTTCCACGTGGTTGTATACTACACTCTTTGTCTAGTCGATCACATCTTGTAAAGTCTAGGTTAGCATCATGGAGGTTGACGCGCGGCGTTTATGGTACCTCTTGCATCTCCTTTGGCCAGCTACTGTTTCGCATCGAACCTTTGCGGTAGCGCATATTGAACATGCTTTGAGGCCCTTTGCCCTTGAAGCGTCAGCATCCATCCTTCAACAACTCATTTGTGCTTGAATGATTGTTGGGATGAGTAAATGGAGTGTGTCAGATCATTGTCCCAGCTCAGCCCCAAAGACGCGACGCGGTTTTGGCTGAGTAAGCCCTTTCTCAAATAATCGACCAGTTTGGAATGGAGCATCTGCTTGTGCACCTCTTCGAATTATTGGCAGCCCAAGATGTTTAGATGACTTCCCTTCTTTCGATCTTCAACTATGTATGATGCTTCTCATACTTCTTCATGCATTCATTCTCTCTTTAAACTCTTTAACAAAATCTCTGACCCTTGGTCCGATGTTATCAGGTTGATTATTCCCCATTTCTCCATTCTCTCCGTCCTCCAGCGAGACCAGCGCATCCGCGTATGGTTCCCATCCTTGACTATTCCCAAAGTCAATCGCTACTGTAGGCCTCCCACTCTGAGGTTGAAGGACAGATCTCTTATACTCCTCTGTTTGAAGTTGGAAGGGTTTGAGGCAGGGACATGACACTACTTTAGCCTTTAGACAATATTTCTTGAAGAGGAAGGCTTGTGTGCCCATTGCGTAGTGAATTCCAACACCTGCGCTTATCAATGTCATATCAAAGTCCTCACTGTGACTGCTGGAGAATGCATAAGCTCCAAGCGTCACGCCTAGACGAGATGAATGACCTGGAAAGCTGATGGTACCATTCTGCGGTAGGGAAATCGTCGTGGGCAACTCGGTCGATCTGATAGACACGAGAAATGCACCTGCGGCTTCTTCGGCGTCACAAGGGCGGATATGGAAAGTTTCGGATTTGGCACCGCCTGGCGTTAAGTGTCTGCGTGGTCGTTGTGACGGCTTGCTTCTCATGAGAGAGCTGTGTTTCCCTCTCCGGGACGGCGGCAAGGGCGACAGGGGTGGAGTTATGGGGCCTGTTGGCTTAACGAGATCCTTCCCGGCAACATTGTTCCAAAACTCCTTGGCAAGCTTTGGGTGCAATTCTTGATATGCCTTGACTTTAAATAGCCAGTCAGCCTCATAGAATTTGCTCCTCTTGCTCACATCCTGGAAGAAGTCGTACAGTTCGAGAAGGAGGGGTAATGGAGTGTCGACATTAGCAGGGAAGGACAACTCATGGCACGCCGAGTTGTCTGGCGGTTGGATATTGACAAAGATTGGTACGTTGCTTCTTCTTGCGGCTTCAAGGGCTATGCAAAGGGCTTTGTTGGGGATTAAACACAGCTTTGAATCGAAGCAGGAGACTAGATGAACTTACCCGTGGCGGTGAGGTCGTTGTCATTTACTAGTTCGATCACGTTCCAACCACGCGTCTTCAACTTGGAAACGTCAACGCTAGGATTTAGAGCGCCCTGAATGCCATCACAGATGACGCAAAGATTGTTCAGCCTCCAGCAACCCGCCAGGGCAACTGTCTCAAGAGCGCTACCCTGCAGAAAGCTGGCATCGTCAATGACACACCAGATCATGTTATCCAACAACTCCAGGCCCGGTCTGTTGTAGAGCATTGCCAAGTTCTTCATTGTAATCCCTTGACCGATGGCATTCGAGATTGCTTGAGTTGAATGGCACGTTGGAGTTGATGATCTCGAAAGGACGCTGCCAAGTCTAATTGGGTCGATGGCGGGGCTCTCTGCTGCAATGAGGTGCACGAATAAGTCTTGCCATTTGCTGGTATAACCTATAGAAATCCATTAGACTTAATAATTAAGTAGGTCAAGGGATGACCGATGAACGAGACGTACGTCCTGATGTGACTAGCCGATCGCGATTAAAGTAACAATTATTGCCCGATCCGTACCTCATCACATATTTGAAGAGGGCAATTCCGACATGGGATTTGATCTTGGATGATCTATAAGATCAATCATATTAGTAACATCCAATCAATCATTTCCCTGTGATACCTACTCATGGTCTTCTTTGTCCGATTTAGAGATAAGACCTGTAAGCAGCGTCGAGACTCTGTCGAGTTGTCGAGGATCATGGGAGAAGCCTCCACTGGCCCGAGAGATATCCGAGGCTCTGTTGCTGTGTTGCATCGTATGATTCATGGTTGGAGAGGAGGTGGACCGTGTGTAGGCAGTGGTGAAGAGTGGACTGATGAATCCTGTGGGTCTACTGCTTCATCTATCTATTCATTCTACAGGTTACTGTATCACCTATTTGCGAAACTGGCTGAGCTTACCCCCTACCCAGGTTTTCCAGTTGTCTTTTTTGAGTTTCAGCTCGCTAATTCCTTTCAATATACTCGGACTTTGGTTGATTCGAACAGCATTGCTTAGAGACAAGGGGTGGACCTCGCAACGAGTCCAGGTGGCAGTCGAACTCGGGTGAGTGCTAGTAGCTGGTGCTACTCGGGTCCAAATTTGGAGCCCGGCAAAGCTGACCACATCTGTCTCATTCCAGGGAGATGACCCCTTTGAGACAGCTTTGGCGAGGCGGGGATTCTCAGCCCTTGAGATGATCGATCATGAATATTCCAGAGTGAGGAACGGTAGAGAGTTTGGGAGAGTTAGGGGACGCTCTTCTCCTCATCAATGAGGTCTCTAAAAAAGACCATCTGTCACGTTAGCACGCTTAGCCTTACCCAAAATCTCACGGCATCCGCTGGCAAGTAGCTATCATTGTGCGTGTTACTACAGACCTGAAATAGAAGCCAAGCCAATCGAAACTTTGGTTGCGTCGAGTTATCATTTTCTAAGCGGTTTCAACTATTCTACGCTTTCCCATTGCTTCCGTAGATATCCATCCACCGCTCAACCTCAGCCTGAAGTACATCCATGCCATCGTCCATAAGCTTCATCAGCGGTTCCTGTGCATGATCTCTCACACAGACATTCCAGCTCTACAAGATGAGTTTGTTGATGTTCAACTTGACCGCGCCGTGCCGAATACAGCGCTGCATAATCTCGGGTGAAAAGTCATTTGTGCCATGTAGGGCCATCACCACCCGGCTATTGATCTGACTGTTGACCTTGGACAGCCGGTCAAAGTCAAGTTGAGGCCCGGTTGGCCCGTAGTCGCCGTGGATGTTGCCTATGCTCGGTGCAAGAAGGTCAATCTTAGCGGCGAGAAAGTCTTCAACCTCCTCCGGCGTAGTAAAGAGTGCTGGCAAGAAGTTAATCATCGGTTTCAAACTTTCACCTTGAAAACGTAGCCTTGATATCGACTCGCCTTCCAGGGATCCCGTTTCCGCAATACCCTCTTCACCTCCGTTGATGCGCCCGCTCTCAGCCTCAACGGCAATGCCGCGGTCATGGCAAACCCTCGTCAAGACTTTTGTCTTTTCTAGGTTCTCGTCATGTTCATAGTGGCTCATATCCACCATGATCGAGTCAAATGGTAAAGTTGCAGCAATCTCTCTGATCTGCGTTTCATCCTGCGCGTGGTCGAGATGCAACGAAAGCGGAACACTCGCCAACTTGACTGCTGCCACTGCTGCCCATGCTAGAGTCGGCAGCTGGCTGACGGTTGAGGGGAAGAGCTGAAGGATGAGAGGCGACTTCTTTGCCTCGGCAGCCCGAACAAGAGCTGTCAGGTGCTCAATATTGTAACTGTGTAAGATTCATTTTAAGTGAGAACGGTTCATAACTGAGTTTAATGGAGTAATACCTACCAGATTATTGCTAAGACTCCATACTTTCCCTCAGTTGCTGAACGGAGGATTTGCAGGGTGCGGTTTCGCTTCTGAATATCCAGCCAGGAATCCATTTTGCGCTGAACTTTTCCTTGATCGCGGATGAGTGGAAGAACGATTGAATCTCGAATTACTCTGTGATATAATACTGACAAGGGTCAAACATCCAGGATTTCAGTACTCCTCGACCTCGCTAAGTGGTAAGCTGAGGTGGGGCTGTCCTCGAGACGAGGCCATTATGGACTCGAAGCGAGGGCAACCGAAACGAGACACACGGTCTATTACACCGACCATGCTACACGGCAATCATTTCTGCTGGAACCGAACTCAGGCTCGTCTCGAAGTTTGGAAACATCAATCGTCAACACATTGGACGATTACAGCTCGTCTTAGACAAACAATGAATGCGATGCCATGTCCCGGTATATCTAAGGGCAGACAACTCACGATGAATCCCCAGCTTTCACTTCACAATCACGTCTCATTATCAACAATTAGGACTCTATAGTCCCATTTATATCATGGCTCCTACACTAGAACTTTATGAGCGGGCTGCCGTTGACAAGATCCCGACCAAGTCCCTCCCCACCAAGGGCAACGGCATTGTTAGCCTGAAACTTGAAAGCCCAGAGAAACATGACCGGGTTTTGAAGGTGTTTAGAGCATTCATCGCAGACCTCTGCCAGCAACTCAATGGCGGACACCCTGGGTAAGAGTCCTTTGTAGGAAAATTCTGTTCACAACACTAACTTCTTTAGGTCCGCCATGGGCATGGCTGCAATTGGCATCGCCCTTTACAAGTACGCCATGAGGTACTCTCCCAACAACTGCGAGTACTTTAACCGTGATCGCTTCGTACTGTCCAACGGTATGTTTCCCCTCCACATTCACAATAAAAACACGCTGACCAACCAAGGTCATGCCTGTCTGTGGCAATATCTATTCATGCACCTTGTCGGCGTCAAGAGCATGACCCTCGAGCAGCTCAAGTCATATCATTCAACAAAGACTGATTCCCTCTGCCCTGGCTATCCTGAAATCGAGAATGAGGGTGTCGAGGTCACCACCGGTCCCCTCGGTCAAGGAGTCGCCAACGCTGTCGGCCTCGCCATGGCAACCAAGAACCTGGCGGCAACATACAACAAGCTAGGATACGAGCTGGTGAATAACATGACGTGGTGCATGATTGGTGACGCCTGCCTTCAGGAAGGGGTTGGTCTCGAAGCAGTCTCTCTCGCCGGCCATTGGAGACTCAACAACCTCTGCATTATTTACGACAACAACTCAATCACTTGCGATGGCACAGCGGACGTCGCCAACACCGAGGATATGAATGCCAAGATGAGGGCTACTGGTTGGAATGTGCTGGATGTATTTGACGGGGACTCGGATGTTGCTGGCAAGTTCCAATCAGTCCTTGGCGAATGACCTCTAACCCGTGTTTAGCCATCGTCAACGCCCTTGATGCGGCCAGATCAAGCGACAAGCCTACCTTCATCAACATTCGCACAACCATCGGCTTCGGGTCTTCCAAGGCTGGCAACGCAAAGACACACGGAGCCGCTCTCGGTGTTGACGATGTGGCCAACATCAAGAAGTCTTTTGGTCTCGACTCCGACAAGCATTTTCACATCCCGCAAGATGTCTACGACTTATTCGCAGATGTTCGTACCCGCGGCGATGCCTACGAGGCCGAGTGGCAGGAGACTGTGCAGAGATACAAGAAGGAAGATCCCGTGTTGGGGACAGAGTTCGGTCTTCGTGTTGCTGGAAAGATGCCTGACGACTGGACAAAGTGCATCCCAGAGAAGTCAGATCTCCCAACCGAGCCCACGGCATCGCGAAAGTCTGCTGGCATTGTGACTAATATCCTTGGAAAGAGGATCAAGTCATTCTTGATCGGCACTGCGGATCTTACACCTTCGTGTAATGTGGCCTTTAACAACAAGGTCGACTTCCAATCAGTGAGTCATAAGAGTGAGAGTGTTAGCAGCAAATATTAACGCACAAGCAGCCTGACCTCCGAGCCGCTTGCGGCCTGAACGGAAACTACAGTGGCCGTTACATACACTACGGTATCCGCGAGCACGCCATGTGCGGCATTTCCAACGGCCTCGCTGCGTTTAACAAGGGAACATTCATCCCTATGACGAGCTCTTTCTTCATGTTCTACCTCTACGCCGCCCCATCTGTCCGAATGGCAGCACTCTAGGGACTCCAGCTGATTCACATCGCCACCCATGACAGCATCGGCACAGGCGAAGATGGGCCAACGCATCAGCCGATCGCCCTGCCGGCTCTCTACCGTGCTATGCCAAACACCTTGTACATCCGTCCATGCGACTCGGAGGAGGTAGCAGGTGCTTTCGTAGCCGCCATCCAGGCCACCAAAACGCCGACCATCATCTCTTTATCTCGACAGAACCTTACACAGTTCCCGCAACATTCTTCTCGCGAGGGCGTGAACCTAGACGCATACGCCTTTATTGAGACTAACGGCGACGACTTCGACGTGACCCTAATCGGAGTTGGTTCCGAGATGGGCCTGACGATGCAGGCCAAGGATGTGCTTCTCAAGGAGCACGGCATCAAGTCAAGAGTGGTCTCGTTCCCCTGTCCCAGGCTGTTCGAGCAGCAATCCCGACAGTACAAGCAATCGGTTCTGAAGCCTCGCTCCGGAAAGCCCACCGTTGTCGTCGAGGCGTACGCTGCGAACGGATGGGAGCGATATGCTGATGCGTCGGTATCCATGAGGCGATTCGGAAAGAGTCTTCCATCCAAGGCGGCGTACGAGTATTTCGGATTCACGTCCGATAATGTTGTGACAAAGATCAAGGATCTTGTGGAGGAAGTCAAGAGAGATGGTATTGAGATACTGAGGGGCGATTTCAGGGATCTCAACGGAAGCTTGGGCGTTGGTTTCGAGCATTAGGAGAGTTACTGTATTTTATTATTTCAAGTGCTTCTCTCTCTCATGGATGCCAAATTCTTGATGTGCATCAAATCACTCATTTTGACTTTCGCAACGATAGAACTCGGACTGGTCATTTGATGACACTCGGATATCAACTTCCTTTCATGGATCATCTCCACGGGGAACAAGGAGCTAAAATCATCTTAGTTCGGCGGAGAAATGCGGGGTAGTTCAACGGCTCGTTTAAACTCATGGTCAATAAATGGCGCCAATGCCCTCGAGACGAGACCCAATCTGTTTGCCATCCGTCATCAATGGACGTTAACAATACCCCCAGACGATCTCGCCGCATCAGACCGTCTCGAGCGCGCGGCTTGAGAACTTCGACAGGTTGGTACGTATTTACTCACTTACCCTTCCTTTACTGAACAGAACAGCCTTGGTCCGACTGACACCATCTCACAGTCTCACTTGTAGAAAGAGACGCGTCAAGTGTGATGAAGGCAAACCCAGATGTGTCCAGTGCTCCAAATCAGATCGAGATTGTCGCTATGCGCAGCCCAACGACTCTGATCAAGTGGACCGGGATGTTTTCGAGGCCGCCGAGTTGCGCGAGATTGCTGTCCGTGAAGCATCCTGCAGTGGGGGCAGTCCGAGTGCCACTCAAGGGACAGTCGAAACGGAGAATCCTGAACCCAGTGTCGAAGGAGGCTACCCGGATACCCTCCCGGTCCCTGCTGAGACCTCCGTCACATTCCAGCTTCATGACTCCATCGACATACCCCAAGAAGACCACCCAGAGACGAGTAGTGGTGATGGACATCTACCCAACGTAGACTTTGCCTTTGCTGCCTCTCCTTTGGCCAGGAGTCAGGTTTCATTGCTCAACATCTCGCCATTTGAGTGGTACGACCTTCTAGCACAGGATGCCATCTCCCAGATTCAACGATGGAACGATACCTCCAACGGCGAACCAAGATGGAATTTTGACGAGAGCACATTATCTCGCCGACAGTCACCTGTCCCAGTATCTACGGATGCCGACTCTCATGCCCATCGCCGTCACGATGATGTTCTCGGGGCTTCTTTAGTCGACTATGGACTGCCGGGCAAGCCATGGAATACGGCCGAGAGCATCGAGCTATCGCTAGAAGACCTTGGCTTCTTTTGCTACTACACCTAGATCGTTGGGCCGATCCTCGATCTTTTTGACCAAGAACGTCACTTTACCAATATGGTGCCTCATCTCGCGCTGCGCAATTCGGGGCTATTGAAGGCCATACTTGCAGTCGCAGCCAAGCACATGTCTCTTGGGCTCAAATCCAGCAAGCGACAAGGCTATAGTGAAAGCTCGAGCGAGAACTCCTCGTCGCCAGAAGCAACAAATAGTGGTCAATCACAAGGTCGCAGCCAGACCCTAGCACATATAGCCACCCAGTACTACTACGAGACCCTCCAATATCTCTCACAGACTCTACTTTATTCTTCTTACGCCAAATCCCACGAGATCTTGGCGACGGCCATAATGATCAGCACGTACGAGATGTTTGACGCTGACGGAACCTCAACAAGCGGAAATTGGGAACGCCACTTGCGAGGCGCATTCTGGATACAGCGTTCCCAAGATAACGACGGCGGGTCCATTGACGGACTAAGACGAGCCGTGTGGTGGGCGTGGCTGCGGCAGGATATTTGGGCCGCCTTTCGGGCAGGGAGGCCAACGCTCACCATATGGCGCCCCTGGAAGAGACTCGAGGACCTTGATTCTGATGAACTCGCCACGAGGATGGTCTACATATGTGCCAAGTGCGTCGAGTTTGCCGCTCTGGACAAGACTTCGCCTGACCAAGATATAAGACAGAGGATTGAACATGGCAACAGACTTCTCCAGGCACTTGAAGACTGGCATTGCATTCTTCCCAGTTCGTACAAGTCGGTCTCTGTCAAAGCAAAGCCAGACCAAACATCCCCAACATCCAACTCCCAGGCAAAGTTCCAGCCCATATGGTTTCATCCGCCCAACCACACGGGTGCGATGCAAATGTACCATTTCGCCAAAGCCGTCGTGCTGCTGAACCAGCCCACAACGGGTGGTCTCAACACCTATCGCCAGCGTCAAAAGTGTCTCAACGAGAGCCTCCACATGGTTTGCGGTATTGCCAACGCCTGTCGAGAAGGGGAGCCGGCCATGGCGTTTGTCAATGTCCAGGCCATATTTGCTGGTAAGTACTCCTCTGGCGAATCATGTTACCATACTAACCAGTGAAGTCGGCCAATGCGTTCAGATACCAGAGAAGCAGGCCGAACTACTCGATACGTTAGACAGGATGTTGGAGATAAGCAAGTTTCCCGCTTCAGGGCTGCTGGAGGAGCTAAAAAGCGTTTGGCAGGAATAAGCTCCACGTTGCGATTATTAATGAGTTGATATGCCGCTTTAGTTGTCCAGTCTAGCATTGTGACATAAGTCCATTCGAAGATTTAGAGTATGCTAATCGATCGAGTCTTTTGGTTTCTGGTGCAGCCAAGAAGTGATTATTCTGGACATACTCATAACATTCCTTCTATCTTATGTCTCTATTGCCTGCGTCTAACTCTTCACCAAGCCCCTACAATACCAGCCACGGGGATATCAATGCCGGTTGTATACGAAGCTCCATCAGAGAGCAAATACACATATGCACCCCCCAGTTCCTTCGGATCAGCCAATCTTGGCATCCCGCCATAATACTGCATCTTGAGACCCCAATCAGGCGTCTGGTCCACAAAGTATGTCATGGATGTCTTGACAAAGCCAGGTGAGATTGAGTTGACACGAATCCCGTGCTTGGCCCACTCCATAGCTAGAGTGTGCGTCATGTTGCGTACGGCGCCCTTGGTGGCTCCGTATGGAGCTGAGGGTGCTGCGCGGTTGGGTCGGTACGAGGTCATGGACGCTGTGAAGACGATGGAACCCTTGATACCCAGCTCAATGAACCGCCGTGCGGCAGCTGTGGCACAAAAGTAGGCTCCAAACACATTGAGGTTGACCAGCTTGTCCAGCTGGGCGCGATCAAAGTCGAGCGCTGGTTGATGCTTTGTCATTCCAGCGTTGGCGACGAGGCCGTGGATGGCACCCCGCTTGGCGATGATGGTATCAATAGCAGATGTGATGCTTTCCTCAGAGGTGACGTCGCAGTTGATGTAGCTGAGGCGCTTAGGGTTGGCGGTCTGTATAGCTAGGAACTCGTCGCCGGGCTCAAAGAGGTCAAGGCTAAAGACGGCGGCGGCCTCGTTCGCTAGACAGACCTCTGCGATGCCCAGGCCGATGCCCCTATTAGCACCTGTGATGGCGATGACCTTGTCCTTCAGGGTAATTCTCCAGTCATGATCAGGGCTTGGCTGGGTATTGAGATATGTTGAAGAGGTCTCAGGGGCGGCGGCTGGTGTTGGAGCTGGTACTGTGGTGGTGTTGCCGTTGGTAGGAACAGTGGTAGGGGTCTCAAGTGCGCCGGGAGACATTGTAACGACTTTTTTAATGCTTATATTATTCTGGAATGCTTGACTTGAACTCGGGGGTCTTGTCTGTCTCAGTTGTAGAATGGCGGTTGATGATTGAGGGAACAAGATTGGAAGCTCTGCGTCTCATTCTTATGCCCAGAATAGAATAGCAAGTTTGCCACAGAAACAACGAATAGACCGAGTATATGGGTGGAGAGGGTTTAATGCACTCAATTGACAATACACGCGGTCATCGAAGCGAGGCCATCCACGCAAAGCCATTGAGACGAGCCAGCGTTACATGGTCTTGGCGCTTATGGACCTCGTGACGAGACCATCCATGCTCGCTTCGGTACCATCTTCGCGCCCACGCCGGGCGTCCCCGATCGTACCAGCTTTACCGTTAGTTCATGTCAAAGTTAGACTACTCCATACCCCGTGGGGAATTGGTTACCCGTCCCCGCAATGCCGTTAATTCTACTCAAACACAACGTCCGTCGCTCCGGTCAGGAAAAACCTGGTTCTGTGTCTGAGACGTTGGCTATAAGTCTGTTGAATGCCACGACGACTATCACCGTGCTCCAATGACATCAACTACTTGCTTGAAAATCACTTCATCGAGAATCATTTGATCTCATTCTCTCAATTCGCAGAACTCTTTCAACCCTGACCCAACATGGCGGCCGACAGACCAAGCACCGAGGCGGTCGACCAGAAGGACTACCTCGAAAGTCCTGGTCAAGTTGCCGAACATGTCGAAGTCACTCAAGACATCTCCTGGACTGCGGAAGAGGAAAAGAAGCTGGTCCGCAAGATTGACATGTTTCTCTTGCCCAATATTTGGCTCATGTACCTGCTGTCTTATATGGATCGAACCAAGTGAGTTGCAAGGGACTATCTAGAAGAGAAAGTATCCCTAACACCATTGCAGCATCGGAAACGCAAAGATCGCCGGCATGGCTGATGATCTTGAACTCACTTCATCTCAGTATAGCATCATTCTAGTAGTCTTCTTTGGTAAGTTCCTCGCGTATTGATCACACGACCTAATTAGCTAACACGCAACACATAGTTGGCTATGTCATCTTCGAACCCCCATCCAACATGATCCTAGTCCGAACTCGCCCATCGCTATATCTTCCTGCCATCATGATCGTCTGGGGCGTTCTGACATGCATCATGTCTGTCGTCCAGAGCTATCATCATCTCATCATTCTTCGAGTCTTCGTCGGTGTAATGGAATCAGGCTTCGCCCCCGGTATCCTCCTCATCTTTTCGTCCTGGTACAAGCGAGGCGAGCAGTCGAAACGATTCGCCGTCTTCATGTCTGCAGCTATTCTTTCTGGTGCTTTTGGTGGCCTTCTCACCGGCGCCATTACTGGTGGTCTTGAAGGCGCCCATGGGATTCGAGGATGGCGCTAGCTCTTTATCGTCGAGGGCGTTGCCACCATTGGCTGGGCCATCGTTGCCGCGTTTTTGCTGCTTGACTTTCCAGCCAACACCAAGCACCTTACGGACCGTGAGCGAGCCATCGCTATTGCATGACTGCAGGAGGATAGTGTTGCTGTGAGGGGTGAAGGCGAGAAAGTTGGCAAGGTGCAGTCGTTTATGCTTGCTTTGCGCGACTGGCGGACTTGGGGGTTCATCTTTGGCTACATGGTAAGCTCCTATAGTCAGTGCGTCTTCTCCATTAGTAGCTGCTAACCCTGTTTAGGTCATTGTTGGTTCCTCGACCCTGTCTTACTTCTACCCAACTCTGGTCCACGGTCTTGGCTACACCAGCACTGTTCAAGTACAGTACATGACGGTAAGATGACATTCGTTGTCTATGTCGCAAACCAGCTAATTAGTTTGTACTAGGTTCCCATTTATGCTGTCGCTTTTGTGTGCACCGCTGTCAGCGGTTACTTTGCCGATAAGATCTCCAACTACCGAGGTCTCGTCATCGCCGGCTGGCTCACCTTCTCGATGATCACGTCGATTGCCGTCTGTGTCGTCTACGACTTCACAGCTCGATATGCACTGCTCGTTCTTATGGCTGCAGGCCTCTGGGCGTCCAATGCCATCTCCCTTAGCTTCGCGTCCTCGACGTTTGGATCAATGGATGCCGAAGTTCGAGCTGTCGCGCTGGTGCTCATGAACGCTCTTGGCAATCTCGCACAGATTTACGGCGCCTATTTGTTCCCTTCTGACGATGCACCGAAGTATCTTATGGGCTTTGGAGTTATTTCTGGCATGTTGGATTTTGGTGTTTGCGTCTACATTGTCATGCATGTTCTTATCCGACGATGGAAGCCATAAGCATGAACTGTTGTCCAACCTTATCTTGAAGGATGATGTTAGGTTACTATTCCTATCAGACGATTGAACGAGTTAGTTCGGCCAAGTCTTTGAGAAAGACAAGAATAGACTCACCCGTGAACCGAGATTGAGGCTGTGAACGTGATCTACTTAACTGGGCTTTATACGGTCTGGAAAAATCCCATCCACGGCATAGGGTAAGCTCCCCCAGAGGTCGTGATTCGTCTTCGCTTGGACTCGTCTCCAGGGTCGTCATCCCAAAGAGGAACTAGCCGAATGAACTCACGCTTGCAGGGTAATGTTGCATTTGAGACAAGGGGTGGTCTCAGCCCTGATCCTTCTGCCTTGGCAGTTCGCTCACAATAGAAACTTGACAGCTGGTCAATTGGCTGAATTCTGCTTGGCAGGAACAGTTTATCGACTCCTTTCTCTCTAACTTGTTTGCTACGACTATCTCCGGTGTTGTATCCAAATCTGATACGGATAATTTTTTGGCAAACCTGTCCCCTGCGTTGGTGAGTTGGCAGAGTATCATTACAACCCCTAATCCTTGCAGCAACCCCTTGTATTAAAATAGTCTCCACTCGTCATTACTAAGGTGTTTTAACGTCATATCACACGGATCATCTCCACGGAAGCCTGTTCGCGTGGTGTTTGAAGATCGCCGCCCTCCAGCCAAGGCACACAAACGCAGATCATCCACAGGCAGACACATTAAGGCCACAACACGCCACATCGCGGCCATTCGCTACCACTAAATGACCTCCAGCGCCTTCGTCTACGGGTCTTGTCGTACCTTCACGCACAATGGGAGAGTATGAGCTGGCTTCTTTGGAGTCGGACTCTCTCTATCGTCCGCCCAGCATCGCGTCCAAGGCGAGCAGCCAGAAACCATTGACGGCCACACGCGAGAAGAAGCGATATTTCGGTGGATGGAGGAGCGGTCTGGCCATTTCCACTTCAGCAGCAGCTTTTGTCACGCTCGCCAACATCATCTTTTTGGGCGTCGTCGGAGCAAGGGTCAATCGCAATGGTGGAGCTCTCTGGACCGGGGATTGCAAGACTGCAAAAGAGTATTCCCTATGGCTTCATCTGGCCATCAACGCGTTGGCTACCGTGTTGCTTGGCGCCGGCAACTACACGCAGCAGGTTTTGACCGGGCCAACGAGGCAGGGAATCGACCAGGCTCACGACAAGAGGCAGTGGCTGGACATTGGCGTCTCGTCAATTCATAATCTGACGAAAATTTCTATCAAGAGAGTGGCCGCCTGGACAATCCTGGCTTTGAGCTCTCTACCTATTCACCTACTGTACACCACAGTCAGCCACGAGACTCTATGCATTGCTAACGACTGATAGATACAACTCGGTGGTCGCTTTTGAAACCAGCGCCAACTACTACTCGGTCTACACTGCCACACCCAATGACCTCAAGGAACCAACTCTCGCCAACGTAACCAAGAGTTACAAGAACCTCAAAAGCTCTCTCAGTCAGTTCGACAAACTTCCCGTTGATGAGTGTCTATCCAGCTATCGTCGGAATCTCCTCTCAAAAAGAGGAGACATGATCCTAGTCATGGACACAGATTTTCCATACCTCTGGAATAACAACTCCCTCCCCGTCGAGATTAACCCATTGGTAACCCAACCGCCATCCAAGAATTGGATGTGTAACTTGGACAGCGTCTCTGGTCGTGCCGTCTCTCTTCAAGGTTGGAGTTGGGAGTGTGACACGGCGGCCATCAAAGCGGAAAACTGGACAATCGAATTCGATGTTCAGTTGGATTCTGGTCTCAAGCCTCGCCAAGCATTACGGGTTGACCACTGCTACAGTAAAAGCACACTTGAACATTGCAAGGTGGTTGTGAACCTTCCCCTGCTTGGTGTTGTTATTGCGTGTAATTTTGTCAAGCTCATTGGGCTGGCCTTGACGTGGTTATATCTGGAGAAGCGGCCTCTTCTAACCCTTGGAGGTATGCTTCCCCCCTCCAAAGCTGGAACTTGCCAACAATTTACTAGATGCCGTGGATTCATTTCTCACCAATCCGGATCCAGCCACCGACAAGCGTCACCTCATGTCCAAGGTCTCCGGCAAAAGGCTGTCTTGGGAACCTGGACCTCGCGCTTGGTTTCCTCAGAAGCGTCGCTGGGCCACGGCAGTTTCATGGAGAAGATATGGAATAACCGTCCTTCTGTACTGTTCTATTCCACCCCCAATTGAGCTCGGGCGCAACTAACAGAAATCCAGTTGTATTGCAACAATCATAACTGCCGCAATCCTCCTCGGTATGAGCCTCAACACCCTAGGACATCCAAGCATGACTGCCCTCTGGGAGAGAGGCTTCGGCCAAGTCAATGTTGACAGTCTCATCGACTTTTCCGTGTACAATATCAACGGGGCCACCAAGATGGTGATAATATCCAACTTACCCCAGTTGATATTGTCCCTTCTATACACGGCCATAAACGGCATGTGGACCACCATGCTCGTTGGAGCTGAGTGGAATAGTTATGGAATGAAGCACAAGGGCCTCCGTACGACGTATCCGGTTGGAAAGCAACGCAAGACGTACTGGCTATCTCTTCCTCTTGTGAGTAGAATCTTTCTCAACTGCGAGAGTCCTTTGCTGACGTTTGGTGATTGTTAGCGATACGGTCTTCCCCTAATCCTGGGATCAGCTACACTCCACTGGCTAATCTCACAATCCATCTTTTTCGTAAAGGTTGTGCTTTGGAGAAACGACAAGCTGCTGGTGGACACATACCTAAGCGATACAACCACATGTGGCTACTCTCCCATCGCCATCATCTTCTCAATTATTCTAGGAAGTCTGATCCTATTAGCCACTATAGGGGGAAGTATGAGAACCATGACGCCAGTGATTCCCACGGGAGCCACGTGCTCGGCCGTTATTAGCTCTGCTTGTCATGCACCTGAAGATGATGAGTATGCTGCTGCGGAATATGTTAGGTGGGGAGTTGTGCCTGGGACTGATCACTGCTCGATGACCAGCTTATTAGCAGAAGATCCGGTGGTCGGCAAGTGGTATCAGTAGCGCAATAGAGTTAATACAACCTTTGGAAGTTCCCTTTATCCGTTGCCTTCCAAAATCAGAGTTCCGCCACCTTTTGAGCACAAGGAATGTGGTGAGGATAAGCTGGATATGAGTAGTAGCTCACCGGCATGCTTCCATAGGAGCACGTCGACGCCAGGATGTGCCACTTATAACCAAACTACCGATTCATCTTATCTAAGCGGAAGCTTACATCTACCCGCATGTCCTATACCTGCGCTTACCTTATGTTTAAATGGCGGCTCTCATCCCTTGCCCCTTTCTAGGCTCCCTGCTAGCTATGCCGACAGATCCGGTCCCTGTCACCATAAGCAGATCCAAACGCACTTTTGTGGCAAGACGATTTTCGTATAGCTCAGAAATTAGGCGAACTACTTCCATACGCGGCAAACACCTCGATGCCGCGGGAAGGACTGGCTAGGAAGAAATGACATCGATTACCGAAAGCCTCAAACATGGGCTAGTCTTGGAACTATTGTCAAGACCCGTTTTGGAATGTTCGTTTCGTCGACCCATAGAAATCCATCAACGACGTGGATCAATTGACGATTCGTGGGTTTATTGTTTGCATCATGTTTCATGACCAAAACCCCATGTCCGCCTTACCCCTTCTAATCAATCGGTCTTTTGGATACGATGTCGGCCTTTTGAATACAACCATGTTCATCTACCGATCACGGCAGCTGAATTAAAGCATTGCAAGTGATATAAGACTTAGGAATATCCGTGTCTTGGCTTTTCTTGTTAGTCTTCAAGACAGTTGATCTGTTTGTTCGTGTTTTTTGTAGCTTCATTCGCTCATTCCTTTCTATCCAACACCGCCAACATGCGATCTGTGTCTTCCCTTGCCGCCATCGTTGCCGCTCTCGCTGTGCGAGGTGTCGCTGGTCAATATGACGACTGGAAGTTTGGCAACCTGTTTATGGCTGGTCCTGCCAAGAGCGCTATCAAGAAGGCGACTTATACTCTCTCTCCTCCTCCTATTCCCTGCGGAACTCAAGTCAAGGACCCTTCGCACCAGCCTTGGATGTCCATCTGGGTCGGTATCTCCGATTCCATCAGTGACCAGTCCTCGGATCTGTACCAGCCTCTTTTGAACTGGGCTCCTAACAACGAGCAAGAGTAAGTTTTGCTGAAGGACGAAAGAAAGACTTTATTAACCAGCTTTTTAGGGGCTGCCCTGCTCCCAATAATGCGTGGTGCGTTGCCGCCAGTACCTTTGACTGTAAGCCGAACCGAATTCCCCCATAGAGAACATATTTGACAATGCTCTAGCTGGAACTCAGGTTGCCCAGCCCTACGTCGCCATCCCCAAGGGAGCTTCTGTCGGTTTTGAGAGTGAGTGCATGCACAAAGACTTTAGATGAAAGGCCTAACAAGACCAGTCACCTACAACGGAAAGGCCGTGACCCAGGTCGTCTCAATCAATGGCAAAGTCGTCTCTAAGCAGACCGACCGTGAGTTCAAGTCTCCTCTCGCCTTCTCTAACCTCTCTCTAACCTCATCAAGGTACTGGTTCTCAAGTCCCTACCTATATCTACTCAAGCAACGAGTGCTACCTAGGCGCTTGCGGCACCCTTCAGGAGTACAGTGAGTGCCTATTATTTTCGGTGTTGACAACTTACTGACCCATATCAGGCTGGGACGACTTTACCGTCGAGCTCACATCGGCCGATCCCAACTTTGGTAAGACTCTCACTGTGAACGGTGGCGACTCGACCGGTCTCAAAACTTCCGACGGTGGCAAGACCTGGCACGCCGACTCTATCGTCATTGCAAAGGACTACTTCTACACTGATGGTTCCAAGAAGGAGTGCTCTTAGAAGTGAAGAGGGTGGGCTCGTTGTATTCTGTTCATAGACATATTATTTCACCTGGCGATGTCGAGCTTTACAGAAAAGACATTGCTGTACTTTTGTAGATAGATAATTGCAGTCTTGATTGGCCTGGAATTTTCTCGAATGTGAAGTCAACCTTATCTCAACCCGAGCTTTCAAAGGGTCAGATATATGCCACTTCGTAATTCTTGCTCTTGATCTAAATGACATCAAAGATGTGCTGGTCCACTCTTCAGACTCGGAATCCTAGAAAAGTTGCAGTTCACTTCTCAATCCCCCAAACAAACCCAATAGCATCAATGCACCCATCATAGTATCCATAAACTCCACGCAGAGCCCAAGTGCCATCAAGAGCCGGCGCAAACGACGTCTCAGCAATGGCCGTGGTCCAGCGGTCGTGGGCATGCGGCGCGATGTACTCGTCCACCTGCTGGTATCCCTCAGTCTTGTTAAAGCCAAAGAAGGTCATGTTGGCGAGCGTCTGGTAAGGAAGACGAGGCTGGAAGTTGTCGGTGACCACGTTGACGGCCACGATGGGTCGGTCGAGCGATTGGGAGACTGTGTGCACGGGTGACCCGTCGAGGACGCCGTAGCTCTTGCTGCCGCCGTCGGTCCAGTCCACGGTGAATCCGCTGACCCAATTCCCGTCGCTGTGGATGCGAAGAGTCTTGAGCTTGGCACTCTCAGGGGCGTCGTCGAGGGTGTTGAAGAAGTGGCCCCGGTTGGCCATGTTGCCGATCCAGGGCGACATCCTGGCCCAGGTGGACTTGCTTTCGTGCTTGGCGATGCTCTGAGCCAGCGGGGCGGGTAGGGTCTGCTTGAAGGGGAAGATGCCTTCGTTTGGTGGCTGCCAGCTGCCGCCCGCCGACGATGCGAGCTTGCCTTCCAAATCCTGAACCTTGGCCTCGAGATCTTGGATGATGGCGTCGGTCTTCTTCTTCAGCTCCTCGACCGCCTTCTTCTTGGCATCACGATCCTTCTCGATGGCCACCAGGCCTGCTTCCAGGCCTTCAATGATCTTGTCCTTGTCATCGCTCTCAGACCTAGCCTGTTCGAGATCCTCTTGCGTGCGGGCAAGTTGTTTCTGCGTCGAGGCCAGGCCAGACTCCAGCTTGGCGACCTTTTGGTTGAGCTCTTTGTTGCTCTTGTCAAGCTCCTTGTTGTGCGCGACCTCCACGTCCAGTTGGCCACGAAGGTGGCTTACCTCGGAGTTTAGCTCCGAGATCTGTGCTGACAACTGCTAGACACGGGCCTGGGCTGCTGCCAGAGCAATCTCGGTCTCATCCAGGAGCTTCTGAAGCTTGGCCTTGGCTGCCTGCTCCTCGGCGATCATCTTGTGAGCGTCATCGAGAGCCTTGTGGTCGGCTGCGTCGTGATCGCGATCACCCGAGATGATCTTTTGCAGGTCTTGGACCTGCTTGGTGAGCTCTGCTTCCTTCTTGGCATATTCATCACGCGCTTCGGACAGTTTCTTCTCCAATTCGGCGCTCTTGTTCTTCTCGAGGTTGTTCTCGTTGTTGAGCTCCGTGATCTTGCCGTTGAGGTCACGGATCTGCTTGTTGCAGTTGTCCACTTGTTCCCTAAGTCCGTGGAATGATTTGTCAAGGACATTTAATCGCTGTATATGGTCAACGCTATGCTCTTGGTAACATGTGGTAGACGAGTGCATACCTCGGTTGCATACTTGGCGAGGTAGCCGGCTTGGTCAACGAAAGAGGCCGTGTGCGTCAGGGTCTCGACAAGAGTGTGAGGGAACGGCATCTGAGTCTGGATGCGAGGAAGCGCAGCCTCAGTCTGAGGGTAGCAAACCCTCAGCTCAGACTTCTCCAAGGGTGGTTCTGGGGGAGTCATCTCGCTGAGGAGACAATGTTAGCATCGTCGAACAAGCCAGGGACGTCAAGCTTACTGAGAGTGAGACTGCCTGCTCACTGCCTGCGTGAGAGCACCAAGTTCCTTCTCGCCTTCTGGACCCTTCATACGGACCGCGAGATTCGCGGTCGCCTCATCCCGGGTGCAGTAGAGGCTGTAAGGGGGGCCATCGAACCCAAATTTGAGAGGCCCGGCCAAGCCATTCTCCACCCTCTGAACGGTGTTGATGAAGAACGGAACCTTGGTCTTCTTCTCTGCGTCCTCGGTCCACTGCAAGAAAGCCAGAATGGGCTTTCCAGCTCCGACGCCCTCTGGGGCAAGGACGATGATCGGCTCGTTGCTGGCATACTTGGGCCAGTCCAGCTTCCCAGTCCAGATTTGGAAGGAATCGGTCGCCACCTCTCCCTGAGACTGATAGACGCGATCAAGAGTCATGTAGCTCTTGTTGTTGTTCGGGTTTGACATGGTGATGTCGAGCTTCCCATACGCTTGCTTGGTGTTGATGACATAGGTGTAGAAGTTGTGTGTCATTTCGATCACGTCCTCACCATCCTCTGTCTTGGTCACATTCGTCACGGTCTTGGTGTCAAACCAGTTAACCTTTCTGTTGCCATGAGCATCCTTGGTCCACTGGGAGGAGAGGTAGACACTATCGCCGCGACGGGCCGTGCCGTCGGGGAGGATGACAATGAAGAGCTCGTCCGTGGCCGAGGTGCCCCAGTTGAGCTTTCCAGAGTAGACAAACATATTGATAGAAGGGGGGGGCAAAGTCTGGGAGTATGAGTTGTATGAGTTGAAGAATGTCGGGTTATTGAGGAGATACCGAGAGAGATGCTACAAGTGCCATATTGTCAGGCGTCAGCGAGTCCTTTTTAGTTTCGCAACTCTTCTGTTCTCTATTTTCTACGTCTTCTTGGAAAGCTCGGACTTCATCATACGATCTTCAGCTTCCTCATCAGCTGCCACTACAGCACACATTAAGATTATCTGCATGTTCTGGCTAGTAACGAGCTGAGAGATTCTATGTGGCTACCTGACTAGATAGGGAAGGGAGAGGCAGTCCCCCGGACGGGGTGACTACCAATGAACCTCTATACTCCTATGAAGGTTATGTGTTGTTGACCCTTGTACCTTGTCATCACACAAGCGGTCTTCTCCCTGAGCACTATTCCTGCCGCCTACACTGCATATTGGCCTTTCTTGAGACCTCCGGCCCCCACTTTTGTGCAGAAGGGCCTCATTTGTGCCCCGAGCGTTCCGGCAGTCATTCTTGATAATGTTTTCAGTCGTTGCTGACCTGCATCCTGTCACCAAGCTGAGTGGCCTAGGGCTCTTGCGGAGAAACCTTTCAGGCTCACAATTGGTCCACAGCCTGGATGGTGCAGGGGTGCAAGACGCCTTGGCACTTCTCGAAGCGGGAAGATGCCAGGCCAAGTGGAGAGCTGAAGATGCTGACAGCTAGGCTATGGATCGCCGTCAGCACTTGTTCAGCGAGTTGAGGAATATTGGATAGGAAACACCGTTGATGATGCATTGGGGTCTTGGCTATGGGCGAGTAAGCGGCTGCTCCTGATGCGGACTGTTTGCGGGAGTCGTACGATTATGGTTGTGCTTTTCGTGGCTAACTACCGATGCCTTGAGGCCGAAGTGTGCAGACTCTGGCTCAGCGCTGGCGAGGCTTGGGCATGAGGTGGCTGGGCGAAGCTGAAGGGGGCCATCTTCGCAAGGTATTGCCGAACACGTTCCAAAGGAGGATTGATACAACTTTGACCCGTGGTTTTTTCTAGTACTAGATAGTAGAAACGAGAGTAATTCCCTTTTTAGAGGTCTATAATCCGTCTAACTTCCAGCATACAGACATGTATCCTCGGTGCAAGCTAGAAGCGCCCTTCAAGTATAGACAATATAGCCTTATCGGCCAATTCCGGAAACTACCAGTGCGATGCCATGGTGTTTACCAAGCCATTCGGGCCAGCACTGAGTTTGGCTAGCGACGAACACATGCCTTCCTACCCCCATCTAAACAGAAAAGACCGAATCCAAGGGCCGCGGGGTAGAAGTAATGCTCAACCGGAACGCCAGCGGTACTCAAAACGTCTTGCAGACTTGGGATGTATAACCAATTAACGGCAACACCCAGGGTAAATAGGATTGCAGGAAAGAGAAGCAGATTCTGCGTGCGCTTGTTGAACACGGGTGGATGCTGAAAGATGGACAGGTGTCTGTTGCGAAGCGCCATGAGGTTGAACCATTGCCTAGGGGGGTCAGTTGAGCTTAAGCATACGGAGGCAAGCAAAGACTGACATAACGACAAGGTTCATGAAGTAAATTGAGCTGGCCTCATTCAACCGAGCATTGTAGTAATCTGGATCTAGATGTGTAGGAATCTCGCCAAACTTGAACCACAGGTCTGAGAAAGGGATGCCTTTTCGTTCTAGGTACCAGTACGCCATGGCAAACGAGCAGACACTCTCAATCACGCCAACAAAGGCATATGCATGGAAAATGAGCTGCCAGTTGACGAGCTGTGTCTTGCTAGGGTCGCGTGGAGGTCGGAAGAGGACGTCTGCTTCGGGCTTTTCGTAGGCTAGAACGATGGCGCCGGCACAATCGGTGAAGCAACTGTGTAGCGTGAGGCTTGAGGTAAAAGTAGTACCGCACGTAGAACATACCATATGATGATCATGAGGAAAGAAGACAAAATCTGGGGAAGCCCAAAGACCACATTGGTGAAGACTGGCCAGAACTCGGAGAATGAGCCTGCTGGAAGCAGATAGGCAGCACGCCCATCATCACATTAAAGATGGCGAAGCTATTGTCCGTGTGAATGGTACAGGTCATCTGATGAGTCAACAAGCCATGGACGATGTGGCGTCGTGCAACAACAAGATCGTTCCTACTGCGTGGATGACTTCTACAGCCGGTGTCGCTCCCATGGAGCTTGCTGCAGTGTATGATGAGTGCGTTTACTCCCCTGCTGCAAGCATGTCGTACTGGAATTCTTAACTTTTAGCGAGCCTACTGCAAGCCCAACAGATGCATTCTTGACAGACTTTCTATCTGTGCTCAAGGCCAATGGCTGTGAAGGCCTTTTCGGCATTCAAACGGTCCCTCAACATACTTGCGTGGAAGTATCAGTCGGCAATGCCAGCGTGCTAGTCAGGAGCCAGGACCCAGGGAGGGACAAGTCTGTTACCGTGGCTTTCGCCTTCGATAGGAAAAAGCCGAGATACAGAGTTTGCCAGGCATGTCAAAGATGTATTTCACACAGCTCCAAGTGTTAGGAATGTTTGCTAGTATTAGGTAATTTGCGAAATATGTGCTGAAGGGCTCTTAAATCATCGAAGCAGCATGCTCTCAAATGCTGCCATATGTTTATGATTATGTTCTTTGATTTTGTGCCTGATAGAGATGTCATTTATAATAACAAGAGACAGGGAGGGAGCTGAGAAACCTATCTACGATCTTTGGGCTGAGTTAATCTATTAAGGGCTAGGCTATAACTATAATAAAAAGTAGATCTTTAATAAATTATAATACTATAACTTAATATTAATATAACAATTTATTTAAACTTTTAGAGTAATAACTGAATTATATTTAGTTATACTTTTATAAGAGTTTTATCTCTTATAAGTTTTTTAATTATTTTATATTTATATAAGAAATATAAGAACTATCTACTTTTTTTATCTCTTTAAGCTATATTCTCTTAATACTATATCTTTAGAGAAATTATAAAAGTGATATATACTCGTCTGTATGCCAGAGTAATACTGCCTTTCTATTATAAAGCAAGTCGCTAGGCTACTATGCTATAAGAACAACTATATAAAGGGTCACATCGCCCTTGTCTCCTCTTGTGATCTAAGCGCACGTCGTCGGCATATCTTATTCTAGCAGCCTGTCCTTTTTTGTCTCTGGTCCGTCCAGGCTTATACCATTGCCCTGCACTTGAAACTTGTCCTCCCCAAAGATGAGTCTCTGTGCCATTTGCCTCAAGGTATTGAACCTTGACGAGAGCGTTCATCCTCGTCCTCTTACCATCCCACATCATTCCTCCATCACAGAGTTTCTTGATGCTGTCAACAAACGGTGTCATCTATGCTGGCTGGGATATCGCCACCTTCGGCTTTATAGGAAACTGAAGCTCGATGAATTAGCATCTCAAGAAGCGGCAGATATACAGATAAGCACACTTACGTCTGAGGGACGTGTCGCCCATTGCATGGTTGGCGAAAGACAGCAGGTCACGCGAATCACCTGGAAGGTAGTCCAGTCTGTGCGAAACAAGCTCCCACAACTCATTCTCGGCCTTGAGATTGACGGCGTTCATGCCAAGGCGACTATTACTTGCGGTGCCTTGTTTCTCATACCAACAACAGGCATGTCGTGCCTAAATAATGGCCCAATACTTAAAATTCGGTGTCTAACATGTTGCAGAGCTCACGAGGTACTCTCGACAGCTGGAATTGTCTTCTAACACCGGCTCGCCAATTTTACTTCAACTGGTTGTTGGCTGGTTGAACCATTGCGTCTTGTCCCATTCAAAATGCAGTGTGTCTGGCGCAGCTAAAATTAAAGGCCAAAAGTCTAGAATAGCCCCACCCACCACTTACACACCTCATTTTCAACCTTCATCTTCACACCGCATTTACGCAATAAATAGAAATCAGATTAAGATAAAAACTATACCATTTTAAAGCCCTAATTCCATAGATTAATATTTAGTATACCATCCGCGCGCCCAGATACAGGCTCGCAGCCTATTGCGGGCCGAAGTCGTCAGCTTCAAAATCAGATGGTCAGGCAAGGCCTCCCACGCTTCTTAGATCCATTTAATCAGTAGCTTCCTATCGGCCTTACTACTTCGTAATTTAATAAATTGAGGGTGTAACCTTCGTATCTTAGCCTTCAATGCCTTCCAGATATATTCAATCGGGTTCAAATCCGGCGAGTATGCCGGCTAGTAGATAGGCCAGATCCCATACAAAAGCAGCCAATCCATTAACGCTTTAGCAGTATAAATACGGGCGTTATCTTACTGGAAAAGCTCGAATTCGTCAAGGAAAAGAAGGAGACCTTCTATCAGTGCCTTTCTATAGCTCTAAGATGAATATCCCTTCCTCTTAGCTAGTTAATCTCTTATCATCGCGATGATATATATCCTCTTAGCCCCGGCAATGCCTCCCCACATCATAATCGACTAACGAGGCTTTCCATGAGACTATACATTGACCAAATCCTTCCTATAATTCTCATCAGGTCATTAAAAGACCTAGCCATAAGGGTTATTAGGCGCATTTTAAACTATGACTTTATCGGTGAAGTAGATCTGCGAGGGATATCAGGAAGGGAAGAAGGCTCTATCTTTGACTCCTCAAACCTTAATATAATCGTCAAGATAATATACCCAAAATTAGCAGTATTTAAGCCTCTCTTTTGTATCTTCTTCTGATAGAAAGATCCATCTTCTTAACCGCCATTTGCGGCGCCAATAGCTATGAAGACGGCGCTTTAAGGTGCGAATAGAGATATCTAAGTCTAGCTTAATTAAGACATCTTGCCATATGAGATCGCGATGCCGCTTAATATATAAATTAATCCTCATAATCTATAAAGCTAAGAGCTTCTTTAGATGTCCTTTTCGGGGCCTCGATCGTAGGTCTTAGTGGTTTTCCCATCGTCTCTTAGTCTTCGAGACCATGCCTTGCGAGGTACCAAAATTGCGCGCAACTTAGCTCTGAGATTTACCGGCCCGTAGCTCGGCCATCATCGCTACTCTTTGCTCAGGAGTAAATTCATGGTTAAAAACGCGATTTCCGCTTATTTCAATACCAAAAGAGCGATCTTCAGGTGCCATTTTTGCCTAATATCTAGAGGTTAAAGATTAAGTGATTGTTCAGTCACTTTCGCAAAAAGCGGGGTTGCCGTGAGGCCATTCCAGACTTTTGGCACGTGATTGTAGCACGTTCAGTCCCACCCGACTTATCGATATTGGCAAAGTCCAAGGGCAATTCCGGGTCATCTCCGGCAACGAAGCAGCTCCCAACGAACCATATATCACGCTCAGCTACCGATGGGGAACGCAACGAGACATGATGCTGACCCAGGACAATCAAGATCAATTAAGAGCCGGAAATCCTATCGAACCGCTTCCGCTTACCTTCCAGGAAGCCATCCTGGTTTCTCGTTATATTGGTGTCCGATTCTTGTGGATCGACTGTCTCTGCATCATTCAATGTGGAGACGATGGCCGTGGCTGGGATGCGGAATCCGGACGCATGAACGTCATCTACCAACATGCATATTGCAACATTTCAGCCGATGACGCTTCAGAAACCGATGGCCTCTTCTTCAGTCGTGATTTGGACTTTTATCGCCGGGTCAGCGTCCGCACACGAGAAAAAGGGGGCGCCGTCGTAGACTGGACCTCAGTTGACAGGGACATGTGGGCAACTGAAGTGAACAACTCCCCGCTCAACGGACGCGGTTGGGTGTTCCAGGAACGTCTATTAGCGCCTAGGGTGATACACTTTTGTCGCCAGGAGATCTTCTGGGAATGCCGTGAGCGATTCTGCTGCGAGAGATTCCCGGAGTCTCTGCCATCTGCAGAATTCTTGGACCTGAGCCAGGCCGTCTCTCTCAGACAACTGCCGTCGGAGCTCTGGGAAGGTTGCGATTGGCATGGTGACGAGAATTTTCCCGTCGAAGACCTGCCGTACGAAGTGTGGGACGACATCATCAAAGCATACACCAAAAGCCAGTTCACTTACCCCTCCGACAAGCTCGTGGCAATCTCTGGAGTCGCAAAGTATACGAAGACCATCATTAAAGATATCTACCTGGCTGGCATGTGGCAAAAGCGTCTTTCTGCTGAGTTGGCATGGTGGATGTACCCGGATCGAGAAGGATACCTGTTCGGCAACGAGCCACCATACTACGCCCCGTCCTTTTCTTGGGCCTCAGTTAAAGGCCAGATCAACTCTTCAGGGCCCTTTGCTATTGGAATCCTGCCCCAGGTTCAGTGTGTTTCCATCGAAAGTGGGCCACATTGCAACACTCCGGACCAACCATTCGCAAACGACGTTTTTGGCACCCCACTGACGTCTTCCGCATTCCAGCTAAGAGTCAGAGGAAGAGTACGGTCTCTCAAGTTGCGTAAGCAAGGCGATTGGAAAGCCATCGTCCATATTTCAGCAGGCCAGGGGATATCACCGGGCACCGTGGAACTAGACGCTTGGCTAGACTTTCACATATCTGAGACGGATCGCCACGTATTTGAGAGAGAAACTCTGTACCTCGTTCATTGGAGACATGGCCCTGAAGCAGGTAACTATGACATGAACGGAGCGGCGCTCCTTTGCATGCTGATAAGACTCGTGGATCAGACGCGCGACCAGTTTCGGCGTATAGGGTGGGCAATAGCCGATGATCCCGAAATGAGCTTAATGCTCAAGGATGAGACGCGGGAAGAAGTGTCGCACTGGTTCGATGAGGGAAAGCTAATCTCCGTCATATATCTCATCTGAGTTTCAATTTTTTCCCTTTTAAGTTGGAGTAGTGATTCAGAGGTAGTCTGATGGTTGCTTTCGCAACCTGGAATGGATGATATTCCTATGCATTGTCACAAACTAGGCATGTGGCCCAAGTTCTCGGTCAAAGCTATTCTTGCAACTTGTTATGTCGAAATGCCCATCTCAAAGACGCTATGTAATAACTTGATTCACACAACATTAAGTAGAATTTCTCTATCCCACCCCCTACGCCTTGGCTCGTTCCTTCTTTGCTCCATCAAGAATCGCAGCGTGATCCAAGTCATGGGTAGTGCCCGACTCTGCAATCACATCTGTCACCCACTGGCCTCGAGGATGATACACGGCTTTGAAAGGCCTGGGAAGGGTTACAAAACCCTCAGTGCAGTCCATATCGTCCACCTTGTGCTTCTCACCAGTCACCTCGTTGATACCTGCGTCAACGTTGAACGCCCAAAGCATGCGCGCCATCTGAATAAACAGCTGGTTCCGCGCAATTATTCTCCCGGTGCATACTCTCCGACCAAAGCCAAAGCCGGTGTGAGGGAGATCCTTGAGGGCGGTCGTGTTGAAGCCACACGCGTCGATATTGTGTTCTTTCGTATCGGCATCGTCGGCGAGCCATCGCTCAGGCAAGAAGGCGTCTACGTCCTCGCCAAAGACGGATTCATCGCGGGTGATGGCGGAGGCATTACCGAGGACAATCGAGCTTGCGGGGATGTAGTAGCCCATGTAAGTGTCCTCTTTCTTGGTGAAATGAGGGACGCCTCCAACCACGACGGGGCGCCATCGCAGGGTTTCGCTTGCTGCAGTACTGTTAGGGTGACATCTCACTCAAGGGTGGAGGACTTACCGATTGCATCAATGTAGGCCAGCTTTGGACGATCCTCAAACGTGGGCATGCAGTCTCGACCAACGACCTCATCAAGGAGCTTCTGTGCCTTGCCAACCCATCGATCACCACTAGTAATCCAAGCGACAATGAATCAGTCCAGTGCCACAGTCGAAGTGTCCAGACCAGCATCAGCAAGAATTCCAAGATCAAAGGCAAGCTCCTCAGTAGGCATGTCACTGGCCTCAGGAGACGCCTCCATGTACTTGCTAAAGTTCCAGCCACGGTTGTTCAGTCCCTTTTTGAGGTTTCCGACGTGAAGCTGTCGCTCAAGCTCGTACAGCTCTTCGGCTTCCTTCTTCCAAGGTGCAAGGAACTTGGGTAGGTAGTTGAGGGAGGGGAATGAGTCAATGATGTAGGCGCCGACCTGGCCAGTCCTGGCAAACTCAGCTTGCACCTTCTTTCCGTCCATGAGCTCTTGCTCGTAGCCGGTCTTTAGACGGTACCCATAGTTCATACAGTAGATGAAACTAGCCATTGCGCGCTCGTGATGGTGGTGAAAGTCGACACCTTTGTCGCCGACCTGGTTTGACTCCCCGAGCACGTCAAACAGCAACTGCCTCGACTCGATATCCTGAAGAGGACGATATGTGCTTGCAGAGCGCAGAGTGAGGAGAGGGGCCTCCATGCGCTGATGCAGCTTGTACCTCTCATCGTAAGGACGGAGAAGCATGTGCATGTTCTTGGTGACGAGCTCACCAGCCATGACCATGCGTGGCCGGTGCGAGTATTGACCGCTCCGCCTGTTGAGTAGATCATGGGCAGCCTGATGCGTGGAGAGGATGATCAACGGCTGTCCGCCCATGCTCAGGTGCATGATTGGGCCATACTCCTTGCTCCAGTGGTACAAGTGAAGCCACTGAAGACTCTTGGGAAGCTGGTGAATGTTTCCAATCACAGGGGCCGGCTTGGGACCTGGTGGAAGAGGGCCCTTTCGTCGCCCGCTGAGATACCGCTTCAATAGCCATGCAACAACAGCCCCAACGAGGGCGATACTCAGAGACCGCCGATCTTGCAACAACATGGCAAACAAAGGGACGAATGAGAAAAAAAAGCAAAAGCAAACACCCTGAGACACGCTTCCACGTGGAAAATGTCTCGGGGGTGTTCTCCTCTTCTACCTGAGCACATCTCGCTCCCACGTTGACGCACCCCGGATAACCGCCCCGGGGATTGACCAATCGCGAAGTGCGAGTTTGATCCGCGCAGAGAGATAATTATGCATGGGATCTTCAATCTCTCTTCTCCAAGTGGCGTACCTCGCGGCCGTTGACGCTCCATCGTTTTCATGTATGAGGGTGGAGTTACTCGGTTGTGGGACAACGGAGAGGAAGCAGAGGTTCCTTGCAAGGGGGGAGCTAAGCAAGCCATCTCTGCTCCTTCGAGGCTTCGAAGTCGAGAGCTATGCTTGGATGAGCGAACCTTGAGCAAACCAACAGGCTTTGGTGGAATCGATCCCTGTTTTGAGCTCCATTCTTGTTGGTGATGATGATCTGCTTGCTTTTTTCGTTTCAACTACTCAAGCGCTAGCTTCTGCAGCGATAATTAGCTGAGTTACAGAGTTCTATCTTCAGCCCAACTTGCGGAGGGATTTTCAGGAGAACTGGAGGTGATAGTGACATGTCAGTTTAGCGGAGTCACATGGGAGGGATCTCCAAGGCATTCCCCCAACTTTGCTCCACAGGGCGTCTGCAATGGCACTCTCCAGTCATGAACTTTTCTCTTCTCGCCTTATGTACCCGATATAAGCGCTAAATTAGGGATGTCAATCCTCCCGGGCCGTTGGCTGCCCGCCGGGATAACGGCCGCCAAGAGGGTCCGGTTCGCGGGGGAGCTCTCCCGCGACAAGGTCCCAACAGCCCGGTAGCGGGAATCTTTGCGTGCCCCTGAAACAAAGGACGTTAGGCGAACATGTAGATCCCGACTTTCATGAAGAAGCCACTTACATGGAAGAGGCTCGGCATCTTTGCTTTTTGCTTCCTTCGTGAGGCTCGAGTTACGTAAAGGTTCTTATCGAGGCCCAAGAGCGTAGAGTAGCGACTGAATGCAATGCATGATCTTCCAATACCAAGCCTCTTAAGTGTACTCCAGTAGAGTGATCATCTCTCTACCGGTGGATGCAATGCAGAGTTACGCATCGTGCTGAACCGGGATGCCGCGTCTTGAGATGTGATACACAGGAGGAGTTTTCTCTTTTCTCACGTGGGGGAATGTGACGCGCCGGCAGCGGCTTTTCGGGTTGAAATATGAGCGGAGCCGGTTCCGAGTGTTTCTTGTTGTTGAATATGCTGTATACTTTCTTGAAAACTTTTTGAGTATCAATAACAGCAGACGATGAGGTTCACACTATGGACGGTGTTGGCCGTGGTGGGCCTGCTTGCGCTTGTACAGGCACGAGATGCCAAATTGTGCGGTGAGTTGAACAAGAACCATTGGAAGGATTAAGGCACTAACAAATACCTAGAGCGATTGTCTGGTCAAGTTTCTTCAAGACTCGAAATGCGAACCGACCGATGCCGAATGTATATGCGCCGACACAGTTCTTAACGACAACGTCGGAGCCTGCACACTCACAAGCTGCACCGTGGTGGAAGCTCTTGGTGCGTTTAACAGTCTCCTGTTCCTGCTTCGGACTCTAACATCGATACTTAGCTGCCAGGAATGGAACGGCAACGCTCTGTGGGGAGCCTGTACGAGACAGAACTCTTATTGCGCCAGTTGCAACAGCCGTATCCGGGTCTTTGGCACTGGCATTCGTTGCTCTGCGCGTGTTTGAGTGTCTGTATCATAAGGAGTTTCGATGGGCGGATATCTGCGCTGTTTGTGCGATGGTGAGCCAGAATTGTAGTTGCCAACCGCCCAGAACACTCACTGACTGTTTTGTTCCAGGTCTCTTCTATACCCATGGATGTCTTTGAGTTCTACAGTAAGTCGCTGACTCCAATTCTATCCCCGTCGTCTATACTCATGATCAACAGTGAAAGCCAACGGCTTTGGGAAGGATATCTACACTGAGCGAGCAGCAAATCACAAACGTCGTCAAGGTAAGGACAACGGTAAGTATTCCGGGCTAGCAAGTTTCTAACAATCCTGCAGTACACCTGGGTCACCCAAGTCTTCTACATCCCAGCCATCTGCCTTACCAAGATCGCCATCATCTCCATCTTCATCCGCGTCTTCCCCGAAAGGATTTTTCAGGTGGTATGCTGGGGCACGATAGCGCACTGCGCTCTTTTCATGGTGACGACAACTATCACTGCTATCCTGGCTTGCGTCCCCGTCGCGGCTGCCTGGACGAACTGGAAGGGAACTAAGGAGGGTGTGTGCTACGACAACAATGCATTTTGGTGGGCTCATTCGGTAGGTGTCAGTTACACCATCACGGTTGGATTCGTATTGACTTGAGAAGGCCATTAACATCGTCACCGACCTGTGGATCATCGCGCTGCCCATTCCGCAACTTATTAAGCTACAGCTGGGAAGAAAGAAGAAGATCTATCTGATTATGATGTTTAGTGTTGGTATCATGTAAGTAGTTCAATTGAATATCGCCAATGCCGTAGCTAATATTTGGTAGTATCACTGTCGTCAGCATCGTCCGCTTTTCTGGTCTCGTCACCTACTCTGCAACGTCGAACCCAACATGTATGTCACCTCACTATTCCAAGCCTCCCTGATACTAATATTCTCAGACAACAACGTCATGGTTGCAACATACAGTGTCATCGAATGCAATGTGTCCATCATCTGCTGTTGCATGCCCGCGCTCCTTGCATTCCTACGACGAGCCTACCCTAGCTTGTTTGGCAGCACCAACCGTTCCCTCGAATACCGGTCGAAAATTATTGGCGGCTCCAAGTCACCATTTGCAAGCAATGGGATTCGAAAAAGCGTGACGCAGTCAGTCTCGTACATGCCACGTTCTGACGATTCCGATGTGGAGGAGAACAAGCCGGACCGATATCACAGGTGGTAGGGGCTACACACGGGTGTAGAATATGTATGATTATAGTTGATCTCGCGATCTTTTCCTCGTACACACAGAAATTGGTTGAAAGACAGGATAGTCGGAATAGATGTGACTCCTCCTTAGATGCTGTTGCTACGAACTGTGCTGCAAACTAGTCGATCTGGCTTGCACCGATGGATTGGCATCCTTGAATGAACACCCACTGCTGTTTAGTTAGTAGGCATACCCCTTGTTCGGAATATGTTTCGGGGAGTTTTTCGGAAATTGGTAGACGTTGAGCAGATCAAGCTACGCTCTGCCGTTGGAAAGGGTTCGGGCGTAAACTATAGAGAAGATGTAATATAGCTCCATAAGCACTCAACAGAAAGCCAATCTTGCAAGCTACCGAATCTACGATCAGTGGGTTCAGTGACCCCTGACGCAGCAGCCATCAAAGCTACCGTTCGCGTCTCATCCCAGACAAGCTCAGATCATGATCGTCACTCGGATCAGGCTGCAACAGTGCCCGAATTAACCGATCCTACTCTGATTCCTGTTGACAGCTCGATGATTTCCAGGGTTCGTGGGATTGGGGCAGGTGGATGCGACATTGGTACTGAGGCCAATGTCGCCAAGATAATGCTTGTTAAGGCATTGAATGAGTCTGATACTCGTCCAAGAGCATTACGTGAACAGGAAAGCAAGACAGAAAAGAAGTGGTGAGATTCAATGCCTGCAGCAATATCTCCCAGAAAAGAGAATTGTGTACCATATAATAAACCTGTCTTGTTTTTTATGCTTGATCCTACAACCCTAAGACAGCCTGAGTTGAGCGACAACAGAGAGTAATAGCGTTCTTTAGAGGAGCAGCCTAAACACTGGCTAAGAAACTCGTAACCCGAAGCTCTGACCCCCTCGTTATTCTTAATTATATGCGATCTTTAGGCTCAGTTAATCCATCAAGGTAAGGCCGGGCTATAACTATAATAAAGAATATGACGTCTGGTGTTTTCCAAGGGAATAAACCAGGCGTGAGGGTTTAATATTAGCAGAGGGTCTCGGCGTAACTATATAAAGGGGCGGTTACGTCTTAGTAATAGGTTAAGAAGGTCTTAAAGGTAACTAAAGTCTATTAATAGCTAAGGAAGCTAAGTATCTATCTAAGGTATAATAAATATTAGTATATATATATAAGTATCTTATAGTTACTAAGAGTATATTACGATATAAGAGTATTATCACGACCCAGTATCAGACCGGGCGGTCTGACAAGGCAAAAAAGCCACCACGTGACAAAGACGATATAGGAGTAAGCAGGACCCACTATAATACAAGTAAGTACTTATACATCACGCTCACTCGCGATAGTATAAGGGCAATAAGCAAGTAAGCACCACGGCTTCTACTTAGGTAAATACTCTAAGTATATAAAATATACTTATTAGTACTTTCCTATATACTAGCTACCTTAGCTATTAATATAACTTAGTTATACTTAATACCCTTAAGTATATTATTAGATATAACTTATATTACCCTTTAAGGTTATATAATATTCTCCTCTATTAATATAAATTAATATAACCGGTTTATCCCTTAAGAATCCTATAATTATTATATATTAATAGCTCTTATTTAGAGGATTACTTATATTACCTTAAATAATATTAAATATAATAGCTACCTAAGCTACTTTTAATAATAATTACTAATAGGTTTTACTTATTAATTACCCCCTTATACTTATCGCACTTATCCTAGCTAATGCTAAAGATAAGGATATAGATAATATAAAAAGCTCTAATAATAAAGAAGTTAAATAGCTCTAAGCCTAGATTATTACTATAAGTATTAAAATAAATAGACTCTATGACCTTATCGAGAGAATAGGCTAGACCTAGCGTAATTAAAATATATAATATATTAATAATACTTAAAGGCTTAATAATATTATTATCGCTATTATATAAGGAAAAGATATAAGAGAAATCTTAAAGCTAGACCCCCCGGAGAAATTTAATAAAACTACCTATAAGCTATTAACCTTTCTTATATAGCTATATATATTTATAATATACTACGCTATATAATTTATTATAGTATTTAATAAGGTTTAATATACTATAAGATAATTAATTAAAAATATTATAACTTAGTTTAAACTTATTATAAAGAAATATCTTATTAAATTATTTATTAAATTTTCCCCTTAGACTATAAACCTTTATTTTAGCTTTAAGACTTTTAAAACTATACTTAGATAAGCCTTTAGAATAATAAATAAAAAATCCTAGGTAGAAAGAGATATTAAAATACTTTAATAAAATTACTCTATATTAGAGTATAGTATTAAGTACCTTTAATTTACCTCGAAGCTTAATTAAGACTAGAAACCCTTAATATCTTTTTTCTTTAATAAGCTTAAGAAAAAAGTCTAAGCTAAATTCTATAAGGAAGATTAACTTAATAACCTTATTAATTATATCGGTAGGGCTATTAGGATTAATAAATAATAGTTCTCTTAGAAAAAACTATAGAACCTTAAGTTTAGGAGCAATAAGGTTAATACCCCCTGGTTTAATATTAACTAGGGATATACTTAAACTAATACCTCTTATAGAATATAACCTAGACCTATATAACTTAGTAGCGCCTAATAAAGGCCCTTAATTATTAAATATTATTATTACTATAAGAAAGGCTATAAGGCTAATATATATAGAAAAAAGTAATATAATATCTAAGAAAGATATTATTAACCTAAGCTATAATAATTATTACCTAAAGAAAAGAGATAAATAAGGTTTATAAAAGCTAATAATAAACCCTAAATAGTTATCTAGATTACTAAGACCCTTAGTATAATATATATAAGATATAATAATATTAGCCTTTACCTTAGAGAAATAATTATACCTTATAACTAAGTATACTTTATAAAAGAATAATTTAAATATAATAATAAACCCTAAAAAGGAGAATACTATATAATTATATAACCCCCTAAAGTAAGATAATTTTACCTTATTAATAGATTAAAATAATAATTATTACTAAAACCTATTAATAAGCTAGCTAAGGCCTAAGGTATAAAGACTATTATAATTACTTAATAAGCTAAGCGCTATAACTAAGACCCTAATTATAGCTTAATAATAGAAATATAATAATAATTAGCTATTACTTAGATCTAAAACCGGCATAATTAAAAGATAGATAATAACTTATAGAGAGAAGAATATTATTTATAGCTCTATAATAAATAAGATAATTAATATTAAAATACTCTTAGGGAATAATATATCTAGATAGCCTAAGAATATATAGATATAGCGGATATATAAGATATCTACGTCTATGCTTTATATTAAGTAATAGCCGAAGATCTTAGACTCCTTAAAGTATTATTCGGCGCATAAGATAATATCTAAACCTATCCTATATATAAAAAATACCCTAATATCTTATAGATATTATATTATTACTATAAATATAAAGAATACCTAGAGGAAAAATAAAAAAATAATTATTTTTTAATCTCTTTACTTTATTAGCCTAATAATAAGCTATACCTCTAGTATAAAGTAGAAAGATATAAAATATACTATTAATATAAATCTATTTCTATTATTACCCTATAATATAATAAGGGATTATATAAAGTAACCTAAGAATATAAGTAATATAACTATAAGATTAATAAATAATAAGAATAAATTATTAAAATAATATAAAGAGTCTAAGAAGCTATATTTATTATAAAGAATAATAATATAGATATAAGGGATATTCTTATTAGGATATACTATAAAGAAATAGCTATAGGCTCCTAATAGAGCCTATGCTATAATATATAAGATAATAAATATATTTAATTAATATACCCTAGATATAAAGAAATCTTATAGATCTCCTATAAAGACTATTAATATAATATATATATCTAAAGTAAGTAAGAAAATAATTATTTCTTAATATAGCTATAAAGACTAAATAATAAGCTATATTTTACTTATAAAATATATATATATAAGGTTAGAGGATAAAATAAAATACTTAGTATAGCTAATATTTACTTCTTCCTTAATAATAATAAATTAATTACCCTTAAATAATAGTTTATTATCGCTATATAAATAACTATAACTAATTAGGAATAAGACCTAGATAGGAGTTACCTTAGTACTAAGGTAGCCCTTTATAATAAAGAAATATACCCATAGCATAGGCTATATATTAAGGCTATATATAATAGATTTAAATAAATAGCAAAGGAAAGATTTAATTTCTATATGCGAAATAAAAGACCTAGAGATAAAGAATAATATTAAAAGATTTAATTATACCTTAGAAATAACTAAGGGCCTATAGATAGGCTCCTATAGGACTACGCTGATTATATTAGGCGCGGCGAACCTAATAATACTAACTAGTAAGCAGATAATAGCTTTTAAGAAGGGTAAGATAATATAAGAAATAACTATAACTACGAGGTATATATAGATAGTAAATATAAATTCGATTACTTTAGCTATGCTATATAAATATTAAAAAACTAGTTACCTTATTTAATATAAGGCAATAGGTAAATAAATAAGGGAATAAGCTACCTAAGAAGGCCCTTTATTCTATAAGTAGAGAATATAAATAATAATACTTAGAATTAAGAATATAAGTTAAGGGAGAATAATTAAACGCTTTAGTAAATAATAGAGCTAAGTAGAATTATTTTAATCTAATAATAGCAAATAGGCTTAGACTACTATAGAGGCATAAATAAAGGCCCTATATAATATATAACCTTAAAGGTATAATAATCATGGGGTTCCTAAGGGATAAACCGGTTATACTGGTTTATATTAGTAAAAGAGAATATTATATAGCCTTAAAGGGTAGTATAAGTTATATCTAGTAATATATTTAAAGGTATTAAGTATAACTAAGTTATATTAATAGCTAAGGTAGCTAATATATAAAAAAGTATTAATAAGAGTATCTTATATATTTTTAGGTTTTTATTATAATTATTTTATCTTTTAGTCCTAATTATAGTAATTATAGAAGTAATTAAGGTAATTAGGGAGGTAATTATTATAATTACTTAGTATTAAGAGTAATTACTTATTTAGTTAGTAAAGAATTATAGGGTTACTTCTATATATATAATAGGTTCCTATTAGGCTATAGAATAATATCTCCCCTTTATTAGTCTTATCCTTAAGGCCTCTAAAGTTAGCTATTCTAAATTTCCCTAGGTTTATTAAACCTTCCTTTATAATTATTTCTTATAATATTAATAGTATATTAAAAGTAAAGTCTTATTCTACTATATATTATTATTATCTTTTTAAATTTATTAAGGAAATAGGCTTTAAAGTTATACCTTATTCTTATTATTCCTAAAAATACCTAAAGTATAAGATACTTAAGGGTATTTCCTATTATTCTAAGTATATCTATTATAGCCGCGCTTATAATAATTCAGGTATATTAGTTTCTACCGGTATATATAATTCCTATATCTTATTACCTTCTTCTTATTAATGTTTATAGCTTTACGCCTAGTAGCTAAGAAATATTATTTAGAGCTAGAGGAAGAGAAAATAAAAGAGGAATTAATTTCTCTTTAATAATAGATAAATAAATAATTATTTTATTTAATATGCCTCTATTATTAGAAGAAATAGATTTATAAGCGGGGTATAGAGATAATATATTAGGGTTTAAATTCTTTAGATAAGTTAAAGGAATTAGATCGCCGGGAAGCTAAGGCTATTATTAATACTTAGTCCTTCGGGGCTATTAATATTATTAATTAATTAGTGATCTTTAATTTTAATATTAGTTCCTTTCCTTTTAGAGTTATTAGTAAAAATCCCATAGTAGGCATTACGCGCCCGTGAGGTATTCTAGGGGTTCCTATATATTTTCTAAGTCTAGGTAGTCTTTTTATTTAATAAAATATATTATTTTATTATTAATTTTATTTATATTAAGGATAATTTCTATAATATATTCTTTTAGTTTATTTACTTTAGGTTCTATTTTATTATTAGTTTTAATTTAAATAGTATTTTATATTAATTTAAATAATGCGATATAAAAGATTAAATAGAGCTTAACTTTTAGTAATAAATATAATTTATAGTTATATTTCAAGATTTTTTATTTAATTTTATAGGGTCTAATATACTTATAATTAAGTTTTTTATTTTATTATTTTATCTTAATATTTTTTATTATAAGGTAAATTATATTTCCCTCTAAGAAAGTTAATCCCTTAATCTTTTTCTTATTTATATAGTTTATTATTTTATTCTTAATAAACTTAAGTTTTATTTATATTTCTTTATATAGGTTATAGAGTTAATCGCTTATAAGGATTATTTTAGGATTAATAATAATATTTCGTAATTATTAGTAAGTATCTAGTATAAATCTAAAGTTAGTATAGGCTAGTATAGTCTTTATACTTTTATTTATTGCTATATTATAAGCTAGCTAAGTAGCTAATAGCTTCTTAACCTAGTTAGTCTATTTAAAGTTAATATAATATCAAAGGTATTATTCTAATATTTAATTTATATATTCTATTTAATTATTTATCTCCTTATAATATACTATAGAGAGCTTATAGTTAATTCCTAAGTATCCTATAAGGCTTTATTAAAACTTAGATATAAATAATAGTCTTTAATTAGTAATAATCTCAAGTAGTATACTATATATTTTTATAATATAAAAATAAAAGAGGTAAGTAAACTCTTTAGCTATAATTAATTCTCTATAGGGTATAAAATAAGAAAATTTTATAAGTCTATCTATAATAATAAGGATATTATTATAAAAGTTATTAATAGCTAGTTCTTTTAATAGGGGTAATTTAATAATAAAGTCTATTATAATAGCTTCCTATAGTAGCTAAGGTATTAGTAAGGGTTATAATTTACTATAAGGTTTATAGCGTTATGCCTTAGTTCTTACGCAGAGGTTATATTAATTAATAATAGCTATAATAATTTTCTTTATACTAGGAAATATATATATTATCTTAACTTATTCTAGGGTTTTATTAATTCCTTAATATCTATAGAGTTAATATTTATATATTTCATATATAAGGTTATACTATAGTTCCTTTAGTATTTATTATTTATCTATTTTTTTATCCTCTAGGAGTTATTTATTATATTTTATAATCTTAGTAAAGAGTAAATTACCCTATTCTATTATATAGATTATATTTAGGTATTACTATTACCTAATATATATAATAGTATATTATTATAAGTATCCTTCGGGGGTAAAGTATAGTAGTTATTCTTAGATTTATATTTTTCTTATATTAAGGTTAGGTCTATAGCTAATAGTATCTACCTTGCTATTCTCTAATCCTTTAATATAGATAATAATATAATTAAACTCTAAAAGTATTTCTATATATTATAATTATTATTTACTAAGTTATTAGGTTATCGCAAAGTATATAATATTCTTATAGTTAGTATAGACCTTAATTTAATATTAATTATTAATAAGGTAATATTAAAATTCTTTAAAGGCATTAATAATTATAAAGAATTCCTTATTATAAATAAGATAATTAAGTTCTATTCTATATAGCTTATAAGAGTAAAATATAATTAGGTATAATAGTCCTTTATTATCTTATTAGCTAATCTAGGCGCCTAAGGCGAAGTCTAAGGTATCTATTTTAAGTTTAATTAGTTAAGATAGGTTAAATATTTTAAGTATTAGCTTACTTAGGATAAATTCTTTAATTTTATTAAAGGTATTCTTAGTTTTATCCCTAAATATAAAGGTTTTATTTTTCTTTATAAGTTCTATTAATAATATAGCTATTTTCTTAAATACTTTAAAAAACTTATAATAATAATTAGCGAATCTAAGGAAGGCTTATATTTCCTTAATATTTATTAATTCCTTCTAGTCTCTAATTACTAAGACTTTCTTAAGGTCTATATATATCTTATTATAAGAGATAATATATCTAAGAAATTCTATTTCTAAGGCATAAAATTTACTTTTCTTAGGTTTTATTAATAACTTAATATCTTATAGTATCTATAATACCTTATAGATATATTTTATATATTCCTCTTCTATTTTAAAGAAGATAAGGATATTATCTAGGTAATATATAATAAATATATCTAGGTATTCTTATAATATATTATTAATTATTTATTAGAATATAATAGGTATATTAATAAGTCTAAAGGGCATAATAAGGTACTTAAATAGTCTATACTTAGTATAAAAAGCGGTTTTCTATTTATATCTTTCTTTAATCTAAATAAGGTTATAGGCTCCCTTAAGGTTAAATATAATAAACTATTTTATTTTAAAAGGTTAATCCTTTAACTTATTAATAAGAGGTAATAATATATAATCCTTAATTATAATAATATTAAATATTTAGAAATTAATATAAAGTTAGAGCTTATTATTTTTCTTTAAAATAAATATAATAAGGTATTTAATAGATAACTTATTTTCCTTAATATATCTTTTTTATATTATATCTTTAATATATTCCTTTAATATTAAAAGTTATATTTTATTAAGTAGATAGAGTTTATTAAAGCTAGGTTACTTCTTATTAATAAACTTAATCTTAAGGTTATATAAGGTATATTTTAATAGACCTATTTTAAGTTCTTTTATAAAGAGTTATTTATAGATTTTATATTATTAAGGTATATTTTTAAGTTATTTTTCTTCTAGGTTATCCTTCTTAGGCCTCTTAAGGTCCTTTTCTAATATATAAAACTATTATATAATCTATATAATTATTTATTATTATTATTATTTTTATTTATTATAATATTTATATTTTACCCCTATAGGTAAAGAGGTATTTTATATTTATTTTTACTTAATTTCTCTATTATTAGTAGAAATTTAAAATCTCTATCTTAAGTTATTATTTAATATAGAGGATATCTTAGTATTATAAGAGAATATCTAATTAATTCTCTAATTAAAATATAGGTTATAATATTATAACTATAAATACCTAAGTATAAGATTATAGCTCTAGTTTAATATAATATTAAATAAGATTCCTTAGTTCTTTCTTTTAATAAAAACCTTAAGGTAATTAATCTTATAGTTAATAACTCTATTATTATAATTAAAAGGTATTCCTTCGAGGTTATATATTATATAGGGCTCTTATTTATGCCTCTATAGTAGCCTAAGCCTATTTATTATTATTAGATCGAAATAGTTTTACTTAGCTCTATTATTTACTAAAGTATTTAATTATTCTCCCTTAATTTATATTCTTAATTCTAAGTATTATTACTTATATTCTCTACTTATAGAATAAAGGGCCTTCTTAGGTAGCTTATTCCCTTATTTATTTACCTATTACCCTATATTAAATAAGGTAATTAGTTTTTTAATATTTATATAGTATAGCTAAAGTAATTAAATTTATACTCGCTATTTATATATACCTTATAGTTATAGTTATCTCTTATGCTATATTATTATTCCTAGAAGCTATTATTTACTTACTAGTTAGCGTTATTAGGTTCTCTGCGCTTAATATAATCGGCATAGTTCTATAGGAGCTTATCTATAGGTCCTTAGTTATCTCCGAGGTATAATTAGATCTTTTAATATTATTCCTTATCTCTAGGTCTTTTATTCTATATAAGGAAATTAAATCCTTCCTTAGTTATTCGCTTAAATCGGTTATATATAGTTTTAATATATAGCCTATATTAGGGGTATATTTCTTTATTACAGAGGGTTACTTTAGTGCTAAGATAGCTTCTATCTAGGTCTTATTCTTAGTTAGTTATAGTTATTTATATTATAATAATAAATTATTATTTAAAGGTAATTAATTTATTATTATTAAGGAAGAAATAAATATTAGCTATATTAAGCGCCTTATTTTATCCTCTAACCTTATATATATATATTTTATAGGCAAAGTATAGCTTATTATTTAGTTCTTATAGTTATATTAAGAAATAATTATTTTCTTACTTATTTTAGATATATATATTATATTAGTAATCCTTATAAGAGATCTATAAGATTTCTTTATATCTAGGGTATATTAATTAAATATATTTATTATCTTATATATTATAGCATAGGCTTTATTAAGAGCCTATAGCTATTTCTTTATAATATACCCTAATAGGAATATCCCTTATATCTATATTATTATTTTTTATAATAAATATAGCTTCTTAGTCTTCTTATATTATTTTAATAATTTATTCTTATTATTTATTAATCTTATAGTTATATTACTTATATTCTTAGGTTACTTTATATAATCTCTTATTATATTATAAAGTAATAATAAAAAGAAATTTATATTAGTAATATATTTTATATCTTTTTATCTTATATTAAAGGTATAGCTTATTATTAAGCTAATAAGGTAAAGGGATTAAAAAATAATTATTTTTTTATTTCTCTTTTAAGTATTTTTTATATTTATAATAATAATATAATATCTATAAGATACTAGGGTATTCTTTATATATAAGATAAGTTTAAATATTATCTTATGCGCTAAATAATACTTTAGGGAATCTAAGATCTTTAGCTATTACTTAATATAAAGCATAGATATAGATATCTTATATATTCGCTATATCTATATATTCTCGGGCTATTTAGATATATTATTCCCTAAGAGTATTTTAATATTAATTACCTTATTTATTATAGAGCTATAAGTAATATTTTTCTTTTTATAAGTTATTATCTATTTTTTAATTATATTAGTTTTAGATCTAAGTAATAGCTAATTATTATTATATTTTTATTACTAAGCTATAATTAAGGTCTTAGTTATAGCGCTTAGCTTATTAAGTAATTATAATACTCCTTATACCTTAGGCCCTAGCTAGCTTATTAATAGGTTTTAATAATAATTATTATTTTAATTTATTAATAAGGTAAAATTATCTTACTTTAGGGGGTTATATAATTATATAGTATTCTCCTTTTTAGGGTTTATTATTATATTTAAATTATTCTTTTATAAAGTATACTTAGTCATAGGGTATAATTATTTCTCTAGGATAGAGGCTAATATTATTATATCCTATATATATTATGCCGAGGGTCTTAGTAGTCTAGATAGCTATTTAAGGTTTATTATTAGCTTCTATAAACCTTACCTATCTCTTCCTTTTAGGCAATAATTATTATAGCCTAGGTTAATAATATCTTTCCTAGATATTATATTACTTCCTTTTATATATATTAGCCTTATAGCCCTTCTTATAATAATAATAGTATTTAATAATTAAGGGCTTTTACTAAGCGCTACTAAGTTATATAGGTCTAGGTTATATTCTATAAGAGGTATTAATTTAAGTATATCCCTAGTTAGTATTAAACTAAGGGGTATTAACCTTATTATTCCTAAACTTAGGGTTCTATAGTTTTTTCTAAGAGAATTATTATTTATTAATCCTAATAGCTCTACCGATATAATTAATAAGGCTATAGGGTTAATCTTCCTTATATAGTTTAGCTTATATTTTTTTCTTAAGTCTATTAAAAAAAAAGGATATTAGAGGTTTTTAATCTTAATTAAGCTTTAAGGTAAGTTAAAGGTATTTAGTATTATATTTTAATATAGAATAAGTTTATTAGAGTGCCTTAATATCTCTTTTTACTTAAGACTTCTTATTTATTATTTTAAAGGCTTATTAAAGTATAGCTTTAAAAGTCTTAAAGCTAGAATAGAGGTTTATAGTCTAAGGGGAAAGTTTAGCAAATAATTTAATAAGATATTCCTTTATAATAAGTTTAAACTAAGTAATAATATTCTTAATTAATTATCTTATAATATATTAGACCTTATTAAATATTATAATAAATTATATAAGGTAGTATATTATAAATATATATAGCTATATAAGAAATATTAATAGCCTATAAGTAGTTTTATTAAATTTCTCTAGGGGATCTAACTTTAGGATTTCTCTTATATTTTTTCTTTTTATAGCGGCGGTAATAATACTATTAAGCCTCTAGGTATTATTAATATATTATATATTTTAATCGCGCTAAGTCTAGCCTATTCTTTTAATAAGGTTATAGAGTCTATTTATTTTAATATTTATAGTAGTAATCTAGGCTTAGAGCTATTTAATTTCTTTATTATCGGAGCTCTTTATATCGTCTATATCCTTATCTTTAATATTAATTAAAATAGGTGCGATAGGCATAAGGGGGTAATTAATAAGTAGAACTTACTAGGGATTATTACTAGGAGTAGCCTAAATAGCTATTATATTTAATATTATTTAAGGTAATATAAGTAATCCTTTAAATAAGAGCTATTAATATATAATAATTATAGGGTTCTTAAGGGATAAATTAGTTATATTAATTTATATTAATAAAAGAGAATATTATATAGCCTTAAAGGGTAATATAAGTTATATCTAGTAATATACTTAAAGGTATTAAGTATAACTAAGTTATATTAATAGCTAAGGTAGCTAGTATATAAGAAAGTATTAATAAGAGTATCTTATATATTTTTAGGTTTCTATTGCGATTACCTTATCCTTTAGTCTTAATTATAGTAATTATAGAGGTAATTAAGGTAATTAGGGAGGTAATTATTATAATTACTTAGTATTAAGAGTAATTACTTATTTAATTAGTAAAGAATTATAGGGTCGCTTCTATGTATGTGATAGGTTCCTATTAGGCTGTGATAAAAGAAATACCTTTTAATTACGATAATAGAGTTATTAACTATAAGATTAATTACCTTAAGGTTTTTATTAAAGGAAAGAACTAAGAAATCTTATTTAATATTATATTAAATTAGAGCTATAATCTTATACTTAGGTACCTATAGTTATAATATTATAACCTATATTTTAATTAGAGAACTAATTAAATACTCTCTTATAATACTAAGATATCTTTTATATTAGATAATAACTTAGGATAGAGATCTTAAACTTCTATTAATAATAGAGAAGTTAAGTAGAGGTAAATATAAGATACCTCTTTACCTATAGGGATAAAATATAGATATTATAATAGATAGAAATAATAATAATAATAAATAATTTTATAAATTATATAATAGTTCTATATATTAGAAGAAGACCTTAAGAGGCCTAAGAAAGATAACCTAGAAGAAAAATAACTTAAAAATATACCTTAGTAGTATAAGATCTATAAATAATTCTTCGCGGAAGAACTTAAAATAGGTCTATTAGAATATACCTTATATAATCTCGAGATTAAGTTTATTAATAAGAAATAACCTAGCTTTAATAAACTTTACTTATTTAATAAAATATAACTTCTAATATTAAAGGAATATATTAAAGATATAATATAGAAAAAATATATTAAGGAAAATAAATTATTTATTAAATACCCTATTATATTTATTTTAAAGAAAAATAATAAGCTTTAACTTTATATTAATTTCTAAATATTTAATATTATTATAATTAAGGATTATATATTATTATCTCTTATTAATAAATTAAAGGATTAATTTTTTAAAATAAAATATTTTATTATACTTAACCTTAAGGGAGCCTATAACCTTATTTAGATTAAAGAAAGATATAAATAAAAAAACGCTTTTTATATTAAATATAGACTATTTAAGTACCTTATTATACCCTTTAGACTTATTAATATACCTATTATATTCTAATAAATAATTAATAATATATTATAAGAATACCTAGATATATTTATTATATATTATTTAGATAATATCTTTATCTTCTCTAAAATAAAAAAAAAATATATAAAATATATCTATAAGGTATTATAGATATTATAAGATACTAAGTTATTAATAAAACCTAAGAAAAGTAAATTCTATGCCTTAGAAGTAGAATTCCTCGGATATATTATCTCTTATAATAAGATATATATAGACCCTAAGAAGGTCTTAGTAATTAAGGACTAAAAGGAACTAACTAATATTAAGGAAATATAAGCCTTCCTTAGATTCGCTAATTATTACTATAGATTCCTCTAAGCCTTTAGGAAGATCGCTATATTATTAATAGAATTTATAAAGAAAGATAAAACCTTTATATTTAGGAATAAAACTAAAGAATCTTTTAATAAAATTAAAGAATTTATCCTAAGCGAACTAATACTTAAGATATTTAACCTATCTTAACTAATTAAACTTAAAACTAATACCTTAGACTTCGCCCTAGGCGCCTAGATTAGATAATAAAATAATAAAAAATAACTATACCTTATTATATTCTACTCCTATAAATTATATAGAATAAAACTTACTTACCTTATTTATAATAAAGAATTCTTTATTATTATTAATACTTTTAAGGAATTTAAATATTACTTATTAAGAAATTATTATTAGATTAAGGTTTATATTAATTATAAAAATATCTCTTATTTTATAATACCTTAATAACTTAGCGGATAATAATTATAATATACTAAATATCTTTTAGAATTTAATTATATTATTATCTATATTAAAGGATTAGAGAATAGCCATATAGATACTATTAGTCGTAGACCTAATCTAGATATAAAAAAGATTAAAACTAAGGAATAATTACTATACCTTATACCCGAGGGATACCTACGATAATATACTATTATATATACTAGAAGGCATAGTAAACCTATATTACTACTAGAATATATCTAACTTATTAAAGATTATAGAAAATAATATATTAACTTTATAGATTATATATAGGGATATTAATATAACTAAGATAGACTCTTAATATACTAAGGAATAATTATTATCCCCGATTAAGCATTTAAAACTATTTTTAATTACTATTATAACTAGCTTCTATATAATAAGGAATATAATTAAATATAAAAATAAATAAATTACCTCTATAATAACTATTAACTTAAAATAAAAGTTAGACGATAAGTATAGTAATATATAAAGTATTACCCTAAGATAGAACCTATTATATATAAATAGAGTAAGGTAACTAGAATACCCCACTAAATAATAATAACTACCTATATAATAGAATAGGGTAATCTACTCCTTTCTAGAATCCTAGAGTATAATAAATAACTACTAGATAACTAAAAAACCAATAAATAATAAGTACTAGAGGATCTACGCTATAACCTTATATATAAAATATATAGTTATTAACTCTATAACGTACATGATAAGCGAGTCGGACAGACAAGCGAGCCGGACATCGTAAAATACACCTTAAAGCGCGATTTTAGGAAAATTCTTAAAAGTTCAAACTAGGCCTAAAGTAGCTAAAAATTTCAAATTAGGGTAATTAAATAGGTTTTTACATGAGGAAATTTTCTAAAATTTTGAATATTTTTTTCTCTATAGTTATTAAGAAAAAGCTTATTCGCACTGTCTTTTTTAAAACTTTTCAAATTAACAAGTTAAATTTTTTTTAAAAAAATCTAGAAAAATTCTTATCCCATGACTTTTTCTCTAATTTAGTTAGAAATGATTTTTTAGACCTTAGTACATTTTATAGCTAGTTTTAGAAAATTTAAAATTACTTAGTTTAGCTGCACAGTATGCTGTCCGACTCGCTTGTCTGTCCGACTCGCTTATCATATACGTTAGATACTAAGGAATTAATAAAACCCTAGAGTATATAAAGATAATATATATATTTCCTAATATAAAAAAGGTAATTATAATTATTATTAAATAATATAACCTCTACGTAAAAACTAAGATATAACGCTATAAACCTTACAGCAAACTATAACCCCTACCAATACCTTAGCTACTATAGGAAGCTATTATAATAGATTTTATTACTAAATTACCCCTATTAAAAGAATTAGCTACTAGAAACTTCTATAATAGTATTCTTATTATTATAGATAGACTTATGAAATTTTCCTATTTTATACCCTATAGAGAATTAATTATAGCTAAAGAATTTACTTACCTCTTTTATTTTTATATTATAAAAATATATAATATATTACTTAAAATTATTATAGATTAAGGATTATTATTTACTTTAAAATTTTAATAAAGCCTTATGGGATATTTAGGGATTAACTATAACCTCTCTATAGCTTACTATAAGGAGATAAATAAATAAATAGAATATATAAACTAAATACTAAAATAATACCTTTAATATTATATTAACTATAAATAAACTAACTAAGTTAAGAAACTATTAGCTGCCTAGCTAGCCTATAATATAGCTATAAATAAAAGCATAAAGACTATATTAGCTTATGCTAACTTTGGATTTATATTAGATATTTACTAATAATTATAAGATATTATTATTAACCCTAAAGTAATCCTTACTAATAATTAGCTCTATAACCTATATAAAGAAATAAAAATAAAACTTAAATTTATTAAGAATAAAATAATAAACTATATAAATAAGAAAAGGATTAAAAGACTAATCTTCTTAAAAGGAGATATAATCTACCTCGCAATAAAAAATATTAAAATAAAATAATAAAATAAAAAATTTAACTATAAATATATTAGATTATATAAAATTAAATAAAAAATCTTAAAATATAACTATAAATTAGACTTATTACCTAAGGTTAAGCTCTATCTAATCTTTTATATCTTATTACTTAAGTTAATATAAGATATTATCTAAGTTAAAATTAATAATAATTAACTAAAAGCTAAAATTAATAGACTAAAAGAATATATTATAGAAATTATCCTTAATATAAATAAAATTAATAATAAAATAATATATTTTATTAAATAAAAGAATTACCTTAACTCTAAAAATATATAGGAATTACTAGAGTACCTTATAGGTATATAATACCTCCTAAAGAATTTCTATTAGTAATTTTAAAAGAAGGTAAGGAAAAATCCCTAAGAGTTAAGGAACCCTAATTAATAAGATCTATATATACTAATAACTATATATCTAAAATAGCCTTAGACTCTATTACTTCTGGCTTATTTAGATTATTTATTAACTTAAGGTTATAACGAGTTATCTCTATCCCCTTTGAGATTAAAGAATAATATTAAGTACGTAGCCGAGATAAACAAGCTAAGGACTCCTCTAGCTCTTACTAACAAATAGCTAACTCTTTCTATACTTACGCTAGGGACGCATAGTAGGCCTATAGAAGCTCTTCTGCTGCGAACTCCTCCGCATTAATCTATTTCGCCTTAAAAAGAATTCTTAATACTAGAAATAAATTAATTATAAGCGCCTATGCTATAACTATAGGAAGGGACTTATAGGAATATAAAAGAACCCCTATTATATTATAAGAATAACCTAACTAGGTGCATAAACTATATTTCTTACCACTATCGACTATCTTATAGATAGCTCCGCGGGCTTAATAATAAGTATAAGGCATTATAATAAAACCGGTATACTTAATAAATTCCGCAGAGATATAGCAATAATAAGTAAAATTAATAAATTTAGGATTATTAGATTTCTTTTATCTTTTAGAAATATAGCTAGATATTATATTAATATATATTAATAGGAGGATAAGGAAATAAGATATACGACTAACCGGGTCGGGAGCGATAGCTACTTATATAGCCTTAAGGATAAGACTAATAGAGGGGAGACCTTATATTATGACCTAGTATTAGACCGGGCGGTCTAATAAGATAAAAAAGCTACTACGTGATAAAGACGATATAGGAGTAAATAGGACCCACTATAATACAAGTAAGCACTTATATATCACGCTTACTCGCGATAATATAAGGGCAATAAGTAAGTAAGCACTATAGCTTCTACTCGGGTAAGCACTCTAAGTATATAGAATATACTTATTAGTACTTTCCTATATACTAGCTACCTTAGCTATTAATATAACTTAGTTATACTTAATACCCTTAAGTATATTACTAGATATTACTTATATTACCCTTTAAGGTTATATAATATTCTCCTTTGCTAATATAAACCAGCACGACCGGTTTATCCCTTGGGAATCCCACGATCGTTATAAGTATATCTTATAGCATGAGACTAATCCCCGAAGCGTAAGATTATCTTTAGTTAGCTAGGATTAGAGGGTTTTTTTTATAGGCCGTTTCTAGAGCATATAACGGGGACTATATTAGGCTATAATACCTTACTTCTATAAATGCGAGGCCCTTATATAGACCTTACTTCTATAAATGCAAGGCCCTTATATAGACCTTACTCCTATAAGTATAAGGCCCCTTATATATATACTAATATTTATTATCTCTTAGATAGATACTTAGCTTCCTTAGCTATTAATAGACTTTAATTACCTTTAAGACCTTCTTAACCTATTACTAAGATATAATTACCCTTTATATAATTACGCTAAGACTCTCTATTAATAATTAAACCTATGCCTAGTTTATTCCCTTAGAAAATACTAAATATTATATATTAATAGCTCTTATTTAATATATTTCTATATTATATTATATAATATTATTACTATTAAAATAATATATCTTCTAATAAATAGAATACTCTATCTACTAGAGCGCTACTTACCTATAATAATATACCCCTTAGTAATACTAAAATAGCTACTAAGCTTTAGTAACTATATACTCTCGTAATATAGCTATAAGCTTAGGTCTAGGCCTAGCCTACTCCTATTACCCTAGCTACTATTAGCTACAATAAGGACCTAGGAGAAATTATTAGATTAATAGTACCCGAACTATTTATAAGATAAGCCTATAATATTATATTCTTCCTTATTAAAATAAAAAGATATTTTAGGCTTTTTCCCTAATATATTAATATTAATATAAAAAAGGTACTTTTTGCTATATCCCTTCTTTATAGAATTACTAAGGTATAATTTAAGTTAATCTAAAGAGAGTTTTTAGAAAATAAAGATAAGTCTAACTAAGACTAAGAAATCACTAATATCTTCGCTAACTAGGATAATTTTAAAAAAGCTATTAAAAAAGCCTTTAAAATTATTAATAAAGAAAAATAAGTCACTATTAAACTCTATAGCTTAATCTAGAATAAATTATATATTATATACTTTATAAACTTCTAATAATTCTTATCTAAGGTTAAATAAGATAATAAAGCCCTTATAGAAGTCTATTATAGAGGACTTAAGGAAGAAATTAAAGATAAGCTTTATAAAGCTAATAGACCTAATAACCTTAACTAATATATCGCAATAGCTATTAAAATCAATAAGAGGTAATATAAATAATACTAAGAAAGAATAGCCTAGAGGAATAAAGGCTATGCCTCTTAGTTTAATCCCTACTACCCTAATAAGAATAATAAATAGAACTAAGGATAAAGGAATAACTATAATAAGAATAAAGGAAATACCTTATATAATATCTAACTAAGATTAATAGATATTAATAATATTTAATAAGATAAATCCTAGATTACTTATTATAACTATAGAAAAAAGGGATACTATAGGAATAGCTATTTAGCCCCTATTATAACCTAAGGAGGAAAAAAGCTAAATTAAAATCGATAAGTTAATAAGGTTAAATAATAAGACTAAACTAATAACTTTACCCCTATGCCTCTTTATAAACTATAAGAATATAATAAGAATAAATAAATTATTATTATAACTAGATATACTAGAGGATTAATTAAGATTAAAATATTAATAGACCTTTATTCAGAAAGCGACAAGGATATTATATTCTACGCCGATAACTTAGAACCCTAGATAATAGCCTAATAAAAAGAATAATATTAACCTTTAATTTAATAGAGACCTATTAAATAAGCCTAATAGCTTTTAAATTAACTTCCTATATAATAAACCTATTAATAAAATTACTTAATATAATAATCTATATAACGAATAATATATAATCGGATATTCTTTATACCCTTAAACTAGATATTATAAGAAGATACTAAACCTATTAATCTTAAATAACTCCTTATATAGGAATACCTAAAGTATAACTAAGAGATTACTAAAATCTTTTATAAAGAATTACTTAGACTAAGATATATCTAGCGAACCTTAAACTAATATACTAAGATCTATAAGAACCTTAATCTTATACCTAAGTTTCTTATAGTTTCTTTAGAATAAGAATAAGATATATTAATTATATAATAAATACCCCCCTTTATAAATAAAGACTATAGATAAATATAACTAAGATACCTTAATTATTAATAGATATTATAGATTAATTATATTTATTATAATTATAATAAATATCTTAAAGAAAAATAATAATATAATACTTTCCCTAGGTATATATATAGTAAATTAGTTTAAAACCCTTATTAGGCTCTTAATATAGAACCCTACTTATATATTTAGAGGATAAGATATTATATTATTCTACTATAATATATATATAAACCTAAAGAATATTATAATAAATACCTTAGAGCAATTAAAGGATACTTATTACCCTTATATATTAAATATATATACTATAAGATTACTACTTTTTATATATAAAAAAATAATAAAGACCTATAAACTTAAGAAATTATATTATAAATCCTATAAGAAGTAATAAAATAAAGTAAAAATAAAGATAGTAAATTATTAAAAAACTCTAAATATTACCTATAGAAAAGCTATAAGTAAGTAAAGAATTAAAGGTAATTAATTAACCTCCTAAAAGAGCTCTATATATTATAAATAGTATAAATAAATAAAGCCTTATATTAAAAATATAAATTAAAGGCAAATAGCTCACCGCGTTAATAGACTATAATACTAAAGGTAACTATATAGACCCTATAATAATTAATAGCCTTTAATTACCTTAGAAATATAAAGATTAACCCTACCGAGTATAAAATCTTTCTAAAATACTCTTTAAGTATAATAAAAGATAGATTAAATAAGAGATTAATTACCTTAAAGTCTTAGTATATAAAAGGAACTAAGGGATTAACTTTAATATTATTCTTATTTAAAGTTATAACCTAATATTAGGCTTTCCTTAGTTAAGGCGCTATAACCCTACTATTAATTAGAGAATTAGCTAGGTATATCTTAATAATAATAACTCTCTAATAATAAATAATAATAAAGAGAATTTTTAAATTTTAATTAAAAGGTAAAATAATAAAATATAATATAATATATAGCTATTATTACCCCCGAAAGGAATATAATATTTATATATATAAGGCTATATATAATAAAGATAATAAATAATAAGTTACTTTAAATATTAATTATAATAATTTAATAAAGACCTATAAAATATAAAGAATTACTAAGATAAAAAACTTAATAAATAACTTAGTAATATACTAGAGAAGTATAAAGTCTATAAGAAGCTATTTTAAGAAGAACTTAATATTAAGCTACCTTAATATATAAACTAAGACTTAGAGATTATCTTTAAGGATAAAACCTTACCTAAGTTCTTCCTTATTTATAACCTAGCTTAAATTAAGCTTAATATACTTAAAAAATAATTATAAGATATATTATAGAAAAGATATATTTAAACCTCTAAATCCTTAGCTAAATACCCTATTATATTTATTCTTAAACTAAACTTAAATAAATTATAATTAGTTATAAATTACTAATAGCTTAATATAATTATATTAAAGGACTAGATATTATTACTATTTATTATAGAAATAAAAGATTACCTCTTTAAAAAATATTTCTTTATAATACTTAACCTAAAGGCTATATATAATCTTATATATATTAAGGAAAGAGATAAGTAAAAGACTATATTTTAAATTAAATATAGACTTTTTAAATACTTAATAATACCCTTTAGACTTATTAATACCCCTATTATATATTAATAAATAATTATTAATATATTAAGAAAATATCTTAATATCTTTATTATTTATTACTTAGATAATATCTTTATCTTCTCTAATATAAAAGACTAATATATAAAATATATCTATAAGGTCTTATAAGTACTCTAAGATATTAATATATTAATTAAGCCTATAAAGAGCTACTTTTATTAAGAAAAGGTTATATTCCTTAGATATAAAATCTCTTATAATAAGATATAAATAAATAAATATAAAATAATAGCTATTAAGGATTAACTAAAACCTATTAACCTTAAAGAAATATAATCTTTCTTAGGATTTATTAATTATTACTATAAGTTTATATAAAACTTTAATAAACTCGCTATACCCCTTACTAAGTTTATTAAGAAAAGTAAATTATTTAGATAAATAGAATTAATATAATAAGCCTTTAATAATATTAAAGAAATAATTCTTAGTAAACTTATCCTAATTATATTTAACCTTAGTAAAGAAATTAAACTTAAAATTAATTCCTTAGATTTCGCCTTAGGAGCTTAAATTAGATAATAAGATAAATATAGAAACCTTTATTTAATTATATTTTACTTCTATAAATTATAAGGAATAAAACTTAATTACCTAATCTATAATAAAGAATTCTTAGCTATAATTAATACCTTTAAGAAATTTAGATATTACTTAAGAGGAAGCTATTATTAGATTAAAGTTTATATAGATTATAAGAATATCTTATACTTCGCTATAACCTAAGAATTTAATCGATAATAACTCCGATATATAGAATACCTTTCGAAATTCGACTTTATTATTATCTATTAAAAAAGATTTAATAATAAAAAAGCTAATATTATTAGCTAATAACCTAATTACGATATAGGAATAATTAGAGTATATAAGTAATTTCTAGAATATAATAAAAATTATTACCTAAAGTTTACTTAATAAACTAAGATAATTATATAAACTATATAATTAAAATATATAATATAATTAAAAGACCTATATAATTTCCTTTATGAATTTTATTTATACCCCCTATATAGATACTAAAGAGTTATAAAAATATATAAAAGGCTATAAGTATATAGATATTAATTCCCTAATATAAAAAAAGAAGTTATTAGAATAATATATTAATGCGACTTATATACTAAGATAAAGGCATAATAATATAAGCTATATAGTACCTTATAATTACTACCTATTTTATAATAACTATAGGATTCTATTATAATAGATTTTATTATAAAGCTACCTTTATTAAAAAAATCCTTAATTAATATTATTTATAATAATATCTTTGTTATTATTAATTATCTTACGAAGTTTATATACTTAATCCTATTTTAAGAAATAATAAATATAAAAGAATTTTCTTATATATTTTTATAATAGATTATTAATATTTATAGATTACCTTTAGAAATTATCTCTAATAAAGGACCTATATTCGCTTTAAAGTTTTAGTAAGTATTTATAGCCTAACTCGGCCTTAATTATAAACTTATTATAGTATTTTAACCCTAAACTAATAGATAAATAAAATAAATAAACTAAGTTATTAAGTAATACTTATAATATTATATTAACTATAAATAAATTAACTAAGTTAATAAATTACTTATAGCCAATTAGCCTATAATATAGTATTTAATAAAAATATAAAAATAATATTAATATTTATAAATTTTAGTTTTACCCTAGATACTTATTAAATAAAATAAAAAGGCCTAATTAACCTAAAAGCTATCTTAATAAATAATTAATTAAAAAACCTATATAAAGAAATAAAAATAAAACTTGAATTTATATAAAAATATATAGAATACTATTATAACCCTAAGCGGTTAAAAGGATTAACCTTTAAAGAGGGAGAGATAATATACCTAATAATAAAAAATATTATAATAAAATAATAAAATAAGAAACTTAAATATAAGTATATTAGACCTTTTAAAATCCTTAGAAAAATAAAAAAAAATAACTATAAATTAGATTTACCTCCTAAGGTTAAGCTTTATTTAATATTTTATATCTCGCTACTTAAAATAGCGAAAGATATTATCTATATTAGATACTATAATAAACTATAAGAAATTAATAAACTAGAAGAATATACTATAGAATATATTATTAAGTTATAATAAGTAAATAATAAAATAGAATACTTAATTAAATAAAAAGATTACCTTAAATTAGAGAATACTTAAGAACCCTTAGAGTACCTTATAAACTTATAATACCTCCTAAAGGATTTCTATTATTAGCGATAATAAGAATACTTAAAGTATTAAAAAAACTAAAATCTAAAATATCTACATAAATTATATTATAAATATCCTTACTTAATAAGGACTCTTATTAATTAATTTATTTTAATTCTTTAAGAGTATTAACCCCCTTCTTAATTAACTTAATTCCCTAAGTTATTAATTAATATTTCTACTTTGAATATAACTCTAATTAAGATAATAATTTATTTAGCTTATACTAAATATATTTAAGATTTTTATAATAAGAACTTAATAAAGCCTTAATAATAACCTCCTAATTATTTAACCTTTTTACCTTATTAATAATCTAACTTACTATAAGATATTAATAAAAGAAGATATATTATTTAAATAAGAAAACCTATAAGATAATAATAAAGTATTAATTATATTATAAGGATACCTTAAGTGAATATAAAGATTATACTTAGGATAACCCTTTAATATCTTATATAAAATACCTCTCTTCTTATAATAACTATAAGGTATAACTTTATAATTAAACTAATTAATCCTAGTAATAATTAAATAATATATAATAATATAGCGACTTAGATTAATAGACTTTCTTTTATTAATATAACTTAATATTATATTAGCTTATAAATATTTATAAGAAGAAGTTAGGATTAATTGATTAAAGAAACCTTTAGCCTAAGAAAATAGTCTTAAGGGCGAGAATTAATAAGAGAGGAGAGATTATATTATGGCCTAATATATCCCCTATTATATATTATATTATTCCCTATAAATTCCCTTCTATATATACTAATTATATAAACCTTACTTCTATAAGTACGAGGCCCTTATATAAACCTTACTTCTATAAGTATAAGGCCCTTATATAAACCTTATTTCTATAAGTGCGAGGCCCCTTATATATATACTAATATTTATTATACCTTGGATAGATACTTAGCTTCCTTAGCTATTAATAGACTTTAGTTACCTTTAAGACCTTCTTAATATATTACTAAGATATAACTACCCCCTTTGTATAGTTACGCTGAGACCCTCTGCTAATATTAAACCCTTACGCCCGGTTTATTCCCTTGGAAAATACTAGACGTCACATATAAGCCTTATGCGGTCTAGTATAAGCTATATAAGTATAACGGTGCACCTTAGCCGTCACGCCACAGGGCAAAAGATTAGGCTATAATCGCTATTGTAGTAATCATAGTGGTGCTTTAGCTGCCTTATATAGAGGCTTATAGCGCTATTACGGGGAACCAAGCCATAACAATAAGAGACTACTAATATATAGAATATACTTATTAGTACTTCCCTATATACTAGCTACCTTAGCTATTAATATAACTTAGTTATACTTAATACCTTTAAGTATATTACTAGATATAATTTATATTACCCTTTAAGGTTATATAATATTCTCCTTTATTAATATAAACTAATATAACTAATTTATTCCTTAGGAATCCTATAATTATTATATATTAATAGCTCTTATTTAGAGGATTATTTATATTACCTTAAATAATATTAAAGATAATAGCTACTTAGGCTACTCTTAGTAATAACCCCTAGTAGGTTTTACCTATTAATTATCCCCCTATACCTATCGTATTTATCTTAATTAATACTAAGGATAAGGATATAAATCATATAGAAAGCTCTAATAATAAAGAAATTAAGTAGCTTTAAGCCTAGATTATTATTATAATATAAAATACCTTATTTCTAAGAAGGTCTTTTATAAATAAAATTCTAGAAAAATAAGCTTATAAGATATAAGCCTAGGATTTTATTACCCTATATTATAGCTTATACGCTTTTCTATAAACTACTTACCTAAGTAATAGTTACTTAGATAAGCAAGATATAAGGGAGTGTCAATACTGCCCTTTCTGGGTTTATTACCCTTTTAGGAAGGTCACGTGATCTCGGACTTAGGGCTTTATCATAAGCCCGATAACGCCGTTAAACCCGTCTCCTTCTATAGGGTATTTCCTATCCGGTTTTAAATATCCTAGTTTAAAACCCTATAGGTTTTAACTTCTATTATGCCATAACTCGGCTTCTAGTTATCCGTTACTAGCAAAACTAATAGGGTTTTAAAGCCCGGAATTAGAGCTATCCGACGGTATAACCTTTGTCCGAATCGGGCTAATAGATTCCGAGTAATTTGCTATATAAGCTATAGACCTTCTCTTAGAAGTAGCTCCTTAGATCTTCAACCAATTCAGACAAAAAGAACACCAATTAGAAGCTGGTCTTCTCTATTTTAACCCTATCATCTATTTGACCTACTTTTATTACTCTATGATTCCTTACCTAGCTAATCAGCTTTATATAAGGACTGATTCCACTGCTTATTTACCTCCTATCTCTATTACCTACCCTATAGTCTTTAAAGACTATATTTCCTCTATCCTTTAGTCTTTTACATATAAGTACTAAGATAAATAAGCTTCGCGACCTTATTAAGAGAATAGGCTAGACCTAGCGCGATTAAAATATATAATATATTAATAATGCCTAGAGGCTTAATAATAATATTATTATTACTATATAAGGAAAGGATATAAGAGAAATCCTAAAGCTAGACCCCCTAGAGAAATTTAATAAAATTACTTATAAGCTATTAATATTTCTTATATAGCTATATATATTTATAATATATTACCCTATATAATTTATTATAATATCTAATAAGGTCTAATATACTATAAGATAATTAATTAAAAATACTATAGCTTAATTTAAACCTATTATAAAAAAATACCTTACTTAATTATTTGTTAAATTATCCCCTTAGACTATAAACCTTTATTCTAGCTTTAAGACTTTTAAAGCTATATTTTAATAAGCCTTTAAAATAATAAATAAGAAATCCTAAGTAAAAAGAGATATTAAAGTACTTTAATAGACCTACTCTATATTAGAATATAGTATTAAATACCTTTAACTTACCTTAAAGCTTAATTAAGATTAAAAACCTCTAATATCCTTTTTCTTTAATAACTTAAGAAAGAAATATAGGCTAAGCTATATAAGGAAGATTAACCTTATAGCCTTATTAATTATATAGGTAAAGCTATTAGAATTAATAAATAATAATTCTCTTAGAAAAAACTATAGAACCTTAAGTTTAGGAGTAATAAGGTTAATACCCCTTAGTTTAATACTAACTAGGGATATATTTAAATTAATACCTCTTATAGAATATAACTTAGATCTATATAACTTAGTAGCGCTTAATAAAGGCCCTTAATTATTAAATATTATTATTACTATAAGAAGGGCTAGAAGGCTAATATATATAAAAAGAAGTAATATAATATTTAAGAAGGATATTATTAACCTAGGCTATAATAATTATTACCTAAAGGAAAGAGATAAGTAAGGTTTATAGAAGCTAATAATAAACCTTAAATAGCTATCTAGATTACTATGATCCTCGGTATAATATATATAAGATATAATAATATTAGCCTTTATCCTAGAGAGATAATTATACCTTATAACTAAGTATATTTTATAAAAGAATAATTTAAATATAATAATAAACCCTAAAAAGAAGAATACTATATAATTATATAACCCCCTAAAATAAAATAACTTTACTTTATTAATAAATTAAAATAATAATTACTATTAAAACCTATTAGTAAGCTAGCTAGGGCCTAAGGCATAAGGATTATTATAATTACTTAATAAACTAAGCGCTATAATTAAGACCTTAATTATAGCTTAGTAATAAAAATATAATAATAATTAGCTATTACTTAGATCTAAAATTAATATAATTAAAAGATAGATAATAACTTATAGAAAGAAGAATATTACTTATAACTCTATAATAAATAAGGTAATTAATATTAAAGTATTCTTAGGGAATAATATATCTAGATAGCTTAAGAATATATAGATATAATAGATATATAAGATATTTATATCTATGCCTTATATTAAGTAATTACTAAAGATCTTAGACTCCCTAAAGCACTATTTAGCGCATAAGATAATATTTAAACCTACCTTATGCATAGGGAATACCCTAGTATCTTATAGATATCTTATTATTACTATAAATATAAGGAATAATTAGAGGAGAAATAAAAGAATAATTATTTTTTAATCTTTTTCCTTTATTAACCTAATAATAAGCTATACCTCTAGTATAAAGCGGAAGGATATAAGGTATATTACTAATATAAATTTATTTCTATTATTACCTTATAATATAGTAAGGGATTATATAAAGTAACCTAGGAATATAAATAATATAACTATAAGATTAATAAATAATAAGAATAGATTATTAGAATAATATAAGAAGGCTAGGAAGTAATACTTATTATAAAAACTAATAATATAGATATAAAAGATATTCTTATTGAGGCATACTATAAAGAAATAACTATAGGCTCTTAATAGAGCCTATACTATAATATATAGAATAATAAATATACCTAATTAGCGCACCCTAGATATAAAGAGATCTTATAGATCTCCTATAAAGATTACTAATATAATATATATATCTAAAGTAAGTAAAAAAATAATTATTTCTTAATATAACTATAAGGACTAAATAATAACTTATACCTTACCTATAAAATATATATATATAAAATTGAAGGATAAAATAAGGTACTTAATATAACTAATATTTATTTTTCCTTAATAATAATAAATTAATTACCTTTAAATAATAATTTATTATCGCTATATAAATAACTATAATTAACTAAGAATAAGACCTAAATAAAAGCTACCTTAATACTAATGTAGCCCTTTATAATAAAGAAATATACCCCTAATATAGGCTATATATTAAAGCTATATATAATTAATTTAAGTAAATAACTAAGGAAGGATTTAATTTCTTTATATAAAATAAAAAACCTAGAGACGAGGAATAATATTAAAAGATCTAATTATACCTCGGAGATAACTAAGGACCTATAGATAGGCTCCTATAGGACTATGCTAAGTATATTAGGCATAGAGAACCTAAGGATATTAATTAATAAATAAATAATAGCTTCTAGAAATAATAAGATAATATAAAAAACGATTATAACTATAAGGTATATATAAATAGCGAATATAAATTTAATTACTATAGCTATGTTATATAAAGGTTAAAAAACTAGCTACCTTATTTAATATAAGGCAATAAGTAAATAAATAAGGGAATAAACTACCTAAGAAGGCCCTCTACTCTATAAATAAAAAATATAAATAATAATATATAGAATTAAGAATATAGGTCAAAGGAAAATAATTAAATATTTTAATAGATAATAAAGCTAAGTAAAACTATTTTAATCTAATAATAATAAATAGGCTTAGGCTATTATAGAGGCATAAATAAAAGCCCTATATAATATATAACCTCGAAGGAATACCTTTTAATTATAATAATAGAGTTATTAATTATAAGATTAATTACCTTAAAGTTTTTATTAAAAGAAAAAACTAAAGAATCTTATTTAATATTATATTAAATTAGAGCTATAATCTTATGCTTAAGTACCTATAATTATAATATTATAACCTATATTTTAACTAAAGAATTAGCTAGATACTCTCTTATAATACTAAGATATTCTCTATATTAGATAATAACTTAGGATAGAGATCTTAAACTTTTACTTATAATAGAGAAATTAAGTAAAAGCAAATATAAGATATCTCTCTACCTATAGGGATAAAATATAAATACTATAATAAATAGAAATAATAATAATAATAAATAATCGCATAAATCATATAATAATTCTATATACTTAAAAAAGACCTTAAGAGGCCTAAGAAAGATAACCTAGAAGATAAATAACTTAAGAATATACCCTAGTAATATAAGATCTATAAATAATTCTTCGCGGAAAGACTTAAAATAAGTCTACTAAAATATACCTTATATAACCTTAAGATTAAGTTTATTAATAAGAAATAACCTAGCTTTAATAAACTCTATTTACTTAATAAAATATAACTTTTAGTATTAAAGGAATATATTAAAGATATAATATAAAAAAGATATATTAAGGAAAGTAAATTATTTATTAAATACCTTATTATATTTATTTTAAAGAAAAATAAAAAGCTTTAATTTTATATTAACTTTAAAATACTTAATATTATTATAATTAAGGATTATATATTATTACCCCTTATTAATAAATTAAAGGATTAATTTTTTAAAATAAAATATTTTATTATATTTAACCTTAAAGGAGCCTATAACCTTATTTAAATTAAAAAAAGATATAAATAAAAAACTACTTTTTATACTAAGTATAGACTATTTAAGTACCTAATTATACTTTTTAGACTTACTAATATACCTACTATATTTTAATAAATAATTAATAATATACTATAAGAATACTTAGATATATTTATTATATATTACTAAGATAATATCTTTATCTTCTCTAAAATAAAAGAAGAATATATAAAATATATCTATAAGGTACTATAAATACTATAAAATACTAAGTTATTAATAGAACCTAAGAAAAGTAAATTCTATACCTTAGAAGTAGAATTTCTCTGAGATATTATTTTATATAATAAGATATATATAGACCCTAAGAAAGTCTTAGTAATTAAAGACTAAAAGGAATTAATAAATATTAAAGAAATATAAGCCTTCCTCGGATTTACTAACTAGTATACTTTACCTCTAAGGGATACTTATAGCAATATACCATTATATATATTAGATAATAATAATACCTAAATATAACCTATATAATAGAATAGGGTAATCTACTCCTTATTAGAATCCTAGAGTATAATAAATAATTATTAGATAATTAGAAAATTAATAAATAATAAATACTAGAGGATCTATACTGCGACCTTATATATAAAATATATAAATATTAACTTTATAGATATTAAGAAATTAATAAAACCCTAAAATAAATTAAAATAATATATATATTTCTTAATATAAAAAAGGTAATTATAATTATTATTAATTAATATAACCTTTATATAAGAATTAAGGCATAATACTATAAACCTTATAGTAAACTATAACCCTTACTAATACCTTAGCTACTATAGGAAGCTATTATAATAGATTTTATTATTAAATTACCCCTATTAAAAGAATTAATAACTAAAAACTTCTATAATAATATTCTTATTATTATAAATAAACTTATAAAATCCTCTTATTTTATACCTTATAAAGAATTAATAAGAATTAAAAAATTCGCTTATCTCTTTTACTTTTATATTATTAAAATATATAATATATTACTTAAGATTATTATTAATTAAGGACTATTATTTATATCTAAGTTTTAATAAAGCCTAATAAGATATTTAGGAATTAACTATAAACTCTCTATTATATACTATAAGGAGATAAATAAATAAATAAAATATATAAATTAAATATTAAAATAATACCTCTAATACTATATTAACTATAAATAAATTAACTAAGTTAAAGAGCTATTAATTACCTAGCTAGCCTATAATATAGCTATAAATAAAAGCATAAAGATTATATTAGCCTATACTAACTTTAGATTTATATTAGATACTTATTAATAATTATAAGATATTATTATTAACCCTAAAGTAATCCTTATTAGCGACTAGCTATATAATTTATATAAAGAAATATATATAGAACTTAAATTTATTTAAAATAAAATAATAAAATAAAAAAATTAACTATAAATATATTAAATTATATAAAATTAAATAAAAAATCTTAAAATATAACTATAAATTAGACCTATTACCTAAGGTTAAGCTTTATTTAATCTTTTATATCTTATTATTTAAGTTAATATAAGATATTATCTAAGTTAAAACTAATAAAAACCTAGAAGTTAAAGTTAATAGGCTAAAAGAATATATTATAGAAACTATCTTTAATATAAATAAAATTAATAATAAAATAATATATTTTATTAAATAGAAAAACTATTTAAACTTAGAAAATATATAAGAACCCCTAAAATACCTTATTAATATATAATACTACCTAAAGAACTTTTATTAATAATAAGTAAAATAATATTATTAAAATCCTCGCTTAACCTTAGCGATAATTAATCTACTTTATTTAAGATACTTAAGGCCTAAAGGTTCTATATTATATACCTCTTATAAGAATTAAGGGCTAGAATAAGATTATTCTCTACCTCTAACTCTATTATACCCTACTTAAATAAATTATTATTTTACTCCTTTACTTTTTTCTTTATTTTTTAGATCCTCTATAGATAAGTTATAGCTATTATAAGAGAAATTTAAAGCTTTATTAATTAATTATAAAAGAAAAAGATTTTATTACTTATTTTATTTTCCTCTCGATCTAACTTCTCTTATTAATTAATTAGCTTATTTACTATTAAAGGGTTAGCTATAAATACTAAGACAAAGAACCTATAAATATAATAATATAATATAAACCTTATTATAATGGCGACCCCGCCTTATATACTACTTATACTTTGCTAAGCGATTAGAGTTATTTATTTTATAAATAAGCTTTTACTTAAAATAATATATATAAGGCATATTAATAACTATAGAAGTTCGAGAAAAATATCATAATAATACTTACTAATTAATAATATTAATCTTATATAATTTTTTAATCCTCCTTAATATTATATTAGCTATATAAAAATAATTATAAGAGGAAATTAAGATTAACTAATCGAAGGAACCTTAGCCTAAAGAACTAATCTCGAGGACAAAGACTAATAAAAAGGGAGGATTATATTATAACCTAATAGGCCTTATATTATATAGGTAAGAAACCCCTATTATTCCTAAAAGGTACTGACCTATTATAAGATTACTTACCTTTTAAAATATAAGCCTTATAATCGCAAGCATAAGCCTTATAATCCCCGGTATAAGCCTTACGCGGCCTAGTATAAGCCATATAGGAGACTACTAATATATAGAATATACTTATTAGTACTTCCCTATATATTAGCTACCTTAGCTATTAATATAACTTAGTTATATTTAATACCTTTAAGTATATTACTAGACGTAACTTATATTACCTTTTAAGGTTACGTAATATTCTTCTCTGCTAATATAAACTAATACGACTAATTTATCCCTTGGGAATCCCACGATCGTTATATATGCTATATAGGCATATAGCCGGCCGAGCTTATAGATAATAAGCAGTAAAAGCTAAAGGATAGTTCTATCTAAGAGCTCTTTAGCTAGAATATTATCTAATTATCTTTCTCTAGCAATAGCGAAGAGTAAGATACTCTGGCAGACTAATATTCCGAGCTACTTTATAGCCTTCTCTCCTAAGAGAATATAAGACGCGGGCATCCTAAGGCCCTCTGCTATAAAGATATTATAATAATAATTATTTAATACCTAGTATTACGGTTGTGATCTCTAAGGTCACCTAAAAGCTAGGTAGGTAAAATAATTATATTATACTAAAGCTTACTAGATCTAAGATAATAGAGGCCATAGCGAAAGATAAAGGTTTCCTTTATAAAGCCCTTCTAAAAGGCTAGGGGCACGTAAGTTAGTTAGTATATTAGTTTATATAAAGCAGCGTAATAATTATCCCCCCCCTCTAGGCCGGATATCTTAGCTAGAAGTAGGTCTATGCTAAAACTCTATTAATATTACTAAATAACTAGCGGCCACCGATAAAGATAGCTTCTTTTTTAGTAATAATAAAGCCTACTTTTACTTTATTTTCTATAATAATAAAATAATAATTTATTATTATCTCTATAGTAATTTATCTTATCTCTTAAATAATAATAATAAAAATTTTCCTTAGTTATAAAATTTTTTTTATTTAAGTTTATTATTATAATACTTATTTAAGTATTTCTTTATTAATACCCTATTAATTTCCTATTACTTCCCGCTTAATATATTACCTACTTATAAGAAGATTAATTATATCGGTCGCGCGGCTCCTATTAATATTAGTTCTTAGTATATAAAGTATTTCTGCTATATTATAAAATAAGAGGCTAAGTTTATTAACTCTAGAAACCCTTATATATACCCCTTTAAATATATCTTAATTAAGTATAGATATTAGGATATTACCTCTTCTTATTATATTAAGTATAATAAGGATAGCGATAATTATATTAGGTAAATATTTTTATTCTTATATTTTATTTTCTTTCCTCTAAATAAACCCTAGCTAATCTTTAATAAAGCCCCCCTATAATCCTTAAAAGGGATATTTATAAGCTTTATTATATATTTATATATATTAATAAGGTTTATATTAAGCTTATTACCTTAGGTATTAATAATAATATTATTAATTCTTATTTTTATAATATTATTACTCTCTATTATTTTATAGTAGCTTTAAATTATCTTTATTAGGCTTTTAATACCCTTAAGATTACCTATTATTCTAAGTTTAGCCTTATTAAAATAAAAAAATCTAGCTATATAAATTATATTTTCCTTAGTATTTTAATATAATATATTAATCCTTTCTTAATTATAAGAAGCTCTCGCTATATATAAGTCTATTATTAATACTTATTATACTTTATTTATTTCTTTCTTTCTAGCTCCCTATATAATCGTAGTAAATATAATTTTTCCCTAGGGTTTCTTTATATTTTTATTAATATTTCCTTAGCTTAACCCTATTTAGACTTATTAGCGCTACTCTTAGACTCTTTATATATATCCTTTTAATATTAGGTATACTACTTAGGCTACCTTATAGGCTACCTTCTATTATAAGATTAAAGCTATTATTCGCCTTAATAGTAATATTAGGTCTCGCGCTAATCTTTAAGCTAGCCTACCTAAGTAATAGTAAGGACTTCTTAATGCTTATAGCCTTTAAATTCCTTACCTATACTATATAATTTTACTAATATTTTAGGGGTTTAATTTAGTAATTAGATTAGGTTTATAGATACCCGCGGCGGTTACTACTTATTAATTTAATTAATTTTTTAGTATACTTTTTATTATATTTACCTTATATTTTTACTCCTTTTTTATTATATCTTCCTTAGGGTTTCCTACTATTTATAAATTACTTTTTATATATTTTTTATATTATTTATATTAATCTATTAATTATATTCTATTAGCTATCCCTTTTATTTAATAAGATAATATATTTAGCCCTTAATCTTCTTTTCTTATTTAATTGTTTTAATTTTATATTCTTTTTTCTCTTCCTCGAGGTTAAATATTAATAGGTTTTTTATATTTACTCCCTTATATTATATTTAAGGCTCTAAGAGGCTAATATAAAAGATATTATATAGTTAGGAGTATTTATTTAAAAATATAAGGCGATATACTTATTTATTAATTTTATTAAGGATTTTAAATAATTTAATATATCTTAGTAATAATTTCTTTTTTTTTTATTTTAATTTAAGGTTTTTAATAAATAATACTATAAGGTCTCTTTATTTAAGCTCTATAAGTTTATAGCGAGAGTTATAATATTTTACCCTCCTTTTAATAACTTTCTTCTAGGATTATTAGAATTTTATTTTAATCTCTTATAATTACTTTAATTATACTTTTACCTCTAGGACTTAATTTACTAAGGTATTAATATCTAACTATAAGTAAAACTTAGGCTTATAGCCTATAAGTATATTATTAAGAGAAGTTCTTATAGTCTTATTAAGGGCTATATTATAAGTAAATTATATTATTAGTAATAATTTTAGCTATTTTTCTTAATAATTTACTATAAAGTATTATAAGTAATACTTAATAGTTTAATTTATATATTTAATTTATTTATCTATTTAGGGGTAAAATACTATTAAAAGCCTTTATTTAATCTATAATTATAACGATCGTGGGATTCCTAAGGGATAAACCAGTTATACTAGTTTATATTAATAGAGGAGAATATTATATAGCCTTAAAGGGTAATATAAGTTATATCTAGTAATGTACTTAAAGGTATTAAGTATAACTAAGTTATATTAATAGCTAAGGTAGCTAATATATAGGAAAGTACTAATAAGTATATTCTATATACTTAGTAGGGCTTACGATAGTAAGTCATAGCTCACGCGTGAGTCATAAGTCTCATCATAAGTCCTAGTGAGTCTCCTATAGTCCCACGTGACTAGCTCACGATATAGTAGGGCAAGGCGAGTAAGCCTTAGGGTAATTAGTAGGGTCTTATAGGGCGCGTATAATATAACCGCGAGGGTCATAACATAATATCCTCCCTCTATTAGGTCTTATCCTTAAGACCTATATTAAATCATTTAGCCTATCCCACTTTAATAAGTCCTAAACTTTATCCTATAATTATTTCTTTTTCTATCTCTTATTAATAATATATTAGAATTAAAGGCTACTTAGAACCAAAAAGTATAAGCTATTTTAATTAAAACCACCGGTTTTCTTATCATACTATACAGCTACTATAAACCTCGGGGTTTAAAGTGCTAGGCTAAAGAGGGTCATAAATACTACGCCTAATATACGCGGCATAGCCATAAGTACAATAGCAAGGGGATCTCCTTTCTCAAAGGTATATTCATTCCTAGGGCCCTTTTCTTATTCTATTACTAATATCTAGCAATAGATTATATTACTACTAAGAAGTATTATTTAGAGCGCGAGGAAGAGATAACTAAAAATAAGCTAATTTAATTATAGTAGCAAATAAATAAGCATCTAAGTCATTTAATACGGCTTTAGCGGCAAAAATAGTAGCTATAAGAAAGAGCTAAGGAAATACTTTATCGCAATATTAAGACATTAGATAATTTAGAGGCAGCGGAAAACATAGAGTCTTTTACGGTAGTTAAAGCCTAGCTAGCAAGGGCTATTAATATTATTAACTAAGGTAAGGTTTTTTCTATTAATATTATTAATAGAATTACTTTAGAAGGCATTATATATTAATAAGATACTCTAAGGGTTCTTATATATTTTTAGAGTTAAGGTAATCCTTTTATTTAATAAAATATATTATTTTATTATTAATTTTATTTATATTAAGGATAATTTCTATAATATATTCTTCTAGTTTATTAATTTTAGCTTCTAATTTATTGCTAATTCTAACTTAGATAATATCTTATATTAACTTAAGTAATAAGATATAAAAAATTAAATAAAGCTTAACCTTAGGTAATAAGTCTAATTTATAATTATATTTTAAGATATTTTATTTAATTTTATATAGTCTAATATATTTATAGTCGAGTTTTTTATTTTATTATTTTATTTTAATATTTTTTATTACTAAGTAGACTATATCTCCCTCCGAGAAGATTAATCCCTTAATCCTTTTTTTATTTATATAGTTTATTATTCTATTTCTAATAAATTTAAGTTTTATATATATTTTTCTATATAGATTATATAATTAATTATTAATAAGGATTACTTTAAGGTTAATAATAATATCTTATAATTATTAGTAAGTATTTAATATAAATCTAAAGTTAATATAGGCTAATATAATCTTTATACTCTTATTTATAGCTATATTATAGGCTAGCTATGCGGCAAGTAGCTTCTTAACCTAGTTAATTTATTTATAGTTAATATAATATTAAAGGTATTATTCTAATATCTAATTTATATATTCCATTTATCTATCTATCTCCTTATAGTATATAATAGAGAGTTTATAATTAATCCCTAAGTATTTAATAAGGCTTTATTAAAACTTAGATATAAATAATAATCCTCGATTAATAATAATCTTAAGTAATATATTATATATTTTAGCGATATAAAAGTAAAAGAAGTAAATAAATTCTTTAGCTATTATTAATTCTTTATAGGGTATAAAATAAGAAAATTTTATAAGTCTATCTATAATAATAAGAATATTATTATAGAAGTTTCTAATTATTAATTCTTCTAATAGGGGTAATTTAGTAATAAAATCTATTATAATAGCTTCTTATAGTAGCTAAGGTATTAATAAGGGTTATAATTTACTATAAGGTTTATAGTATTATACCTTAGTTCTTACATAAAGGTCGCATTAACTAATAATAATTATAACTATCTTTTTTATATTAGGAAATATATATATTATTTTAACTTATTCTAGGGTTTTATTAATTCCTTAATATCTATAAAGTTAATATTTATATATTTCGTATACGAGGTTATATTATAGTTCCTTTAGTACTTATTATCTATTAGTTTTCTAGTTATCTAGTAATTATTTATTATACTCTAGGATTCTAATAAGGAATAAATTACCCTATTCTACTATATAAGTAGTTATCGCTATTTAGTAAGGTATTCTAGTTATCCTACTCTATTTATAGATAATAGGTCCTATCTTAAGATAGCATTTCATATATTACTATACTTATTATTTAACCTTTATTATAAGTTAATAATTATTATAGAGGTAATTTATTTATCTCTATATTTAATTATATTCCCTGTCGTATAGAAGCTAATTATAATAATAATTAAAAATAGTTTTAAATGCTTAATTAGGGATAATAATTATTCCTTAATATATTAGGAGTCTATCTTAGTTATATTAATATCACTATATATAATCTATAAAGTTAATATATTATTTTCTATAATCTTTAATAAGTTAGATATATTCCGGCAATAATATAGGTTTACTATGCCTTCTAGTATATATAATAATGCATTATCGCAGGTATCCCTCAGGTATAAGGTATAGTAGTTATTCCTTAGTCTTAATCTTTCCTATATCTAGATCGGGTCTACGGCTAATAGTATCTACGCGGCTATTCTCTAATCCTTTAATATAGATAATAATATAATTAAATTTTAAAAGATATTTAGTATATTATAGTTATTATCTACTAAGTTATTAAGTTATTATAAAGTAAGAGATATTCTTATAATTAATATAAACCTTAATTTAATAATAGCTTCCTAGGAGATAATACCTAAATTCTTTAAAAATATTAATAATTATAAGGAATTCTTTATTATAGATAGGGTAATTAAGTTCTATTCTATATAGCTTATAGGAGTAAAATATAATTAGGTATAATTATCCTTTATTATCTTATTATTTAATCTAAGCGCCTAGGGTAAAGTCCGAGGTATTAGTTTTAAGTTTAATTAATCGAGATAAGTTAAATATCTTAAATACTAGTTTGCTTAGGATAAATTCCTTAATTTTATTAAAAGATTCTTTTACCTTATTCCTAAATATAAAGGTTTTATCTTTTTTTATAAATTCTATTAATAATATAGCTATCTTCTTAAATACTCTAAGGAATTTATAATAATAATTAGTAAATCTAAGGAAGGCTTATACTTCCTTAATATTTATTAGTTCTTTTTAGTCTCTAATTACTAAGACTTTCTTAGGGTCTATATATATCTTATTATAAGAGATAATATATCTAAGGAATTCTACTTCTAAGGTATAAAATTTACTTTTCTTAGGTTTTATTAATAACTTAGTATTTTATAATATCTATAATACCTTATAAATATATTCTATATATTTTTTTTTATTTTAGAGAAGATAAGGATATTATCTAAGTAAGATATAATAAATATATCTAAGTATTCTTATAATATATTATTAATTATTTATTAAAATATAATAGGTATATTAATAAGTCTAAAAGGTATAATAAGGTACTTAAATAATCTATACTTAGTATAAAAAGCGGTTTTTTATTTATATCTTTCCTTAATCTAAATAAGATTATAGGCTCCCTTAAGGTTAAATATAATAAAATACTTTATTTTAAAAAGTTAATCCTTTAACTTATTAATAAGAGGTAATAATATATAATCCTTAATTATAATAATATTAAGTATTCTAAAGTTAATATAAAGCTAAAGCTTATTATTTTTCTTTAGAATAAATATAATAAGGTATCTAATAAATAATTTATTTTCCTTAATATATCTTTTTTATATTATATCTTTAATATATTCCTTTAATATTAGAAGTTATATTTTATTAAGTAAATAGAGTTTATTAAAGCTAGGTTATTTCTTATTAATAAATTTAATCTCGAGGTTATATAAGGTATATTTTAATAGACTTATTTTAAGTTCTTCTGCGAAGAATTATTTATAGATTTTATATTATTAGGGTATATTTTTAAGTTATTTTTCTTCTAGGTTATTCTTCTTAGGCCTCTTAAGGTCCTTTTCTAATATATAGAACTATTATATAATTTATATAATTATTTATTATTATTATTATTTTTATTTATTATAATATCTATGTTTTATCCCTATAGGTAGAGAGATATCTTATATTTATTTCTACCTAATTTCTCTATTATTAATAGAAATTTAAGATCTTTATCCTAAGTTATTATCTAATATAGAGGATATCTTAATATTATAAGAAAATATCTAGCTAATTCTCTAGTTAAAATATAGGTTATAATATTATAACTATAGGTACTTAAGTATAAGATTATAGCTCTAATTTAATATAATATTAAATAAGATTCCTTAGTTTTTTCTTTTAATAAAAACCTTAAGGTAATTAATCTTATAGTTAATAACTCTATTATTATAATTAAAAGGTATTCCTTTAAGGTTATATATTATATAGGGCTCTTATTTATGCCTCTATAGTAGCTGTCACGTGCTAAAATGGCCGGACTGCTAAAAGCGGCAAGAGAGCTATTTATCAGTAGGTTAGATATAGCTAATGCGGGGGCTACTAACTTTATAAGGGAAACCCCATAGAAAGCAAGTAGGGCAAGAATTAAGACCGTTATATCCTAAGACCTATATTCGATATACTCCCTAGTTACTTAACCTCTTCACTCCCTTTTATACCTTTTATCCCTTATAATAAATTAATTCTTTTACCTATATAAGGGGAAGAGACTATTAAGGTAAGTAGAGGGATACCTAGAAGCAGCGCATACGCGGCCTCCGCGCATATAGTAAATCCCTTAATACTAAGAATAGCCATCGCGAGACCTACGGCAGGCCTTACGCGCCGGTAGCCCTACGGCGGCATACCCGCTAGAATCACCCACTAAGGAAGTAGCTATTATGCTAGCCTTAAAGCCCTGGCTTTGATCCTGGCCCTGCCGCGGACTTTCTAATACTCTATCCTATATTAATTTCCCCTACCTACTAGTAGAAATATATACGCTAGCTATTACTACTAAAACCATAGCTATAAACCTAGCTTTAACCCTAGAACTAATAGCTAGAGACGCCGCGAGAGCTATACCGAAGGATACCGCGTAGGATACTCGTTAATAGCCATAGGACTAAAGTATTAACCCGGAAGAGGATAAGTCCTTTTACCTACGCCTAAGTAGCACCTATGCTAGCTCTGAGCACCTATCTACCCGCTAGACCGCTGGCCTTAACCCTAGAGGCAATAGCCTAGACCGATTAATAACCTTAACCTAAGTCACCCCGACCTACTAAGAGATAATTATAATAGACCTAAAGAAGCTATTACCTTCTATAGCTAAGCCGCAAGAGACTTAATACTAGACCTTCGCACTAAGAATACCGCTATAGTAATAATTACGATCTTAAAGAGCGCTAGCTACGAGCCTAATATACCTTCGAACCTAATCAAAGATACCTTGCTATGATACCCTAGATTATTAATAAGTAGCCGAGGCGCCCCGTTATAAGCTAAGGAGGCAAAAGAGCTAGCTATAACTATAAAGAGCATAGCTAGTAAGCTAGTAATAAACCGCTAGGGTATTAGCCTAATACCTAAAGAATACTAATATAATATCCTTAGATATCTACTAATAAGGTCGAGAGATAGATATATATTAAAGAATAAGCCCTACTAAAAGCTAAATAACTTTAACCCCCTTAAGACCAATACCTATAGATATATAAGATTAAGGAGGCACTATTACTACCCTTGCTATATGCTATTCGGCCGTACCTATAAAGTAGGGAGCCGGGAGAGAGATAATAGAAGTTATGACGCGAGATATATATATAACCCGACGAGGGTATCCGTGACGCTACTAAGGAAATAAGAGTCCAAGCAATAGTTAGACTTACTAGAGAGCTTATAGAGACCCACTAGGCCATAGCTAGGAAGGCTATAGGCAGGAGGGACTATAGAGCTAGGCATATAATAGTCTTCCCCTACTATATATATATAGGAAAGGTTTTAACTATAAGTAAGTAAATAGCTTTCCTTTAAGACTTAGGGATAACCTAGGGCAGCGGGAGATTAATAAGGACTAGCTAGCTACCTAGGGAGTCGCTATAAGGGCGCTATATAGAATATAAAAGGTATCTATAAGGATATAAGATAGCTAGAAGTATAAAGATAGAAGGGATAGAAGATAATAAGGATATTACCTCCCCTGCCTTAGGACTAGGGCATAAGCCGGCAAGGAGCTAGTGCCCGGAAGGTTAAAGGAAGCCCTTAATAGTAACTTATAGTCATAGAGAAATATAAGAGGAGCTCTATAGCTATTACTTCTTTTATTCTTCTTTTCTAATTATAGGGATCTCTTTAACTCTAACTTTAACCTTTTAATAGATAATTAATTAACTAGGGGACTTTCTCTTATTTACCCTCCCTTACTCCTTCCTTATAGCTTTCCCGCTTTTTCCTCATAGTTAAGAAGAAAGGAGGTAATTAAGAATAATATAAATATTATAAGATAGAGATTAAATAATAAAGATTAAGTATATATCTATAGATAACTAAATATATAAGTAAGAGGATAAGTAGCCTAGAAGTAAAGGGGGTAAGGGCTCGGTAATAGCGCTGTCGCCGCTTATAGATATCGCTTATAGATCTCTCCTATTATTATCGTCTAATAGCAGCGTGAGATTAGGCTAAGCAGGCAAGACGGGGATAATAACCCCGGTCTAATTTAGCTAGATAAGAGTATTAGCGGCGTTAGAGAAGCTATAGAGAAGAAGATAAGAAGACTTATAGAGGCGGCTATTAGCTAGACGAAAGCAGCGGCAGCTTCGGCTAGACTATTAAGAGAATTAGCCTAATTAAGATAGATATGGCGGTCGAAGGCATCCTAGGCCTAGTCCTATCTATAGGTAAGCTAGACCTTGTCCTTATTGTTATCTACTTAGCTATTGCTATAACGCTTCGCGGTAGTAGCGCTAGCCGGTTTCTTTATATAGGATAGAAGTCTATATATCTTAGCCCGCAGAGGCATTATATTAGTTTACTAATAGTATATTAAAAGAAGCTATTTAGAAGAGAGGAAGTACCTATGTCGCTCTTAGCCTAATTAAACCGCTAGAGTAGATCCTTAATAGCGGAATATTATGGCCGAGGGATATATATATATGGCTTATTTATATAACTATACCGTCCATAATGATCAGGAGTTACTATACTAAAGAACATAGTTAGTATATATCGAGATAATAGCCCGGTAGTAGCCCGGCAACGGCATAAGAAGATAGGGAATAAAGATACTCACCCGGATCCTAGGTATAGCCCCGCTAGGGTATATCAGCGGAATTTATAGTGCCTATATGGAAGAGGCATCGCTAATAGCTATCTTCGAGGGCGTAGTCCCTATATACTTATATTAATACTAAGGAAAAAGGCCATAAGAAGCAGGGACTTACGCGAGTGACGGCCATATAGGCGCGGCAGAGGACAAAGCGCATCCTTATATATAGGTCTTTAGAGGCATTTAATAGTCTTAAGAAAGAATAAGAAGGCGAAAAGGAGGGTATTTAGAAGCTTAGAAGTAAGGTATTAATAAAGGAAAAGAAAGAAGCTAAACGGGGGCCTAGATTAAGAGATATAGGCATAGAAAAGGCGCCCCGAGGGATATATAATATCGCAATTAATATAAAGGAGAGATAATAGCCTTTAAGACTTCTTTTAAGACCGATATAAAAGAGCCTATATAGATGACAATAAGGCTATGACTATAAAGCGACTTGCCTACTAAGAGCCTAGTATAAGTAGCTTAAGCGTAGACTAGGCCTAAAGGGGCATAAAGGAAGACATAAAGGAAGGCGGGAAGTAAGGCTATTCCGGGCCTATTATGGCCGGGACGGCCACACGGAAGCGGGGGCAGCCTATTACGTGCTAAAATGGCCGGATTGCTAAAAGCGGCAAGAGAGCTATTTATTAGCAGGTCAGACGTAGCTAATGCGGGGGCTACCGACTTTATAAGGGAAACCCCATAGAAAGCAAGTAGGGCAAGAATCAAGACCGTTATACCCTAAGACCTATATTCGATATGCTCCCTAGCTACTTAACCTCTTTACTCCCTTCCGCACCCTTTATCCCTTATGATAGTAGCCTAAGCCTATTTACTATTACTAAATTAAAATAATTTTACTTAGCTCTATTATCTACTAAAGTATTTAATTATTCTCCCTTAACTTATACTCTTAATTCTAAGTATTATTACTTATATTTTCTATTTATAGAGTAAAAGGCCTTCTTAGGTAATTTATTCCCTTATTTATCTACTTATTGCCCTATATTAGATAGGATAGCTAGTTTTTTAATATTCGCATAGCATAGCTAAAATAATTAAATTTATACTCGCTATTTATATATACTTTATAATTATAGTTATCTCTTATATTATCTTATTATTCTTAGAAGCTATTATTTACTTATTAGTTAATATTATTAGGTTCTCCGCGCCTAATATAATCGGCATAGTTCTATAGGAGTTTATCTATAGGTCCTTAGTTATCTCCGAGGTATAATTAGATCTTTTAATATTATTCCTTATCTCTAGGTTTTCTATTTCACATAAGGAAATTAAATCCTTCCTTAGTTATTCGCTTGAATCGGTTATATATAGTTTTAATATATAGCCTATATCAGGGGTATATTTCTTTATTATAGAGGGTTACTTTAGTGCTAGGGTAGCTTTTATCTAGGTCTTATTCTTAGTTAGTTATAGTTATTTATATTATAATAGTAAATTATTATTTAAGGGTAATTAATTTATTATTATTAGGGAAGAAATAGATATTAGTTATATTAAGTGCCTTATTCTATCCTCTAACCTTATATATATATATTTCATAGGTAAGGTATAGCTTATTATTTAGTCCTTATAGCTATACTAGGAAATAATTGTTTTCCTACTTACTTTAGATATATATACTATATTAGTAGTCCTTATAGGAGATCTATAAGATTTCTTTATATCTAGGGTATATTAATTAAGTATATTTATTATCTTATATATTATAGCATAGGCTTTATTAAGAGCCTATAGCTATTTTTTTATAGTATACCTTAATAAGAATATCTTTTATATCTATATTATTATCCTTTATAATATATATAGCTTCTTAGTCTTTTTATACTATTTTAGTAATTTATTTTTATTATTTATTAATTTTATAATTATATTGCTTATATTCCTAGGTTACTTTATATAGTCTCTTACTATATTATAGGGTAATAATAAAAATAAATTTATATTAATAGTATATTTTATATCTTTTCGCTTTATATTAGAGGTATAGCTTATTATTAGGCTAATAAGGTAAAGGGATTAAAAAATAATTATTCTTTTATTTCTCCTCTAGGTATTCTTTATATTTATAATAATAATATAATATCTATAAGATATTAGGGTATTTTTTATATATAGGATAGGTTTAGATATTATCTTATGCGCTGAATAATACTTTAGGGAGTCTAGGATCTTTAATTATTACTTAATATAAAGCATAGATATAGATATCTTATATATTCGCTATATTTATATATTCTCGGGCTATTTAGATATATTATTCCCTAAGAGTATTTTAATATTAATTACCTTATTTATTATAGAGCTATAAATAGTATTTTTCCTTCTATAAGTTATTATTTATTTTTTAGTTATATTAGTTTTAGATCTAGGTAATAGCTAATTATTATTATACTTTTATTACTAAGCTATAATTAAGGTCTTAATTATAGCGCTTAGCTTATTAGGTAATTATAATAGTCCTTATACCTTAGGCCCTAGCTTACTTACTAATAGGTTCTAATAGTAATTATTATTTTAATCTATTAGTAAGGTAAAATTATCTTATTTTAGGGGGTTATATAATTATATAGTATTTTTTTTTCTAGGGTTTATTATTATATTTAAATTATTTTTTTATAAAGTATACTTAGTTATAAGGTATAATTATCTCTCTAGGATAGAGGCTAATATTATTATATCCTATATATATTATGCCGAGGGTCTTAGTAATCTAGATAGCTATTTAAGGTTTATTATTAGCTTCTATAAACCTTATTTATTTCTTTCTTTTAAGTAATAATTATTATAGCCTAAGTTAATAATATCTTTTTTAGATATTATATTACTTCTTTTTATATATATTAGCCTTATAGCCCTTCTTATAGTAATAATAATATTTAATAATTAAGGGCTTTTACTAGGCATTACTAAGTTATATAGGTCTAGGTTATATTCTATAAGAGGTATTAATTTAAGTATATCCCTAGTTAGTATTAAACCGGGGAGTATTAATTTTATTACTCTTAAACTTAGGGTTTTATAGTTTTTTTTAAGAGAACTATTATTTATCGATTTTAATAGCTTTACCTATATAATTAATAAGGCTATAAGGTTAATCTTCCTTATATAGCTCGGCTTATACTTCTTTCTTAAGTCTATTAAAGAAAAAAGATATTAGGGGTTCTTAATCTTAATTAAGCTTTAAGGTAAGCTAGAGGTATTTAATACTATATTTTAATATAGAGTGGGTTTATTAGAGTACTTTAATATCTCTTTTTGCTTAAGACTTCTTATCTATTATTCTAAAGGCTTATTAAAATATAGCTTTAAAAGTCTTAAAGCTAGAATAAAGGTTTATAATCCGGGGGGATAATTCAGTAAATAATTTAATAAGGTATTTCTTTATAATAGGTTTAAATTAAGCTATAGTATTCTTCGTTAATTATCTTATAGCGTATTAGACCTTATTAAATACTATAGTAAATTATATAAGGTAATATATTATAAATATGCATAGCTATATAAGAAATATTAATAGCCTATAGGCAATTCTATTAAATTTCTCTAGGGGGTCTAACTTTAGGATTTCTCTTATATCCTTTCTTTATATAATAGTAATAATAATACTATTAAGCCTCTAGGTATTATTAATATATTATATATTTTAATCGCGCTAGGTCTAGCTTATTCTCTTAATAAGGTTATAGAGCCTATTTATCTTAATGCTTATAGTAATAATTTAGGCTTAGAGCTACTTAATTTCTTTATTATTAGAGCTCTCTATATTATCTATATCCTTATTCTTAGCGTTAGCTAGGATAGGTATAATAGGTATAAGGGGGTAATTAATAAGTAAAACCTATTAGTAATTATTACTAAGAATAGCCTAAGTAGCTATTATATTTAATATTATTTAAGGTAATATAAGTAATCCTCTAAATAAGAGCTATTAATATATAATAATTATAGGATTCTTAAGGGATAAATTAATTATATTAGTTTATATTAATAGAGGAGAATATTATATAACCTTAAAGGGTAATATAAATTATATCTAGTAATATACTTAAAGGTATTAAGTATAACTAAGTTATATTAATAACTAAGGTAGCTAATATATAAGAAAGTATTAATAAGTATATACTATATATAAAGATATTCTAATTAGATTATATTAGCTTAATAGTCTTTAGTTATAATCTATTATTAATCTTATTAGTATTATTAAGGAATTATAATATCTTAGTGTAATCTAAGTATAATCTTTAGTAATTAGTCCCTATAGTGGGTATCGAGTATAGTTATATAAATAATAGAATGCGTTGGTCGTGATACCTTAGCTCTTTTGCTTCTTTTTATTAACCTTAGTTCGAGAATATCGACGCTAGGTTAGCTATACTCGTTAGCGTATTAGGATACTCCTCTCTTAGTACCCTCTTCGTCGTCTCTATTACTCTTACCTTTAGCTCTTCTGCCTCCTTTTATTAACCTTAGTTTAAGAATATTAATGCTAGGTTAGCTATACTTATTAGTATATTAGGATGCTCCTCTCTTAGTACTTTCTTCCTTATCTCTATTACTCTTACCTTTAGCTCTTTTGCCTCTTTCTATTAACCTTAGTTTAAGAATATTAATACTAGGTTAGCTATGCTTATTAGCGTATTAGGATATTCCTCTCTTAATACTTTCTTCCTTATCTCTATTACTCTTACCTCTAGCTCTTTTGCCTCCTTTTATTAACCTTAGTTTAAGAATATTAACGCTAGGTTATTTATGCTTACTAGTATTAAGGGATATTCCTCCCCTAGTACCTAAGTATCACGACTAATATACTCTATTATCCACGTGATTATACTTAATACCTACCGCAGGGACTAATTAGTAAGGATTATACTTAGATTATACTAAGATACTATAATCTCTTAATAATCCTAATAAGATTAATAATAAATTATAGCTAAAGATTATTAAGCTAGTATAATCTAATTAGAATATCTTTATATATAATATATACTTATTAATACTTTTTTATATATTAGCTACCTTAGTTATTAATATAACTTAGTTATACTTAATACCTTTAAGTATATTATTAGATATAACTTATATTACCCTTTAAGGTTATATAATATTCTCCTTTATTAATATAAACTAGTACGACTGGTTTATCCCTTAGGAACCCTATGATCGTTATAGTAATAATTATTACTATATATAGAGACTAATATCCTTTACTTTTTAATCCCCTTATTAAGATATATAACCTCCTTTATAATATATAATTATTATTATTTTATAATATTAATATAAAATACCTTATTAATGATTAATTTATTAAAATATATATCTATCTCGAGTTTATAATCTTAGGTAGAGAGATATTCCTTATAATATTAAAGCGCCTAGGGGCACTATAAAACCTTAGGCGCTTTATATAATACTATAAGCTATCGAAGCTTAAAAGTCTTAGGGGCATAGAGCCCGATAAGTACCTATTTATTAAAGTTATAGAGATAAACACAGGCTAGATCGATAGCCTACTAGATGTGATCTAGCAGCTAAGAGAGGCCCGGCGAGTAGAAGACCTGCGTGGGTAAAGCGGCGAAGTCGGGGGGAAGGGATCAAGGTTTTTAAGTTATTAAGTCACACGAGTAACTCAGCTATCGGGAAGGAAGGTTTCGGTCATGAAGATAGAAAGGTTTAGGTGGTGGCTACTGGGATAAGTTAACCTAAGAGGAGTACGGGAAGGAAAATATTAGATAGAGCTTAAATATAATATCTCGGCGAATTGCCAAACTGGTTGGCGCACATATCATCTTTGAACACAATGCTTGATTGTGTGCAGTGGGCTATATTCACTTCATTTCATCAATGTTGGCATCACTTAATGGTTTCTTTCAGGCAGTACACTTCGCCTAGGCAGCCGTCACGAAACGTACAAGGGCAACCCAATAATATTCAAGGTAGAAGATATCTTAACACTTGAATGAACTCATGGGAGTTTTTATACCACTTAGAATTGCCCGGAAAATATCACTTGGTCTGGATGTAAAAGCACAACCTGTATCACGTGGATGTATTCGTAGGTAACGTGACTGCAGACACTCCTACAGCCTGTCTCCTCCCACGGCGGCATGAGCACTTTTACACGGACCTCCTTGAAAGGACAGTACTATTCGTTCAAGGGTATCTAATGTAGCCCTACGTTAAGACCTACGTTCGTTGTTATTGTGGCCGATGGGCTGTTTGGGACTACGGGAACACAATGCAATTGAAAGGCACGTAGCAAAAAATGTGCCCACAGGTTGAGGGAAGCGCTCCATTCCCCCCCTAAGAACATCATGATAATCCTCCACTGACTACTCCGAACATCATAAGCTTGGTCACTCTTTCAACCGAAGTCATCAGCTAACAGTGATTGACCCATGCCCATTACATTTCCAGCAGATGGCGTAATACTCGCCCTCACCGTTGCATTCACTGCAATCATCGAGGGGACCACCACAACCGCTGGGAACCTTGCCTGTTCCGGAACATGGTGAGCATTGTTGCAAAATACAGCCCCTGCTCGTACAGGCTGCGCAGTCCACTTGCTATTGTGTATACCGATTAGTCACGGCCGAGCTATGCATGTAGAATCTTCGTCAAGCTTACCTCTGCCATTGTGTAGATCTGGTAGTAATGTGAACACAGGGAGTAGCTTAAATGGGATAGACCAATACGCTTTATAGATGATGGTGTAGAGAAAAGAGAACTAGGACGAAGACAGGGGAATGATGGAAATGACGGGGTATATATACATGCTTTCATAGCCTGACTGAGGGATTAAAGGCAACTGGAGCCGGCCTCGACTGAACTGTCATGTCACTGTGGGCCAATGAGCAAAAAGAGTCTATCGTGTCGGGCGAGAAGAATGCATCATCATATCTTTGGCTAGGACTATTTCTACAGGCGTCATGGTGGTGTCGTGATGATATGATGGTTGCATTGGTGTGAGTGCGCAGCCTCGTTTTTGTTTTGTGTCTGGTTCTCTTGTTATGAGAATACACGATTCTGGTTCAAGAAACTGCGTAAAAGGCTCAGTTCAAAGGTGATTGCTCGTTAGAATCCATCCATCTGTTCTATGTCGGGTGTTCAATGTCACGAACGCACGAGAGTTTCCCCCTCTGAGGCCACTTGAGTGTATCTACACCCTGAATCATGGTCACCTTTGGTGTTATGAGAGGTAATCACAACCTTGATGCATAACATCCATCCTGTCAGTTCCGAGATACACCAAAGCAATGATGACTGCATTAGGCTGTCGAATTAGTCCAATAACTACAGCCATATCCCCATCCTTCACGTTTGACAGGTCTGGAGTGGGAGCCTGATTCAGCTCATACTGTGCTATAATAGCGATAATAATCCACCACAAGGCTCACATGTCTAAGCCCCGGCTCCCTTGCCCCTTTCAGGAAAGGGATTGCGCAACTACGGTAACTGTCTCCCGTTTCATACCCCCCTTAATGATTGTCCTCGTCACATTGGTTCTCCTCCAAAACCCCAAAGAATACCTGATCGAGAGTAGCCCTACTAACACTATAGTACTCGATCCCAAGTCTGTTCTTGGCCATCTCAATCTTCTCCAGTACATCTGCTAATGAAAGGCCGGCATCATCCCGGCCCAGGGAAATCTCAAACTTCATTTGTCCGTGATGCATAGAGTCCGTGTCGACACTCTTCAAGCTATGAAACTGTGCATGAACCCAATCGTAAATGTCCTCCATGTCGACCTCATTGGTGTTTGGTGCGTTGCGGTGAGCCAAGTGTACTGAGTAGCCGTCGCCATATCGCATCTTCAACTCTTTCGTAGTGCCTTGGGCGAGCATCCGCTTGGCCAGGATTCCAGCTCGACTTGCGAGAGCGTTGGCTTCTTCCATCGAATGAGTTGTAAGAACGAGGGCTCTCCCTGGTATGACGGAAGCAAGTGTCCGCCACATCAAACGTTTGCTCAAGGCATCCATTCCTGACGAGGGCTCGTCAAGTAGCAACACAGTCGGATTACCCATCAAAGCGATTCCAAGAGCCAATTTTCTCTTGTTGCCTCCCGAAAGCTTTGTTGCCTTTCTGTCCACGTACTGCCGAATACCAAGACCGTCGAGGATAATGTCAATATTGTGACTCGGTTTACTGATTCCACGAATCTCAGCGTAGAAGCGTAAATGCTCACCAACCGTCATGACATCCAACGGGTCGATCTGCGGACAGACGCCAAGTTTGGCTCGGGCCTTTGCGCGGTGCCTAATCATTGAAACTCCATCAACTGAGATCTCTGCATCACGGCTGCTGGGAGAGAGATCACCCTGGATCATGGAGAGCGAGGTTGTCTTGCCTGCCCCATTGGGGCCGAGCAGGGCAAAACATTCGCCCTTGGGAACCCCAAAACTGACATCTTCGACCACAAATTCGCGCTTGAACTTCTTCTGTAGACCCATGACCTCCAGACAGTTGCCCTTGATTGTCGAAGTTCCGTTGCAGCGTGATCCCAACTCGAGCTCAATAGGGTCGCCATCTCCGCCGTTCGGCTTTGGTTTGGGTCGCGGGAAGCGGAGACTGAAGCCCAAGTCGTTCCAGATTAGGATGACCAAGAGTATGAGGGGCTGGATGATAAGATAGAGTATAGGTCCCCCGTACACATCGATGGCCCCAGGGTACGACGCAAAGTCTCTTCCCTGACAAGAAATCCCCCACAAATTGATGGACAAGTAAATCGAGCGGCCCAAGCTAGCCACAGGTGATAAAGCACCCATGACATAGAATATGATGTTCAAGATGGAGCTCTGATCTGCTGGATCCTGAAACGTGAAAGTTGTGGTGTTGGCGATGAAGAAGATCAAGTAGAGCAGTACTTGGATTCCCGCTGAAATCGCAAAAACGGCCAGCTGAGATTTGGCTATCAGCGATAAGACATATGAGAAGAGTGTTGAAGTAATTCCGTATAGAAGTAGAATAGTGAAGAGATACTCGAGATGATACCAAACTCTTGACATGGCTGCAAAGATAATTGTAGCGACCGTGCTGAGCAACAATGTCACCAAGAAGTCAAAGGCGAGATATGCCAACCATAGAGACACCGCATGTACTCCATTGTTGTAGTGCATCGCTCTGATACCTCGAAGCCTTTCAAATGTTGGATACAATCCAAGGAACGCCGGGTAAACTGCCATGGCTAGAGCAAAGATGGTTGAAAAGATGAACAAGTCTCCAATGCTTCCGGAATATGGAACCGCGAGAACCTTGTAGTTGCTCGAGATGCTGGTGTTGAGGAGTTCAATATCGAGCAAGTTCTGAACTGTGTGTCCAAGTATCAGGGGCCCATCTGCGCGCCAGGCAAAAGTTGGTTCATCTCCCAGAAAGAAGCCTCCCGGTGTGAGGTCGGCGTATTGTTTCTGGACCTCTTGATGAAACTGCTCAAGCGTGTCAACAAGGGTCACAGATCCCTCGGGGCTTTTTCTGATAGTGCTCATTGCTGCCTCTGAGAGCTGATTTTCAGGCCCTGTAACGATCCGATAGGACTGTGGAGATGCCGAGTCTTGACTTGACTTGAGCGATTCGATGCTGGGGTCGCAACTCGTTGCACCGAGTCCACCAATGAAGATTGAAGCACAACCCGCAGCGATGATGGGTATGGCAATAGCTACCAAGTAAGGCATTGGGTTTCTGCGGAAGATGGCGAATCTCTTGGAGAAGAGCACTCTCGCTTGAGTAAAGATGCTCGTTCGCTTTCCGGTCAGGAGGTTCTGGATCGAGGACCCCTTGTTGCGTGATGACCCTACCAAGGAAGCAGAGGAGTCACCAGAGACTTCCCGCTGGTGACGGCGATTTCTCCGGGCGCGACGTTCTGGCTTTGTAGAGTCTTCATCTGCAATCTTCAGAAAGACATCCTCAAGCGTTGGGCCATCCACCTGATACTCGGTGACACCGTCTGCTTCCAATCTCCGCAAGAGACGGCAAGTGTTTTCAGAACTCCCAGACAGATATACTGTCTCTTCATCCTGCTTCGTATGGAGTTCATCCCCATACACTTGATGTTCGGTCGACCCAGGTGGATGGTAGACATGGATGCGATACCCCAAGCCCAGGGTTTGCTTCAACTCGACTGAAGTGCCACTCGCCTTGAGTGAACCGTGAGAGAGGATTGCAAGTCGATCAGCCAACAAGTCAGCTTCGTCTAGGAAGTGAGTCGTGAGGAGAATCGTCCGTCGGCCACGTTGCGCAAGCAGAATATCCCAGAGTTTCCTTCGAGAAAGAGGATCGACTCCTGATGACACCTCGTCGACGCAACAGACCGTAGAGTCACCGACCAGCATCAGAGCGAGCTGCAACTTGCGCTTTTGGCCACCAGAAAGAGCCTTGGCGCATGTCGACCTTTTCTTGGACAGGTCGCATCCTTCGATCAGTCTCTTGATTTGTGTTTGCGAAGAGCGGCCCATGGTGTTCTTGATGCCGTCAAAGATGTGGATGTGTTCCTCCACAGTCAGCTCATCCCAGAGAACATTCTTCTGGGGACAGTATCCAAGCTTTCCGCCACTCATCTCGTAGCTCAGTGATATCTCGCCATCAGAAGCCGAATGCATGCCGGCAATGGCGTCCAGAGTTGTTGATTTGCCGCTACCATTGGCGCCGAGGAGGACCATAATCTCTCCTCGGAAGGCCTCAAGGTCAAGATTCTGAACGGCGTGTACCGAGTTCAGCGGCTTCTTCAAAAGGCGTGACAGGACTCGTTGCGTGATTCGTGGCTCGTAGGTCTTTGTAAACTTGTCGAGTCTAACCGCTACCGGAGAGTTGGGCGGTCCAGCTTTTCGGCTGGCTGAAGTCGCTCCGAACAATGCTCTCTCAACGAAAGCACCGAGTAAAGGGTAGACGATGGCGTGGAGAATGGCAAACAGCCAGAAGACAATGACGGGGTTGGTGGAGTTGGACTCTGGAGCTGATCCGACAAAGCTTGCGCCCTTTCCATGTCTCTCCCATCGTGCCATGAGCACATGGAGGTAAATAAAGTTCATGGGAGGAAAGAGGAGAGACAAAATAACGGCAAGCCAAGTCTGAACGTTGCCAGAGACCTGAGCTAGGATGGCAAAGACAAGGCCGATAAGGACGGAAGTGATTCCACTCAGTTGTGCTTTTCGGAAGAAGCTTCCAATGAACATAGTAAAACCGGTCAAAGAAAGTCCACAGAGAATCATGGAGAGGATGGGGGTGATAATCGTGGTCTTTCTGAACGCCATCCCACCCATGACAGCACCCATAGCAATCCAGCCAGGACCGTAAAGAATGACAAAGGCAAGGTAGTGGGCTAGAAGACGAACCGCTTGGGGTTGCCATGCTGCTTCGTTGGGCATCATAGTATCGAGAAGTTGCGCCATTCCTAGCTCTCGCTCGGTAGCCATGACGCCAGCGAGCTGGTAGAGGACACCAATCAAGGCGAGGTAGAAGAGAATTGCCAGAATAGATATGATGTTTTTCATGTATTGTTCGTCGATGAATGTTTTTTGCTCCTTATTCGATCGGCTCGTGAAGGGATATTCAAGGACTTTGGTGGAAAGAACGTCTTCGGAAACGGTCGAATTGATGCTGCCGATGGTAAAGTCGATGGCGTGCTGCAGCGGGAGGCTGTAAACCTGGGCATCATTGTCTGACTTGTCAATGTTGATGCCAGAGCCACCGAGAGAGCCGTCGGTCTGGAGTGTGTAATTCCAAACACCCCATTCTCCTTCAGAAGGAGAAGAGTGGAAGACTACTGCAGCCACGCAAGGCGAAGAGCCCTGACCAGAAGTACTGCAGAGAACCCGTAGATCTGTCTCGCTCTTGACAATCCTTGTATTGAAGTTCGAATCGTGAAGGGGCTCGGTGACTTTGGAAATGACTTTGTCGATGTCGCCTCCTGTGAAGCCGTTGTTGACAAAAACGATACGATCTCGGTGTCCGGTTACGGCACTGATGGCCTCGGGAAGCGTGCGAATCACAAGGGGCTCTCCAATTCCGTAGGTCGAAGGTGGAAAGAAGAGGTTCTTTGTGTAGCATCTGGTCACGTTAGAAGGGTTTACTTCCGTAAGCAAGGGAGTCTCACAGAAAGACGACAAAAAGGAGTGGCAGCACAAGAGCGCGAAGGAGAGTCCATATCCATTTCCGAAACAGAATAATTCGCAGATCCTTGACCGTCAAGGTCCAAAGTTGTCGCAAAAAGAGTCCCATCATAGATATAGGGGATGAAGCTAGTTCAAGTTGTTGTTGATGGTCACCTCATCGACACATGATGGCCCGACGTTCTTATAAAGATGAATTCCAAGAATAAGCTTAAATGATTGACGTCAAAGACGCGCGTTTAATTGTCCAAAATTGGAGGTACGAGGCTGATTGATCATGTTTTGCATCGAGTCGTCGTCAACTTGATGGTTACCGGCTCGAACGGGATTCCGTTCCCGAAGTGTTAAGCTGACGAGAGTGGTTAGTAGACGTGGTGATCCCTGTCTCTAAGCCTCGATGGCCGGAATTTCGGGGCCCGGTCCGTAATAATTGTCGTTAAACCCTCAGATAAAAAGATTTGCCGGCCGTCGGGATTTTATTGTCATAGAAATCCCGCGTGAAGGGATTCTGATCAGGTGGCAGTGTCGTATTAAGAGGCGCTGTTTTGACGTTTCAGCTTTCACGTATAGCAGTCATGCTTCATGAGTTCATGACGATGATCCCTGTTTATTTTCACTGCTTTGTTGGTTCTTGCTGGCAATCTCTGGTTAGTTCACGTAGCATCATTGGTCCCAACTGAAATATATCGTTTCAACATTGATAGAATCTCGCTTTAAACACCCATTCCGCGCTCGCTTAGCCACTTCATTCGGGATATCATTGGAGAATGCTGACCTGGCCCTTGCTTCCGGGCAAAAGATGATCCACCGCGTTTGCCTGGAGGCTGGAGCTCAGCGGCCTAATTCAACTGTTGGTCCTTTCGCACTTCATCCTTCTTCGAACCTCGTTTGTATGCCAAGCATCACTTCATCCCGCTGTACATGCCTTGACAATAATGGCAGACTTTCAAGCATTCCTTGACGATCTGGTCATTCAAAACGCAAACTTGGTGTCGGAAATCAACCAACTAGCAATTGAACTTCGAATCAACAGCAATCGGCGGGATGAAGTCTTGACAAAGATCAAGACGCTTCTCTTGGGCATCTGCGACTCTATCGTCATTCTAAGCAAGCAGATTCGCCATCACAACGTACGAAATACAAACATTCTCCCAGTCTGGAGATCCTTTCTGGAGCCCATCACCGCTCTCTCTGAACTTCCGTCGGGACATTTCCTCTCTGCCCGCATGGTTCTTTACTTGTCCAGTGGGTTATTAAACCAACGTTCTCTAGACCTCAAATTCTCCAAGATTGGATCAGCAGTAGGGGGTCGGCCAGTATTTCGACTGTGCAGGGAGATTGATGATACCTTGCTTGCATCTCTGCGCTCTATCTGGACCGCGAGTGGCGAGAACGAGAGATTCGACTGGGTCTTTACACAATATACTCTACAGCCTGAAGATGATCTTCAAGACGGAGCAAGTCACTCAAGAAATCTTGCACAAGCGTTGTCGCCCGAGGAACTGGCTGCCATGGGTGGAATTGAGGGACGTCACTTCATATGGGCAATGTCGGCCGACGAGCGACAAGGAGATCTTGAAGAGTGGAAGCCGTTCCGCGGGAGTCTCTCAGGTGATGCCATAGAACGTGCGAGGTACTCAGTCCCAGATGACGACCAGGTGAAGCCTGGGGAATGTTTCTGGAAACAAGTCGGCTCCGATGGTCCGATCCGACAACGACTCCGCTACTATTCCACAGTGTCCGACCACCTCCGCCCAGCCAGTTTCAAACTAGGCTTATATCATGAGCATATCGAGCTTCTTGAACGTTCGCGTCGGTTCATCTTGGACACGCGAAAAACGACGGAGCCGTGCTTGACAGCGGCGGAATATGACCTAGTGCACAAGGCTCTCGTAAAGTTCAACATGCCCCCGGAGATACGACGGAATATTATCAACCATCTAGAACTTCCAAAGAGACACCCTTACCTCAGGCACTTTGATATTGCCAAGGCGTATGCTCCCTATCCGGATAATGGAGGGCTTTGCGAAAGGTGTGTGGACCCAGCAGCGACGGAGAGAGACAGGTTTACCTGTCCGGTTTCAACCTCTTTTGTATGGAATTTTGCTCTCAGGGCATTCCTTACGTTTCACCGACGTTCCATACTCGGCGACTTCGCGCTTTGCAAGTATGGCTTTGATTGCCAGGGTCACCATTACGACGATGACTGGAAGGTCCAAAACGAGGAGGAGTTTGTCAATCTGATGGAAACAATCGTCAAGGAACGGTGTGGACATGACATGAACCTGGACCAAGTCGGTTTGGGTCCAAGCAAGGAAATCACAGGCATAAGCCAAGAGCAACTTGAAGCACAAGAGCTGAGGCTCATACAACCCATGGGTCCCCTTGAGGATGCAGCAGCCGACCTGATGAGCGCCGGTGGCTTCCGTGGGTTGGTTTACTCGATGCTTTACGGTAGAGTGCTTGTTGCATTGTCGGCGGATCGGTACAAATTCCCCGCGCAATGGGGATTGGCTAGAGATCGGAAGGAGTATCTCAAAGCCATGCGTCTTGTTTGGACATTACGCAATGAGGGTGACATCACCTTCATCTGAGCGGCCTGGTTGATCAAGATGGGTTTTGGGAACAACATCTTGGTCTATTTCATATCTGCAGTCACATTTCTGTGGGAGCTCGCACTTGATATAATGGCATTTGCGAGGTCTGCAGTAATCACATAAGACTTTGGCAGCGCCGGCTGTAAAGACTCGACATTTTCATGCTACCTACAGGAGATAAATGCTTGAGAAAGCACTCAGGAAAGAGATGATGTTTCTAAGAGACGAAGATTACTCTGAGCCAATGATTACAAAGCTGTCTAAATGCCCTCAGCTCCAATGAAATTGCAAAGGTGCAGGTAAGCCTGCTCAGCCTCTGTCATTTGCCAACACTGCCATAGTCTCATTCTTGGGCATAGCCTTGGGCACAAACCTGGGCAGAATTGCCTTGCACAGCCACAACACGATTGCAATTTTGTGATGGCAACTCAACTTCTTTCATTTCTACTCCATCCATAGGCTTGTTTGAAGTCGAAATCGAACTCTACGCGACACAGGTATCAAGGCTACATCCCATAGTACAGGCATAGGCGATACCAGGTTCTAACACCAGCCAAGCTGCTATGCATTGAACCTCCGAGCTTCTCCTAAAACTTCTTTCGTGGGATTTTCGACTTATCACTCTAAATATTTGTGCAACCCAGCCATGGCCACTTCTCCAGGGACACCACTTCCGTGGGTGGCCTCCAACACGGCCAGTCAGAATAGGTTCATCAGAGTCGACACCACGGAGTCATCCATGCCTGTTCCAGACATGGTTGGACATCCACTAGCCGAGGCTTGTCCACAGTGGGAGTGGCTAAAGGCAGGGGTGAAATCCCAAGTTGGCAATGATAACAAACCAATCCAGTGCCATGCCTTCAAGCCAAGGCCTGATCGTTGCACGAAACAGTGCCAACAGTGTGAACTTCTCCTCCAGGTTTATCGTAATACGGACTTTGCAGAACATTGGCGAACCTTTCACCTTTCATGGGGCTCTACTGGGGAAGTTTCAGTCTTGAGATTCAAGCCCCAATCTGGGGGTTCGTCTATAACCCTGTCCGCAATCGAGAGTGAGTGATATTCCATACCCACTACAACCTGTGTGGACACTTACAAGGCCGAAACCAACAGATACTCCGAATCCATGGGGCCTCCAAGGCCTATTGCCATCGACAGAGTCAACAGGGTCTTCCGCTTCTTTACGTCTTGCTCGCCGGTGGTTAGATGACTGTATCAACAATCACCCGTCCTGTACATCAACACAAGATCCAGTCCTACCCACCCGAGTTTTAGATTTGGGCCTGGATTCATCTACCAAAGTATCACTATGGGAACCAAACGGTCGAACAGGCCGCTATGTGTGCCTCAGCTATTGCTAGGGAAAGTCCAAGTTTGCTATGACAACACAAGACAACCTTAAAAATCACATAGAACGAGGAATCGATATCAAAGACCTCCCAAAAACGTTTCAGGACGCCATTCAGGTCGTCCGAGGACTGAAGCTACGGTATCTGTGGATTGACGCCCTCTGCATCATCCAGAATGAGGACCATCACGAAGACTGGAAGCGCGAATGTGGGAAAATGGCCAGCATTTACCGCAACTCCCATCTAACAATAGCTGCGGCTTGGGCAGACTCAGCCAACGGCGGCTGTTTCACTACACCAGATCCCGGCGTTATCTTTGGACCAGTCATGATGCGGAAGGTATCCCATTTTTACTATCTATCAAATTCGTCCGACTTTCCTATACTCGCGAGGGCATGGATCTTTCAGGAGCGATTTTTGGCTCCCAGGGTAATCTACTTCAGTCGACAGGAGATATTGTGGGAATGCACCGAACTACGCACATGCGAGTGTGGAGGAGTAACGAATCCAGTGCCAGGGATCGAGAAGCTCGACCTTAATAACCAGGGCTACACCGGAGGTATTGGTGAGCTTTGGCGTCGACTGGTGATTCAGTACTCTGAATTGCAACTAACATGTCCCGATGACAAGATGCCGGCTCTCTCTGGATTGGCGCAAGCAATGATGCTTAGGAATCAAGAGAACTAACTACCTAGCAGGACTTTGGAAAGAGACTTTGCTGGGTGACATGTGTTGGAATTCAACATATCGAAGAGCAAAGAGACCGCCTCAAATGAGATGGCGGGCCCCGAGTTGGTCATGGGCCTCAGTCGACGGGCCCATAGAATATTACATGGACCTATCTAGCGAATCGTGGATACGGTCTGAGAAGAACCACGCGCTAGTTCGTGAGGCCCAGTGCACTCCATCAGGCCCTTCTCTAACAGGTGAGGTTGAGGATGGGTTTATTACACTGGATGCGTGTTTAATTCCTGCAAGCTTCGGGGACTCGGGCATTAGTGCTAACTGTTCAGAGCTGGAACCCTTACAACTGACGTGGATCCCTGACTGGGAGTATGACATGGAAGAGATGCCCGTCATTTATCTTATTCCAATTATGAACATATGGAATGGAGCCTTTTCGCATTTCTACGGGCTTGTCGTCAAGCCCCATGATCAGGGTACAGAGATGACACGTGTGGGACTAGCGTCTCACATAGAACCAGATGATCCCAGTGGTTTTGGCTTCCTTGATTGTCAAGAGCAGGTGGTTAAGATTGTTTAAGTAATATACAGGCCCTAGTTACGAGTTCAAACACCTCATGATCCGACACCAGTGAGTCAATCAAGACAGGGCCCTTGTCATTAATTACGGTACGGTGTTTGACGATTAGGTTTCGACCCCGCTATGAATCGATAGCTATTCCTTTTGCTGTTGTGACTTGTGGCTTCTTGTCATAATTACCGACAACAATAATGGTAGTGCTACATGAAAGCAGGCTAGTACTTGAATCCGCCAACCCTCGTCCTCAGGACACCCTCAGGATCGGCCTTGAGCTGAAGAGCCTTGAACTTGGCATAATCTTTGTAAGTCCCCGTAACATTCTGATCCGCCATGGCATCATTCATAAACAGAGGAAGGTACTGGTCTGTAGATTGTCCATCAGACTCAAGCCACTCTGGAATCTTAGTCTCGATCCAATCCGTCAAGTCCCTAGTGAACTGGGGCACAATGTCATCCTGAGCCTTGTCGGTCCAACTGCACTGAAGTTCAAGGATGATGCGGTCGGGGTCGTTCTTGGTGAGACCCATGGCGTTGCCACCTCGTTGCTCGGAATGCTTTCCGATGATGGATGTGAGGGGCTGGAAGTCGACGGAGCATTGAGAGGCTAGGTTAAGGGGATTGGAGAAGTACTTCTTGGAGATGGACTTCATCTTGTCTGAAATCTCGTCATAGATGCCGGGATGGGAGGCGATGTACGGGATGGTGATAGTCTGAATGTGTTAGATAGGGTCGGTAGTGGATAGGTGTGGTCACATACTCTGAACGACTGTCTCGAATTCAGGAGAGAAACTCCAAATCCATTCGCCTTGAGCTAAGACAATGTTAGCTAAAGGCGCCTTGCCATTCTCGCAGGCAGCTCACCAGCTTAGGATAGGGTTGAGTCTTTGTCGTAGATAGCAAAGTCTTGATCTTCAAGAACTTGGCAAACGGCCCAGTAGTCGGAGGCTTCTGGCCATGGTAGAAGTAAAAGACAAAGAAAGACCTCGCAGCACCGAGAGTGTAAAGGTTGCTAACGATAATGGCAGCCTTGTTGTCCTGGTTGTTGTAGGGCGTGAACTCGTGCAGAGCATCAAAGATCTCGTCCGACTTGGACTCGTCGTAGATGCGGATTCCACCCCAGACTTCGTTGACGGGATAGGCCTTGATGGTGAATTGCGTGACGACGCCTGAAGCTTGTTAATTGTGTGATAATTGATGGATACGGAGGGACTAACCAAACTGGCTGCCGCTTCCACGCATAGCAACGGCAAGGTCAGGTTGCTTGGCAGCATCGACGTGGACGATGGTGCCGTTTGCGGTGACGACTTCCCAGCCAACGATGTTCTTGAACGCATGGATGTTAGCACTATTAACTCAAAACATTGTTCATGACGTCTCAATCAGCCACAATGCCAAAAACAGTTACATGACGGCATCGAAACCCTATCAAGGAGAAAGACGCGTATTGCAGTGCAAGATGCCACGTCTCCATTGCCAAAGACTAAGATCAACTTACATCGGCAGCGAGACCATACTGGGAGCTCAGGAAAGAGATGCCTCCTTGAAGGAGAAGACCACCAACTCCAACAACACCTAAGCTCGGTCAGTACACACAAGTCAACCCCATGCTATGTCCGACTCACCTAGGCGACCGCCAACAACGGCAACACCCTCTTTGTTCAGCTCAGAGATGACATCGTTCCATTCACCACCTGGCTTCACGTACGCGACACCATTGTCCCGATCATACGTCGCCCCCTTGAGTTCCCCAAGGGAAATGAGAACTCCATTGTCGACAGTGGCATGTCCAGCATTAGGATCGTGTCCACCACTCTTGACAGCAAACTTGACGTCGGGGTACTTGTTCAAGATCTTGACGGCGGTAGACACATGATCGGCCGACTGTGGAACAACGACGCAGGCAGACTTGATGCCGCGAAGGAGGGTAGACCAGTAGTCAGATTGTTGGGAGTTGTAGTTGATGCTGATAGGGAAGAAGACGCGCTTCGGCAGAGCCTTGGAGATTTCCTCACAAGCGTCCTCAGCGGGGGTGGTGCTTGGAGCCGCCCAAGCCACCGATAGCAACGAAAAGAGTGACACCCGAGCGAACAACATTGTGATGGAGTTACGTGGAGCTCCAGTTGGACCCAGGCGTCAGAGAACGGGTAGCGTCGAGTAATAAACACCTCCAAAGCCATATTTAATAGCCCAACGCCGGCTTTGTGCAAAGGATCTGCCGGGCCATGTACATCCGCGTTGTCAGGTTATGCCCACAAATTACAAGGGATGCGGGACGAGTTCATCACTTAGACTGAATGCCGTGCTTGTTAACTGAATACTTGCGGCTCAGAGATGAGCCCTATATGATACTTAGTCTAAGACGTACTCTACTGCATTCTCAAAGTACCTGCACAGATCCTTCGCGTCACCATTTAGCATCGTCCACCCCTGAGCCGTAATTAGATTTGGAGGCGCCCGTCTCTGCCGGTGGATACGCTAAGATGAGAGAGTCTATCGTTTCACGGCAGTTAATGATTTCACCACCACATTTGTATTAAAGTTCCCACCCTGACTCGTGTTCCTCTTAAGCGAGAAGATGCTGACATAAAAAAAGAAAGAACTGGTGAGTTGTCAATTCCGTTGAAGCCGGGTGGAATATTGTCTCACGTCAAGGTGGCTTACCCGAGGTCAAAACGTGGCCCACTCAGTGTGTTGAGCTCCACCGCTTTGACAATCCTTTGCTTCTTTTCGAGGTTATGAAACAGACAAGTTCATGCCTTTAACTTTTTATAACAAATGTTTGAGACAGTGAATAGTTTCTTATCTTTCTCCCGTGTTGTTTTGTTCCACGAGACACGTTGATCTCTCCCGGATATCTTGAACTGCCATGTTTTTTGCCGATCGCGTGACGTGTGCCAAATCCGTTGGCGTAGTATTGTAACGTCAAGCGACAGGGTAGGATACAATACCTGGCGATCATAATTTGCTCATTCCCTTCCTGCCGCTGGGTTCCGGATGTTCTGTTGGGAAACATGTCGGCATGTTCTTTCGCTTACACTTTCAACTGAGACATGAATGGCCGGTCAAGGTGTTTGATGCCATGTGTATGCTTTGAGACTCGTGTTCGGCACGCCCACGAAGTTTTCTTTGTGGAGCTATAGGGTATGTGGTCTTGTCGCCAGAAGAGACCGACGACAACTCTTGGACGCTCGCTACATGGAGGGACAGTTTATACACTATTTACTACTGACTATAAAAGATCACTCTATCAATTTACCCTGACATATCTCGTTCATATCTATTCTTCGTATATGTAAAGAAACACACGCATTTTTCTCTCATCTTCACCGACTGTCTTTACGCAGCAGCTGGTCATCGTCGCCGGGGCGCCAACGCCTCCTCCACCGTCCTCCCAAAAAGCTGACTTGGCGTTAATCCATTGGTGCGAAAGATGCATTCCTGACCATGCGCCTCCGGATTGTGTTCTCCCGGACGGGGCGTGATCTGGGCCCAGTCTGCAAGGCATATCCAACAGAACTCATGGTGACAATTGGAGCCTATTAAAGTCATCAGCTTTGGCTTTTTCTCGAAGAAGAAATTGCAAACTTACACGTCATGTGGAAGCAGGCCTCGCCCTTTTGAATGTTCTGGTTACAGCTCGGACACGGTTTGGTGTTGTTGGTAATCCAGTCTTGCGTCTGCTGGTACTGTGGATCACCATGATCTCTTGCACTCTCAAACTCCTCACAGGTGAGGCCCTCATGCCAAGGAATCATGTGCTTGTAGCACATCTCAAATGCACACTCTTGACAGTGAATGTGAGGGTCCGTCTCATCATCGTCGTCGTAGAGCTGGCCGTTGGGACATCCCTGACGGAGACACCATCGGAAGTTTTCGAGCTGGCTAATTGCGTTGAGATGAAGGTATCGGTCATACCTAAAACACAGTTAGTAGGTTGCTTGAACCAATCGAGAGATGACTCACAGCTCAAATGTTTCAGGTTCGGCATATAGTCGAACTTCCTCGTAGTCAAGCCGTCGAGTACAACCATCAGACGGACAAGCGAGCTGATCGCATCTGCTCCGTCCATACTGCTCAAGTTGCGTCTTGAGATGTTGCTCCAAACATCCAGTGCAAAAGTCGATGTCATGGTTACACCCTATTCTAAGCTTCACTGGGAACAGGAGAATCTTCCACATCCACTCGCCGTGGAATCCTTCGCACAGGTCTAGCCATTCTTCCACGGAAGCAAAATCAACGTCAAAGAACTCGTCAGTACAGACTGCACATTCTTTGGGAGTTCGTTGCCGTCGGATGAACCGGATGAACAGTGGTACTAGAATACTGCCTCCTTCGTGATCAACGCGGATCATCTTGATGTTTCCGGGGTTGAAAGGGGGAATCCGACCAGCTTCATCGGGTTCAGTGTTGTTAAAGACTGGGTCAAACAGTGAATGCATTTGACCAACTACAGCTAGTTGACTGTGCATTCTGGCTGCAATCTTCAAGGCTTCGTCACTTGGCTGGGGATCTAGCTTGGCTAGAGCAGCTCGGAAGATAAGGATGCGGTCATACCTGTTAAAAGTTAGTGAAGAGCATAAGGAATGGTCTGATTGAGCGATACTTACATGGCCATCTTGTTATCAGAGTCCTTGTCACCTAGTTGTCGCAACAAGTTCACAAGGGCTCCTCGATGAGTGAGACGCAGAGCATGGTCGCAGTTTGGTGCAGGGCAAGTCAACCAACTTCCTCTCCCCAAGTTACCCCACCAGTCATTGGCAAGAGACTCCGTGATAGAGTTCAAGTAACACTCAGTGCAGATGAACTTGGAACAGCAAGTAGTCGGCTGTGATGCACTCGCAAACTCATTGACGCGGACCCTTGGGTTGTTTGACTTGTTTGCAAACTTGGGCAGCTGACACAAGTCGCAAGGGAGAATCTTGAGATCTGAGGTAGAGATACTTTCGGCTAGGCGGCGAGCTTGTTGAGTGTCGAGTTTGATGTCGAGAAGGTTGTTGGTTAGCATCGCCAGCGAGCATGACTGTAAGAACGGAGCCGCATTTGTGGTATTTGCAGGAGCTTCCTCGTTCTGGAAACCTCGGGAAAACATGTTGTTGACCAAGATCATCCGAGGTGTCGGACTACTCCAAGGAACTCGAGCCGCTTCTTCCATCTGAGCCTCATGCCTCTGCCGCTCTTGCTCAACCTCTTCCATCTGTTGATCAAGAATAGCCTTGAATTGCTCCGTCTCATCAACCTGCATAGCCAACTCCTTAGCCATGCTACTATTCTCAGCATCGACCGCACTCTTTCGTTGGTGCATTTCGAACAGTGCCCTTCTTCCTTCATCACACTCTGCCTTTTCATGTGCCAGCTCAGTTTCTAGAGCCCTGACCTTTTTCGTGAGCATAATCTTTTCTTGCTGCATCGTGGTGGGGGTGTCATCGGTAGGTTGTAGTAGGGCGCGGTTCTCGGCCTCGAGTTCGTCGACTCTCTCTTGTAGTTGACCTTGAGCTTCGGACATTCTGATATAAGAGACTTGATATTCCTTTAACTGCTCGGCGTAGTCCTTTATCAATGACTTCTCCTCTGCCAGGCGAACTTCCTTTTCCTCTAGTTGCTGTGCGTGTTGGTGTACTAGCTGATCTTTCTCTTGCCGCAAGCGAGCAACCTTGTCATTCAACTGTCGACATCTTCCTCTATCTCGGTCGAGAAGCTGTCGTATGTCCTGAGCATCTTGATCCTTTGCCAGAAGCTGCTGCTCTAGACGACCTGCCTTGGTAACTTGTTGGTTTCGCTCCTGGTCGAGAGTCTTGATTCGATCGCGAAGAGATTCGAGGAGAGCATCTTGGAGATGAGTTTCGAACTGTGCCTCTTCGTGGATCGACGGGGCTAAGGATGCGACATCTTCAAAGCTGTTCAAAGCACACTGAGGCTCTTGGGGCTCAATCTCGGGAAACTCGGGGACGGGCGCAAGGGTGATGGTCGACCTCGAGGCCTTCTTCCCGCGGAAGACCTCGGAGAAGCTTCGTCTCAACTTGGTAGACATGATTGAACTGCTGTAGAACAGAAAAGAAACTGGGAGGGGTAGCCTGTCATATTTTTGCACTTGAGAATGAGAATCAGGCTGAGACGCGTAGTTTCATTTTTCCACAGCGGCAAGGCGACCGCATCCAAGGCCGACCAAGTTCAACTGTGGCTGCATAAGGCTCTGAAAGAAACTGGATTTACTGGCTAGGTTCGCAGACACATCATGTCGTGGAATAGAGACTAGTGATTTGACACAGCCTGTCACCGATTGCCAAGTCTCAATCCGCCTTTCTGCCTGGGGTGCGTAGTTCGCCAGCCGACATGATCCAGACCCTGTTTCAAGTGATGGATGTCGCGGATTGCCTATTGGGGCTGGCGTTGTCAATGGCGCGAGGCACTTGCATGTAGAGCAGGGGTTGTGAGGCATTTGGATGGCTGTTTGTGCCTTGGCGTGACGCCACCACCGAGCTGAAGGCTTGGGGGACGAGGCACACTTGACAGCTGTTATCACAGTTGTGGGATGAGACGGGAAAAGTGTGAAGGGTGAAGTAATTACAGAAGAGTTACAGAACAGAGGCTTGTACATATACTCTTGTCATTCAATTTTTGCCTCAAGGCACCTTCACGATGAATTGCAATATAGGCTAGACTGTGTAATGATCGTGTGCTCTGACTCTGCAACCATCGCTCTCTGAGTAAACTACCTTACATATTATCCAAATCTTCTGCATATCCAAAAGCAGTATATACGAATTAAAGTCATGCATTTCCCAGCCCGCCGACTTAGTATGTGTAGTGGAACCGGGGGTTGTGCTCTCCCAACTCTTCAGCCTCCTCCTCAGTAAGACCCTGGACCCTGTGATCCTCCTTGCCAGCCATCTTTCGCTTGTTCTGGTGGCGGAAAAACGCCCAGAATGAGAGATAGATGACCGAGGACATGGCAATCAAGGCCATGGAGACTGCGTGTCCCTTGACGAAACGAGGGCCTTCGTGGGTTTTGTACAGCTGCATTGATGTCAGAAATCGCTCTTCAAGTTCACAGGAAGACAACAAAGCTTACAAATGGAGCTGGGATACCAGCAGAGTTTCCGATGGTCAGCTGTAGACCGGTTGCGACCGTACGCTTTCCATATCGAGGGTTGTTGCTGGGAAGCCAAGCGAGAGGAAGTCCAACGACGACGTACAGGCCCATGGCAGCGAGGAAGCATCCAAAGTACTTGACACCTCCTGGCGCAGTGCTCACGAGAATAGCATATCCAGTTGTGCAGACAAGGCCGAAAATGACAGTAAAGACAGCGCGACGTTGGCTGCGGTCAGAGAGCCAGGCGACGGCAATGTAGCTGATAGCTCCAAGTGCGTAACAAGGAATCGTAAGAGCCTGGACCTGAGCAATACTCCAATCACCAAGGCCTCGGATAATAGTAGGCAAGAAAGTCGAGTAACCGTAGAGAATAACGTCACCACCAAACTGTCCAATGCAGAACAGCCAGATCTTCCAATCCTTAAGACCTGCGTACACATCCTCCTTGTGCATTTGGTCCGACGACTTGGTGTGTCCAATCTGCTGTCGCATGCGCAGATCAATGAGTTCGCGTTCGTTGATGGTCAGGTAATGAGCCGAATCAGGCGTGTCGGCCAACCAGAACCAGATTGAGATGCCCAGGATTACAGTGGGAATGCCTTCAAGGATGATGATCCATCGCCAACCGCGTAGCCCAGCAACGCCATCCATGTGTCCGATGCCATAAGCGAGGAGTCCACCCATGGAACCGGCAATGGCAGCTGACACAAAAAGGTAGCCGATTCGAAGAGCGTACTCGCGCTTGGTGTAGAACATTGTGAGGTAAATCGTCAAACCGGGGAATAGACCGCCTTCGAGGGCACCGAGGATGACGCGACAGGCCACCAAGCTCTTGTAGTTCTGTACAATGCCTGTCAAAGTAGCGACAATTCCCCAAGCAGTCGTGATGAACGCGATCCATCGCGACGGAGTGAATTTCTTAATGACCAAGTTCGAAGGCAGCTCTGAAAGAATGTACGTGACGAAAAGCACCGAAACTGCAATTTGGTACTGGTCGCCAGTGAGACCGAGGTCTTCTTCCATGCCGTAGAGTCGAGCATTACCGATGTTGACGCGATCTAAGAAGCTGAGAAGGTAAAGAAGCATGACGGGAGGAACAATCCATCTGTCGAGTTTGCGAAGGAGAGCCTTTTCGGCAGCTGGGTCGATGTAAATGTCATCTTGAGCGGTGCGTTGCTGCTCCTCGATTTCCTTGTCAGGGAGGGTATCGGAAAGAGCTGTATCGATCTTTGAAGCCATGATTGCTAAAGATGAAAAAGAATGTTGATGGAGTGGAGGAGGGAAGAAACGTCAAACAGAGAGTCGGGTCATGGACCATTTATGGGCCTCGTTACTCCACAATACCCCGGATCTTAAAAAGATAGTGAGGGGAATCTTTTCGTTTGGAGATATCATCAGATTGTTCATGGATGGAGGCTAGGATAAGACCGGGATGGGTTACCGTAGTCCTCGACGACCTGCCTTGTCGGGGTGGAGAGGGTCCGGTCCGTGAGGGGTTTGCCGACGACATGAATCGTAGCAACCGGTATTTTGTGTGTTGCCGATCTTCTAAAGGCAAAGCTTTGACGTCACTGGCTGGTGTCACCCGCGGAAAGTTAAGATTGCGTGGAATCCTTCTCGAAACGAGGATAAACGGGTCAGGTGTTGAGTTTCACGCGAGTCATTTAAGTTAACCCTGGTAGATACGGATATATCTCATAACAAACCCTGATAACAAACTTATGATTTTCTGCCTTGACCTAGCTCGGACCCTTGTTCTGGTTCCCATTGTGTAGATAGGCGATATCTACAAGCGAACATAGCCGTGGCAACTTTGAACTTGCCGACCGATAATAATGTTACGTTATCGAACTAGTCTATTTGTAGCAGGTATTCCGTAACTGGTTGATAGCCGGCCGATCAAGGAGCATAGTAAAACAGAGTAATTGCCAGGATTGCTTCATTTGTCTGTCAATCATTGAAATCATTGCACGCTATCGTCATCTAATTCAAGGGCTCTGTCTACGCTCCAAACTGGAACTGCTCTTCAATCTCAGAAGCAAAATCTTTCCAAGTGCCGTTTTCTGAGAAGAGAGCATCCAACCACTGTACCTGGTTTCCGTCTAGAAAACTACCAAGGAGAGGATTGCCGAGAACGTCGACATTAGCATAGTTAATAATACCCAAGTCTCCACCAGAGCCGCTTGGCATATTCATGGTCTGTTGAAATGAATGTCCTGCATCCATCGTAGGATCTGGTGTCGCATCCACTTGACCAGTAACTGGAGGCTTGTCGATGCAGACAGGGTCTAACCGACCAGTGGCTCTGAGATTCGAGACACCTGCCTGGATTTGCGATAACCTCTCGCAAAAATCGACGGCAGGGATATTTCCGTCGGTCTTTAGTGATCGAAGCACGCTCAAGAGAGTCTCGAGATGATCCGAGTTGACGGCTGTTGGCTTCATAACAGCCGACATGATCAAAATCATGGCCGCTGAAAAGATATGATGTGCATCCCAGTATCCGAAAGTAGCCATTGAACCATCAAGAAAGAGGCCCTCGACGATTCGGCTCGATGCTTGTGCCGCATTCACACAACTCTCTGCCAAAGCCAAGGTGATGGACGATACGGTTTGACGTGGCGGCACATCCTCTCGCACCTTGGAACCAAGTTGAAACTGCATTCTGAAGAGATGTAAAAGAACAGGGCGGGTTGTTTGGATGATGCATTGGTTGTAGGCAAGGTGTAGACTTGCAACAGGTCGAAGTGTGCCTCGTTCTTTGATTCGCATTTCAGGCGGCAGCTCGTCGTTCCATGCTCGAAGTTGTTTCAAGATGCCGTGTACTTGATGGATATAGAGTCCGTTCGTCGCTTTCGGTATACCGTATATATGTGTCACTGGACGAGCAATGTCAGAATGAGTCAAAAAGTAGGATGTGACAACTCACAGATATTTCCGATAATTCGGGCGAGCTTAATGTTGATAATCAAGTTCTTGGGATCCAAAAATTCTGCCATCTCATCCCTTGTCAGGCCGTCCATACTTGGCATCTCAACATCAATGTCCTCATCTCTGACCGTGATGGGTTGGCCAAGCTTCGAGGCTGAAAATCGGTCAAAGAAGTAAAGCACCCACCACGTCCGCCGGCGGCTTTCTCGTTCGACTGGTGTCAAAGTTGTATGTCTCGAAGCGGACCGGTGCATGCCTAGACTTTGAGCAAGCCTCATGGCAATGCCACTGTAGCAGTATGCAGTTCTGATTCGACCGAGAATGTTGGAGGCCCATGCCTAGTTGTCTTGTTAGCAGGGTGACAATGATCGGATATTCTCTCTTACCAGCAGTGTCAGAACCTCAACCTGCATCAAAGAAGGTTCCTCATAGGCGTCTTGGTTCTCTTGGAGCAAGTTCACCGACCGGACATAGTAGTCTGTCCCGGGCACTATATTGCTATCACCGACACCTCTTCGATGTGTGTAGATCTCTCCCAGGGCCATCAGAGCGTAGAATTTGCACAGCCATAGTGTCGACGGCATCAACTCCCGCCGATAGACAGCATCAATTTCTCTCATGAACGTGACTTCTAGGAAGAGTGGATGGTAATTGCCAATGAACCGTCGCGCAACGTTCAAGAGGAGCTTGACGTGCATCCGCTCCGGGAACTCAGGGCCGTCTTCGTTAGGCATGTGCCTGTGTGTATTCATCCGGTAATAGTTGGATAGGCCAGCTGTAGATGGTGTGTAGGTGTCGTCAAGGCACGACATAAGTCGGTTACTGAAGGCAGCACATGATGCTTCCCCAATGAAGCCTGGCTCTGATGAACGTTCATGAACGGGTTTTTCTGGTTGACGATCGAATAAGGGGTTGAATAAGTTGCTTTCTTCTTTAGATAGCGATGGGGGTTCGTCCGCGGTCTCGTTATCGTCAAAGGGAGTGCTGAAGCTTTGCTCGCTCTCTGGTGTAGGGTTCTGCGTGACTGCGCGTAATCGTTTGCTGTCTGCCTCGAGCTTCTTGAGGTAGCTACACGAGGGTATTCGCGTGAGTGCATGGGCTTGGGGCCTTGCCGGAGTACACACCTTTCAGAGATTGTGATCTTTCGCTCCCTGGGAGGGAATTGACACTCGTTGACCTTACCAGCACTCACGCACGACTGACACGGCTGGGTCCCTGAGCATTTGATCTTTTGTGTATGACATCTATGGCAGCTGTCGTGATGCTCAGTTAGGATATCTTGTACGTAACGAGTATGTAGGCGAGATGCTCACGCTGCCAGCAGTCTTCTAGGTCGTCTGGTGGTCTGAACGCTCATCCTGGAATGCGTGACGAACTGGGTGGGTTCTATTCGTATGCCTGGCAAATCCACAAGTTATTGGAACAGACTCGGTCTTCCGGAGTGCGGGTCCGATGGATGTCTTGACTCCGGGGTAATCGGCCTGGCTTCGAGTCGAGTTGCCGGTTGGTGAGCTTAGAGAGCCGAGGACGGAGGTGGAGACATCGGCAAGTGTCACGTTACCGAGTGGGTCGACCGGCGATCTCAATTTTGCCGATGAGTAAGCCTCCAACCGACCAATGCCGTTTGCGGGAGACGCGAAGCCGAGGATTGCATCACGGAGTTCCCCCACAACATTGAGGCTTCATCATTGCGCTGAAGGTTGATATAATACACCATGGAGGCGGTCAAGATCCAGATAATCTTACAGCTTCTTCTTCATCCTAGTCATTCTCCCCCACCTTGAACACCTCACCTTACCCCTTCCTCCTCTACAACTCCTTCACAATGGCAACTCAAGGCATTCGCATCGCCATCGACCGTGGCGGCACCTTTACAGATGCCTGGGCAGAGGTTCCTGGGCGAAGCGAACACATTGTCTTCAAGATCCTCTCAGTATGTCCAGATGAGTACGACGATGCTCCGACAGAATGTATCAGACAGATCCTCGAGATTGCCTTGGAGAAGTCCATTCCCAAGGGGTCTCTATTAGATCTCGAGCCCATCGAGTCGATTCGCATGGGAACAACAGTCGCCACCAATGCTCTCCTGGAACGGAAGGGAGACCGAGTCGCTTTCCTTGCCACAAAGGGCTTCCGAGATATCCTTCTTATCGGCAACCAGACCAGACCAGACCTATTCGACCTTGCTGTCCGGAGATTAGAGCAACTATACGAGACAGTTGTCGAGATTGATGAGCGTGTCACAATTGAGGGTGCCAGCGAAGCACCTGAAACCGCACCAATTTATGTTGCGTCAGATCCAGCCCTTGTTATGGGTCAGACCGGAGAGGTCGTGAGGATCATGAAGAAGCCAGACCTCGCCGCTGTGCGAGCCGATCTTGAGAAGCTCAGGGCCCAAGGTTTCAAGAACGTTGCCATCGGCCTCATGCACTCATATACCTATCCGGAACATGAACTCCAGGTCAAGAACCTCGCCGAAGAGATGGGCTTCAAGGTCTCTGCTTCTTCCGTCCTCCAGTCCATGGCCAAATATGTGCCTCGAAGTCAGTCCGCCGTTGCTGACGCCTATCTCACACCCATGACTATGGCCTATCTCGATGGCTTCCGCAAGAATTTCAAGGGCCAATTGGAGGACGAAAGTGCTAATAAGCTTCTGATCTGCCAGTCTGATGGTGGCTTGACTAGCTGGTCCAAGTTCACCGGTTTGAGAGGCGTGTTGAGTGGTCCTGCTGGAGGCGTTGTCGGTCTATCGAGAACATGCTACGATGATGCTGATGGCACACCGGTGCTAGGCTTTGATATGGTGCGTGAAGCCCTCAGTTGACAACTTGTCTCTTTTCGTTCTAACAATTTCCCAGGGCGGTACAAGCACAGATGTCGCCCGATACTCCGGTGCCCTGGAGCACATCTTTGAGAGCACCATTGCCGAAGTCATGATCCAGACTCCCCAACTCGACATCAACACTGTTGCGGCTGGTGGTGGATCTATCCTAGCTTGGGAGAACGGCCTCCTCAAGGTCGGCCCCAGCAGTGCTGGCGCGAACCCAGGACCTGCATGCTACGGAAGGGGAGGTCCCTTGACAGTCACAGACGCCAACTTCCTCCTCGGCCGAATCATCCCCGACTTCTTCCCCCGAAGACTGGATCTTGACGTTGTCAAGTCCAAGTTTGCCGCCCTCACAAACATCGTCAACCTTGAAAAGGATGGTGGCGAGCCCTTCACCCCTGAGACGCTGGCTCTTGGCTTCCTCGCTATCGCGAATGCTACCATGACTCGACCTATCCGAACCCTTAGTGAAGGCCGCGGCTATGGAGCGGCTAGTCACAACCTGGGCTGCTTCGGTGGTGCCGGTGGACAGCACGCCGTGTTTATCGCCCGTGATCTTGGTATCAAACGAGCTATCATTCCTTGCTACTCCAGTATCCTGTCCGCGTACGGAATGGCCCTGGCTGATGTCGTGGTCGAGAACCAGGAGCCTGCAGCCATCACCTTCTCCAAAGATGTTGTGTCTGAGGTCAAGGCCAGACTCGAGTCGCTTTCCTCCCAGGGAGCCAAGGGTCTTGTCTCTCAAGGATTTGACGCCAACTCTACCGAGCACGAGTACTTCCTCAACATGAGATATAAGGGAAGCGATACATCTCTCATGATTCCAGTTTCTTCCCGCGTGGAGGAAGCCGGTGATACCTTCACTGCGAGGCATACGCAAGAGTTTGGCTTCTCTCAGTCCCGAGACATCTTGATCGATGATGTCCGTGTTCGAAGCGTGGGCAAGTCTCGTGTGCTCAACATCTCCAGCCCTTTCGCGGAGCTCAAGAAGTACAACTTTGATGGCTTGACTCCTGTGCCCACTCCCATATTTTCACGGAAGATCTTCTTTGAGAAGCATGGATGGACTCAGACAAGCGTCTATGAGCTCAAGTCGATCAGTGCTGGTGTGCACATCACCGGTCCTGCTATGATCATCGATAAGACGCAAACCATCGTTGTCGATCATCTGAGCAAGGCTGTTGTCCTTCCTGAACATGTTGTCCTCGAGGTCGACAAGGCTGAGCAGCAAAGCGTCACCACCCAGACTGTCGATCCCGTCCAGCTCAGCGTCTTCGGCCACCGCTTCATGACGGTTGCTGAGCAGATGGGACACACGATGGAAAAGACGTCCATTTCAGTTAATATCAAGGAACGACTGGACTACTCGTGTGCCATCTTCTCGGCAGACGGAGGCCTTGTTGCCAATGCTCCTCATGTCCCCAGTCACCTTGGATCAATGAGCACGGCCATCGCCTACCAGGCGCAGCGATACAAGGCCGGTGAGCTGAAGCCTGGCGATGTCATCATCAGCAACCATCCCACAGCTGGTGGTACACATCTGCCGGATATCACCACCATCACTCCCGTCTTCGACGACGAAGAGAACCCTAAGGAGATCATCTTCTTTGTCGCCAACCGTGGTCACCACGCCGATATCGGTGGCATTGTTCCTGGTTCAATGCCACCAAACTCAACTGAGCTGTGGCAGGAGGGCGCTGCCATCGAGTCGTTCAAGATGATCGACCAGGGCGTGTTTGACGAGGCTGGACTTATTAAGCGTCTGTACGATGAGCCCGCTTCTTACCCCGGCTGCAGTGGAACACGTACTCTGAACGAAAACATTGCCGATCTCAAGGCAGCTGTTGCTTCCAACCAAAAGGGCATTGAGCTGATTCGGTCTCTGATCAAGGAGTTCACCTGGCCTGTTGTGCAGCTTTACATGCATGCTATTCAGGACAATGCCGCTCAGTGTGTCCGCAATCTGCTCAAGCATTTTGCCGTCAAGCACGAGGGTGGTGTTCTTGAGGCGACTGAGTACAACGATGACGGTATTCCGTTCAAGCTCAAGGTTACCATTGACAAGGACACCGGTGAGGCTGTTTTCGACTTCACTGGTACAGGTCCTGAGCACTCGGGCAACCTCAACGCTCCACCTACTTGCTCGTACTCTGTCATTATGGTAAGTTTCGCTTCATTATCTTTGTGGTATTGGCCTCTAACATTTTCCACAGTACTCCCTTCGATCTATGATCTCCACAGATATTCCTCTCAACCAAGGCTGCCTCAAGCCGATCAAGGTTGTCTGCCCCGAAAACACCATCCTGTCTCCTTCGCCAACTGCCGGCACTGTCGGTTGCACCACAGAGACATCTCAGAAGGTCGCTGATCTTGTCCTCCGCGCCTTTAACGCTGCAGCTGCTTCCCAAGGCACCATGAACAACCTCAGCTTCGGCTGTGGCGGCACCGATCCCGTCACTGGAGAGGTCACCAAGGGTTTCGGTTACTACGAGACCATTTGTGGTGGTGCTGGAGCTGGTCAGGGCTGGCACGGTGCCAGTGCTGTTCACACACATATGACGAACACACGCATCACAGATCCAGAGATTCTAGAGAAGCGATATCCCGTGATTCTTCACGAGTTCTCCATCCGCAAGGGAAGTGGTGGTGACGGTCAATGGCGAGGTGGCGATGGATGCATCCGAGAGATGGAGTTCCGCATGCCGCTCCAGGTCTCCGTCCTCACTGACCGAAGAGTCACCGCGCCATATGGACTCGAGGGTGGAGAGGATGGTCAGCGAGGTCAGAACATCTGGGTTCGCAAGGATCCTGTCACTGGCGCAACAAGACAGGTGTCACTCGGACCGCGCAAGACGTCACATTTCGGGGTCGGGGATCGCATCATCATCATGACCCCCGGAGGAGGTGGTTTTGGTCCTGTGCCATCACAAAATGGGGTCAAGGTACCTCAATCGATGGGTGCTGGCTTGGAGATCAAGGAGCGAGACGCGAGATCATTGTTGACGAATGGGTCTTTGGGAGTGAGACATAGCATTGCCACCGGAAATTAGTTATTAAGTAAATTGTCCTGCTGTATAGAATTAAAATAGTTAATCAGTTTCCTCTAAAATCTTTGCGAAAGAGCCCATGACTACTTTTTTGCTGCACCCTGTTGCTTATGAAAAGTGAGAGTTGAGCACAAGCTTTCGGACGCAGAATCGGTCACATGTGTGAGTGTCATGGCAATGGAATGGTCTGACTTATGTACTCCATAAAGAGTTAGAATATAATTATGCAACTTCTTCATAAGGCTTATAGACTAGTGCTCTAAAAGAGCATAAGTTCTTCGCATAATTTACTTAACTTATGAAGAAAGATTATGCTCTTTGAGGAACCTACCCTAAACTGTAGTGAGGAACGCCGTCGGCTCCTAATCTCACCTTCCTTTATCATCACACTTTCTTAGCATACAAGTATTAAGAAAGTGGGTCTATCTACACCTAATTCCTTAACAATTACACAATAAACTTTCCAATCTGCGCTTCGCGTAGCCGCAAGCTGCGGCGATGGCTTCGTCAATAACGAACCCGCCTGCCGCCCCGGAGCCCTTCTATCTAGGGATCTATACTCCCGCCAACCTCAATCGAGGAGCCCATGCAGCCCTCTTGCAGAACAGCCCGGCGGCCGTCAACGCCCCCATTAGTATCTCACCTAGACCCGGGCAGACGGCCTAGACACCACTCATCGCCGCCACTACTACTATAGCTACGGAAGGAACTACATGCAAATACCCCTCATCGATCTTTAAACAACGACTAGTTTCTATTATCGAATCGGCAAACGATATCGCGCGTGAGCGCATTAAAGAATATAATACTAAGTTAGTAGTCTTCTAGGCCTTCTACGCCAAATTTAAAGAGGCCGCCTAGTAATTCACCACCGGCCCGCATCGATATTTCGCACGCTAATTCGCCGATAGCTTCCTCGACATTTAGAAATAAAGACTCTCTAGCGATACACCTACCTCTAAGCCTACCTATAGTAGTATTATCGCCGCCCCGTCGCCTACTATTTATTACTATTTAACTCACCGGTAATAATAACATAGCCGATAAATAGATCTACTATATCGCTAGGGGCAACTAGTAACTACCGCTGCCCCACCCTAATAGGACCTTCGTGTCTTTATCTATCTAGAAGCTAAAGCTCCGGCCCGGGCTTAAAGTAGCTATGCGATCCGGACCCTTATTCGGGAGAAACTCGGCGCTATTTTAAATAAGGTACGACAAGTATTCTAAGTCAAGTCTAGATAGGCCATCTAGACTACTAACTCTAAGACTTGTGACTTCCTCGTAGAAAAGTAGGCCGAGTGGGCGGCTAAATTAGGAGCTATAGCAGTAGAAATAAACAAGGAATAGTTTACCTATATGGTCTTAGACCTTCCTATAAAACTAATTAACTTTCAGGGTCACGAGGTAGATAGCAATAGTATTATTAATGACGAGATAGAGATTCAGACCGGACTTAAGCCTATTAGTATTTATCCTATGCGATAAGTATTAGATAACCCCTTAACTAAGACCTTACTTATATCCTTCTTAAAGCCTATAAAGAGATATTAGTCTCTCTTTAATAGCCGCGCGGCTAGACTTCTCAATAAGACTAACCGCCTAAGATAATACGAAACATACTAGGGCTACCATTTTGCCCGCAACTACTACAGGCAGCTAGTTTACTAACGCTACGGTAAAACTAGATACGGCGCAGATAACTATGCTGCACTAGAGTAGTATATTAACTGCTTAGGTCCTTATCTAGCTAGCTTCCGAGGGTGCCCTGCCCGGCCGAGGAAAGTGCACAGCGTCTTCCGCCGGCTAACTAGAGAGCAATAAGAACATATCCGGGCAGTGGGCGCATAGGTATACCGATAACATTACCTAGAATTACGACTAGAAACTCAATAAGATAATACAACTATTCTACAAAGAAATAATAGCACGCTATCTAAATAGCCAAGCGTTCGCTCTCTAAGCCCAGCGGCATTAAGTGCACCCTCGTATATCATAGTAGCTATAGCCCCCCAGGCCAGCTACGCAGGGGAGGAGGAGCCCGAGTAACCTAGACTAGGCTCACTAAGGAAACAGCGAATAATACTTATTACCTATATTTATAACTAGGAATAAATACTTATAGACTCGGAAGAATAATAGGAAGCCGCTTAGGATCTTCTAGGCTAATATCAGTAAGATCCCTCTGGCCCACGATTACGCCCTAGCGCTAGCTAACTCTAAATAATATAATATCGTCCTTCTATAGGAGCCATAGACGGCCCATATAGATAGCCGCTACTTAACTAAAACCCACCCGGCATATAATACGTTTATACCTATTAAGATATAGGATAGTAATAGCACTTGGCCGAGAGTTATAATATATATCCGAAGAGACCTAAGGCTTCTAGCTAATCAGATTAGGCCCTCCTAGACTCGAGATATTCTCTAGCTAGTAATTAATAGCATAATAATAGTTAACCTCTATTATTAAAACGATAAGCATAACGCCCTAGAGATACTACTATAGTAGCCTATCCTAGGCCGCTGCCTTATTGCTGGCGATTTTAATACTAGATATCGCAGTTAATAAACAGGCCCTACTATTAACCGCGGCTAGGAGATCATAGCCTAGTTATTAGAAAATAACCTAAACCTACTTAACTCTCTGGATATCCTAATAAACCTATATAGCAATATAATTAATCTCGCCTTTATAAATATGCTATTAGCCGAGGCTATCATCGAGGACTATCTCGCTACTAGCTCTAACTACTATACGCTAAGTCTAACGCTGCCTAATATTAGGCTAGCTCTAACTTAGCTAGGTAAGGTATAAGTAATAATAGACGACGAGCTTAAACGATTCATAGAGATCATAGAGCTCAGGGCCATAGGAATCCCCCTCGCGGATTCGACTGCGGCGGGCTTAGATAAGTTAGCTTCCGCACTCATAAATCTCTTAGGGTCAGTAGCGAAGGCAGCCAGGCGACCCTCGCGGAAGAGCACGCATTCTGCTCCGTGGTGGACTAAGGAGTACATTAGCGCCGCCGCAGCTTTCCATGCCATTAGATAACTCTACCCCCGCGGCTTTAATTAAGATATCTAAATCGCTAAGAGGGACCTCTATCGCATAGTCCGCCGGGCTAAAAGATAGTACTAGCGAAACCTAATTAATAGCTTCTCTAATAGTAATGCTATTTTTAAAGCTATTCGGTAGCTAAAATCTCTAGGACCCTTCTAGCCCCTACCGCTATAGGTCGACGATATTATATACGAGTCTTAGATAGATAAGGCCAATGCACTTCAGTAAGCCACGCTAGAATATTAGACTGCGGAGGACGATATCATAAACCCCTAGATATTAGTCTCTTCCCCTAGATTAATCCCATTCCCGCTAGAGATTTCGCCAGATAAGGTCTAATATATAACTCTCTATATAGGCAATATATCCCTAGGATTAAATAATATCATAGTAGATCTCCTTAAAGCTATATAGCATATTATTGGGATATATATCTGCTGCTTATTTAAAGGATACCTAATAATAGGCTATTACCCGAAACCGTTTAAGGAGGCGGAAGTGGTTATAATTATTAAACCCGGACGCCGTGACCTCACGTCGCTAAGGGCCTAGCGACCTATCTCTCTACTCTCCTGCCTTAGCAAGGGGCTAGAGCATCTAATCGCACGCCGCCTATCGTGGGCAGCTATCTACTATAGCGTCCTTTACCTATAGTAAGCTAGGGCTCTCCCTAAAAGGTCAATAATAGACCTAATGGCTGCCCTGATCTATAATATTAAAGAAGCATTTATATATAAAAAGGTAGCTACCCTAGTTATAATAGATATCTAAGGTGCATTTAATACTATTATATGCAATAGACTAGTCTTACGCCTTTGTAAATAAGGCTAGCCCGACTATTTAGCTAGATAGGCCGAGTCCTTTATAAGGGATCAATCAGCCCGTGTCAGATATTAAGATACCTATCACGACCTAACATACACCCAACCACGACAGACGCATATAATTCCCCATAACAGAAAGAAAGGACTAATTAAAGAAGGATCACCACTATAGCTAGATTACTACGATCCTAGGATTACCGTGATCTAAGGATCGTCGTGATCTAGGGCAACTATGATCCCCTCACGAAGGACTTAGTATATAATACGCACCTATGTATACTTTCTTATATATTAGCTACCTTAGCTATTAATATAACTTGGTTATACTTAATACCTTTAAGCATATTACTAGATATAATTATATTACCCTTTAAGGCTATATAATATTCTCCTCTATTAATATAAACTAATATAACCGGTTTATCCCTTAAGAATCCCATAATTATTATATATTAATAGCTCTTATTTAGAGGATTATTTATATTACCTTAAATAATATTAAACGCAATAGCTACTTAGGCTACTCCCGGCAATAACTATTAATAGGTTTTACTTACTAATTACCCCCCTATACCTATCGCACTTGTCCTAGCTAACGCTAAGGATAAAGATATAGATAACGCAGAAAGCTCCGACGATAAAGAAGTCGAGTAGCTCTAAGCCTAGATTACTACTATAAGCACCGAGATAAATAGACTCTGTGACCTTATTGAAAGAATAGGCTAGACCTAGCGCGACTAAAATGCGTAGTATATTAATAACGCCTAGAGGCTTAATAGTATCGCTACTACTACTATGCGAGGAAAAGATATAGGAGAAATCCTAAAGCTAGACCCCCTAGAGAAGTTTGATAGAACTACTTATAGGCTATTAATATTTCTTATGTAGCTATGCGTATTTATAATATATTACCTTATATAGTTTACTATAGCATCTAATAAGGTCTAATATACTATAGGATAATTAACTAAGAATATTATGGCCTAGTTTAAACCTATTATAAAGGAATATCTTATTAAATTATTCGCTAAATTTTCCCCCCGGACTATAAACCTTTACTCTAGCTTTAAGACTTTTAAAATTATACTTAGATAAGCTTTTAAAATAATAAATAAAAAGTCCTAGGCGGAAAGAGATATTAAAGTACTTTAATAGACCTGCTCTATATCGAAATATAGTATTAAATACCTTTAGCTTACCTTAAAACTTAACTAAGACTAAGAACCCCTAATATCCTTTTTCTTTAATAGACTTAAGAAGGAAGTTTAGGCTAAACTCTATAAGGAGGATTAACTTAATAACCTTATTAATTATATTAGTAGGGCTATTAGGATTAATGAATAATAATTCTCTTAGAAAAAGCTATAGAACCCTAAGTTTAAAAGTAATAAGGTTAATACCCCCTGATTTAATACTAACTAGGGACGCACTTAAACCGATACCTCTTACGGAATATAACCTAGACCTATATAGCTTAGCAGCGCCTAGCAAAGGCCCTTAACTATTGAATGCTACTACTACTATAAGAAGGGCCATAAGGCTAATATATATAAAAAGAAGCAATGCGATATCTAGGAAGGATATTATTAACCTAGGCCATAATAACTATTGCCTAAAGAAAAGAGATAAGTAAGGTTTATAGGGATTAATAATAAAACCTAGACGGCTATCTAAACCACCAAGACCCTCGGCATAGCACGCACGGGATACAATAATACTAGCCTCTACCCCAGAGAGGTAACTATACCTTACGACTAAGTATACTTCACGAAAGAATAATTTAAATATAATAATAAACCCTAGAAGGGAAAATACTATATAATTATATAACCCCTTAAAGTAAGATAATTTTACTTAATTAATAAATTAAAATAGTAACTACTACTAGAACCGCTTAATAAGCCAGTCGAGACCCAAGGTGCAAGGACTATTGCAGTCACGCGATAAAGCAAGTAACTAAGACCTAGGTAACTACTACTATTAACCCCCTAGGAGCAGGCTGACTTTGATGAAGCCGCCGCCGGAGGATTTAACTATAAGGAATAAGTTATGGGCTACGCATATAGCACCGATATGCCCTCTATCGCCTATAGAAGAGATTACTAATAGGATAACCCTACTCGGTGCGATAGGATATTATGCCCACGATATTAGGTTAACGCATCCCGAGAATACGATGCGGTATATAAATAAAAAGAGGCCCTACGTCGCCCCCGGAGGCATTATAGGGACCCTAATTACGCTAGCGCAGCTTAAGCATAATAGCAATTAGCCACCGCAGAAATCCGGAACTAACGTAACCGGAAGATAAATAACGACTTATAGAAGGAAGAATACTACCTATAACTCTATGATAAATAAGGCAACTAATATTAGAATACCCTTAGGGAATGATATATCTAAACGGCTTAGGAATACATAGATACGGTAAATATATAAGATATTTATGTCTGCGCTCTATACTAAGAGACCGCTGAGGATCTTAGACTCCCCGAGGTACCCTTCGGTATATAAGACGATATCTAGACCTACCCTATGCATAAAGAATACCCTAGTATCTCGTGGATATCCTACTATTACTACGAATATAAGGAATACCTAGAAGAGAAAAGGAAAAATAATTATTTTTTAATTCCTTTACCCTATTAACCTAATTGTAACGGTGCACCTTAGCCGTCACGCCACAGGGCAAAAGATTGGGCTATAATCGCTATTGTAGCAATCATAGTGGTGCTTCAGCTGCCTTATATAGAGGCTTATAGCGCTGTTACGGGGAACCAAGCCGTAACACGATGCTCCCTCCCCTGTGGCTTCGTCCCGAGCCACTAAGGGTCAATCCGTTACAGGGGGAACCAAGCCCTGTACGGCACGCTGCAGCTGCCAACCCCCGGCGCAAGCCCCGCATATGCCCCGTATGCATTAGGCAAGCCCGTGAGCAACTATGCCAAGGGCAGGGATCGAACCTGCGAGCCTCGGGTCACCCGCTTCAAGCGATTATCGTGTAACGGTGCACCTTAGCCGTCACGCCACAGGGCAAAAGATTGGGCTATAATCGCTATTGTAGCAATCATAGTAGTGCTTCAGCTGCCTTATATAGAGGCTTATAGCGCTGTTACGGGGAACCAAGCCGTAACACTAATAATAAGCTATACCTCTAATATAAAGTAGAAGGATATAAGGTATATTATTAGTATAAATCTATTTTTATTGCTATACTGCGGTACTACTAAAGGCTATATAAGGCAACCTAGGAACATAAATAACGCGACTATAAGATTAAGAGATAATAAGAATAAGTTACTAAATAAGAGAGATTAGAAATTACCCTAGCTATAAAAGTAAAGGACGACGACTCGGATATAAAAGATATCCCTATTAGAGTATACTATAAAGAAATAGCTATAAGCTCTTAATAGAGCCTACGCTATGATACATAGGATAATAAGCGCACCTAATTAGCATACCCCCGATATAAAGAAATTTTATAGATCTCCTATAAAGACTACTAATATAGTATATATATCTAGAGTAAATAAGAAAATAATTATTTCCTAGTATAACTATAAGGGCTAAACGATAAGCTATACCTTGCCTATGAAATATATATATATAAGGTTAGAGGATAGAGCGAAGTACTTAGCGTAGCTAATATCTACTTTTTCCCTAATAATAATAGATTAATTACCCTTAAACGATGGTTTATTATCACTGCATAGATAACTATAACTAATTAAGAATAAGACCTAGATAGAAGTTGCCCTAGCACTAAGGTAGCCCTCTATAACGAAGAAACATGCCCACGGCACGGGCTATATATTAAGGCTATATACGATAGATTCGAACAAATAGCGAAGGAAGGATTCGACTTCTGTATGCGAAATAGAAGACCTAGAGATAAGGAATAATATCAGAAGATCTAACTATACCTTAGAGATAACTAAGGACCTATAGATAAGCTCTTATAGGACTACGCCGACTATATTAGGCGCGGCAAGCCCAAAGATACTAACTAGTAAGCAGATAATAGCTTCTAGGAATAGCAAGATAGCATAAGAGATGACTATGATTATAAGGCATATATAGATAGTAAATATAAATTCGATTACTTTAGCTATGCTATGCGAATATTAAAAAACTAATTACCTTATCTAATATAAGGCAATAAGTAAATAAATAAGGGAATAAGCTACCTAGGAAGGCCCTTTACTCTATAAACGGAGAATATAAGCGATAATACTTAGAATTAAGAGTATAAGTTAAAGGAGAATAATTAAATACTTTAGTAGATAATAGAGCTAAGTAGAACTATTTCGATCTAGTAATAGTAAATAGGCTTAGGCTACTATAGAGGCATAAATAAGAGCCCTATATAGTATATAACCTTAAAGGAATACCTTTTAATTATGATAATAGAGTTATTAATTATAAGATTAATTACCTTAAAGTTTTTATTAAAGGAAAAAACTAAGGAATCTTATTTAATATTATATTAAACTAGAGCTATAATCTTATGCTTAGGTACCTATAGTTATAATATTATAACTTATATTTCGATTAGAGAATTAGCTAAATACTCTCTTATAATGCTAAGATATCCTTTATATTAAATAATAACTTAGGATAGAGATCTTAAACTTTTACTTATAATAGAGAAATTAGGCAAAGGCAAATATAAGATATTTCTTTACCTATAGGGACAAAATATAGATACTATAATAGATAGAAATAATAATAATAATAAATAATCGCACGAATTATATAATAGTTCTATATACTAGAGAAAGACCTTAAGAGGCCTAAGGAGGATAACCTAAAAGAAGAACGACTTAGAAATATACCCCAGTAGTATAGGATTTATAAATAACTCTTCGCAGAAGAACTCGAAATAGGTCTATTAAAATATACCTTATATAACCTCGAGATTAAGTTTATTAATAGGAAATAACCTAGCTTTAGTAAACTCTACCTACTTAATAAAGTATAACTTTTAGTATTAAAGGAATATATTAAAGATATAATATAGAAAGGATATATTAGGGAAAGTAAATTATTTATTAAATACCTTATTATATTTATTCTAAAGAAAAACGGCAAGCTCTAGCTTTATATTAACTTTAAAATACTTAATACTATTATAGTTAAGGATTATATATTATTACCTCTTATTAGCGAGTTAAAAGATTAACTTTTTAAGATAAAATATTTTATTATACTTAACCTTAAAGGAGCCTATAACCTTATTTAGATTAAAGAAAGATATAAATAGAAAACCGCTTTTTATACTAAGTATAGACTATTTAAGTACCTTATTATGCCTTTTAGACTTACTAATATACCTATTATATTCTAATAAATAATTAATAATATATTATAAGAATACCTAGATATATTTATTATATATTACTTAGATAATATCCTTATTTTCTCTAAAATAAAAGAAGAATATATAGAATATATCTATAAGGTATTATAAATACTATAAGATACTAAGTTACTAATAAAACCTAAGAAAAGCAAATTTTATGCCTTAGAAGTAGAATTTCTTAAATATATTATCTCTTATAATAAGATATATATAGACCCTAAGAAGGTTTTAGTAATTAAGGACTAAAAGGAACCTACTAATATTAAGGAAATATAAGCCTTCCTTAGATTTACTAATTACTACTATAAATTCCTTAGAGTATTTAGGAAGATAGCTATACTATTAATAGAACTTATAAAAAAGGATAAGACCTTCGTATTTAAAAATAAGGCAAAGGAATCTTTTAATAAAATTAAAAGACTTATCCTAAGTAAATTAATACTTAAGATATTTAACTTATCTTAGCTAATTAAACTTAAAATTAATGCCTTAGACTTTGCCCTAGGCGCTTAGATTAAATAATAAGATAATAAAGGATAACTATACTTAATCGCATTTTACTCCTATAAGCTATATAGAGTAAAACTTAATTACCCTATCTATAATAAAAAATTCCTTATAATTATTAATACTTTTAAGGAATTTAGATATTACTTACTAAGAAGTTATTATTAGATTAAGGTTTATATTAACTATAAGAATATCTCTTATTTTATGATAACCTAATAACTTAGCGGATAATAACTATAATACGCTAAATATCTTTTAGAATTTAATTATATTATTATTTATATTAAAGGATCGGAGAATAGCCGCGTAGACGCTATTAGCCATAGACCCGATCTAGACATAAGAAAAATCAAAACTAAGGAATAATTACTATACCTTACCCCAGAGGGATACCTATAATAATAGATAATTATATATATTAGGTAATAATAATACCTAAATATAATATATATAATAGAGTAAAGAAACCTACTCCTTATTAAAATCCTAGAGTATAATAAATAACTACCAGATAATTAAAAAACCGATAAGTAATAAGTACTAAAGGATCTATGCTATGACCTCGTACGCGAAATATATAGTTACTAACTCTATAGATACTAAGGAATTAATAAAACCCTAGAACGCATTAAAATAATATATATATTTCCTAATATAAAAAAGATAGTTATAATTATTATTAAATAATATAACCTTTGCGCAAAAACCAAGGTATAATGCTATAAACCTTATAGTAAATTATAACCCCTATTAATACCTTAGCTACTATAGGAAGCTATTATAATAGATTTTATTATTAAACTACCTATATTAGAAGAATTAATAACTAGAAATTTCTATAATAGTATTCTTATTATTATAGATAGACTTATGAAATTTTCCTATTTTATATTATATAAAGAATTAATTATAGCCGAAGAATTCGCTTATCTCTTTTATTTTTATATCACTAAAATATATAATATATTACTTAAGATTATTATTAACCGAGGACTATTATTTATATCTAAGTTTTAGTAAAGCCTTATTAGATACTTAGGGATTAACTATAAACTCTCTATCGCATACTATAAGGAGATAGACGGATAAATGGAATGCATAAACTAGATACTGGAGTAATACCTTCGATACTATATTAATTATAAATAAACCAACTAGGTTAAGAAACTACTAGCCGCCTAGCTAGCCTATAATACAGCTATAAATAAAAGTATAAAGACTATACTAGCCTATACTAACTTTAGATTTATACTAGATGCTTACTAATAATTATAAGATATTATTATTAACCCTAAAGTAATCCTCGCTAGTGATTAACTATATAACTTATATAAAGAAATATATATAGAACTTGAATTTATTAGGAATAAAATAATAAATTATATTAATAAAAAATAAATTAAAGGATTAACCTTTTTAGAGAGAGATATAATCTACCTCGCGATAAAAAATATTAAAATAAAATAATAAAATAAAAAACTTAATTATAAATATATTAGACCCTATAAAATTAAATAAAAAATTTCAAAATATAACTATAAATTAGATTTATTACCTAAGGTTAAGCTCTATTTAATCTTTTATATCTTATTACTTAAGTTAATATAAGATATTATTTAGGTTAAAATAAGTAATAACCCCGATATAAAAGTTAATAGATTAAAAAAATATATTATAGAATCTATCCTTAATATAAATAAAATTAATAATAAAATAATATATTTTATTAAATAGAAAGATTACCTAGACTTAGAAAATACCTAGGAACCCCTAAAATACCTTACTAAGGCATAATACCTTCTAAAGAATTTCTATTAACTCCGCCGGAACTAGGCAAGGGATTAAAGTTAAAACTACCTAAGCTAAGGGAAACCTAATTAAACCCCTCTAGGTTTAGGGACTAAAGCTCTTCCTAGATAGACTCCTCGCGATAACTTAACTCCTCTGCTAGATAATCCTCGCCTTCTAGACCCTATATTCCCCGCTGGAACTTAGTAGTATAGCGCTCCTTAACTAAATTCTTAGTTTTCTGTAGTCTAGATAAACGACCCGCGGCCAGCGCTATCTTTACCTAAAGCTCTACTAGCTCCTTATAAAGCTATAATAAGTCGGCACCTACCTTCTCCTTATCTTCCTCTAGTTTCTTCTCTTGCGAAATTAAGCGATATATTACTTATATATTAATGTGACTCATGGGAAAAGGGGGCCCTTATAAAATCAGGGCATAGGACTTACGAGAATTTATAACCCATGTCCTATTATAGGAATGACCCCGATATATATACTCGCTATACCGTAAAGAGCCTTCTATTATTAAGTATTCTTTCTAATACTTAAAATAATATAAGCATAGTATATCTATAAATTCGCGTAATAGTTTAATACTTATGGCTAAAAATTAATACTTTTTAACTTTTTAGTTAGGATATTTAGAAATATAATTAGATATTTTATTAATATAATATCCCAGAAAATATTATAAGTCTAAGTTATACCTATAAAGAAGGAATATAGAAGTGATTATTTAAGTAGCCTTATGGATAAGGCCTTAAAAGGGGAGATATTATATCACGACCTAATATGCACCCAACCACGATAGACGCATGTGATTCCCTATAACAGAAAGAAAAGACTAATTAAAGAAGGATTACTATTATAGCTAGATCACTATAATCCTAGGATCACCGTGATCTAAGGATCGTCGTGATCTAGGGCAACTATGATCCCCTCACGAAGGACTTAGTATATAGTATGCACCTACGTGTACTTTCTTATGTACTAGCTACCTTAGCTATTAATATAACTTGGTTATACTTAATACCTTTGAGCATATTACTAGACGTGACTATACCACCCTTTAAGGCTACGTAATATTCTCCTCTGCTAATATAAACCAGCACGACCGGTTTATCCCTTAGGAATCCCACGATCGTTATAATACCCTTACGCCCTTTACCCCTCTTTAGTGCGGCCTTCCTTAGGGCTCACCGATATCGCCGATCCTCTTTCTACTCTATACCGAACCAATCTACCGACTAGGCAACCCCTAAGGCCGCTTTGGCTACGCAGATAATATAGCTATCTTATCCATAGGTAATATAATAGATAAGAGTTCTGCTATAGCATTTAGCGCTATTACGGAGATAGTAAGTTAGGGCGCGGAAAACGGCGTATCCTTTGACCCAAAGAAGACTAAAGTTATATACTTCTCTTATAGTAAACTTAGGACCGCACCGGCAATATATCACAGCGATATTAAGAAATACCCCGAGCTAGCTCTATGCTAGCTTAATATCTAGCTCGATAATAGGCTATTATTCTAGATCTATATCGAAAAGTAGGCAGCGAAGGCATAGGCCATCGCCTACTACCTACGAGGATTAATTAATATAATATATAATCTTCTCCTAAGCGCCGTATAAAGCGCCATTAAAGCATATATCAAGCTAGTACTACTACACGGCTCCGAGGCATAATACCTAGGTAGGACTAGGCCGCGATAGACTTAGCTAGCTAAGGATATATTATTAAGTAATTAGTATCTTATATAGAGAATAATAAAAGCAATAAACTAGGCCATAAGAGCTATACTTCCCGTCTAGAAGATAATACTAATTACTACTCTCTACCGGGAAAGTAAAATACCGCCGGTTAATTAGCTATTCGAATTAAGGCGACTTAGATTCTCAGCGCGACTTAAGTCGCTTAATAAGGCTTACCCTCTAGCGAGACAGACGCGCCTACCTAGCCTACCTATTTATTATAACCTTATTAAACTAAAATATTAAGTATAGGTAGAAAATAGCTTTAAGATATATCTTATACGCGTAGATAGACTCCTTATACTCTATGCGCGGCCGAAGCTTATTTAGCGTTACTTTTATTAAGAATAGGTAGCGCTACTATAGATAGTATCTAAAGAGGAGTTAGCTAATGCCTTTACCCGCTAGGTCGAGTCACTTAACTTATTCGCCTTGGTTATATACTCGGATGGCTCTCTATCCTCGGAAGGGGCTACGAGCTATAGCTTTACTATCCACTAGAATAATACCCCTATCCTCGATAGATCTGGCTAGCTTAGACTAGCCGAGGTCTTCGATACCGAAGCGGCGGGAGCATTAAAGGGTCTAAAAGCCGCCTTAAATCTACAAGAATTATTAGCCCGAGATATATTTATCTACCTAGATAACCTCGCTGCGGCTATATGCCTACGAGATATACCATTAGACTCCTCCCAGGAGGTCTTCCTCGAATTCTAGGCCCTAGCAGCATCGCATAGTATTACAAAAGTACGCTAGGTCCCAGGCCATACTAATATTCCCGGCAACGAATAAGCCGATAAATTAATAAAAGTAGTATCCTCGCTGCCCGAGCCCGAGGGTATTAGGCTAATACTAGCCTACTTGCGAAGACTTGCGAGGTAGAGACTAAGAGAAGCGTTTAAAGCCTAGTGGCTTTCTGCCTCCCCTGAGTAATATAAGAGATTAAATCTCAAGGCGGCAATAGCCTACCCTCCAGAGCTATCGCTCCCGCGCATAGTCTTACACTACTTACTCGCCGTAAGGTCCCTCCACGGGGATTTTACTATATACTACGAGAGGTTTAACCATAGCGAAGTATAAATAGTCTACTTATATAGCCGATATAAATCACCTAATTATATTTTCTATTATAGAAAGATACCGCTATATTATTAAGCGAGGCTTACTCCCTCGCTAAATATAATAATAAATCTAGTATTAGGAAAAGACTTTAATAAGTTTATTAAACTAGCTAAGATAAGCGCTTTCTTTAATAGGATTTACCCTCGCTACTAGGCGGGATTAACCTAAGATATAGCTATATCTACTCCCTCCTTTACTCTCTCTTCTTTTCTTTTATTATCTCTTTCTTTTATATAGGCTCGGCTAGATAGGGAGCCGTAATTCTCTCTGTCGGGCCATAGCCATCCTTAGCCATCCTTAGCTATACCCCTCTACTATAACTATGACTATTATAAGCTGCCCCTCGGCTACTGTTTACTAGCCGCGCCTAGATCACCCGCTAACGGGTAATAGGCTCGTTGCAATGCGCTATTTATGCCGATGATATGCTGGATATGGGATACTATATAGGTAGATCATAGATAGACCCCCGTAGCTCAGCACGTCCTATGCTCCCTCAGGAGACTTCTGGGGCCTCGCGGCCCCCCGGACGAAAAATATACATACATACATACATACGGCTCCTGATCTCGTTCTGATGTAGGTAGGTGGATGACAATAAAGGCTGTTCTCGCAAATTTGTACTGGCTATTGACAAGCATCACTTTGGCTAGCCTTGACGGGGAAAACGAGGACGTATTCGTGACCCTGAGGCAAATTCCCCAGCGGCCACCCACGACGCAGGGCAGTTTTCAGGGCAGCATCAGGTTCTTCATGGTCAACAAAGAATTGGGTGTCAATGCCAGAGACGAGGTCGGTGGAATCATGTCCAAATAGAGAGCCCTTGACGACCGCGGTTTTAACATAGTTGACCGGAGAGGCTTTCAATATCTCTTGGGCATTTTGACGAATGAAGTCAAGGGGCAAGTTAATGATGGATCCTGTAAGACGTCAGATTTGTTCACATGGGTTGGGAACGTGTTCACCTACCGCCAAAGCTGGTGGCTGCAGCCATACATGCGAACGGATTCGAGCTCAGAATGCCATAGATGTCGTCGGATTCGACCCTGGATAGTCGTAGAAGGGTGGTTGCGATGCCTTGATGACGATATTGCATGTGAACCACCAGCTGCGTCACCCAGCAAACACGTTTTCCATTCCAGTTCCATCGACATATGAGTGCATGACCCACGAGTCGACCGTCTAAAAGGGCTCTGGCGTAGGAGCAGTCGGCATGGTCAGGTAAGTAATAGTCTCGAAGTTGCTTCGGGTTGATCTTGATACGATTTCCTATAGTATTAACATCAGAGAGTTGGCCTTGAAAAGGTGTAGGGCATGAAAGTTTACCCTCAAGTGCTGTGCCTTTGGCCCAGACGCCGTAGTGCGCTCTGAACAGAACGGCGGCATCGTCCAGCATCTTGTTCGTCAGGTCCTTCTGGGACAAGGTTTCGTATGAGAGCGGCATCCTCACAGGGTTCTGTTTCTATCAATACCGGGAATTTTGAGAACAGAAGACGAGTAAATATCTGCAAAGAGATGAAGGAAAGAGCATCTGATGGAAGAGCCACGTTTGGTGAGAATTTTAAGATTTTCGCGCGGCCTGACGTGACTGTGCATGTCGCATCTTTCCCAACACATTTCAGAGCCATTAGCATCACCATGCATGGCCCACGTGTTCTTTAAGGCCAGACGGGGTTTTAAGTTTGGCAGATTCTGCATTCAAGCGGTGTTAAGAAGCAAAAGTGCATGTATACATTGACGCAGTACGCGTTAAAAGGCATCTTTTAGTTCCTTGCTCCCAACAGAGGGGATGGCTACAAGCCCTACTTCCCGAGTGTCTTCGCGCCACGATAGCCACGCTACGTCACACACCAAATATTTATAAACAGGCCTCAACCTCGGATTAGCCCTCCAAGTATTGAACGTTGCCGAAGACATGCTATACGACATCCATACTTCTGGGATCAACAGCCTCAGGGTCAACGGTGAGCCATGTACTGAGAAGATTCGGCGTGTGGCAGCATCTATACTCGAGGTACTTGCACAAGACGCCGTCGACTCCTCTTCATTGGAGCGGGCAGTCAATCTCCTAGACCTATATCCGCACCTTTTGGCGAGGCTGGAAAGTAAGGCTTCTGATGGGCGACATCCTACAGCATCCGAAGGTTCCGGTGCAACTAATTAGTTTAGCTGTAGAGGGTAAAATGGTTGAAAGGGGGGTGGTATCTGTGGTAACACTAATCTTGGGAGCATGCCTTGGTGAAGCGTAGCTTAGTAGCGCCTGGTCAACATTACTTGTGTAGTATTGCTACCTTGGATATCTGTCAAAGGCATATCCATGACATATCTACAAGTGTCAACATGCAACTTACGATTAGTAGCCATTTTATGAATTGTTGATTTATTCTAGATGCTTATCCGTTTCATCCTGATCCATGTTACTCGGACGGACATCCTCTGCCGAGACTAATTCCTTAGCATCGTCTCGCATACGTCTTGATGCGTCCTTACTCGGACGGACATCCTCCACCGAGACCAATTCCTTAGCAGCCGGGACAGCCATCGCACCATCTCTCTCTTCCTTCATGCCCCCCCTCCGAATACCTTTCTTCCATGATACTACGCTATCCAATACAAACACCCTTAGTAAGAAGGGCACCGGCGTTCACTCACTTATGCGGTTTGAAGAAAGTGCGGTGAAATGATCGATATGCTCCAAACGTCGTAACCACGTGATGTGACCGGGAGGCATTGAGATAGCCTCCCCCAATTTATCATTGTTTTTCTCTCTTTGATCTATCATAAACTGTCATCGGAAGCAATGACTGCCTTTGTCACACCATAATACCTCCCCCGGGCCATCTGTTTGGTCAGTAGTTGGCGTGTTCCACTGATTTCCTGTCATACGTCCATGAACCATCGCCACCGGAGCAGCAATCGGAGCTCCAACGTGAGTCAGCCGGTCGCGTATCCGCTATAAAGCCCCAAGACAAGTGTGCATGCAACTGGCACGACACCTCTCATCTCTACCAGCGCAGATATCTGCAATTCAATTACAACATTCAAGATGTCCTCAAAACCAATTCTTCAGCTCAACAGCTGCCTAGTGCGAGCTTATAACGAAGGAGATGTTGAGTCTCTTGCCAAAGCAGCAAACAACCCACGAATAGCGCGATGGATGACCAATGTATTCCCACAGCCATACACTCTCGAAGATGCCAAGAAATGGATCTCCATCGCCAATCCCCCGTCCCCTTCCCCTATTCTCAACTTTGCAATCTGCCGGCTGGACGACTCAGCCGTCATCGGTGGCATCGGCCTCAAGCCGCGAGACGACATCCACTATCGTACCATGGAGATCGGCTACTGGTTATGTGAAGACTGTTGGCATCAAGGCATCGCAACAGAAGCGGTCACAGCCTTCTCCAACTGGGCCTTTGGAAACTTTAAGCAATTGCTGCGGCTGGAAGCAGAAGTCTTCGAGGGCAATCCGGCAAGCGGTCACGTACTTATCAAATCCGGGTTTGAGTTTGAGTCGAGACAGAGAGCGGCGGTCGAGAAGTTGGGTAGGGTCATGGATACATTGACCTACACTAAGTTTGCAGCGGGAAATGGAAGAAGGTTGACGAAACCACAACAACATCCAGAACCGAGATGCCGAGAAATAGGAACAATCCCAAGGATGGCATTTGTCAAGTTGATTTGAGGAACCTGACAGGGACTAAAGCTGCTCAAAAAGCATGCCACCTTATCGGTTGGGACAGGACGATAATGACAGGGATAATGCGATGGGGTACGTACGGTCTTTTACAGCGTTGGGTTTTAATGTTGGCAGGCGTCAATGAGTGTGTTTTTTCTTTTTTCATTATTGGGTCTACCGAGGTTGTTCAAAAAAGGGATTTAAAAGATTGATAATAATGCTATACGAGTGTTTAATTACATCCACTTAGAAGATATTCTACCTCATCTGCGTGTTTTTACTCTGTTAGTGTAAGACGATCCCGAGCACTCGCCACCGGGGGACATAAAAGGCACTTCGGATTTCACGAGTACCAGTCCACGTGCCTGGTGACCCAAACACTCTCAACAATAGGGCACTTCATGTGAATGGGAGGCTTGTCAAGGTGGTCATCAAAGGGGCAGAGGAAAGCCGGCAGAATATTAGAGACATGAGAGTCGAGCAACTGTTTGAGGCTTGGAGGGCCCGGGAAATGACAGGTGAGATGACTCGTGAGCCTGAAAACATCACAAGGGGGAAACTCAAAAGCGTATGGTTCGACGAGGTCTAGTACGCCGTTCACTCGAAAGGCTCGCCCAGATGATGTGATAGTGATGTTGTTGATGTAAATGATGCTCCCAAATGCTTCGGCTACAAAGTGTACTTGCTTCGTTCTCGAGTCTCAGATTCTGGTGCCAAGCTGCAGCAGTGTGGCAGTGGTGGTGGTGTTGGCTGCATGACCAACCAACCGACAAGGCCTCAAGCCTCTTTGGTTGGCCTGAACACGTCTGAGGCTTGCTATATTACGAGTTCAGCCCCAATCAAATATCACGCCGTGGCCGCCACAAAGGCGGAGGAGAGCCAGTAAGAAGCTGTTTGAAGGCATCCTCCGTCTTCAAGCTCGCTTAAGGACATTGGGCAATAGCAGCCCAACCCCATCATTGGTGCCTTAATCTGAACTCTCTGAAAGACGTTTCTCCATTTTAACTTTCCTTACAACCGATGTTGAATGGTCTAATCGCCGATATCTTGTCCTTACTGCGTCCCACACGCAAAATGACCAGTCTCCTCTGCTTTGTCTGCCAGTCGATTTTCAGAGGCAAAAAAATCGAGCATTCTCGCGGTAAAGGGCATTACCATTATACTCCGCACCACCAGTCTCTTGACAGCCTCCATAGTGGGGCGAGCGTCGGCTGTGTTCTCTGCGAGCAGCTTGCTTGCCACCTGGCGTCAAAAGTTAATGCCTTAGAGAATCTAGAATGGTTGAAGTCGGGCCGTCTTCTCTATGATTACGATCGCCCTGGCCAGATCGAATTTCGTTTCCAATTCAAGGAAAGAAATGCAAAAGATCATAGGTTCGGCCACTTTTTCAGGTTTGGTGTTGTACCACTAAGTTCAGGTTCGTATGGCATCCCTCCGCTTCCCCTCCAGCTGGACTCTCTTGGACCAATTGATTAAGTATTCTAACTTCAAATATTAGCTACTGAGCTGCGGAAACTGTGCTGGCCAATAAGTGATTGTCCCAATTCCAGATCGACTTTTCAGCTCATTCAGACATGGCTTAACAATTGCCATGTGTCCCATCAACGGTGCTGTCCGCGTGGGAAGGACACCCTGGATTTCCGTTATCCAACCAGGCTCATCAACACTAGGTCAGAGGATAGCAAAAAGTGCCAGCTGATAGAGACTAACTGTGTCTCGGTCTCGGGAGCATACATTACTCTCAGCCATCGCTGGGACTTTTCCGACTTTTTGAAACTTGAATCCGAGACTATGAAGAGCCTAAAAGACGGCCAGCTAATATGTGACCTCCCAGCCACATTTCGAGACGCCATCTTTGTTGCTCAGCAGCTAGGTATCCGCTATCTGTGGATAGACTCTTTGTGTATCCAACAAGATTGCAGAGAAGATTGGGTCAAGGAGTCGCCAACCATGCGGCACGTCTACGGTTTTGCTACCCTCAACATTGTCGCCGGCCACTCTCGTGGTCCTGGAGATGGTCTTTTCAACACAAGAGAGTCTTCCAAGCTTGATTCAATCATTGTCAGATCAAACTGGGACGACAATACCAACGCAGACTATCTTCTGTGGGACAAACCAGCTCTCGACGGCGACTTCGAATTCGCACCTCTAACCAAGCGTGGCTGGGTCTTCCAGGAGCGGCTGCTGGCACCCAGAATCTTACAATTTGGGAAGAAGCAGGTGTATTGGAAATGCTCGCAGCTATTTGCCTGCGAAATGTGGCCCCAGGGTGTCCGTTCGTTCGAAGGCAATCTTCTCAGATTTGGTGCTGACCTTGATGGCTTGGATGGCAACGGCCGCATGGAGATCCCGTCACTTGAGGATTCGACTGAAATTCCCATCATTTTCCTCTCAAAGGGGCCGGTCGCACACTGGGAACGTCTTGTTTCTGAATACTCCCGTACTGAGCTCACCCGCTCTGAGGACAGGCTTGTTGCCCTTTCTGGCGTGGCCAAACTGTTTCAGCAGACATTTGCGGACGATTATCTCGCCGGGCTTTGGCGGACACCACTTGAGAGGCTCCTTTGCTGGTGCCGAGATGAAGAAAAGGAACAGGACCCGAGAGAGAGACCTGAATATCGCGCGCCATCGTGGTCATGGGCCTCGATTGACGGGCCCATATGTTTTACCACCACAACCCGTGAGGATAAGCTACACTGGCTGGAATATGTCGTACGTGTATTAGATGCGCAAGTTACACCCTTGGATGGTGATAAGATGGCTCAGGTTAAAAGTGGATATGTCAAAGTAGAAGGAAGACTCCGCTCACTTCGGGTTATATCGGGAAAACTCGAGAATGGATCGAACTATCATGGAACGGAATTTGTTGGAGTCGAGGTAGGTGGAACAGAAATATCCGACTTTTACTCACTCATTGACACAGAGCCCGATTGTGAGCTCAATGGGCTCCTTCTATGGGTCATGCCAACCTTGGTAGTTGTAGAGACTGCTATAGAACTCGTTCTGCAGATTAGCATCGAAGGGCTGATGCTGCGGAAAAGAAGCGAACAAGGCGTGGAGAGCGATACCTATGAGCGTGTAGGCTATTTCATTCACACCTGTGAGTATGGTAGTCAGTTTGAGGGGGCTTTCGGGATTTATGTCAAGCCAGATGACAACGAGCCAGATGTCGAGAAGGCTCAAAGCTACTCGTTGGAGTTTGATCCAACCATTCAGTCATGGGAGGTAGTAACCATAGTTTAGTACATTTACGTTAGTTAAACAGCCCTGGAGGTACCAAGGATCTTCGGGCTCAGTTAACCCATCGAGGGCCGGGCTGCAACTATAATAAAGAGCAAATGCATCATAACATCATGACCCGATTTTCACACAGTGGTCCACATCCTGCGTTACCGCTGTGAAGTTCACAATGCCCGTCGGCGTGACGAGCGCATTATTCCCAAGCCTACTAGTAGACTCCCTCTGAACAATGAATAGGGTATCAAACTAGCATAAAGCAAAGAGCCGTTTCCTGATTGGCTGCGTGACTACTCACGCGTCAGTGAGCGCTACATATTAATACTTGAATAAAGTACATGATGGGCTGCCATTCCCTGCTCACGAAGTTCCACTCCGTCGGGTCACAATGAAGCGGCTTCTCTGTTCTCCATGAGGCTCGGCACAGCCGGGAATTTAGCTGGCTTCCCCCATGAATCCCGCAGACAGCCACTCGGGCATTTAAGCAAACATGCCCTGTCGTTTCGCAGCCGACATCCGGTAGACCATTGATTCAAACGAAGGGGCGCCAACAAAGGATCCTTGGCAGGTCCCGTTTCCAGGTACGCGAAGCCTGTCACTGGCTGGAAGTTGCGCGCTATTCCAGCTCAAAGAGTCTGGAACCAGAAAAGTCAACCGCCTCAATCAATAAACTCCACACTTTATTCTTGGCGTCGTCAAACACATGGCCTAAGCAACCGATCGAGACCCGGTCTTGTTTCTTAATCAAGCTTAATTCTATTTGTGATTCAGCTGCATTTAGAAAGACATGAATAGGCCCCTTGGCGATTGCGGCTTTCCTCGTAATTCTCTCAGTAATGCGATGAAACGAAACAAATCAAGGCAAAAAAAGAAATATGCAAACTTTGCCGGCTCCAAGTCTCCAATTGCATCAACGGCGCGGCAGCATGTGAGGCTGCACATGTCGGTAGAGACGGCCATCCGGCGCCTCCTGAGCTATTGATTACTATCTCCAAAGCCACATCTTATTTTCAGCTCAGGCTCACCAACTCTCCAATTTGATCCGGTAGCTCGTGACTGTCTTGGCATCTGGGGGAAAGGGGCCGGAGAGCATATAATGGAGGAGTCACTCCGCTCCCTCTTGGGAGTTCTCTTGTTTGATTTCCCAACCGTCCAACTCGGTGATACTTTCATTTTATTTGGCACAACTTCTTCACTACCATGCGTTCTTTCTTCGCTTTGGGCGCCCTCGCCCTCTCAGGTTCCATTGAGCTTGCCGCGGCTGCCAACTGCAGGCCTTCTGGCACTACTACCAGTGCTGCGCCCTCTTCCTCCGAGACTGGAAGCTTTGGAGGCAACAAGGTTGTCAGGAACTTGGTCGCCAACGGTGGTTGCAATGAGCTCAACCCCAACGATCCCTCTGATATCCCCAACTTCTTCATTGAAGGCGGTGGCCAGGGTGTCACCGGCCAGGGATACACTGGCGGCGGTAGCAAGGAGACCAATTGCGCCTCTCTGACTGCCAATGCTACTCCCAGGCGCAAGAGGGCCGTTGGTCCCTCGGTCACCATCTCGCAAGAGATTTCCGATCTGGACACGGCCACCTTCTACACGATCCAGTTCTTCTACCGGATCACCTCACATCCTAGCAACGGGGCCTGCCTGTTGACAGCCTCCCTGGGGGAGAGCCAGTTCTATTCGGAATATGTCAGCGACAGCCAGGCTGAGTGGAATAAGGTGCTCCAAAGGACCACGCCTACCCAGGAGACCTCCGCCATCAGTATCAAGATGACCTGCGAGGGTGACTATGCCGCCATACTTGTTGACTCCATCTTCGTGTCGGACGCTGTCACTCCCGATACTATTGACGACTATGTCCTTGACTTTGGTGATGGTGGTGCTCAGCAGACCGACGCCACTACTGGCTCTGTCACTGCCAGCGAGACCGGTGTGGAAACAGCTTCTGAGAGCGACGCTCAGACTCAGGAGTCTGTCACTGAGACAACTGAGGCTGCCACCGTCATTGAGACTTCTTCTGCTGAGGAGACCACTACAGCCGAGGAGACCGCTGTTTCTAGCGAGACCTCTTCTGCATTCGAGACTACTACTGTCGCCGAGACTTCTAGCGCTGCTGAAACCTCTGCTGCTGATGAGATCACCTCTGTTGAGGAGACTTCTACTACCGAGACAAGCACTGCAGAGGTTGAGGCCACCACTGTCACTTCCGCTGCCAGTGAGACCACCTCTGCTGCCGAGGAAGAGGAAGAATCCACCACCACCACCCCTTCCACCGAAACCACCTCAGTTGCCAAAGAGGAAGACCAGACAACTACCGCCAGCACCTCGGCCGCCACCGCCACCGACGGCTGCCTACCCTCGACCTGGGATGATGGCCCTGTCTTCTGCGAGCCTAAGCTCGAAACCGAAGACACCTTCTGCGCCGTCCAAGGCAACGCCCCCTCTACCGCATTTGAGCTGCTGGATGTCTCTAGATACCCCTGGCAGGGATATGCCGAGCGCTGCGCGACTATCTGCCAGCAGACCGAGGGCTGCAAGGTCTTTGGCTATACTGATGAGCGCTGCGCCATTGCTAGTGTCAACACTGTTAGCGACATTGAGTGGGAGAGTGGTGGTGATGAGGCTGACATGATGGAGTGGTCTAACCTGGACTGCTTTGTGTGCGACGAGACTTGCATTGTTACTGATATTTAAGGTTCACGGTGATGGCTTTTCTAGGAGGAATTCATGAGGGACTCGTCAGGTATTCACGCTCTTTTGTAGATTGTAAGAGTATATAGTAATATTAATCTGGCATATGCCTTCTTTTCTACGGCAGCCATTGGCTGACATACATGAGCACAGGCGACGGGCGATGGACAACTGAAGCGAGCACAGTTCGCATGTCTATAGGGTATTCTAGTCGTAATCTATGTCATCTGCTATCCTTCATTCTATCGCTAAACAACGCTGGCCTCGCTCCTATGATAGTTGGGCGTCGACGCGGTGCTCCGTGAATCGACGTGGATTGTCGTTTCTTGAATGATATGTCGACCACTTGAGTCGTCATCATGCAATCGATCCCAGTTCCCTTTTCCTGAGACCGTTGTGCGAGTCTGGCCTTTGGGTGTGAGCGAATGAAGGGGAGTCTCGTGGCGGTATGGCGGTCTCTGCAGTCAACATTAGCAATGAAACTCTGAGTTGGGTGATGCTGAGGGGTCTTACAGCTCCTCCTGACACATTGTTTGTCGAGCGGTTCATGGATCGGGCTATGCATCCGCCGAAGAGCTTGAGTGACGGAAGTGAACATGCGATGATGGCAAAGGCAGACTCGAGAAGGGACCAGAAGAGAAGTCTACCTTGAGAGACTGGTACTGGTTAACTTTTGATGGAGAGGTACCACACGAGGTACTCACGAAAATGATCCTTTGGGTACGCCCTGACGTCGATGTACTTGTAACTGACGATGCGCATCAGGGCGGCAACGCTGGCCACAACACCAAGGCCAAGGATAGCGACGACAGATATCTTGACTCGTTTCGGCATCTGTAATGAGTACACGATGAAGAATGGCGTGATGGCACATGTCCAATCCGAAGCAACCTGAACAGCAGTTCCGACATAGCTGAGATTCATGAAACCGTCCTCCGACTTGCAGTGGCCGAGCTTTGGATTCCAGTACGTCGCAAACGGGACACAATTGACAAACAGCCATATTAAGCAGATGCCATTGGTGGCGATCATGACACCCATGAGCCCATACATGATGTAGACGTATCTCTTCTCGACGCAAATGTGTAGGATCGTGACGGCGATGGCGAACTTGGTAAGCGATGACGAGGCGTAGTAGGTGAGCTCGTAAAGAATCAGATACTCCATTCCCCGGACCTCGAGAAACTCTCTCATCTCGAACTTGTTGAGATACGCGTCCGTCGATCCGATGCCATAGTGGACAGCGAGCGCGCCCAGCACGCTTGCGGGGATGAAGGGGAGCTACACAGAAGTTATTGTCAGTATGGTTCAATCGAAGACAGACGGAAATGGAAGGCTCACAAACCCAATCACGGCGAGGTAGTCATTGACCCTCCACCCCTGAGATGCTTCAGAACTCCATGTCTTGACGTACACCCGCAGCGCGATGACGACGGCGCACACGACGGTGAGGATGTAAATCAGCACCTCGGTCGCGAGCCCCAGGCCCGACGAAGGGATGGAAGACTGAGCGTAGGCGATGTCTGAGATCTCCTCCCCCGTGAGGTTGGCCGTAGACTGCACCTGCACCATGCCTACATGTATGCCTGTGAAGAATGAACCAACAAGCAAAATGATGAACCAAGGAACAAGGTCAAGCAAACAGAGGGAAACGAAAAAGAGGGCGGCTCCGAGGGAGCGGAAACTGGGGCACCAGACCATATCTGTATATCAAGGGCAATCCCTCGCGAGTACCATTTTTTCGCATTGCGCGACCGTTTCGCCCACTTGATTAGAACCCCGTTACACTAGAGCCCTTGAGGAAAAGAGCTGCAAAGCATGTTCCAGTCTTGGCTTGCTCTTCCTACCAAGAATGGAATGCGGGTATACGGGCCAGGGGGAATTAGCAGGGGATAGCGGCCAACCTCGCACTCACGCCCTCTTTGGTGGTTTAAATCGAACCATCTCGACCGAGCAGCCCTAGGGGGTTGTATTCCAAAGACGCGCTAGAAACCCGCGGGGTCGTCTAGTTGGAGCGTCTTTGGGCTGAAGGATCACCCGGGTCCTAGATAGCGTCAGGGACGGCGCGGCGTGCAGGGTCCAGGGTGGCTTGGGTGTTGTGGTTAGGCGAACGAACTGTTGCTCGCCTGAGTCAGGCAGGGTTCTTTTTTTTCTTCAGTTGGCAAATTAACCCATTTTTGCTTTTGTTGTTTCTTTCATGTACTTTTCTTTTGAAGGAGTGTAAGTATTGTTGAGTGGTTGTGACATCGTGAGATATATCGAATTGCTTCATCTCCACAACCACCGTGCTCAGACACTATCTTCCACTGAAACGACACTTCATGACTCTCTCACGATATTATCTATCCAAAGTACGCGGTCCGGCGCAAAACTTGAAACCGACGACCAACAGCCGAGCTTCCTGCCCGTCTAGCGTTGCACCCACCAAGATATGGACCCTTGTCTTCGACCCATTTTCACGGCAACGCGAAGAACTGGGTCCAGCGCCCAGGGCAAGGGATGTTCATAATCATTTGGTCAGGAACCGGGGTTTCCATTAGTTCTTTTACGGGGTTTCGCTCGCGTTCTAAAAGGGGCAATGGACTCAAGGGACAGCCGTTGGACGGACGCTATCGTATAGGTGATGCCGCGAGGTGTGTTTTTGTTACATTACCAGTCCTTTTCCCAGGTCTGCTCTCACTCATTTCTCTCTCTGCATGTAATTTTTACTCTGCAACTGTCGTTTCAATAGTCGCTAATATGTCGTTCTTCAAGGGGCCCGCGGCTCCGGCCCGCGTACCGACCGACAAGGTTATCCCGCTGCACTTTTGGGACGACAGTCCTCTTTATCGGAGAATCGCATTGTACAATCTCAAGGTGTTTGATGATGTTCTTGATCCGGAGATGCTCCGTAGTAGTCTTGGGGCCCTGATCTCTCAGGATACTTGGCGGAAGCTGGGGGGCAGGTTGAGGAAGAACGTGAGTGACACTGTTGCCTTTTCTTGTTCAATGCGCCCTAGGTCTAACATTATTACCTATAGGACCAAGGTGGTCTCGAGTATCATGTCCCTGAAGAATTCACCGCACAACGTCCTGTTGTCGGCTTCACCAGGGTCGACTACAGTGGGGTGACCAAGGCCGATCACCCTCTCGCTTCCCGCCTCCCCAAGCCATCTTCGCGTCCCGCTGTGGTCGGTGATCCCGATGAGTGTATTGATCTCGCCTGCGGGCCTGGCTGTCCGACTTCAATCGACGATTACCTTTACTCTGACCGACCCATCCTCGGGCTACACGTCGTCTCCCTCAAGGATGCCACTCTCGTTACTCTGCACTGGCTACACATCGCCTGCGATGCTCTGGGTATGAAGGCATTGGTGGGAGGTTGGGTCCTCACCATGCAGGGCAAAGAGGTTCCTGCCCAGCAGGGCTTCGATACTGACCCTCTTGAGGAGCTTGGAAAACATCCCAAAGAGGCTCACAAGTTGGCCGATCAGCGCATGAACACTGGATCACTCCTCACATACGCTTTCAAGAATGGATACAGCCTGGCGTTCGGTAAGAAGGAGTGCCGAATGGTCTGTATCCCTGGAGCATACCTTGACAAGCTTCGCACTACTGCCCTCGAAGAGCTCTCCGCTGCTGGTGTTCAGAACCCTTTCCTCACAGACAATGATGTCCTCGTCGCTTGGTGGACACGCATCGCTCTATCCCATCTCCCTCCAGACTCTGACCGTCCCGTCACGGTGCAACTCGCCATGTCGCTGCGCAAAGCTCTGGAGAATGATATGCTACCCCCCGGCAATCCATACGTCTCCAACTGCTTTGGGTTCACCAATTTGCTACTCCCAGCAGCGAACTTCAAGCGCGAGCCAGTTAGCAGCATTGCGTCGCAGATGCGCACAGCGCTGAATGAGCAGGGCACTCGCGCCCAGGTCGAAGCATACCAGGCCTTGGTACGAGACTCAATCGCGCCGCTGCCAGTCTTCTTCGGCACTGGCAATACATATCAGATCTCATACTCCAACTGGACCAAGGCCGATCTGTATGGTGCTGACTTTTCAGCGGCTGCTGTCACACCCAGGGATGAACCACTGTACGCGTCGTACATCGCTCATTGTCAAGTGCCTTTCCAGTTCCCCGAGGGCTTCATTGTTGTTGGCAAGGACTCACATGAGAATACTTGGCTTTGCGGATATCGGGTACAGGGCTTGTGGGACAAGGTCGAGCAAGAGTTGGCAGCCCTAGATGTATGAAGATGGAACAAACAGTAGTTGGCCCTGGGTTGCGCATTGTCTTTTTACTTTATTTATCGTAGCTGTAATGAGGATACCCTTGAAATTCACGAACCAACGTTGCCATTGTGATAGGGATGGCAGTGCCGTCGGGATTGAGTGCTTACCTTCCAGGGTCATAAAGATGGAGGGGAGCATCCCAGTCTCATTGGTGGCTCACTCTCTTAGAGACTATAACTACGTTGAGACCTTAACAGAGAGAAGTCATAGTTATATTCCTTCCTAATACTGATTGAATAGAAGATGGAAGTGTCGGTGTCAAGCCAGAGGAAAAAGCCAGAAGGAAATATAACCTCTCATGGGAAAAGAAAAGGTAGCATCTTGCACTGCGAGGCTCATCTCCCTGCTATTAGGTTTCTATGGCTATAGAACCTTAACTTAGGTTTATGGTATTTTGCAGTATTAGGTTTTGATACTGCCGTATGTCTTTAAGTGTGTCCTTTACTTATGTGGCTGACAGCGATGTCATCAAAAAAAAAAAACTAGAATACTGATTGAATAGCCCGTTCAAAGCATCTAGTGTCCTGCTCAAAAGGGCAAGCTTCTGCTATTCATCATCTCTAGGCACCAGAGGGGTACTATCCCAGTCCAGGGTATCTCATTGACACGTCTGCACAACTCATAGCACATCCGGGCCTCCGTATCTTAATTGCCAAAGACCGTCAAACCATGTTCGTTCATCCAGTCCATTCCTCCTGATCTCCAATCATCGACTTCGATATGGTTTCTATTCACATCAAAGACAATACCGTCCCCATCAGGAGCCTCAGATGAAGCAGCGTAAACTGGCCAGTCTTGGCCCTTTGGAAGACCCAAGTTATGTCTTCCATTGGGATCGAGCTTAGCAAAGAAACTGATCCACGAAGAGGACATCGCCTTAGCCAGAGCCTTAGCCTTCTTTGGATATGTCCCATTGCCACCAAATGGGTTCGTGCTGTACCCGTCTCCGTTGATGTTGTTGAAAACAAAGGCAACCTAACCGGTCAGCTGTTAGCTCATGCACAGCGATGATACTATTGTGGCCGGTAGCTTACCTCTTGAAAGTGTGTTGCGCCAGTGAACGGTGGCAAACCATTTACGGTGACGTTGAAGCGATAGGTGTAGCTCGGAATGCCGTGTTTTGCCCAGGCCTTGTTGGCACGACGCCGTTGATACTGCATGGAGAAGTCGCCAAACAGAGCGCCTGTTCGTCGGTACTGGGCTCCAAGTTGTTGCGCAAAGGTATCTCCCGGTTCAATGACGTGAGGCCAGGTCTCTAGAGAGGGAACACCCACAGTCTGATCGTTGGGGTAGAGTTCCATGAGCTCATCAACCAACTCATCAACAGACTTGCCAGAATGGACCTCTGCATCAGCGGGGATTATGGCTGCGATTGCATCCCGCATCTCATCGTCTGTGTTAACTCCGCCGCCGTTGGGTCCCTTGCCTGAACCAAAGGCAGATCCTTCATCCGAGTTGGCACCAACAAGTATCGGGATCTTGGGGAAATTTCCATTGGCGACTTGGTTGGCGGGATAGTCGGCGATGAAGTCGTTGTCTAGCACTGGAGGCCATGGCCCAACACTGGTCACGTTCAACGCATGGTTGATCTCTTCGAAGGGTACTTTTCGTAGGCACTCTAGAGACTCTGGCTTCCCAACAAAGTCCGCACACGAGGTAACATTACCGACGAGAGCATCATATACAGTCTGCATGTCGTCAGTCGCATTGAAGCCTCCTGGGAATCTGCCGATGGCGCCACCGAAACCAGACTGGGCGATGGCACCTCGGAACAGACCGTCCCCACGTCCTATTCCTGTAAGAAATTGCGTAGCCAATAGACATCTTACTCACCATTATACGCAAAGACCTGAGCAGAGACACTCTCAGCCCCCGAGCTTTCTCCAAAGATTGTCACCTTGTCAGGAGAGCCACCAAAAGCTCCAATATTTTCGTTAACCCATCGCAGGGCGAGACGTTGGTCTCGGAACCCGAGGTTAGTAATCCCCTCATCCAAAGCCTCCTTACCACAGGGGAAGCCGAGAGCAGAAAGGCGATAGTTGATGCTAACTCCAATAACGGGAGTCTTCAACTGGACGCTACGCTCCACGATAAACGACAGATTGTACCTTCGGTCAGCGGAGCCGCCCATGAACAAGCCTCCTCCATGGATCCAGACGGCAACAGGGAGCTTTGAAGTATCTTTTATGCCAGCAGGTCGCACGACATTTAGATAGAGACAGTCCTCAGACTGCTCGTATCCGATCTGATCGGAGCCATAGCCGAAGCAGTGGGACGGGTACTCGACAGCTTGGTGAGTGTCCTTCCACGCCGTATCTAGCTCCTTTGCCAACGTGAATCGTTCAGGTGGCTAAGCAGAAGTCAGCATGGTGAACGGGTGTCAAAGATAATATCTAACCTGAGCATAGGGCATGCCAAGGAAGAAATCTTGATCATAGTGTGGACTGTAAACACCAGCGTAGGTGCCGTTCTTGACCGAGACAGTCGGTGAGTGTCTTGTGGGAAACGAGACGGCTGACCCAAAGAGGCCAAAGAGAGCCAAACGAATCATATTGAGATTGTAGCTCACATGAGAGGAAGTACAAGTAGAAACAGTGTCTGACCAGTCTCGTGGCTGCGTCCCAAAACCTGGACAACAGTAGAACTACTGGGTTTAAGTATCAGGCTATACCTCCTCCTCCTCCTCCGTCGGCTCTATGATCCCGCTCGGCCATGTTAACCATCCGAGGTCCCGCAATCATTCGTTACAATATGGGTTGTTCTCACCGGCGAAGTGGTTTGGCCTGTTTGGGGCCCCATGGTTTAACCGACCCCATGACCTCAAGACCGTTGTTGATCTCCGCAAAGGGTGCAATCCCCGCGACTAACAACCCCACAAATCGGGCCTACTCGTAAAAATTCGAGTCCGACGTCAACTGCCGACAACGTTGAAACTGGGGTAAAAGGTCCGTTTGGTCGATCATGCCCCCTCTGAATGGAGGAAAGGGAAATGCGAAGCGCCAGCCCCTGTCGTGGAGAGACTCGTGGAGAGACTCCCCTCTTTTGACCTTGGTCATTCCCGAACTATTGGGTTCCTTGTTATAGTTGAAGTTCGGCCTACAATGGGATGACTGAGCCAGACAGCCGGTATTCCCGAACGCGGATGTTTACACTTCAATGAACTATAAGGCCTGTACTATAGCAGGGTTAAGGCCGCTATGTTATGTATTAATAAGCCTTGAGGTATATTTACACACATAACGCGTGACCTTTACAATGGGCCTTTATAATTCATGACACAATAACAACATTAAGACCTCAGGCCGCATAGGACAGAAAGCAAGATATAAAACTGCAAATAGAAGATTCGTAACTAAGTGAGCATCACTATGTCGAAGTATGTACAAAACAATATGTCAACAAGAATCAAATGCCATATAACTGGCGCATTTCATGAACCAACACATAAAGGTTGTCCATTCCATACCAAAAAGCAATATTGCCAATAAAGGATAAACCTCATTGAGCTTCTCACCACCCACGGTTTCTCTTCAGCTCATACCACCAGTTGCGCAGCATCCAGCCGTCAAAGTCAGTAATTCTAGCAGAACTACCAGCCAGCATGATAAAGTTGGTAACACCAGAGGGAGTCCAGTCTATGATCAAAGTCAGCAATTCAGTACGTGAATTCGATATCGGACACAAACCGTAGAAGTCATCCAAGCCAAAGGTATGTCCCATCTCGTGAAGTAGGATTTGCATATCTGCAAGGTTGATGCTGTTCATGAAATACTCTCGGCCCATTCTCTGACCCCAGTCACCACCAGCACCACCGCCAAAGCCATCAGTGAGCCACAGAGACTGATCATAGTGACGAGAAGCACCTCCGGGGCACTGGCTGTAGTCTCCGTTCTGGTGGAAAAAACGTCCACAAGCTGGAGCGCATTCCGGAGCACCCTCGCTGTCTCTGTTAGTGTAGACGTCAATGCCTGACGTTGATCCCTGGAGCAAAGATCGGTCGCGAACAGCCCAACCGACAACGTTGACCTTGATGTTGGAATACGGAAATCCGTCGAATCCATACACCCACTGGAACCATTTCTGATACTGTTGGTTGTAAACAGTGGCAATTTGGTTACGCTGGGCTTCGGTGACAGGGGTGTTGGACTCCCATCGGACACAAACATTGATAGATCTAATATTCGTTAGCCGCTTCCATTTACAATCAATTGACACCAGAGAAGATTTAAGCATACCCCGAAGTTGCTCTGATCTGATCCCAGCCGTAGTTACGGAATCCAAAGAGACCATTAGAATACGTGGCCTTGCAATGATCCCACACTTGTTTCAGTGGCGTCACCAAGTTAGATGGCGGGTTCCATCCGGATTGACGCTTCTCAGGTCGATTCCAAACCTTAGTGTCGCGTGTCTCGTGAGAAACAGCCTCTTGAGCTGGCCAGACAGAAGGGTCACTGTCTTGGCTTTTGGACAAGTCAAGGCCATTGACGGTTAGCGCCAAGGCCAGAATGGAGGTTGTCAAACGCATCAGGATTGAGTAGCGAGGTGAAAGTGATGCAAGATGATTAGGCTTTGTAGGCTGCTGGGTATATTCAAACGGTTATAGTTGATGTCGGGCACTCGCTTTTATATCAGTTCAAGTCGTCCCAGCACGTAGGAGCTTGGATTATCATACTTGACTTCTAGAAGGATTCCTAGTAATCCGAATGGTGGGAAGCATAGAAAAGAAACACAAATCGCACCAATCATAGTGACACCAATACGAAGGAAAAGTCTAAATGGTCCTCTTCGGATCGTATACGTCCGAACTCTATTCTGGGAATAAGCATAGAAATAAACGCGCCAATTGGAGTAGTACTTATTACCAACGACAAGGATTCACACCTTCCTAATAAAGGGACTGGTATTTGATCTTCCAGTGTAAAGCAACGTTACTCAGTCGTATTGCGAGAGAGACCTCTTTTTATTAGAGGACTCTGTTTCATCTAGGTGCCGCTATTTGTGGGATAATCTAGGGTGCACACCGCATGGAACGATAAGTCATCCCAACCATGGATGGTCCTTGCTCTTCTATAACTTGCCAAGTCCAAACAATCCTTCATTTCTCCCGATTTTCACATATTGTATAAACTGTTGTGATCTTGTGCTCGTACATCTCTCCTGAACTCATTGCGGATCGGTGCCTAGTGCTCTTATGATGTGCTACTATGGCTTAATAATTGAGTGAGCTGTTACCAATTCATCTTTTAAGTAGCGGCCAACTCACAGGCTCATAATTGAAGACTATAACAATGAAGTAGCGGTCAAGCATGGAACTGGGACAATATCCTGCCAACTACCAAGCCAAGAAACCTAGTCTTGCTTGAGATTTTTAACAGCTCTACCGTCATTGCCATCTCTGGCAGCAGTACTTAGCTCTTAAAAATATTTATTCCAAAAATCCGGAATTGGTATTCTCATGCCCTCACTAAATAAGACCAGAAGCTCGTCGTGTCACTTTACATCGTCTTCCAATCCTCTGGTAATCTTAGAAGAAGAGTAAATAGACTATAATTAAGGCTGAGAAATGCTCATTGAGGCGCATTAAAGCGATGCCACACCCTAGCTGTCTTTGTGGCTGTTGATAGATTCGAGTGTGAAGAGATGTGAAAGGGCTCTGAGTCGGTCTTTGCAACCTACCCGGAACCTTCGATATCCGGGGACTGAATCTAGCCAATCATGATCACGCTTTCCGTCTTCCATTAGTGAGCTACCTTTCGTTAAAGCCTTTAATTCACTAAAAGCAAAGTAGCTTCTTAATCTTCTAATCCCCACATCATCAACCGCGTCATTAGCAGTCTGTTTACTTCTCGACGCGTGCCAGCCCTTACCGATCGACGCCTAACCCGATGGAATCCAGCGATATTATGCTTCCCTCTCCACCCTCCGCCTTCGCTCTTCAGAAGCTGTCTTATCATCTTTGTGCATGCCTCAGCCCAACACCAACTCAACCTCCTCCCGAGCTTGCAGTTCCCAAGCCGACTTGTCAACACGGCCAACGCCCTGCCGGTAAGCAACGCCATCCTTCCAATCAACAAGCATGACATTATAGAACTCGAACGATTCCCTATCCTGATTCTTCAACTCCGGATATTCATCAAGAAGAGTCCATCCACCAGCGGTTGAATCTATAGATCCTATAGATATCGCCACCAACTCACACTTTTCCCTTTTAGACAGAAGCCGCCACAGGACAGATCGTGTCTGAACGCGGAGACACCCAACCCACGTCCCTTCGCTGTCGGAGAGATCGATGACGGCTTCTTGCTCAAGCCTGTAAATGGGCTCCCCGAATGGCGCACGAATATTCCAAAGCCACGCTCGCTCCGTCTTGCACGTTATGAGAAATGAAGTTTCTTTCGTCAGTCGTGCCTCCTCTCCGTCGGCCACGAGAGGAATTGGGTACTTGAATCTGCGTTCTGGGTCGCACGGATGATGGAAGAGATTCCCGTCCTTTTGCCAGCCTGGGGGGAGCTCAAGCGCAGGGTCAAGGCTGCAACGCTTGAACCCGCCCAGGTCATTCGAGATGTGTCTGTTTCCTGTGGATTCCTTGACATACCAGGAAAAGAATGATTTCGTCACTAGGCCATCCAAAAGGCCTTCAGGAGGAGATTTCCGGTTCCAAGAAGCGGAACCGTATCTTTGATGGCGATCCTCGTCAAAATCGGATCTATCCAGGTACGAAAGCGCGCTTGCCCAGGGTGAAAAATCCGCCGATGTCCCCAGGTAAAGGCAGATCATCCATGACCAGCTGGGCACAGGTCCCAGGCCCAGCTGGTGACAGAAGGACGCTCCGCCTGTTGTCCTCCATAAGAGAGCAACATCAAACGCAACCTCAGGGAGGCCGAATAGGAAACCGCCAGGAAACGAACGAGCCAAAGCCGTCGTGATACCGGTGAAAGCTGGCATAATATCGGCTGGGAAACTTAGTTTTCTCCGACTGTAGCTGGCCGCCAATTGATAGAACTCCTCCAAGTTCGGCCAAGGGGAATAGTGGAAACCGCGAGTATCTGGTGCGTATGTCCCGAGGCAGTTTTTCATGCCCAAGTCTTCCAAGGGCGTGCTTTCATGCCACACTGCACAGTGGCACTCCCATGTAACCTCGTTATCATGGAAAAAGAGTGCTCGTTGCGAAAACACGAGTTCCTGCAGCGTCCAGCCTCGGCGGTTCCACCATGAGCCCGCAACGAGACCATAGTGACCTTCACCTGACCAGCGGTCTTTAACCATTGATGGCGTGACGTCTTTAATTCCTCTCAACCCTTCTGTGGCACCGGAAGCGGCCGCAGCTACCAGCGTAAAATACGCGCTGCCATAGATGAAGGGCATGTGGTGAATCTGTTCCTGCTTCAACACATCATCATCCTGGACGATGCAGAAGCGATCGACCCATAGATATTCTTCCCCGATTCGTTTCACAAACTCAATCGAATCCCGAATTGTTCGGGGAAGCTGTTCCCACATGGCTTCGAGAGAGCCAGCTTCCTGAAAGGCAAGTAGGTTATCCACTAAAAGCTGGGGATCATTGGGATCCGTTGGTCCCCAGACATAGCTTAGAGCGACATATCGGCAGGCTGGGTCGAAGGGCACAAGGCGTTTTTCCCTGACATGGATCAGCCAGCGGGGTAAGCCTAGATGAGATTCACCAGGCAGACGTGATCTTTGGCAGTGATCCCCATGCTTAGCATCGCACTCTTTGATCCAGGCATGTATGAGCTCTATGTCGATCCACTTTGGATCTGGAGGGCGAGGGGCTGGTGGGCGACGGATGGGCTGTTCATAAAGGTAGGACCTCTTCTTATCTCTAGGTGCTGGCATGGCGCAGAGGCAAGGTAAAAGATGCAAGTATTTAGGTCAAACGATTCAATTGGGGCACTAAGAGAATAATAGACACTGGCTCGTGTCGTACTTCAAGCGTCGTGGCTTTGGAGTGGTGGGGGGCTGTGTGTGTGACTGGGTGCTCTTTCATAACCTCCTGATAGAAGCGCACGTAGATGGGTCGAAAGAGCCTTGATTTCCTGCGAGGAAGATGCGGGGTGCTTTTAAGGCAGCAGCAATGGGCACCCCTTACAGAAGGGGGCTGTGCTGGAACCAACCAGCAGACTGCACTTTGAGACAGATTAGTCAAAGTAGTATGCACAACGATGAGGCTCTGTATCAAGTGTATGACCAGTACGTCATTGAAAAGCAGAACGAGGCTCTGTATTGATGCTTCTCTGTCTCCTTGGTAAGGCAAGCCCTTGAGTGGCAGTATGAGTTATTTGGGTAGGTACATTTTAACGCTAAGTAATACTTAATATTTGGGCATGGGCTCCTGAGGCGGAATAAAGGATGGGCTGAAGTGTGCTGAGGCATTTTAGAACCTACACTGAAGATACAGAAAAGTCGACACCATGGTAAATACAGATTAGAGAAAAACAAATAGCAACCAATCTTCTTTCGTGAAGCTGAAAACCCCGGTCAAATGCCGTCAATCAACCTTAGCGTTGGCGAGGCGTTTTGAGTCTTGGCAGCGCTTCATGCGGGCGCTGAATGGTCAACTCCACGAATGAGGAACGCCACCAGCGGCTATGCAGCAGGACGATCTCCTCTTGACAGTCTTTACGTGCCCAAAACCGCTTCTTCTAAGTTTTAGAAATAATGACATCCCCCGCCCTTCTGCTGTAAAATACCTACCTGTCTATTTACCATACATCCCAAACCGTCAACGTAGACGCAGAGATGTACGAGTCCCACGTCCTTCCCACTCCGACGTCCATCCGACTCTTGGATATCATCGAATTCAGAGACGATGTAATTCGATGCTCCATGAGTGTGGTAGATCTTGAAGACGAAGGTCTCGAGTTGCCGCCATCTCATACACTTGGGGCGATCCCATCACGGTTCATGAAGACCCGATGCCAGATATAACCGGCCTTACAATGGAACAACATGCATCCCGGCTACCATTTAGCTACTTCACTTCCCCAATGGGCCCAGATGGAGAGTCGGTTTGCATGGTCGATGGAGCAAAACTTGATTTCTACGCCAAATACAACTTGATCCCACGTGAGGAGTTGCGTTGGCAGAATCGCTCTTCGAGAGAGGTCGAAATTAATGGGAACAGGGTCCCCGTCGAAGAGAACCTGTTTCTTTGCTTTGAAGCGCTGTTGAACATCCGGAAACGACTCGATGAAGCTTCAGGCGGCGACAACGAGCAGGATTCTAACAAGAAGTGGCCTCCTGTCTGGGCAGATGCCCTTTGTATCAACCAAGCCGACTTGGCAGAACGCGCCTCTCAAGTCAAGCTCATGGGTCAGCTATACAGAACAGCACGCTTGGTATATGCTTGGGTGGGCAAGCTCGACCGGCTCTCACACCGGGCGTTGTTAGCCATGGGTACAATTCTAGACTTCGACGCGACCCTTTCCCATGCACTAGACTCATCCTATCCCGAGCAAGAAGAGGTCACGCTCTCTTCAGTTAAGTGAATGACTGTGGTCGACTGGTTTGCCGTTTTTGCCCTCTTCCAGCGATTGTGGTTCCGCAGGGCCTGGGTCGCTCAAGAGGTGGTTTTTGCGAACAACATACATATGATATGCGGCCCAACACTTTTCGACATGAGTTTTGTGTTGGCCGTCGTTGCATTCCTTGAGGGAACTGGTCTTGACTATGAGTTGTGCCAGCTGGGCCGCAACTTTCTCACTGATCGAGCGGCGTCTGATCAGACTCAGCACTGGGAGAAGCTGGCTTCGTTCTCGCCCCATTCACCAGACACAATCAAGGAGCTGCAAGTCAATCCACGTGACGCATTATCATTCATCCTAGGGTGTCACCATACCCGCTCACGCCTTGGACTCTGCAACGCGGAAATGCCCATGGTTTATCTACGACATGACGAAGAACAGAGTGATCAGTCGACCATGACCAGTCGATGGCACGTAAAGCTCCCTGAGACCATCAACCTTAATGATCACGATACTATACGTGAGTATAGCGAGGAGATGAAGTGTTACGGATACAGATTCGAACGTCGACCATTACACTTGCTGTCTGTTCTCTCTCACTTCCGCGATCTCGAGGCCACCGACCCACGAGACAAGGTCTTTGCCTTCCTCAATCTTGCGGAGGATAACCTTGGATTGGTACCAAACTACTCTGTCGAGGTACGAGATGTCTATATCCAGGCAGCCAGGGCCATGATAAACAAGCGAATGGCCTCTGAACTCGCTGTTCTATCCCGTCTGCAAGACTCGTCAGACACCAGGATACAAGGCCTTCCCAGTTGGGTGCCCGACTTTAGTGCCAGGCTGGGCCGGATTCCATTCGACCAGGGCGGACATGATGATCGCTTCCGTGCCGGAACTGCTATGGAAATAGACATTGAAGTTTTTTGTTTCCGTATCAGCCCTGATGACACTCTCATGGTCAAGGCCATCAAAGTGGACCAAGTCGCCGTGTCAACACAACTAGACGACGACGCCGTCATCCAGGCTTTGCGGCTGGCACTACACGGCCCACCACGTTACCCTATCAATCCAAGGGCGTGGGCGTGGGTCGCGAACAGAAATCGTCATATACGCCCGCCACGGGCAGTAAGTCGGGTAGAAGCTCTGTGGCGTACGCTTGTCATTGACAAGCTGACGGAGATGGAAGAAGACCATGGTAGCCTGGAGTCAAGAGACAACCTCGGGATAGGTTTCAGCAACTGGATCTTGACCGACATCCTCGAGGCCCGTGATCTGTTTGTAGAATGGGCTGGGCTTGAGGAAGATAATTGGACGCGGATCCTTATTGAGAAATCCTTTTCCACTCGCCTGGCTCTCTGGTCAGCTATGTACGACGGAAAGCAACTATCCGACGAACTGGAGATTCCCGATATTGCAAAGGTTCTGAAAGATCAAAAGGAGAAGATTGAACGAGAATCTAAAAAGCTAGATGAGCAGGAGGAAGATGACGATGACTCTCTATCCCAGCGAGAGTTCCTCCCCACCGCGATACATATCCGCGAATGCTTCCCCACTGAAGTAGACGAGACCCAAGCAGACAAAGACCCTCTCCGTGGGAAGTTCAAGAGGCCTTCAATGCAACGACTTACACCCCTAGAGAGGAGGACGCTGCGCAAGTTTGAGAAAGACATGCGCAACGCTACCGAGGGGCGGAAGCTGTTCATGACAGAATCGGGGTTATTCGGACTTGGGCTCAAATCTCTCGGACAAGATGCCGGTAGCAAGGATGAAGTATGGGTCCTGATGGGGGCAAGAGTGCCTTTTATTCTGCGCCATGTGGAAGGTTCCAAGTATAGGGTTGTGGGCGAGGCATATGTACACGGCATAATGTACGGAGAGGGCTACGACTACTATACAGAGTGGGATGACTGGGAGTATGGATACGGTCGCACAGGTGTGGAAGACATATGCCTAGTCTAACATAGGCTCTATATGGCCAAGGCCCAACGCTTTTGATTATGCATTTAATACCGGCTACCCTTTGTGAGAAAATTGAAGAGAAACTGAATACTTGCTTTGCTAACAAGTAGGCGCAATTATTTCGACACCTTCCCTAATGCTTGACGTCTATCACCTCACTGGAAGCCTCATACTTGGGAGAGCGGTTTAGAAGTGGCTTCAAGCCGGGCAGAGCCACAACGATATTGGCCAGCGCCATCTCAAGCATACTGAGAGGGTCTGAAAAGAAGTGGTCAGGTAATCATTCATCTTCATGGAAGAGTAGTTAAAACTTACAGACAAGATTCTCCTGGCCGGTACCGACCTTGAGAGTGATGAATCGGACAATGGTGGTGCAGATAGTTAGGGTACCGAAGACAAAGGTGACAGTTACACCAGTTGAGGGCTTGATGACACCCTGGATCAACAGGACAAGAGGAAGGGCGTAGACTTAAGATGTGTTTGTCAATACATGCCAAGATGTGTTGAGAAGTGTGTCTTACCAGCAAGGTAGCAGGCCAGGTTCAAGGTGAAGTTGAGAATGAATGGCTCAGGCGCATAGAAGACACTGCAGGCTCCCTCCTCCTGAGACCACTGAACGGAAACGTCTTTGCCGCAGAAGAAAGTGTCGTCCCAAAGGATGGCCATGTATGACACACAGACAAAGGCAGTGACTCCGTACAGCGACTTGCGCATGGCAGAGCTGATGCCAGTGGAGGGTTGGAAGTAGGCCCAGTAGAAGGCCAGCATGCTCATTTTGGGGAAGCCCATGCCAACATCGTAGAAGTAGTTGGAAGCAAATGAGATCTAGAGATATTATGTGAGCTAAATCCAGATGGAATCTGATTGCTTGTTTGGTAGTGTTACCTTGGACAGTTTGACGGAAGGCTCCCAGTTATCCAAAACGCCAATTTGGAAAGTCAAGGTATCACAGATGATGAGGGCGAGGGAGTTGAATGCGGAGATTATCAGAAGGATTTCAGACCATGACAGCTTTTCTCTCTGGCGGAAGAGACGAGCGTAAACACGCAAGCCGACAAAGACATACGAGACAGCCAACAAGATCCATTCGGAGACCTAGATAGTCTTGTGAGTACATGGACCATGCAAAAGAATAAGATTTAATTACCATGCAGTCCTTGCCATCGATAAAGTACGCCATTGTGAAGGGCCGCAAATCCGATAATGAGGAAGTGAATGAAAGAGAGTGAAGAACGATTTGCAGGGCCGCAGGTTTGCTTTAGTTTAAGTTTGACGCCACGGCAGTGCTGGGTTCATTCGGCGGAAATAACATCGGCTAGAGAGAAAAGAAATTATCTGCAACGTCCAGGTCCCTGGTGGAAGGATGGGTTTTATCCGCTGCAGGTGTACGGCGTAAGAACAACCAACAACCAACACGCCTTTACACTGTATCGCGGATTTAACTCCATGAAAACCCGGAGACATATCGGACATGGGATAAGGTAGTATTGCCTCCCTGGAATCCACAGAATGACAAAACGTGACTGAATCATTGGTCGGTTCCGCGGAAGAATCTCCGTAGATACTGTAATCGCAAGCCGACCGTAACCCCAGCACCAACGGATGTGACGTTGGTGACAGGACAAGTCGATGAGACATTACCGGTTTTGACATTTGCATTCTGTAAAGCATGGAAGCAGTGGTGTGTTAATGCACCAATAAGAGACCTCTTGATCATGCCTTTGAAAAGAGTGCAGTTTTGCTTCTTGCAGAGGCTTCAAGGAATGAAAATCGACATTTGCACATGTGTGTTGATCAAGCTGGTTTTCCGTCTGCCGGAAAGATTGTGAAATCTCTATATGTACCTGTTCATCTATCGTACAAAGTCTACTCATATTCTTATTCTTTCTTTTTCTCCTTCTTGATAGTGATTCCCGTTTGGAACTTTGGACGAGTCGCTGGATCGCTCCCATGCTGACACACAAATCCACACACACCAACCGGCTTCAATAAACTCCCGATGTCTTCCCCCCGGTTCCGTCCCGTCCCTTGTCAGCCAATATCGCTGCGCCGCTCGTATGTCACACTTATGCGAGCCGACTTGTAGATGCCTCGGAGGTTTGTAAGCTCCACCTCACTACCAGAGTCTTCTTCAGGGGCCGCTGCAACTCGAGCGGTAGTGGCGTAGAGCTCCCCGTTGTCACGCCCGCTTGACAGCTTGTTGAAGTGGCTTGATGCAGTTACGTTTGCTGAATGCTTGTTGTAACCTGAGCCTGTGTTTGTGGTCCCCCTTTTCGAGGAGCGTAGTCCAAGTCCGTGAAGAAGGGACTTGAGAGCTGGTAGTGAAACCACGACAATGGCAGCCGTCATTTCAGTCATGGATAACACGTCTGTTTTGTGTTGGTTAATCTAATGACAGGTATCAGATGACGACGACTTACAAACGTTGGTCCAAGCATGAATAGCTTCGACGGTTGCAAACCTGGCTATGCTTGCTCCGACCGTGATGAGTCCTGATGCAAAGATAGCAACCAAGCCAGCCATGTAGCGTTTGCTGATCTGCAGTCCAAAGAGAAGGGGGAAAGGAAGGGCAAACACTATCATCATCCAGTCAGCTAGAGACTCTGGTAGACATTGAATGCAAACGCACCAAATATATCAGACACGAAGTTCATCCCCCAATCAATACGGAAAACTTCCTTTGAGTCAAAAGTTGTGCAACTGCTATCAATCGTCCAGTTCAACGAAACCTTGGGGCCACACCAAAAAGTATCCAAGAAGCAAGTAGTCATCATGAAAGCTCCCGTCAAGCCCGTTACGCCATAGAGAGCTTTGCGCAAGATTGGCATGGTCTGCGGGATGAGCTTGAAGTATAGTGCTAGCAAAGCCAGCTTCGGAAAGTATACGCCCGTGTCGTAGAAGTAGTTGCCCGCGAACGAGACCTTCATCAACGCGATCTGGTCCGCAATGCTCCGCTCCGGCTCGTTGGGATCATATTCATCCATTCCCCCAAGATTGTACGAGGCTGTATCGGTTCCGAGAAGGGCGGCGGCATCGAGTAGAGAAACGACGAGAAGCCAATCGCTGATTGTGAGTTTCTGTCTTTGACGAATGGTACGGAGTGATAAACGGGCCAGGACGAGGAGCGTCGACAACCCGAAGAGCACGGACTCGATAGGCTGCGAGATCGATCATAGTTAGCAAGCGAGTCATGATCCAAGCAGGGCATATGTTGATCATAATCCAGAGTGGGAAATGGGTAGTTGGGCTTACCACTACGGCCTCTTTGGCGACGCCTGGCATGGCGACGATATTCTATACTCAATAATGACAAAAATCGATCTTGGACATAATTTATTTCCAACGACAATGGGGTTAGCATCGATTAAATGTCGACATTGCTGCAACCAACGGCCCGAATAAAAACCGTACGTGGTGTGTCAATCTCCGATTACCCTTTGGAGGATGAAGGCATGCATTGTCACATAATGGCTTCTAGACTAATCCAATGTTGGTACGTAGAGATGGAAAGAATACCGCGACTGACAAAACACAGAGTTAGAGGTAATGCATATGGCTCAAAACTGCAAGCATCAGGGGCAACAATGTTCAGATCTGGCAATGGATTATTTCCGGATCGCTTCTGGATGCCACCAATCGCCTTGGCGACGGGAACATCGGTTAGATTTCCGACACTGACTGGCAGCCGAGCATGCAGCGAATGAGCCTTTATGCAGTCAAAAGTCCAGTTTCCCATGCGACCAACAGGTATACAGGAGTGAGCAGGGATCGCGAAACGAGTTGAAACCCAGTCGAGGGCATCCGGCAGAGCCGAATGATCTCATTGGGGAGGATGGGAGGGAGCAAATTATCTCTCATGTCTGTTTTCTTTTTTTCTCGTGTTTTTTTCGACCCCTTGGCATGTGCTGGCTCTAATGCTTACGGCACAGCACGTTTACGGCCGCTGTCAAGTTACAAACGGGGGATTCAGCGTTGCAGTGGTTGGATCTGAACAGGGAATACACGAGCTAATCAGAGTGGTTCGGTAAAGCTGATCCATGTTGACACGACAAAGGTTCTCAATGAGAAACGCATGGCCGGTCCGAGTTGTCCGCATTATGCACGTGGTGACAGATAAGACTCCATGACTGCATGATGCAGGGACATTGGTTATCATGTCATTTTTTGTTCTTCTGGGCAGTTGGCTACAAAAGCAAAGCCACGGACTAGAACACAGAAGAAAGTTTTGAAACAATATCAGTGTCATTATGAACCTAATTCTAGAAACAACGAAACGTTCGAGAACTTGACATGGCTTCTCCGGATCAACACCATCCTTTCTCTTCAGGCATGGCGTGTCCCATCACATCATCGGCTCACCTCTCCCCTGAGTTTCCCCTCATTAGGTAAACCAAGAGAATGACAGACAAGGAAAACATTGGTTGTAGTGATGATACAAAGAGAATAATGAGTGTATTACAACGAGATAAGAGCTAGGAAGGTAAAAGAAACCAAACTGGTGAAGCCTAGGGTGAGTATCACTATTGACTTGCTAGCCGAGCTGACGTAGACCGGTCGATCATCGGAAGGAGGTACTGGACTTGAGTTAACACTGCCGCATGTCAAGATGAGTTCAAGGGGGCACATACGCTCAGGTGAGTTGGAGGCGGAATCGGAACCCGTGGTCTGTTTGTTGTTTGGTGCCGCATTGTTTCCAGCGCCCGTTCCGGGTTGCCACCCAGGTTGAGATTCAGCGTAAGATTCAGGTTGTGATCCAGCATCAGAGCCAGGTGAGGCTCCAGATCCTTGTCCAGGGTGTGAGTTAGACCCAGCCTTGTAACCGGATTCCGAGTTGGCATTCGGGTAGGTGTCAGAGCCAGAGCCAGAGTGAGAGTTGTCGTTAGAACCAGCGCCGGAGTCGCCATATGATTCACCGTTAGGGTTGGAGTTCGAGTTCGCATCGGGACTAGAACCACCAGAGTCGGTCCCAGGGTTGGAGTTGATACTAGTTGAGTCTGCGCTAGATGCATAATCGGACTCATAGTGGAACCCAGAGCCATCTGCTTGGGAGGGAGAATAAGCAGCCGGCTTCTTCGCCCCAGGCACACCCCCACCAGGCCCTGAACCTGCAGGTACGCCCGTTGGAGCCGGAACCTTGTTGATGTAGAGCCGCTCGGTCAGCGGATAAGTGATGGTTGCAGTAATCGGCTCAGGACCACACGTGGTGCAAGTCTGGACGTCGCAGGTGAAGCCGAAGGGAAGATCAGTCGGAGCCAAGGTAGGCTTTGCCGTCATGCCGCTGTACGTCTCGGTAACGACGTAAACTTGGTTGCAGAGACCAGTATCGCAGAAAGCGTCGCACGTCAACGTGTACACCTCAGTGTGAGCACAGGTGTCGCAGCCGCACGAGTCACACCTTGGGGCTTCGACCTCGACAATGATGGGGTGGCCTGTTACTGCTGGTCTGTGGATAATGGGTGCGTTTCCGCCGATGCTGAGACCTGGGGTAGGCTCAAGGCCACCGCTGCCCATGGGGAAGCATTCCGTGATGGTGGCTGTTTGGTAGGCGAAGAGGACACCATCAATTAGGATTGACTGCGCCTTGGCGGCGGTCAAGAGGCCTGCCAGGGTGGCTAACTCGCGACGCATGGTTACTAAAAGGAGTGACTGAAGAGAATCTTGGAGAGCAAAAAGACATACTCGAGTAGGGAAGCTATAAAAGTAGAAAGGGTTGGCGTAATAATAACATAGCTAGGGGCTGAGTGGCACTCAAGGGATGCCCCAACGTTCCAACGCGCCGAGTCTAGGTCTTCCGCCATGCTTGAGTGGCTGGCTGGCAATCAATGTTTCTTATTGCGAGCTAGACAACTGAGACACTGTCCGACCAACACTGCCTGAGACGATAGGGCTGAGGCTCACCTTAAGAGCCTCTTCGTTTCTGACGTTCTAGATGCATGTTTAAATATGTTGGTCTCCTAGCTCTGCGCGCTAGCTGGAACTCGTTTTTACCGAATCTGTCTCACATCGGAAATAGCGCTACGTTCCAGGCCGTCGATCCGACGCTGTTGGGAGCATGTCTTGGTGCTGTTACCGAGATCATTGGCCTCCCTGCACTAGCAGTGTCAACATTACAGGAGATACAAGCCGCCGCATATTATAGAAGTTTGCGACGTTGAATTTTCCAGAACCGCTCAGCTATCTTGAGCAGTTCACTATCCATACTTGTACACTTGATTATCATTTATACTGGCGCTGTGAGACGATACTTGGTTCTCGCTGTTCTTGGGAACGTCGTCAATTTTGTCGGCGCTCTCAAGGATGCTGAATCTATTCTCGAGTCTTGGTGCATCACGTACCTCTCGACATATCTAGCCCCCGTGTCAGTCAAACCTGACGGTCCGGCTCTGAGCGGCGCATACACAGATGCATTGCTACCATCCCTCGCGCCTTTATCCTCGGCTTCATCTCGAGCTCCGCGTGAGATCTCCTTTGAAACTTCATCAATAATAGACCGACAACTTCCAGACTCGACGTTCATGTCCAGCACCAGCTTCGATACCATGCCTTTGTCAGTTGGTGAAACCTCAAGTTCACCTTCCAGCACCACGGCAGGTCTCAATTCAGGTGTTCGAAGCATCATCTTTCAAGTTGTACCCGATACAGACCTGAAAAGGAGAGACTTGTCAAAGAGGGCCCTCGGCGGCTTCGTGGGAGGCGGAGGTGCAGTTAACCCTGACATTTGCGATGACGCCATTGCCTTCAACCTGATCTCAGGACAGCTCCTTGACAACAACTTGCCTATCTATTACAGTGGTCAAGCTTTCAGTTCATTCCACGCTCAGGGGCAACCCCCAGATGACGCTGTGACGACGACCTTTCAGAATGTAGGGGGAAGACTGGCCTTCGTCAACGCCTCTCTGCCAAATGGCCAAGCAGGCTTCTGCCAGGATCCCACTACTGGACAAGTACACATCACCTTCTCTGACATGCCCGAGAATTGTACACCAGTCTCAATTTCTGTTTTTACAGGTAGGTTAGGGTGCTTTGGGCTTTTTATAATAGTGGCTCACATATAAAAATAGTCGACCAATGCCAGAACGGGGAACTTGATGCTAGAATCCCTTCCAGCGCTACAACCGTTGAGACTACCGAGTCCTCCATCGCCAAGAGCAGTGCTAGCGAGCCCCCAATCCTGACGGAAACCACACAGGCGATAGGGTCTTCAATGTCGATTGATTCTTCAGCTCTATCAACTTCCCTACTTGAAACCTTGACCCAAGCTTCGGCCACTTCCTTTATTGATACCACAGAGTCGGCAACGGAGCGAAATATCCCAACAAGTTCCAACAGTGACCTCTCCACCGCAGATTCTGTCCCGACAACATCAACGCTCCCAGAAGCTTCCTCTATTGAGACATTGCTAAGCGATTCATCCACTGAAACCTATTCGACCAGCAGCAAATTCTCGACTTCTGGCCTGTCTACTTCAGACTCTTCTGGAGAATTCACCGAGGCTTCCTCCTCCAGCGAGTTTTTTCTTGAATCGTTTTCAACACTAGAGATCACTTCCGCAGAGGTGTTCACAGATACAGAACTCTCCTCGTCCCTTGTTCCTTCTTCTGATACGACTTTCACGGAATCTTCGCCAACAACAGCCTCCTCGGATCCGACTATCGAGTACTCGACAGACCTCGTGGAGTCATCTTCCAGTGAGTCGACAGAGTCGACCGAGGCCGTCAGCTCTTCAAGCGATATCGACACCACTACTAGTGTTGATACAACGACTAGTATCGAAACTACTACTGAAATCGGTGTAACCACCACGACCGCCCCCGACATCCGAACGACAATCATTGAAGAGCCCTTCTAGATCGTGGTGCAGAATTTTCTGCAGTACGTGTTAATAACCGGGGTTTTTGCATAGTTGATTGTCTCTTTGGAAGACATCGTCGATGATAAACAGAAGGTGAATGATGGGTATTTTCGCAACACGACTCAAATTATTAGATTTCGCCGTTCAACAGTACACCTTCTCATTGTTTAGGACGACCCACAAGCATTTCCCCCAGGACTTGGACAGGAGACTCCTTTGACAACAACTGATAGGCTAATGCCGCCCATCTACTAAGAGGACGAGACGAAAATGCAAAGCGCGGACTTTGCATTCATCCTGCAAGCTTCTATGTACACCACGTACCCACAATACCCAGCCACCCGCAAGTCTACCGTCAAGAGACACGCCCTTACCAAGACGCATGCCCTCCATCAATAACAATATTATTCCCCGTCATGTAGCTGCTCGCATTGCTCAGCAAGAAGAGCGCGGCCCCCTTAAACTCTTGCGTCTCGGCCAGCCGTCCCATCATAATCTCCCTCTCCCACTCCTCCTTCAACCCAGGCACCTCTTTAAAGTTCTTTTGCACCATGGGGGTAAAGATGTGCCCAGGGCTGATGCAGTTGACTCTGATGCCGTCGGTTCCGTCCTTCTTGATGGGGCTTCACTCGATTGCCAGGTTTCATGCGAGCTGGATGACGGCCGCTTTAGATGAATTGTACACGGGAGATACCAAGCCTCTGTTGGCTTTGAGACCCGAAATGCTTGCGATCAAGCAGATACTGCCCCTGCGCTTGTACCTGAACATTTTCTTCGCTGCTGATTGGGCAGTCATGAGGACGCCTGTGTAGTTGATGTCGAGCATGTTGGTTACGTCTTTGGCTCGGTAGTCCACTGAGGGTGTGATCTGTTGAACGCCTGCTGCCTTGTTCCTGGTCCAGGTACTGGCCTTCTCCCTTGTTTCGTGGCATTTGATGTGTATCTGACGTAAATATTACCTACCCCCAAATGCAAAGTCTCACCAACAGGGGCTTGGTCAAGGGCTCGACGAAGGGGGGTGGGGGTAGACTTCTGAGCAGCCCAAAGGAAATAATACAGCCAAAACATAATTGATCCTATACCCAAGACTCAATGACACAATGACTAGCCACTATAGCTTACAACCGCAAAAGATGACGCCGCTATAACCTCAATAAAGCCTCATCTAATATGGATAAAAGGCACCATCTCTTCGCTCGTACGGATGCCAAGAACAAGAAGGAGTCAACATGAACAACCAGATCCATCCCCAACAGTCACCAACAGGGGCATACAAACATTCTTGGTGGACCAAAGCCAGTAACTATCACCCTATTAATATTGGCCTGGAGCTTTATTTCTGCTTTCAGCTTAGCCTTCTCATAGAAATTCTAGAAATCAGTATACTTTTGTAGCAGATGATGCACGCAAATAACATCAAGTGGACAACTAAAGTAGCCTCTTGGAGCCTACTCTAATAATAATATCCAGAACAATAAACTCGACCGATATCTCTTCCAGTATCCTATCACTACTCGACACTACTCACGTCTAAGGTATCAAACCAACCCACATCGAGACTCTATGTCTTGTTCGGCTCTGCAGCTGACCGCTCCCTCCTCAAAGCTTAGCCCATTTCGGCCAGGATGCTACTTGATCCCCTGTAACAAGCTTAGTTGAGATCTTGGCCTATCTATAACACCCAGCCCTGTTGCCTGTCATGAGCAATTTCGCCTATCCTCACTATTCTAGTAGTCTGCGACGTCAACTCTCTCAATACAGGACGATTTGCTTGTCAAGACCCTACAAACGAGTTGCCCCATCTCGATCCAGCTCAAAAAGCTCAACTGCCGAGTCTCAAGCATTGTGGCGTCTTCGAACATGCAGCTGCGTGGATTGGCATCAGTGGATGGTGCAGATATCGTAAAAGCGCCTCATTTCTACCCAGCCATTTTGTTGGGTGGCAAACAGCAGGTATAGCAATGAGCTTGCGCCATGTTTCATATGCGTATTCCCAGAGGCGCTTATACCAAGATTACCGTTGGTGGGTAGGGAGCCATGCATCAAGCAGGCTGTGGGAAAATTGTTGATTCTTTCCGTTGAAGGCTTTCCCGAAAGCCTCATTGCGCCAGTTTTTTCAGCTCTGCTTGGCACTAAAGACAATTGGTCCCCTGTTCCGGGAAGCAGAGTGATAATAGCACTGAGGCCTACTCGGTGTGATTCAAGTTGGGTCTACAAGGCGCTCAATCTGCACTTTTAATGCACACTGCTCGAATATATCTCACCGTCTTCTTGTCCCTGCCACCTGACAGTCTTCTAAGCGTGTCTCAGTTGACAGTAATGTCATATCCTTTAAGCTTTAATAAATGGACGTAGTTCCCTTAGCAAACACATTCTACATTCTAGTCCCTCCCAACATCTAACGCCCAGCATCATGGCTCGTCAACATACCCCTTTTGCTTTCTGGTACCTTGCCACCATTCTTTGGTTTGTCCTAGTACAGGCCAAGACTCAAAGTCCTGAGCGCCATTGCCTGGGTGGTGCTTTTGTCGGCATCGATCCAGCTTGCGATGCCAACAACTTTGATGGACTTCAAGGTCACCCAGCAAGTGAAATCCTCTATGAGATCATCATGCAAGCCGACCTACCCAACGACACCTTCTATCCCAATGAGTCACATGTAACATGTCTTTTCAAGGATGCCAAGTTCTTCCTCGACTTTGGAGTGGAAGCTGGGGCAAAAGGCGTCGGGGTCAGCTTCGACATTGACATACGCGTTCCAGGGAGTAAGTCTTGCCCGGTATTATCCATTGGATGACGGTCACTGATTAGTACGAGCACTTTGTGTCTTTCCGAAGGATGTTCCAAAGGGTGGGCTCACGCTTGGTGAGATACGGACGCTGTCGCGGGCTTTGATCGAGGATTGTGAGAAATGCGGCCGCATCACAAAGAACTACTTGTCAAAGAATGAATCTGATCTCGGTTGGCTCGACTTCAACTGGAAGAAGAGTGCAATTTGTCAAGATAACTGCATCGACCCTGAGAAAGATCTCAAAACGGCAAACACCACTTCAGCTGACAATGATAATGATGAAAATGGGGGCATGTCATCACACGGGCCAGCTGGTCTGAAACTGACGTCGGCAATTCTGTCTGGATTTTGGCTTCTGGCCCATTTCGCACTTTAGTTGGATACAAGTAGATCGACTCAAGACGGTCGGTTTGACAGCGGAGGGATGTGGTATGTTTGAGAAGTAGGCACGTGGCTCATTCTACAGCGAAAACAAAGCAGCATCAGTTGCAACCATCTTGCAGCCCTTTCGTGACCAAGTTGCTGCTTTTCCACGTATTTCACTCTCGTTTCATCATGTTTACTCCGATTATTGAAGAGTGTGAATGTCCATAATGTTCATGTCAACCCGAAAGGAATGCCGAGACTGGAAGTGCTCTTATCCATGTCATGCTCCTATCAGAGGAAGCTCAGCCAGCCACAGTTACGCTGTAATTACCTTTCCCCGCTCAGTGTCACGACTGCACCTCTGCATAGTTAGGCAGCAATATGACGGCTGGTTATCTGCTCAAGGGGTTTCTTTTCCGAGCCAGGAAACCCTACCCAAGTCATCTACTTCATACCATGGCAAAGCCGGGAAACAAGTTCTCATATTCGCGCCTGGGCGACCCCACTCGGGAGATTCGTCTCCTTGAGCTGCAGGCCGGACAGGACTCGGATCCGGTCAAATGCGACCTCGTAACATCCAATCTCGACGAACAAGATGTCGCTTACGAGGCCCTCTCTTATACCTGGGGCACCGATGATGCGTCTTGCTTGATGCTGTTAGATGGCGGGACCTTTGGGATCCGGCCGAACCTCGAAGCAGCCTTCCGGCGGCTGAGAAAGACCGACAAATCTCGAAGACTTTGGGTCGATGCCGTATGCATCAACCAGGATGACATAGAAGAGCGAAACGCGCAGGTGCGCAGTATGCTACGCATTTACAAGACGGCATCGCGCGTCCTGGTCTGGCTCGGCCCAGCCTCTGACCACAGCCACCTGGCCATGGCCCGTAGAGGCTTCATGCACAACTTCCACGCCATCAACGAGGAAATGTGGGATGAAGGCCTCTCGCCGAGCTCACCGCGGTACCTTGGCTTCGCTGATCTCACGAGCCGGCCCTGGTGGCGGCGTACCTGGGTCATCCAAGAGGTGGTTGTCTCCAAGGCCGCGACAGTTCTTTGTGGACCCGACGAGATCGAATGGGAGCAGTTGGCCTTCAACCTAGCCCAGCTCATCCAAATCATGAGCATGCTGGGCGAAAAGGCTCCCATGTCCATCTCGGATGAGACTGTTGCTATCGCGGCGTTTCGAATGCGGCACCACTCGGAAACCAACCCTTCTATGGGCCTGTTGGAGACGATGAACAAGTTTCGGTCGTGGCTTGCTACAGATCCTCGAGACAAAGTCTATGGACTGCTCGGGTTGGCAACTGATGATGCCGACGGAATATCAGTAAACTACAGCATGCCTGTCAATCAAGTTTACGAGAATGTGGCGCTGCACTCTCTCAAGGATTCGTACAAGGTCATGGGCTTGGCTGATCCATCGTCTAGACGCCAAGGTCTAGCATCCTGGGCCCCAGACTGGAGTACAGAGCTGCCATTCTACCCTTTCCGCATCTCGACCCTATTCGGTTCCCCTCAAGCAGTCTACAGCCCATCCACTAGCGCTGAACGGTCTTTCAAAGTCACAGAGGATGGCAAGTGCTTGACCGTGCAGGTCGAAATGCTAAGCCACGCAAGTCCTTGTGGTAGTGTCGTTGGCATCAGCAAGGAGGGCCTCCGGAGTGTGGAAAGCATCTTTGTGAATATGATGAGGCAGCTGAACTGGCCATTTTATCCAGACGAGGAGTCAACGCGCATCGCCTTCCGGCGGACAATCATCGTTGACACGCTTGACGACCACCGGATCAACCAGGATGAACTTGATCGATACTTTGCTTGGTTCGACCGTGTTGACGAGAAGGATCCAAAGCCTGTTAAAGAATTGGACGAGCAGAACACCGAGGTTGTCGAGGTCAGCGCCGCAGAGGCGGCGAGATTACTCCCAGGGCTTGTTGCCGACTCGGCTCATCGTCGTGACCTTCATCGCGATAAGACGGCTGAGAAGGACGATGAGGACTTCTTCAGGGCCATTGGGACTACGGTCAAGGGCAGGGTTATCTTCATCAATCTCAATGGCTTTGTTGGCTTGGGTCCCGAGGGGGCCCAGAATGGCGACCACGTGTGTATTCCTGTGGGCGGAGATATGCCTTGGCTGGTGCGACCCGTAGAGTCGGGGATGTATGAGTTTGTGGGTGAGTGTTATGTCCATGGGCTTATGGATGGTGATGTCGAAATGCCAGCAGACAGCCTGAGAGATATTTCTCTGATGTAGGTAGGCAAGCGAAAGGTCAGTAGGTTCTATCACTAGGTCCAGTGGGCGTGAAGCATTAGGGGAACCTTGTATATAATTACGAATCAAGCAGGCAAGCTCTTTTTCTTTCCCAATTCCAACCCCGTAGTCACGCACTCTTCCCCTCCTTACTAGAGGCCAAGGCTCAACAAGATAACCAGACCAGCAACGGTAAATGTAGTAATCAACAGCTCTCCCTGTCCATACGCTAGAGCCCCCCGACCTTCAGTAGTGGCATTCTGACACTCGATCGTCTCGTTATTAACGCCGCTGCAAGACTGGGGATTTCCTCCCTCCTGCTTCAAAGCTGAGATGACATCATCCTTTTCAATGTCGACCTCGTAGTCCTCCTCTTGAGGACACTCAATCTCCGCAACGACAGCGTACGCACCCTGATCGTACTCTGTGCAGTTGGTCGCAACACAGGTGGTAACGTTGTCGTAGAATGCCTGACTGACGCAGAGAGGGTGATTCACGGGTTTGGGAAAGTATTGGAAGTTTGCGTTGCAGCAGGTTCGGGCGCAAGTAGGCCAGGGGATACCAGAGGGGGTAAAGTTGAATTGTCCGTGAGCCATGGAATGGTCATGGCCTGTGCCACTGGTTTCATTGCTGTGATCACTGCTAGTGTCGTGGCCGTGGCCTTCATGGCGAGGAGATAATCCAAAAGCAGACGCCGGAGGGAGGACAAGGAGAGCGGCCATCAACTTCATGGTGATGTTGACTTGAGTGAGTAGACACAGTAAGTGAGATGACAATAGAGATGGTGTGATGAGTCTTTGGAATTACAACATCGGTAGCTCTTTTCAATTGAATTTTATGGTATTTCTTTTAACATGCTCATAGTTGCTCACACTACAAAACTGTTCGCTTCACGCAGTTGTGGCTTTGACTACATGTCTTGGACTGCGGAAAGGTTCCGTACGTTCTGGGGACTGCAATACGTAACAGCCTTGACAGTTGTTTTACTAGTCGAGACGGGCTCGGGTTTCGCTTGGATGCTAAGCTTGGTTAGGGACTTTGGGGACGGTCAAGACTATTTGATCAGAGGGTGGTGATGGCACAAAGCAGACTCACCCTTGCTGCATATCCCGCTCAAGATCGCCGGTTCTCCTGCAAGCATCCCAAATAACCTCAAAAGAGACAGTTCTGGATCTTGCAGCTTTAGCGGCTCAAGATAATGGTGTTGATCCTTGTTAATCCTCCCTCCTACAAACCGGCTTACAAGATCTACCACCACCTCTGACCATCACATCAGCCAAGCTGCACGTCTACGGTCCAGATTCGAGAAATGCCCCCCAAAAATGTAACCTCTTGCCTCAAAAGTTGCCTGATAGGTCGAGGTTATCATCAGTTTTTTCAGTGGCGCTTTATATGCGTGTGGGGAAACTTGCTCATGTTGACTCTTTGGAATCGTTCCATCGTCGAGCCGAGATTCCGGTAGCCAATCGCGTTATTGCCATTTCTTCTTATCGATGGCTCGGTAGCATCGAAAGAACCCGGTTCTCACCCTTTATAAGCATGCTGCGTCTCTCTTAATGTCCACACTGCCTCGTGTTGGTTTGTGATCTCTCAGTCTCTACTCCTGCAAGTTGTTTATTCCCCTGAAACCCCACTTGCGTGCAATAAAAGGGGTCTTTTATCTTTGACTTTCCGTCCGCTAGCATGAAGCGTCTTGCTCTTGCATGGCTGTTGGCCCAGCCCGTTCTTGGCGGCGGTGGGTTGGTTGGATATGGCATTTACCCATACGAGCCACCCTGCGCGTACGCCTGTCTCCGATCTCTGGGGAGCTTGATGCTCGAGTGCTCCAGTCAAGAGGAGATGCCAAGCGGAATGAGTCATGGTCCGGGCATGACTTCTCCAGAGTGTAGGGCCGATGACACGCCTTGGCTGACCACCCTTGCTTGGTGCATCAAGACGGAATGTGTCGAGTATCACGTCCCCGTCTCCAAGCTTGAGGGCTTTTGGGAGAAGGAATCTACTGAGAGTCCCTCTGTTTCTCCCAAATGGAGTTATTCAACCTCTTTGCAGAAAATATCGAAATCGCCGACGCAGCAACTCACACCTACCGACGAGTACCTCAACACAACCTCCATTGTTGACTCCTCAGTGTACCTAGCCCAGTACAATGCCCTAACCGCTGTCTATCGTGAAAACCTTGTTGAGGCAGGCTTTGGGCAAGTTCTTCAACAACAATCAGACCTCTCATTGCTAACTTGTTCGCGTAGCATCGCTATCCTGGTCGCTGGATTTGGCATTCCCATGGCCCTCACCTGGCTTGGCTATGTTCCATACATGTCAGGTCTCCTCGACAAGGTGAAGCCATACTTTGTGTACCAGGCCATTGTAGAAACATACCATGTCCGCCCGCTTCCTTACCTCCTCGGCAATGCTCCCACTATGGGTCAAGGCATTTACGTGCTAGTATTCTTCATCCTCAATCTCATCCTCACGGCCGTCAACTACAAAACACAGCAGCCCCATGCCTGGTATGCCACGCGAGCCAAGGGGATCACCACCTACATCTTTTACCGCACTGGAGTCTTTGCATTCGTCTTGCTCCCTCTCTTGATTCTCTTCTCGTCCAGGAACAACTTTCTGCTCTGGATGACAAACTGGTCTCACTCAACCTACATGCTGTTGCACCGCTGGGTAGCTCGCATGTTTGCCCTCCCAGCCCTCCTTCATACTCTTCTCGCCCTGCCTTTGTACAATCCCGCCGAAGCAAAGAAAGAGTACTGGATTGGCCTCGTTTGGGGATATGAGGTCTGGTTGGAAATTGCATGCGGCGTATGGTTCTTTGATCGTCTCGTGCGAGTGGGTCGCATCTTGAAGACGGGTCTACGTCGCTCCAAGGTTACTGATCTTGGTAATGGTTATGTCCGTGTGGATGTCCCTGGAATCCGATGGGCCTCTGAACCTGGTAACCATGTGTATGTTTACTTTCCAACACTCAACCCCTTACGTCCTTGGGAGAACCACCCTTTTTCTGCCCTGCCGACTGCCCTACTCTCACATTCAGACAGCGGCGTCAACTCGGAACACGACGACCATGTGGCTACACTGGATCACGTCGACGCTGAGAAGAATGGTTCGAAACAACAAGCCCGCGCTGCCAAAGTCGCGCACTCGACGGCTGGTCTGACGCTTCTGATCAAGAAGTCGATGGGAATGACCAAATATCTCAAGGCTCATGATAACCTACTCACTCTTCTCGACGGGCCGTATCCCAACACTCCCACCAAGGAGGTTCTACGCTGCGACCGCATTCTACTCATTGGAGGAGGCATCGGCATCACCAGTCTCCTCCCTTGGGTAACCCGCCACCGCAACGTCAAGCTCTTCTGGAGCATCAAGGAGACGGCGTCTTGTCTGATAGAGGCAGTCGAGGGGGCTCTGAGCGATATTGCGGAGAAGGACGTGAGGATTGGAGAGAGACTTGATATTTCCCAGATCTTGGCGGAAGAGGAAGCTGCTGGATGGAGCAGAGTGGGTGTCATAGCTTGTGTACCAGGAGGACTCTGCGATAACGTGAGAGCGGCGGTTACTACAGCAGCAAAGAAGGGAAGAGCTGTTTTTGAGCTCGAGGTGGATGCATATTCTTGGTAGAACCAGGTTTACTAAATAATACCAGGGACGTACTTAACAGGCATCTTTAAGTGCTCGCATCGAAACAGATTTCTACACAACCTTGAATGCTTCTTTCCTTCCTCCTATATCCCAGAGATCTTCGGGCTCAGTTAACCCACCAAGGGCCAGGCTGCAACTCCTATATCCCAGCAGTGCCACGCAACAATACTCATAAACCCACATAGCGAGCCATGACAAGCCATTCTCAAGACAGTCGTCAAGTTCCATCTCCCATTTATACCCGGGATAACTGCCCCGTCGGGTCACGACGGAATATCTGGCAGCAACCATCTTCGTCGAACCACCATTCGAGCATCCCTCCACAGCGAAGGGATTTCCAGGTAAGAAAATCTTCATCATCCGTAGGCTCAGACTCGATCGCACCCAGCCATGGGGCCGTTTTATCTTTTGTCACGTAAAAGCCCATCATCAGCATTGACATGTTATCAATCCTCATGCTCTCACCCGCGCAATCCAGCCGAAACTCGCCCGCGCATTCCTGGCTGCCATCCGCGTAGCGCACGAGGATACCGGTTATGGCCCAGTAGGGTGTGCCGAGTGGATTGAGCTTCACCCGGCAAGGGATGATTCTCACCACGTTTTCTAGGCTCACAGAGGAGTAATGGCAGTGTTTAGGGGCACCGTAGCGCAGGGAAGGACATGGCGGTACGTCATCCCCAGAGTAGAATAGATCACGGCCACTTAGGGCTTGAGCGACGAACTTTTCCATCCCGCGGTATGAGAGTTCGTAGTGTACCCGAAAGCGTTTGTCAGACACGTTGCATAGTTCTCCCCAATAGGATGGGTCGTCAAGACGCTCATTGTCGTCTTCTTCGCAGTGTCCGGCCACGACCATCTTTCCCCGGTTCGTCTGGAACTTTTCAAGTGTCAGAAGGTCATCATGGTGAGAGAACGGGTCATGCTTACCATGATTCCGGTACTGGACGAGTCGTCACCCATTCTAGTCCAGATCCCTGTGATACGCTCACCAGGAACCATGGGTATGTATATCCAGGTTGGGGGTTCTTCACACAGATCAAAGTCATTGTACGCGGCCAACTTCTCCCTCTTATAATGTGGGTATATGCCCCTGATGCCGCTTTCCCAGCAGATCGAGTATCCAGTTATGGTCGGGTCGTTGAATTCGACCGAAAATATCCGGTAGTAGGTACGAAACGGGTCACCGGTTCTCTTGGTCATCACATCGTTGGTCGAAGCCGAAAACATGGGCTCTTGGTAGGGGGGCATAGGCTTAGGCCATGTGACGATTTTCGGGTCAAAGCCGAGTCTCCCCGGTGCGTAAAGGAATCGTAACTTGAAGCCCTATGTGAATATATTAAGCATTGATAGCTAGGGCTGCCCAAAAGAAACTTACATCAGACCTGGCAATGAACCGCCTCTGGGTGATGGGGATGGTCTGCCACCATGCATCGTTCTTTGGTTTGCAGAGGAGAGCCGATAGCTTGAGCGAGTGTTCATAGCTGGCAAACACCACTTGCCTGATACCCAAGTGATCCTGCAAGACCTAGAGAAGCTCGGCCACTGGTGTTCTATCGGCGTCAAGAACCAAGACGCTCTGAGAGTCGCCGATGTTGGAAAGAGATTCGATATAGCGAATTCCATCAATGTAGGTGTAGCGAGCCCACACACTCAATGACACATCCAAATTGAAATCCAGTGCTTGCAGGTTACGGCCTTGCAACATCTGATGAGTGGCAATTGCAGCACATTCTCTAACAAGCTCCTCAGTGATGAGAAGACACACTTCGGCGGGTAGAAATGGGCACTCCATCTGCAACCTCCTACCCGCCGCGTCTCGGATCCTTGAAGCGCGTCTTGGGTCCTCGAATACGGTAGGCTCATAAGTGTACTCAGTAACACGAAGACCGTCTTCAGTGAGCGGCGGCGCGAATCTAAGACATCCAACGTGATAAGCGGGCAGCTGTTCATCCTCATCCTCATCATGAGGGCACGTGAGGTGACAAGCTTGAAGGACCAAGTGTAGGTCATCATAATGCGCGTTGTGCTCAAAAGGGAAACTTGACGTTAGTTTACCGTCTCCCGAATCTAATTCCCCGCAACGTTAACTCTGCCCGCCCTTCTTTAATTCCAGGATTACTTACCCGCTACCACCGTCTCGCCCACGCGGATGGGGAAGCGACATAGTCGGCATCTGTAAGAGACGCAAAAATTGTCTGGTTCACCTTTTGGCTCCTGAGCTGGATTCATGATGTCTAGTCTTGAGATGAGAGAAAAGAATGATGATGATGAGAAACAAAGTTTGTTCCCCTCTTCTGACGGCCAATGTTTTTGCTTTTGCTTCCTGAGTGAATCAGCTCCCTTCGTTATTACTCGGCCAACGTGCTAACCCCCTTTGTCTAGGGCGGTATTAAAGTGGGTTGAGGCATGCCAACGGCTCCCTTTTCTCCTGAGCCGAGGGAAGACATTTACAGAGAACATTCTTTCGAAGAAACACAAGGTTAGCCATTCACCTAATTGAAATTAAATTATTCTCTGTAAATACCGAGTAATTGAACCCATCTAATTTCTACCCAAGTATCTCTATGCCTATCGATCATGGTTGGACCTTTGTCTGCTTCTGCTCACAGTCTGGCCATTTGGAGCTGATCGCCGTTCTTGTCAAATGAAATCTTTTGTCCAGTAATCATTGACTGTTGCAGCGCCGCACCGATCCGTACTGCTGTGACTGCCGTCGTCAAATTAACAGGTACTGGCTTATCATCCAACACACAATCGGTGAACTCAATGGCCTCGGTCGTAAAGGCAGCGCGGAAACGACCCCAATAGTTCTGCGGTAGCTCATGTCGAATCCCCCCCGGCTCGTAGATCCGCACATGGTTATCGGTCGGAACGATGTTGACGGTCAGTTTGCCTTTGGTTCCAATAATCTCTGTTGAGTCTTCTTGGCCGGCTGCCATCATGCGGGACGCATATAGGTACGCGATCCGGCCGTCATAGAACTCAACCACACCAACAGCATTATCGCGATCATTATACTGTCGAAGATCTGGTTCAACAGCCGTGATGCCCACGGCGTGGACTGATCTAACCTTTGAGTCCTCACCAAAGAACCACAAGGCTAGATCGATGTCGTGAATGCTGCAATCCACAAATATGCCACCTGAGAATTGCGCATAGGCAACAAAGAAGCCTGAAGGGTCTAGAACATCGCAGGTCTGGCTTCGAAGGATAGATGGTCGTCCAATCAGTCCTGATTGCATCTTCTGGTAGGCATCGCGGTAGGAGGAATCGAAGCGGCGAGAAAAGCCACACATGACCTTTAGATCGGGACGGGCGGCGGCAGCGTCGACAACAGATTGAGACTAGAAGCGGCTGTTAGTATCTAGAGTTTCAGGTTGGTAGATCTTAGCTCACAACTTCAACCGTAGTCCCGAGAGGCTTCTCGCAGAGGACATGTTTGCCTGCAGCAATTGCAGCGTTCGCTTGCTTGGCATGAACTGCGGTGGCAGAGGCAACACAGATAGCATCCAGACCCTGGTGAGCTATCATGTCGTCATAGTTCTCGTAAACAGCTACACCATGGGGAGCTAGGTTCTCAGTCGCCCATTGACGCTCGGCCACGTCTGGACTGCTGACAGCCACAAGGGTGGCCCGGGGCACGTTCTGGTGAAAGTTGAGGGCATGTCGCTTGCCCATACGGCCGAGACCGGCGACTCCAACTTGCAGCTTTCGAGGGGGCATTGTGAATGTCGGAAGATGAAGAACTTGAGCAGTCCGCTTTCGATCAAAGGACATTCTATGGATTTAAATGGCTGCGATGGCAGATGGCCCGGTGGAAGGTCGGGTCCATTCATTGTTCACCAAATGTTTATGACCCTTCAACATCCTCCACTAGAGAAGCGGCTTGTCCAATTGCCAACGTGAAGTTTCCAAGGTCACCCCAATCGCGGCCCGCAGCTAGCCTCATGGCGGTGGCATTACTCTGGGGCACTGATTCGGGGGAAATTGCCCCGATTGCAGACTCGGTAAAACGCTACGAATAAAATTGCCCTAAGGAGTTTTGAAGATGGGCCGGCCCAGCCCCTTGCCCCTGAACAGCCCATGGCCAGCACCCACATTAAGATGGGTACAGATACACACAGGACTGATTTGACTGTAGCTCTCACCTTATTATTCCTGTTTTTCCTCGCTAGCCCACAAGCATCTGTAAACCCAGGCAAAATTGGTACATCGGCAACCACATCATGAATCCGCTGCAGCATCCCACCCCCAGGCTTTCTTCAAGTGTGCCTGTGCCGCGGCAGTGGGCCACGAGTGCTCAGCCTCGGCCAAGATCAACACGTCCAACAACGCCCTCTGATCCTTGGCCGTAGTGAATCGATCCCCGCACGCTGTAATCCCCATACACGCGGTAAACATTGCAGGCCGGGTAGCCTTGTTGGAAAGAGCAGTACCACAGAGCTCTCGGACTTGTGTCCGAATGTCATCCTGATCATTTGGTATTAGACTACGCCGAGGTGATGAGCAGAACCACTTACGTCGATCCTCTTCCGAGCTTGTCGAGCGGATGGCCCGATTCGTGGTGCTCTGTCATCGTGACACATGAGCAGAATCCTCGCAAAGATACTGTGTACAAGGCCAATTACTGTAGAGTTAGTGACTTTCCTTGATGGAAACGGTGTTGACATACCGACAGCATGGTTGAGATATGCGATGTACGGAAACACCTCGCCCACACTCTCATTGGGTTCACTATAGGCTATTGGCAACCATGACACTGGTCGAGCCCGCAACCAAGCCTGATCGTAATTGATCAAGTCCTGATACTCGTTCTTATTACGCCCACCAACTCCAAAACAGTAGTTTATGACCTCTGCGCAATGAATGATGATGCGATTTGCCCACGTATCTTCATCCGCGGGAGAAAATGATCGGTCGATGAATAGGTGGTCGAGCTTGATCTTGACGGGTCTCTGGCCGACAAAGCTCATGTAAATCTCTTGTCTAAGTCCAATCCAGAACGAAGCTTGGCGAAGACTACTTGGATACGTAGATGTATTGGGCGTGTTCATGAATAGCTGAATTCCTAGGAGGTGGCCTTCGTGGTCTGTGCCAATCAGGGGAACATCGAGTTCTTCAAGGGTCCGCAAGAGTATCGTCGCGGCCAACAAGTCGTCGTTTGTCAGCGCTGAAGAATCGGTCGAGACGGTCGTCAGATGCTTGAGGCATTCTTGGTGGTACCTGTCGGCGGCATAGGGATCGTATTGCGCGGTCAGACTGAGATGTCGAGAAGAGAGGGCAAAGATGGCGTTGAGAAGAGTTGGGCAAGTTGCGGCGCGTGAAGGAACGACGATAGCAAAGTGGCGCCTACAGTCGCAGAGATCAAACTCCAATAGTCAGCACGGATGGTATCTCGATATGAATGACCTTGCTTACCCAGGTGCACATGTAATCTCGGTAATACTCCATCAACCGGACTTCATGAGGTTTGGTAAGTGGAAAGACGCCACCGGCCTCGACGTTGGCCAGCCCCAGCAAGGAACTCTGTGGGACCGTTGTGAAACTGCAGTCGACTCCATGTCCTGGAACGTCATGCGAGACGGCAGCAGGGGGCAAACATGACTCTCTCGAACTGTTCACGAGCTCCGCATCATCGTCAGCCCCGACCTGGCCAGCACTTGGATCGAGATCCCCCGGCGAGTCAGCAAAAGATATCTCTTGATGGGCAATCTGCCACGGACTCTCGGACAAATACTGGGCCTCAACATCTTGCGTCTCGTCCACAAACCGTACTTTCGGGGTGGTTAGTAAACAATAGCTCCAAGGACCTGACCTTGACAACTTACACCGCCGCGGACACTGGACCCATGTCTGATCCTCCTTGGGTGACCTGTAAGAAATCTCAACTCAACATGACCTGTCTGAACGTGGGGGAGTGGGTCGGTCGTACTCGGTTGAATGCTTGAAGCGAAAAACGGGCGCTGTCGAGCAGACTTTGCCTGTCGAAGCGCACCGGCGACAGGCCCGGGATTGTTCGCCTTCTCCCCAGACGCACTTGAGATGCTGCGTCTTGCAGGCCTGCGATTGTCAGACTGGAGCCAACATAACCACCACACGTTCATCCACTGGACTGAATCATCACAGCCAGGGAGGGTCGAGGTCGTCGGTGGGGGGGAAACGGGTAAAGTTCCCGATGGACTCACTAGACAAGCTGCCGACATCTTTTTACCTCATTTACTCCAGGTATAACCTGAGGTCAGTCTTGACACAGGGCAGGTGGCCCCGACTATATCATATCTGCGTGGCGGCGTTGTCAGGAGACAAAGGCCCAAATATCGGTTCCAAGGTCCAAATTTTGCAAAAGAGGGGAAAAGGTCCCGATCCAAGAGGAATGTCCAAGCTCATAGCCCCGTGAAAAGGTAAACAATCCCGATAATTCTCCACTCACACGTCACCAAGGAAAACACCCCACAAACTGATGACTCGCGTAACCCCAAATTCTCAACCCCAGACCCCATGTTTTCCCCCATGGAACCGTGGAGAAGGAGGAGTAGTCTAATTCATGAGTCTCGATTGGCTGTTGAAACATAGTGTGCTCTGACTCGGGCGAAAGCCGTTGATCAGAGGGCATTGACTAAGGATCGAAACTATAAAAGACCTTGTTCTGGCCACATTCTGATGCATCATCTCTATAGCCTTGCACCTGCACATCTCCCCTGCTTCTTCCATTTTCTACGTCCTTCACCTCGCCAATCTCCATCATGGCCGACAAACTTGACTCAGTCAAGGGGAAGCGCGATGACTATGACATCGCAATGGAGGAGCATGTCAACATGAACATGGCCGTGGAGCCCTATGGCCCGTCAGGTAGGAAACTCGAAGTCTTGAACTTTCAGAGCTGACATTTTGTTGCAGGCTTCCATGGCCTCTTCTCCTCTCCCTATGTTGCCATGTGCGCTGCCTTCTCTGCCATCGGTGGCCTCCTATTCGGTTATGACCAAGGAGTAATCAGCGTCACGCTTGTCATGGACCATTTCCTCGACCGATTCCCCGAAGTCAGCGACGAAGCACCAGGCGCAGGCTTTAAGAAGGGCCTTATGACGGCTATGATCACATTAGGTGCTTTCATAGGAGCTATCAACCAGGGATGGATCGCCGACTGGATATCTCGCAAGCGGTCTCTTATAGTTGCTGTTGTTGTCTTTGTAATCGGTTCGGCCATTCAGACCGGTGCTATTGATTACACTATGCTTATCATCGGCCGGTTCATTGGCGGCATAGGTATTGGACAGTGAGTTCACAGCATATCCTTCCTCAACATCTACTGACTTGTTAGGCTCTCCATGGTTGTCCCACTATATATCTCTGAAATTTCGCCCCCAGAGATCCGGGGTTCTCTCCTTGTCTTCGAGGAGCTATCGATTGTGATCGGAATTGTTGTCGCATTTTGGATCACCTACGGAACCAAAGATATGACCAGTCACTGGTCGTGGCAGCTTCCATTCCTTTTGCAAATCCTCCCTGGCCTTCTTCTTGGATTCGGCGCAATCTTCCTGCCTTATTCGCCGCGCTGGCTCGCATCCAAAGACCGAGAAGACGAAGCCTTAAACAGCCTTGCCAAACTACGAGCCCTCCCCACAACCGACCCCCGAGTCCAGCGTGAATGGATGGATATTATCGCCGAGGCACGATTCCAGGCTGCAATCCTCCGAGAGAGGCACCCAAGACTCACTCAGCGCACCGACTATGCTAGCAAGATTCGACTAGAAATTGTTAGCTGGGCAGACTGCCTTAAACCTGGATGCTGGCGCCGGACGCTCGTTGGTGTCGGGATTATGTTTTTCCAACAATTCAGCGGAATCAATGCCTTGATTTATTACTCTCCCACGCTCTTTGGCACTATGGGCCTTGACTCTGACATGCAGCTTATCATGTCAGGTGTCCTTAATGTCACACAGCTGGTTGGTGTCTTCTCGAGCTTATGGACCCTTGATCGATTTGGTCGTCGAACTATCCTGCTTACTGGCAGCTTCCTGATGTTTGTCCCGCACCTTATTATTGCTGTCTTGGTGGGAATATATTCACACGACTGGCCAAGCTATACTGCCGAGGGCTGGACAAGTGTCACGTTCCTGCTCTTCTATATGCTTGCCTTTGGTGCCTCGTGGGGACCCGTCCCTTGGGCTATGCCAGCCGAGGTCTTCTCATCAAGCCTACGTGCCAAGGGTGTGGCCATCTCGACATGTTCAAACTGGATCAACAACTTCATTATCGGTCTCATCACACCTCCGCTCGTTCAAAAGACTGGCTTTGGAGCTTATGTTTTCTTCGCTGTGTTCTGCCTATTGTCTCTGGTTTGGGTTTGGTTCTGTGTGCCGGAGACCAATGGTAAGACTTTGGAAGAGATGGACGAGGTTTTTAATGATAGAAGCGGTATGGAAGATATTGCAAAGAAGGAGCGTACTCTTCGCGAGGTGTATGACGAGAAGGTAGCTCGAGACGCAGCTTGAATGCGACATTTCGGGCTATTCTTAGCTAGGCTTGATTGTGGAATACACTACAATCCTACCTCTTGAGGGTTAGCAATACACATCAACCCTTTACAATCCCATCAAGAACTAGGTTTTAGACTATCCTTACCACGATTGAACATTCCTTTCATACTCTGCTACAAGGGAGTTGTCTCTTGAACTTGAGAACAGATCAACGCCATGCCCGACATGTCCAAAGTCAGCCACCCAAGTATTGCCAATATTACCGGCCTTTCTTGCCCGATGCATATCCCTGGGGGGGTACACACGGTCTTGTGGCAGAGGATTCGATATAATGGAGGTACTCCCCTCCGCACACATATATCACCGGGATCGTCACGTTGATCGTAAGTGTCGAATTTGATGTGCATGGCAGCGATCGCAGCCGTTTGAGATATACCAGCGTCTAAGAGGATGGCTGCGGCTCTGCTTCCCTGCGGGCCTTGAAGCAAGGAAGACCGATCGGGAGAAAGCTGGATACCTAAGCAACGGTAATTGTTGGAAATTTTAATAAGAGAATACTTTCATGTCACACATGTGTAAGTGTCTAAAATTATGCAAAAACGCGATGAAAAGTCTCGCCAGAAGCCAAGACCAACCATCACGATGAGAAATTATTGATACTACAACTAATCAAATACATAGAAAACACCAAATAGTCGACCAAAGTCAAAAAGTCATCTCAAATCCAAATGAGCATGTAAAAATGTCCTTGAAGCTCCGGTCGACTTGAAGCTCTGCCACGCTCATCTGTGCACGCTATCCCATCACTTACTTGGGAGTAGACTCGAAGCAAGGACCACGGTAGTAAGTGCTGGTGTCCTTGTTACCGAGGATCAGGGTGGGGAAACCAAGAGGGCACTGAGCAGGAAGGCACGAGCCGGCCTTGGTCTTGGTGTAGTAGAGGTCACAGCTGAGGCTGCCGATGTTGACCTTGAAGAAGTCGCAGTTCTTGTCGGAGAAGCACTTCTCACAGCACTTCGTCAGGAACTTGTCAGCCTTCTCAAACAGGCCCTTGGTGAGGGTTTCCTTCCTGAGGGAGATGCTGTTGGGGATCTTGATGCTGCTTCCGGGCTGAACCCAGGCGGAGGGGTTGATGCAGGCGGGGGCAGTCTGGGTGGCGATGTCGGTCTGGGTCTCGGTCTTGGTAGCAGTCTCGGTCTCGGTCTTGGTCTCAGTGTTGGTCTGGGTGACGGCAGTGTGGACGGTGGTGGGAACGTGGTCGGTCTGAGTCTCGGTCTTGGTCTCGGTAATGGTGGTCTCGGGAGCCTGGACGGTCTTGCTGTTGGTGAACTTGGTCTCGGTGACGGTGCGGGTCACGGTGGCGGTGATCGAGTTGATCTCGTAGACGGTGATGGTGGTGGCACGCTTGGTGACGGTGGCGGTGGAGGTGGCATCAGGGGCACGGCCGCTGGTGACGGTCAGGAAGCAGCCTGGAAAAGTCAGTATGGTTGGATGCAGGGAGTGTTCAAGGATAAACTTACTGCAGTCGGTGGGAAGGGCCTCATCGCGGCGAGCTCGCTTGAAGGTGGGAGCGCAAGTAGGGGCGACAAAGTCAACAGTCTTCGTCTTGGACTCAGTCCTGTCATCATTAGCCAGAGTTCAACAGGTTTCTCTGCTCGACTTACTTAGTCTCAGTCTTGGTATCGGTCTGAGTAGACGTCTCAGTCTTGGACTCAATGATGTAGTCCGTCTCAGTGGAAGTATCCGTGACGGTCTCGGTGGTGATCTCAGTGTTGGTGTTGGTGAGAGTAATGGTGGGAGGAGTGATGCTGTCAAAGTTAGATGTGAACAAAGGTTCCGATCAAGTTAAAACTCACGCCGGGCCCTTCTTGGTGATGGTCTTGGTGGCCTTCGAAGTGACGGGGATGGGATCCAGAGTCTTGGTCACCGTGTTGGTAGGGTAGACAAACTCGGTGCGAGTGACAGTGCGAGGGGGAGCAAGGCACATGTCCTTCTGGAGATCCATGGCAGCTAGGCATTGTCAGCAAGTGAAGCAAAGCTCAAGATGCTTCAAGACCTACCAATCTTCTTCTTGCACGCGTTCTTGTCCTGCTTGGACATGGAATCGCAGGCCGCAGGTCGCTCACCGCACACAGGCGGGGAGACAGCCGAGGCGGCAGTCGCAAAGAGAACAACGAGAGTCTGGAACTTCATTTTGAATGATCGGACAGGCAAACAGGAGAGGAAGAGGCAGAAGAGATGATGGTGAAGAAGTGAGTGTGAGTGATGATTTCTATCTCTGTAGGTCGGAATACCCTCCTTTTATAATCCAAAATCAACCTCTTCGTGCTCCTTTTCTCTCTCGCCTCCTTTTGCCTCCTCTCGATATGGCGGCCGACCCAGAAGCCAGAATATTCAATAGTTACGCCTCAACTCCCTCTATTGCTTCTGTCCTCGCCATGCCTCCCCGGAGAAAGGTCACTGCCAAGACTCAAACTCTCGTGATATTTGTTGGCTGCCGTCCACAACTCACACTGCATGCGCAAGCTATTGTCAATAGCTCTCTGCCTCTTCTCACGCCGAGGCGCAACGGCAGTTGTGAAAAAGATGGTGTTCTCGACCCTGCCAAGACATCCACACGACGGTCAACGAGCCTGAAAACCAGGTTGTTGGATCTTGTATTGGTCAGACCCCATATTGTTGGCTTTTTGCACATTGGGTCGGGACCAGGTTGTGGGCGTTGCGTACTGGGTCTGATCAGGCTGTGGGCTTTTCGCATATTGGTCGAACCAAGCTGTTGGCTCTAAATTTTTGAGAGTTGTTGGTTCTAACGTTTCGTTTATCCCGGGGTCCATTTGGCGCACTATTCGTTTTTAGACATGCTTAAATGCAGCAGGCTCCGTGTTGTCAGCCAGCCCCAGAGCGCCACGGACCCAGTCGACGAGGTTGGAAACTCCATACTGCCCCAGTTCGGCGGTCGGAAAAGTCGATCACTTGAGGATCATCGTGAAGCTGCTGGATACACGTTGCAGAGTTGAGAGCATAGTTCCAAAGACTATAGTCTAGATCGCCTGATATGAAGTGATCTTTCGTTTCGATGCTGTGCTTGTCCTTCTTGGGCCAATATGGTCCTGACTCCGAAGCTAACGCCTTCGCCGACATGGCCACGAGTCACGGACTCACGGAGACATTCTGTTGTTCCATCTCGCGACCGCCACGTTCCGTTCTGAGTGCAGCTGCCGAACGGCATCAACGCCCTGTTAATCTCCAAAGACGGCTGAATCATGTAAAGAAGCAATAAATACACATTTCCCCTGAATTGAGGCTGACATGTCAACAATACCTACGCCCAGATATAACCACCAACATCTACCGACAAACCCCCTGAGACCAAGCCTGAATAGACTTCTTGGCTGTCAGCTCGGCGACCGTTTCGGCTTCCATTGACATTCCCCTTTTATTCCCATTCTCGTGAGCCACCCGACAAGCCGGGACGGAGCCCCAGCCTTATTACGTACAAGCTTACTCTGTAGGGTCAGCCTCTAAAACGCTAGTGTTACGCCACGGGCTGCACATGAGATCAATATTGGCACAGGGTCAAGTAGATTATCTCCGAGGGCTCTATTGAACTACCCTAAAGAACTCCGAGCGCCTGTTTCCCTGAAGTTTCCCATGGCGGTGTCTCGACAAACTTGAGAATAGACATACATCCTGAAGTAATTCCGAGAACAACTGTTGATCCCACGAATAGTGCTGTTTTACAGTTTCGAGATGGAGGCTGAGGTCGATAGCTGGGTGGCAACCAGATAAAAGGCCTCCCCTTCCACGTAATCCATGCAAGATTTCTTGTTAGCCCATATCCCTCAAAGTCTCGATGAGGCTCTGGCTCCTCGGGATCATAACAGTTCAGTGGCGGAACCTCGATGTACCCCTGCCCTGTGGTTAGGCGGGAGCCAGCTGCGTCGAACTCTATGTAGTCAAGGGGGTTGTTGACTCGTATGATTCCGAGAAAATCTCCAGTGTTGATGTCCCAGAACCTCACCTCTGGTAATATTCTCGATGACGCAGCCAGAATGAAATCACAAAGTGAATATGTGACGCCGATACCACGCCCTAGAAGCACATTACGCAGTTCCTTCTCTTTGATACACCCAGATGTCAAGTCCAGGACCATCACCCCGCCATACGTGTCTACTGATGCGAAAATTTTGCCATCTGACGAAAATAAACGGGCTCCGTCAAACATTTCATCAGACGCCAGCGCATGCTGCTGCCGCATTTCCCTTGCCTGGAGGCTCCAAATGTTGAGATTGGTCGCAGACAAGAAGGCAACATTGTCGCCATCAGGAGAGAATACCGTATCCCGTTGAACCCGATGATTTTTGTCGTAAAGACGATCAACAGAAATTTGCTTCCCCGAGATAGAATCATGACAATTGACAGTATCCACGGGGGAAACTGACCACACGAGGTTTTCTTGCACCTGGGAGAAAGACACTCCACGGATTACTTCGTCGGATTCAATTGCCTTGATATTCTGTGCAGTGTTGAGATCCCATATATCAATGCGGTCGGCTTTTGAGATCGAGGCGGCCTGCTTTCTGTCTCGTGACAACGCAAGCTGCTGGATAGGGGCTTGATAGCCTTCCAAGCCAACTGCATCATGTTTGACGGTCGGGTCCCAGAGCAGTATCATGCTTGTTGTTGATGCTGCGAGTAAGCGGCCATCAGAGGAGAATGCCAACTTGTTGAGATTGTCGTATTTGTGCGTGAATCGGTTCACCTCATTTCCTGTAGCAAGGTGCCAGAGACGTATCGTTTTGTCGCGTGAGGCCGATGCAACATGTCGACCATCTGATGTGAATGCAATCGCCATGACCCAACCAGTGTGGTCCCCAAGTCTTCGAAATACCCCGCCAGTCCTGGCATGGTTCAACACAATCCGACCCAGCTGGGTAGCGGCAATCAGTTTGCTATCCGGTGAGAAGCAAACGTGCCCGACTTCTGTATTGTCTAGGAAATGCTCCGTCTTTTCGCCTGAATCAATGTTCCACAGCTGTAGTGCGTGGCCCCGTGTGACAGCAAGCAGTTGGCCGTCTGGAGACAATGCAATTCGGGGCGATCCTGTTAGTTCTCCCTCTGCCCCGTAGAATCGCTGAGGCATCCTGTCTTTTCGGCAATCAAGGACAACTGCTGGGCTGTTGCGTAAGGCGCATGCGGCCTGCTTTCCATCTGGGGACAAGGCAAGACTTTCTATGGATTTCGCAAATTGGTATTGTAGGCTCCCTACTTGAGAGCCCCAAAACAGAATGGTCCGATCTCTGTTTGTAGACAGGGAGCGTTCTCCATCCCAAGAGAAGAGCATATTATGCCCTCCGTCGGCTTTGAGGCTATCAATCTGCTTCCCTGTCATCGAATCCCAGACTTGAACAACCCCACCCGGGGAAACTGTCTGGAGGCCCCTGCTATCCGGTAAGAAGCACATCGCACTCCTCCTGTCCGATGAGGTTTCAATCACACGTATGCTCGCATCCCAGCTCTTGGGAACTACAGGCAGCTGTGTTATCCACCCGGGTCTAAATTTCCAGAAAGCTGTTCTGACGATGCTCTCACTTGGCGCGAATACGAGGCCCGAGGCATATATCTGGAGTGGATACTTGTCGATGATGTTGTCTGATCTAGCGATGAACCGGGCTGCATCCCGTAGGAAGCTGGATATCTCCGCTCCGTGGTTTGGCTAAGGGACTTAGGTCAGTCGTCGAAAGCTGAAGAAGCAGATGTAACTCACATCGACAAGGAGCTGCAGAGCGGCTAACATCGAGCTACATTTATGAGCCTCTCCCAGAAGAGCGAGAGCCTCAAGCCAAAATAAGAAGTAGGTTTTTAGAAAACTGAAGGCCTGATGGGAGTCGGTGATCTTCAAACAACTTCCCTCGAGGTGATGAGTCCAGTAAAGGCATGCATACCGAACATGGCCTGGAAGCCTCAAGTGTACATCTCCTTGTTCAATATCTGTACGCCGGGTCCCTGGCCACCCCAGGTTACAGATGTCCTGTTTCAAATGACCTCCAGAGCATAACAGGTCCAGGCATTTGGTTGCGATTCTCTTGTGCATCTTTTGCTCATCGACCCAAAAAGGGTTGGTATCATGCAGTTCTTTGTCGACGAGAAAATCGTGGAAAGACAAATGTAGCATTCTGACTGGCTCCTGAGAAGAATTTGGGACGCTCAAGACGGAATGTAGGTGCCGAAGAATTCCATGTATGGCGGGTTCGGGAATTTCAACAAGGCAAGAAAGAATTGAGATGGACAGGGGCTCGGCCAAGAGAATTATGGCGCCTACCACGTCTCGGAAATCTCTCAGAAGATTTTCTCTGGCTCGGCCAGTTCGACCAACAAGTAGTTGGTCAAGAGTTGGGCGGTATGTTGTGTCGAGTTTTTGCATCTCGGAATCCTGAGCCAAAGACTTGTACCTGAGAACCTTGTCGAGTTGAGCCATAGGGTCGTACAAGGGGTCTTGAATGAATCGGCAAATTGTAGCAGCGAAAATGAAGAGCGGAATGGCCATTTGGATAAGAGCATCAGTTGCATTTGTACCCGGCCATTCAGGCCCAAGTTGACCCCTGGGATCCAACTGGCCATTGTATTCGAGCCTGGCCTGCTCAAGTTGATGATGAAAGAACTCGGAGATGTCGTGTTCAATGATAGGCTTCGGAATCTCATGCAAGACGAGATCTCTGTACCTGCCCTTGATGCTGTTGAAGCCAAGACGAATAGGGAGCTCAGGCCGACTTGTGACAAAGACTTTCAGCTTGATCCTGTTGAGAGACTTGAGGCGTGTCAAAATGTTGATGATGAGCCGGACATCGCTATCCCGGTCACACTCGTCGAGTGCGTCGATGACAAGAACGAGGACCCTCGAATAAGAGATATCGCGATCCAACTCTTGCAGGGGACCCAGGATCAGTTTTTCGAATTGCTCCTGGATGAACTTGTTTGGGAGATCTGGCTCATCGTCAATCGCTTTGATGGTCAATGGTCCAATTTCAGGTAGTCGGGTCATGAGCTGAGCGGCAATAGTTGTGAACAGGCGAGACGCATTGCCTCGATCTCGCTCACCTCTTTTGAAGAAGAAGCTCGCGCCGAGCATATTCTTCTGGGCAAAAGAATGAGAAATCGTCCTTGAGATGGTGGACTTGCCTGTCCCTGCCATGCCATTGAGCCAGAATATGGTGTCACTGTGAGGGTCCTCCGCCCATGCGGCAATGGTTTGTCGAAGCTCGACGCGAGTGTTGGGAAGGCATTTGGGGTCATGCTCGTTCGTCTGGGAATCAAAGGCGGCGCCTTTCGCCACGGGAATCCTGGACATGTCAAGAGTGCGGCTGATGTGTTGGACACCAGAGCTGATGCGTTTGACATTGGAGCTAAGGACTATGTGAGTATGTATTTATTTGCATAAAAGCAGACGACTATCAGTCGAGGAAAGTATGCGTACTGAGTTTCAATGTTAAGCGCTGTGTTATCAACCATCAAAGCTGCCGAGATAGTATCCTGATTCCTATCGAGGCTCTGGACGATACTCTCAATCTCGGAGCTTTCAAACGGCCATTTCAAGGAACGAATCCCAAAGCGGCTCATAACCTTCCGGGTCCGTCCATGTTTGCGCTCCAGCTCATCGATCAGTCGTTGAAGTTGAACTGAAGCCCCAGCAAGTGCGGCTTCCAGTTCTTCCGTCGTCTGAAGCTTGTTGCCATCGGGGCCTTTCACAAGTCTCTCTGTACCGCGGAGGACAGTAGTGAGGCTGTCGAGTTCACTCTGTAGGCACTCGATGTCGGATCTAGCGTTCTTAACAGCCTTGAAATAGTCGGTACACAAGGACGCGACTTTGGCCGACATGTCGACGACGGCGATGACGCTGGCAGCGGCCCCGAGGCCCTCCATGGTGATAGATGGATGGAAATTGCGACAGTATAATGAGGATGGAAGAGCTGAATCAATGAGGGGTTTAGCTCACAGCCTGGTGAGGTTGAAAAGCACAGCCTGATGTGAGGCTGACTCTGCAAGCCACCAACTGCACTTTGCCCCTCTAGGGTATGTCTCGACATGGGTGTGGTGTACTCGAGGCTTCATTCAATAACAGGAAGAGCGGATGATTTCTCTTAGCTTACTAGTTGAATAAGCTACCTACCTAGGAATATACTGGGAAGATATTATAAGATGAGTAGTCTCTGAGATATCCTGAAGATGCAAACACCTGTATCACACGGCTGTCCACTTGGATTAGGTACTTAATGATCATCGTTCCTCATTGCTAACAGAGCGGATGTGTGAGCTGATCTGGAATCAAGCGTGTCTAGCTTGAGGGTTTAAAATGGCAAGTCATTGAGCAATTACGCTGGGATGACTGGCTGCGAGAACTCAGTAAAGGGAACCTATTTATATATGTGGTTGAATGTGAAAGGTATCCATCCGCTGTTAGTACGGCGCCGCTAACGACCGGAACTGGGCATCAGCAAACCCGCTCTGCAAACCCATGCCACGACGGAACCCTTATCCGAGAACCGAGATGCACGGTTCAAGAGGTCATGAGAGAACCATGTGCTTCTCAGGAACGAACCCTCTTCCCCTTCAACGCCCATGACATGGGGGCATTGCTGATGTGCTGTCCATCGAGTGTTAGCGTCTCACGCAGTAATCCTGACTGCATATGCCTCCCCATGCAACCAACTTCAGCTCGTTGTTTACCCTGCCTTATCGATTGGTCCCAAGTTAAAATAAACAAGCCAAGAAAAACTTCCAAGACGGAGCTTCCTGTTCAAAAAAGAGGGTTTTTTTTTAACTTCCCGGCAGGCCCGACGTTGGATCCCGAAGGGAGGATGCAAACTCAAATGCCCCTTCTTGCCAAGGACCCTGCCCGCTGCTCACAATCTGGAGAGGCCGAGCGAGACGCCAAGCAGACAGAGAGGCAGACCCTTGATGCAGCAGTGTCGAGTTTTACTCAGCCATCCTGACGCGCAATCACCAGTCCACTGCCGAGATTTGTCCCCATCGAATCATGCCGCTCGTCCAGGGGGCACCCTCCCCATTTCAGGTGGGGTTCCCAAGACTTTACACAGCCCGAAGCTGGAGCCCGTAATTACAGAGGTCGACTCTTGGCAATTGTTATTCGCGAGGCCGTAAACAATAACTCTGGCGGGTGCCGTATTAACCGATCTCAGATCTCGGGCCTGCCAGAGGTCCCTTACAAGGCACAAGCCCCCGTTCGACTGAGGCTGGGATGGATATGCCGGTTGATTAATTCCCGTCAGCCACTTTCCACACAGTCGTCTCCCGCGTAAAGTTGACCCTTCACGTGTAACATTGCCAAGCCACGGTTAAGTCGGCGCTCCTGCTGGGTCGTCGTTGATTGCGCCAGGGTCAACAGCCAAGATACGGGTACAGGTCATCAGAAGACCCCTTGTTTGTCACGCTGTACATTGACCCAAGTCACGCCGAGACAAGCAGCAGCACGGCAAGAGTATATCTAGCCCTCTTTGCTCAGTATTCCCCCTCTGACCTTGAAAAAACATCGCATCTTTTTCGCGTCAAACCGTTTCACCATGTCAGCCCCATACGATCCGAACCAGCCTCAAGGGTGAATAGCCTCAATATGGCACTAGATAAATACAGCTACTGACGTTTTTTTTTTTTACTAGCTACTATCCCCCGCAAGGCTATCCTCCTCCTGGACAGGGCTACCCGCCCCCGCAGCCCGTACGTCTGCCAGAGTGATGTGATCCTTCTGACCGGTCACTAACAAAACACCAGATGCAATACCAGCAGGCCCCGCCCCCTCAGCAAGAGGAGAAGAGCCACGGCTGTCTATACGGCTGGTAAGATAGCCTCTCATAGCATGATACCTGGATATGCTAACGTCATCTAGCATCGCCACCCTCTGCTGTTGTTGGCTCTGCGGAGAGACGTGTGAATGCTGTCTCGAGTGCTTCGACTGCTGTTGTTAATTGATCCGGAACCCTCACAAGCATCTAACCTTGCTTCCATTTTTCAGCGCGCAACACGGATATTTCTTTGAGTCAAACGGGACGGGATATCGGTTCATACCAAAGGACCAGGAAATCTTCATTCATCGGGTAGCGAATCAGCCTGTGCAAATACCATGAATTCAAACCAGCAAGAACGTCAATTCATATTTTAAACTAGTCTCAATCTTGTCCGTATCTTGCGCCTACATGATATTTGGTGGACCCCCGACCCTACATGCACGACAGTTTGGGTTGGTGATACACTGAAAGTACCTGCATTTGTGAGCCTTCTGTGAAGCATCGCTAAATGATGGTGACTTACTCGTCGCTCTCCTTGTCCTTGATCTTGGTGCAGTCGCAGTAGCTAGGACATGTAGGCGTAGGACTGGGCGATGAGGATGTCGACGTGAGCCCGGGTTCTCTGCATGGGCGGCAGTTGGGGTTTGTGATGCATTGAAACCACCTGATAATGTCAGCTGAATATTCTCTCCACTTATTCTGGTGTTGTAGAGTGTATCAATTGCGGGGGAGATATCAAGGCGATGCATGATATGAGAGTTCAACACCTACTCGTCGCTTTCCTTGTCCTTTATCCTAGAGCAATCACACTCTGCCGGACATTCTACCTTGCTCGTCGTAGTAGCGTCGACGACGACGATCACCCTGATCTTACCTTCGGATATCGTCTCCGTGTAGGTGCCCGCTGGCATGGTTTGGTAGTTGGTCGTCGTCGTCACCAAGACGGCTGGATGTGTCACCACATCCTCGCCAAAATCTCTGGGCATCTTCGGGATATCCCCAGGCTCCCTCTGTTGGAGCTTCCTGTCATCATTCTGAGGAGCGGCTTGCGATAGAGCCGTAAAAAGGAAAAGCGTTGCAAGTTGGTGGACATAATACATCGTCGTAGAAGTCTTCTGAAGGGTAAGGTAATGATCGTCTTTGCCGCTGGATCGCTCAAAGTAGCTGTTCCTGTTAAAGCACAGTCGAGTCCGATGTCTCTGCGCAGTGACTAGATATCCAGTCGTCCGGCTCTGGGTTTATGTAGTTGCCATTCCTGGCCAGTTGCTCTCACACAAACCGTCTCATCCGGTCTGTTTCCTCGCCCACGACAGCTCTTCACTCACACGATCTCGCGGTAACAGTGAAGAGCCGTCGTAGCAAACAGACTTCCACGGTGCGTGTTTGTGGTTGCCGGATCAGGAAGCACCCTGTGGTCGCTAGGCAACGATAGAAAGTGTCACATCTCGGCGAGATGTAAACGTCCAAGGGCACGTGAATAGCTTCTCTATGCCAACTCATCTACCATCAAGCGATACTCCTGATGGTGATAGAGGCAAACAGCGGCTCGGAGTGGGCCGGAAAACAAGGATCGTGGCGAGGAGGTTGCACAGCTAGACGACGCCCAGCGCATTGAAGGCAGTCCGAGGACATCATGAGACCTGAGGAGGTGAGGTGAACATAGAGGCACGAACAGGAAAACAACCGACTATGACAGTGACATGCTTGACAGAAGCAGGATCGTCCCAAATGGGAGCCGAACCTACATCATCTAGCATGAGACCCGCAAGCTCCAGTGTCGAATGCGCGATTGTCACCCTTGAGCCTCAGCGTCGAACACGCCTCCATCTCGCCAACACGACTCTCATGCAAGGTCCGTACAACCGCTAAGTTTTACAACACGCCGCGCGTCCTAGATCCTGTCGTACAACACCGTTGTCGTCGAGACAGGCCAGGAACAACACCCATTGCCCCAGGTCACCAGGAACCAAGAGCTCATGCCAGTAACGAGCGTTGGCCGATCAAGCCAAACGCAACATATGTCAAATAAGGCATAATTGCGATTGGGCATCACGCAGAGGATAACACAAATGTCTCAGTCCCAAGCGAATGGTGACGGGAACCAGTGTAATAGAAACGCAACGTAAGGCAAACCCGCTGAAACAAGAACGCTTGCGTCATATTAAGCAAGGAATTAGGGTATATACTCTATCCATATCCAAACCTATGCCGCTTTTACTGTTGTCGTGCCTTTAGATCCACGACCACCTGGCAGCCTCCGCACCACCCACGCCTTGACTCGAGCCAGGCCGCTGTAGAACCGAGCATCTACATCGACACCCCACGCTTCCAACGCCGAAAGGACTCCGTACAACCCGATCCATAATAGTACAATGGCGTCCACGATGTGGACGAACCACCAGAAGTGCTGAGTGCCCAGGGGGCACGTGGCGTACTCGAACTTCCACTCCCAGGTTTCCTGATCAAACCAGAGGCTCAGGAGACCGGCATTGCCTCCAAAGTCTCCCATCATGCTCCTCACCGTGACCTCACGTCGTCCAGGGATGCCTGGGGTGCCGGGGATCTTTTGTTCCTGGGCCTCTTCCCACCGGACCGTCTGCCACTGTCGTTCTGACGCATCAGTGCCGTTGGTCTGGTTGATGAAGTGATACGTGTCGCAGCCAGCGTGGTCATGGCCATTGAGCATCAAGCCCGGACGACCATATCCACCACCAGCAGCGTTCTCCTTTCCGCTCATTCCCCACATTCCCTCGAGGAAGCCCTTACTGGCATCAGCGCTGAGCTGGTTCTGCTCCTTGAGACCTCCACCGTCTGCTGCGGTGTGGAAAGAAAAGAAAGGAGAATCCACACAGATGCCCGCCGGCTTGTAGAGGGGAATGTGCGTGAGAATGAGGGTAAAGTGGCCCTTGTGATTAACAGAGTTTGCGGTTCCAATGACGTCGTTGATAAAGGCATAGGTAGCATCCTGGAGGGGACCTGACTTGGCCGGAGTGTCCAAGTTCATGTCGTTGACCACAATAATGCGTAGCTCGGGAGGGATACGGTCCGAGTTGGGGTTATCGGTTCCATGCCACATGGTAGCCTTCCTCTCAGGATCCGTAATGGGAAGCTCGAAACGAAGTTCGTAGTTTGCTTTTCCAAAAACTCGTTCGAAGCGCTCCAGTCGTTCCTCGGTCAAGTCTCCCGCGTATCCAATATCATGGTTCCCTGCCACGTTCAATATCCGCTTCGTCCACACCTTTTCTCCCTCGCTACCATCCAAAAGCCCTGACAGGGTGTAATCGGTGCTCGGGTAACGCGCGATGTCGTCAGGTACCCTTTCGGTGCCACGGAATGTCCTGTTCCAGAACCGTCGACCTCGCTTCTCAAACTCGGCATCGTCGATCCACTGACTTCCAACGAGGTCGCCCAGCACGCTCACGTGCGTGGGATTGGACCACCAGTTGACCTGGCGGTAGATGTGCGCCAGGTAAAAGTCATTGCCCCAAAGATCGAACCGCTTGCGCTGAGACTCGACAAAGTAGGGGATATCCTCCATGAAAAGATCGACCGTATCGTGCAATATCTTTCGAACTCGCTCTCGGAAGCACCAGTGCTTGGTCTGAAAGGTCACATGCTTGTAGATTTGCTTGACGTGAGGGAACGTTCCCAGGTAGTTGGTGATGATCGAGGTATCGCCCTCAAGTTGAGGATCGCCCAGCGCAAGCAGTCGGAAAGGGGCGAGTTTCGCACGGTCGTCAGAACTAGGTTTCGAAGGCCAGTGAAACTTCTTTGTTAACTCAAACGCCTCCTTGCTGTCTTTCGACTCGACAGGAAATGCGCATCCCTGAATGACTGGGAAAAGATACAGGTAGACGGTGATTGCTACCGCCAGCGGCACCACAAAGCGTAGGCCATGGCGAAGGTAAGCCACGACAATCATGTAGCCAACGTCATACGAGAGCCACGTTGAAAACGGTTTTCAGAGGCAACGAGGCGTTGAATGCGACGGCGCAAAGACACGAAGAGAACAATAAAGGAGTGAAGTGGTCTTCAAGGTGTTGCCAAGAATAGCAGGCGTGGAAGGGTTCTGGCGGGCGACACGTGAAACTATTTTGGGCTTAGTCAGACGACGTCCCACCTCAAGATGGTCCAGACCAGAACCCCTTTTTTGCCCACGACTAAGGAGTAAGTTAAGTCGGGGTATTGTGAACCCCCCTTGGTTGTTGGACCCCCTGTTTTTTTGGAGCAGGATAAGGTCCGCCGATTGGATTGGATCAGAAGAATAAAAAATCGAGGTTCAACAGCCAAACAAATCAACAGGGGGTCCAGAAACAAGGGGGTTCACAATACCCCTACTTAACTTACGGGGAGGCCCTTTATTAGTCGGTCGACTCATGCCAAGATCACATGATTGGAGGAGATGGGGACGGTCTTTGTTTGGTCTTTGGAATGCGACACCGCCGCGTGTTGATTGCGACGCTGAAGTACTCTAATTCTCTAGCCGGTCCTTTCGCGACTCTATGCGCTAACTTGTGATGCAAATGACTCGAGATCGCAACTGAATCCTAGTCAGGAGGGGTGCTCCTCTAGTTGAGAGGCTCTATTTTGCCCTCAACTATGGCTGCTCCGAAAACTTACTGTGCCGCCTCATCGCTTGCCGGGACAATCTCGATGATCGGAACGTGGGATCACCAATGGATTTGAGGCGCAAACGTAAACCGATCCCGAGGGTCCATGGATTGTTTCGGCAAGTGGGTGGTGATGACTTGTCCCTTTGCTCAGTAGTTTCACTGCTGCTCATACAGCTCCTCATCCTCTCTAGGCCAGTCGACTTCAAACACGGGGTCTTCGTCTTCGTCATCCACCACCGCAAAGGCAATCAGACTATTGTTCTTCAGTCCCAGCTTGTTCGGTGTGTCCCCATTCCCGATCCTGAGCTTCTTCCATCCCGCAGTGGGGTCGTTGGCATTCTTGAGCGCGCCATAGGCGAGTATTGTGCCTTCGATGACGGACGTCGTCTTCGGGGGCGCGATTGACGTGGTCAGTCCGTTGGGGTATCTCTCGGTCAGGACATCGAGGAGCTGGTTGGTGACGTTGGAGAAGGGCTCAAGGGAGTCGACAAAGAGGTAGATGGTATGGATGCCGTGCTTGAAGCGCACCGAGATGTGGGCGTCACCGATCTCCTCAGGCTCCTATCAAGGGTTAGCTTTCGAATAGATCGACAAAAGTATCGGATGGGCGAGGGATTCCCACCATCTTGTCGATCTGTGAAAAGAGTAACCTGGTATCGTCGGTCTGGAGGATGCCGCCGCTTCGTCTTGGTTCTGGTGAGGGGCATTGTCGTGAACTGTTTGCGCGAGGTCACGTGCCCACGCGTAGAGTGAGGGTCTTTCAATGGATGTGCTGCCTGATGCACAGTGACAACAGAGCCTCAACAAGGATCATGATTGCATGTATATCGTAATCCTAGACATTTAAATGACGAAAAGTGATCGATTGCGTGTCAATCGCTGGAGAGCATATGCCTTTGCTACGTCATCTCATCCAGGGTCTTTGACAGCAAAGCATGACAGCTGATGGCGACACTTGCAAGGACAGCACTGGTTGAGACGTGAGCTTTGGGTGGGGGCGCATAGAAAGAAGAGAAATGGAAGCAATAGAAATCTAACATGCGTCGTCCAGTCAAAGCAATTGACCCCTTTGACTTGTGATTGTAACGTCCTGAGCATGAACCGTCTGCAGCCAAGAGCCCAGCCGTGCAAAATACCGTGTCTCCCATTACACACACTGTAAAAAAGAGCCTCTTCTCATCCGATGGAGCTGGAGCAACGTCGACTCTGCATCTCGAACGAGAAGAAACGACATGGGGGCTTCCCAGCTCTACCAGCATTTAATATTACAAACCTCAGCCCCTCGTGTGTCATTACTGGGTCTCTAGCGAGAAATACCGCCGGAATAGCCAACTCCGGCCACACGCATCATCTCTCTTCCCGCGTGACTTGAAGAGAGTCAAAAGGCCCACTCGAAAATCAGCAGCCTCAAACACCGAGCCTCGCAACAAGCTCGGCCTCGAGATTGGACGAGACAGAGACAGAGATCGACCCTCAAACTCAGATACACCCAATGGCTACTCCAGTTTTTCCTCGGCCCGGCTGGGCTCCCTCTTCCACAGCATTGCCATCTGATCTTGAACCTCCCTCAGCCTTCCCCCAGGATGCCTTCCCTCGCCTCTCCGTGCCAACGCCGACACGGCTGATGCTGGGGACGATATCGTCAGCACTCGTCGGCTTCTCCCTGGGGGCCACACAAGGTGGGCAGATGGCGCAGCTGCGGTTCCGGGCCGAGCACGCCCACAAGATGCCAGACACGACGACGGGGTGGTATTTCTACCACAAGAGCAAGAATTACCACGCCATGCAGGGCGGCATACGCGAGGGCTTCCGCATGGGCCTCAAGACAGGCCTCTGGAGCATGATGGCCCTGTCCCTCGAGAGCACGGTTGATCGATATCGCGGGGCGAGCGACATGTTTTCCACCACCATAGCCACCCTGACAGTGGCTGGCGCATTTTCTCTCTGGCGTAAGTGGTCAATCCCTTGATGCCCTTGTTCTTTCTTCTCCTTTCTTCCCGAACCTTTTGCAATGTGGACGAACGGGATTGCACCTTATTCACAGAAACCCCATATGGGGAATCTGAGAATGGGGGCACGAGCTCTTGCAGGGCCTCTTTGCGCCGCCCCTCGTGGAGCATGGAAAGCGACGGGTAGATATTGCGACGTGGACAAGAGGTGGTGGAACCAGTTTTTAGCTAACAAGCGCCGATGTTCGGCCTCTCGCGTCTAGATCGCTTGTCATTCACAACGGCCGCCCGGACCGCCAGGTACGGGCTCATGTTTGGACTCGTCTACGGTGGCATCCAGGACCTCGTCGGCTTAGCCCGAGGGAGACCGATCGGATACGTCGAGTTTCTTCGGCGCCGTGGTGGACGAGGTTCTGGTCAGTCCCACAGTGATCACGAGGACGACCAACCAGCATCTTGAGCCCGGCGGCCCGGACTTTTTGGGGGATGGACGAAGAAGACTGGGGGAAGCAGAAGCAAGAGAGGCGAAGGCACAAGGACCCAGCCATTACCGGGGTGGAGCCCGGCGTGGCCTCTTGTTTGGTGTGGGCGCCTCTCCCGTGGCCGACGGCGAGCGGCTTTGCTCGGTCTTTGTGGAGCCATGTCAATGAGGAGAAGGAGATGAGGAGGCATGACGAGCAAAACTTTGCAGAATTGGTTGATGGATCTCCCGACTAGCCCGGTCCAGGCCAGAGATTGAGAAGCAGAGCCGCCATCATCTCGGCACAAGGGGAGTTGCATCGAGCCTTATCTGCCGGCCGAGAGCCCCCCTCTCCACTATCACTACTTGGGAGGCCCACGATGGCTAAGACATTGATATCAGGATGTCTGTATTTCTGTGTGTATCTACGCAGAACGTGTACTATACGATCCTTTCTATGTTAGGAATTCCTAAAGACAAATGTAAATGTCAATCCCAGCTTCTCCACAAGATGCCTTACTCATGTGACTATCCCGAGATTATCATCACCAATTGACTCGAACCCCGTATCGGCCTGTTGCGGCATCGGCGCCTCATCAAGTCTCCTGCTGTCCCCATGATATCCCCCAGTTTGAAGGCGTCTTTCGCATTCAACATTGTCCCCCGGCGCTTCCCGCCCAATCAGCTTCCATCTCTCTTAGACTCCCCCACGCAACGGCTAGATTCGGCCTTTACACCTTGGACCCTCTTTACGCTCTTTACCATGTTTTGCATGGCGTCGACCTCGCCACGTGATGGCTGATAAGCTCCGTTTGCTTTGCTTTGAAGGCATCGTCGGTTTGGTTGGTCATTCACCCCGTTCCCGGTAACCTCTCTCGGCCCTGTCCTTGCCCATTGCACACGGCCCGGTTCGGCGTTTGCGGAGAAGCAGGGGGGATAGACTAATGGTTTCTCTTAGTCTGAGCCAGAGACAAGCAAGCTGGGAAATGCCTGGAATGGGACTGGCACTGGGACAATGACTAGAGATATCCATACCATGGCTGGAGATAGCGCCACCTCCGTAGTTGCGCACGCCGCTCAGGTACGGCTCATGGATACAAGTACTTAAGGTCTGCCACCCATTCATTGTCCCTCGCACTACTTGGTCAGAAACTTTGGTTCAAAGGTAAAAATAAACTTATCTCCCATTGACGCTCTGTTATCTCTCAACAAGAGCCGCCTTATCAACCCATCCGCAGTCCAAACTTATATCTTGCTGCCACCTCCAACGCACCGTCACCCGTAAACAAACACCAATTCACCGTCAGCTTCGCCCTCTCTTGGATCCCTCCAAACCGATCCATTCCCCCACAACCTAGCAACCTCCAACTTTCCCCCAACAACACCAGAAGATATAATGAGCTTGGCCCTTCGGCGAGGGACGTGCCAGCCCCTGCGCTGGGCGGCATCCTCTAGCACCGCTACCATCCGACCATGCATCGCCATCACAACCATCAACAAGGCCAATGTGGCCACCCGTCGTCACATCCACTCCTCTGAGCGACGCACCTCCACACTCGCCGAGCACCCCATCCCCGACCCTATTCCTCCTCCCGTCGGTACCGGTCGTGCGCCCCTCTCCGTTCTACCTTTGAGCATGATCGTGCGATCTCTGGCCACCATGGTCGTTTCGTCGTCGCCTCTTCTTCTGCCTCCCTCGCTGCGCATCATGAACGTCCTGGCCAACACCACAAACTCCATCCTCAACTCGGACACGAACCCCGTCCTCCGATACTTCCTCAAGAAGACCTTCTATGCCCAGTTCTGCGCCGGCGAGAACCCCGCTGAGATCAAGGCCACCATTGCTGGACTCAAGAATATTGGCTTCACTGGTGTGATTCTCAACTATGCCCGTGAGGTCGTTCTTACCGAGGACCAGGCTGGTGCCCTCAAGAACGGTGCCATGGAGACGGAGGAATGCATTCGAGACGAGATTGTGCCGTGGGCCCAAGGTACTCTCGAGACGGTCCGAATGGCTGAGCCTGGTGACTTTGTCGCTCTCAAGTTCACTGGCGCTGGCAGCATCGCCCTGTATCAGCTCAAGGATCGCCTCCCTCCCAGCCCCGCCCTGTACAAGTCCATCGACTCCATTTGCCAACTTGCCCAGGAACGAGGGGTCCGCCTCCTCTTTGACGCCGAGCAGGACATGCTCCAGGACGGAATCGACGACTGGACTCTCGAGTTCACCCGCAAGTACAACAAGGGTCTTGGTGAGGCTGTCATCTTTGGCACATACCAGGCTTACAAGAAGAACTGCCCCGAGGTTCTGTCCCGACACCTTGCTCTCGCCCAGGTCGAGAACTTTGCCCTCGGTGTCAAGCTTGTCCGTGGCGCCTACCTGAACTCGGACCCCCGTGAGCTCTTCCATGACACCAAGGAGGAGACCGACGCCTGCTACGACTCTCTTGCCGCCAGTGTCCTCACCCGCCAGTGGAATGCTGATGTCAAGGGCGAGGGTGAGTACCCCGCCACCAGCCTCGTCATTGCGTCGCACAATGCCGAGTCTGTTCGCCGAAGCCGTGCCATCTGCGACGCTGGCCGCGCCAAGTCGGACATTGCTTTTGCCCAGCTCCAGGGCATGGCCGATGAGGTCAGCTGCGAGCTGGTCGAGGCCGGTCAGGCGGACAAGACCAAGGTCCTGCCAGCTTACAAGTACCTCGTCTGGGGAACTACTGGCGAGTGCATGAAGTATCTCCTTCGACGAGCACACGAGAACAAGGACGCCGTCCAGCGTACCAAGGGCAGCCGGGATGCCCTGTGGTCCGAGTTGGTCCGACGATGCAAGAGCGTCGTCGGCTTGGCGTAAGAAAGGGAAAAGGGAAAAGAAAAGGATTTGATATCATGTTTTTTTTGCATCATGGGTAGCGATCAGGAGTCCGGGGCGCTTGGGATCTCGATGCTTGAGATAGACAAAGCATAGATGAAGATATGACTTACGTTTTACTCCTTGGCGAGAATGCAATGTGACGGGGTGAATATCGTATTCAGACTCCACGTAGAGCCATTGCACTGATGACGAGTGACTCCATCTCCTTCTGCCTGACATTGTTGTCCTTGATATCATCGAGCCACCTCAAGCCGTTCAGCTTGTAGTACTTGCGCACTTTAGCTACGTCACTGGTAGTAGCGATCTGCTCATCTGTGATAGGTGATGCTTCTCCCTCGACATTGGTCTTGAGGTGCTCCCAAATTTGGTCATGGGTCAGGGGCTCGGTGCCATTGTCCGCTGGAAAGGTGACCTTGACCACAATGAGATCCTTGGTTGAAGGGGAGATGCCATATCGGCGGTACGCATCAGCAATCTGAATTCGGGTCAGTCTCGGGCAAATTTGTCGACAGAGGTTATAGTACGTTATTGGAAGAGCTCATACAAGAGACAATCTCGGAGTGAACGTTGGGGGTTCTCAGGGCACCATTCACGGCCGCCGACGTAGCCTTGAAGACGGCGGATAATAATTGAAGCCTAGAAATGACCTGTTGGGGATCTGGCATCAGCGACAGGCTCCAGACGTCAAAGTCGCGTACTCCGACTTGAACTTGGCACGAGCGTTGATGACTGATGTGATGGGACCGGAACTCACCACGGAGGCATCGATAAAGGCGTACTCAAAGACCGGATTCCGACCGAGGAGCTGCTGGTGCAAAAAGGCCGCGTTCCGTACGTCACGGAATAGGGCAACGTGGACCTTGTGCGAGGCTGGCAGATGCTCGACAGTCACGGTTTCGAGAGACATGGTGGGAGGGGAGGCTGAGGAGAAGTTTGGACGATCCGCGGAGGGGGAACAAAAGTTCGGTTGGCCTTGTCGTAAGCCTCGATGTGGCATAGCGCGGGACGTTGTCGTCGTCGTCGTAGTCGTAGGTCTAATCGTCCGTCTCGTTATCTCGTCGCAAAGCTGTCTCGCGAAGTCAAAGGCTCGATCTTTTGGTGTGGAGGGGTAAGGTTCGAGATGGACGGTGCGGCGGGGTGACGTACAGTCTAGACCGTCACATGTTTCGCACTGTATACACACTGTCCCACTAACACGGCCTCTCAAGTTCTGTTGTCTCTTTGACTGAGCACTAACACACTCAAATGAAGGCTCAAATCTCTCAACCACGTCACGAATCTCGGCTCTCCCTCGTTCCGTTCCATATGAGCAGAGAGGACTCTCTATTATCCTCTTCTTTGACTTTGCAGTTTTACGTCACCCCGTTATACAACAGAGCCGAGATATGCGACCTTGCTGTGTGCCATCCTCCGTCTCACCACCATCTTGACCAGCAGACTTCCGCTAATACCGTTTGCCTCCCATAATCGCCGACCCTAGGCCGGCGCCACGGGCTTACTACAGGACAGACAGCTGGTGGGGAGGTCTGGTCTACGGATTCAAGGTTGACAGATGCTGTAGCGGGAGCGGGACAATAAACCCGACGTTCAGCAAGGCACGAGACGAGGCGACCAAAGAGAAGCAGATGCAGGGCACCGCGCAGTCGGTAGGGCTGGCTGGCTCCAATGCAGCATGACATGGGGCATGGATCATACTTTGGTAAGGTAGGTCGCAGACGAGGGGTTGAGAGACCTGGCTTGCATGGAAGGTTGAAGCAGGTTTCCTCTGCAGCTCCGATCTTGCTCGTTACAGAATCGCAGTTGAGGACTACCCGTTGATTCTTCCTTTGATCCAGCTCCATACCTCGTCATCAAGGACCTCATCCGAGAGCGTCCAAGGTTACGGAACCCCCGGCCTCGTCTCGATTCCAGCCACAGAATCATGATTCCTTGACTTTCCCGTTCTCTGGATGTGGCTTGTCCATGGAAGCCCTAGACCTTCTACAGTAAGCGGTCCAATGCCCCTTGCAACGCCCAGACAGGGCGCCAGCTGAGGCGTCGAGGCGTCCGGGCCTTTGGCAACTGCTGGGACCAGAGACTCTCCTGGTACATGTCGAGGCATGCACTGCAATACTGTTCTGCTTCTAGAAGGCATCTCCGTTTCTCGTTGCATAATATCTCGCCGGCTAATACATCTTCCATTGTTGGGGAGACATGTTCTGACTGCTTCTTCCAAGCGAATTGCGGCCTCTCCTATGCAAGAGAGAGCCGTTGAGTGATGAATCTGTTGATCGCCAACTCCGTCGCAGTGTCTTACGGATGCGTATATCAACCTCTAGCTGAACAGACTTCAGTTGTCAGAACCAAGAGACACATTGGCTTCAAGACAAGACATCTAGAAGACCGCCTTACTCCCGTCAGCTCCTGTCAGATCATCCATCTCAAACCAGTCATAGTTTTCAGCTGTTTCAAACACTCAGAGAAACACAGCCACGGCTTGAGTCCAGACTCGGCTGCCTTGTCTCGATCACAAGCATCCATCGACTCCCTTCATCGCCACTCACCCAACCCGCGACCGGGGGTTCGTCGAGGCCACCCTGCGCCTCCACCAGCACCCCGGAACTGCAGCGCCCAAGCCCGCTAATGCATAGCGCATTCCCCGCTGGGCCCGTCCCCTGTACAGTGCCGGCAGTGCAAGACCGAGTAGCAGCCTTAGCAGCCTCTAGCGCCGCGACCATTAGCAGCAGCACCAGCTCCAGGTCCCTCGACTGCCAGTCCAGCCCATCCTGGGTGTCGATGATGGATGTCGTCGCCCAGCGCAGCCTCAGTTCTCCCATCACCAACTTCCCGTCGCTATCGTTACCGTCGCAGCCAGGATCTCTGAACTGGCCATTCGACGCGCAGTCTTGCTCTGCCCTCGCCTGGGCTCCCGATCCTCGCATCTTCGACTTCAATCCCCAGGCCTTCGCTGTAAAGGCGCCTGCGACTCGACGGAAACCCACTGGGCGGCGCCCGCGCCAGCCCGCCGCGATCTACACATCCAAGGCCAAAGCCAAGGCTACAGCCGCGTCTGCCTCCGCGACGAGCGCTTCATCCTCCGCTGCCTCGTCAGCGACAACTTCACCTTCTTCCTCCAGGGGCATCTCCCCGCGCTCCAAACCCAAGATGCCCGGACGACCTCCGAAGCGACTCGCCAGCAACGGCGAAGACGACGGCCCCATCCAGGCTCCAAGCAAGGTGAAGCTGCCGAGGCTGGAGCGCGGCCCCGACGACTTCTCCAGCGTTGTCAAGAATCGATTGCAGTCGTATACGCGTACGGGACAAGCTTGCGACCGATGCAAGGTACGTCATGACCCAAGGTGGTCCCCTTCAGCGAGATACTAACCGCGCTCTTTGCAGGTTCGCAAGATCCGATGCGATGCTCTTCCAGAGGGATGTTCCCATTGCACCAACCAGAACCTCGAGTGTTATGTCACAGACCGCGTCACAGGGCGCACCGAGCGCAGAGGGTATCTGCAAGAGTTGGAGAGGGAAAAGAGCGACATGTTGTCACATATCCGCAACCTCGAGAAGCTGCTAGGCGACAATGGCGTCGAGGTCAAGCCCTGGCAATGGGCTCCCTACGCGCAGTATCCTCCTGGGGTGTCCTTTGACGACATGGGCAATCCGATTCCTGATCCAAATACGGGCGACACATGGTCCCAGGTTGGAAGCGCATGGGTTAAGAACAACTCGGCCAAGCCAAAGTTCACGCCCAGCTTCCCCCGAAGTCTCCTGGAGTCACGGCCCCAGGAGAGTCATCTTGGAGTTGGGGGTGATAGTGCTCCTCTAAGCTCCATCAAGGGAACTCGATTGTCCATCCTTGGCATGACAGTCGATCTCGCTTCGTTCAAGGCCGCAGACATGGACGAGCCTCCAGCTGATGCAGCTGTCTCTGCGCCGTTGTACAACAAGTCCCCTCAAGCCCTTCTGCAGTCCATCATGAACGTCAATCCTCCTCAGCATGTTGAAATGCCATCACGCAGCGATGCCTTTACTTATGCGGATTGGTACTTCCTCACTCTGTCCGCCTTCCTCCCTATCCTTCACAAGCCTTCCTTTATGCAATTGGTGAGCCAATCTTCCATTACTTCTCTGTTGTATCTGCTAACGGCTGACAGTTGACGCGCATGTACGATGAACCTAATTTCAAGCCAACCGTGGCCGAATCCGTCATTGTTCACATGGTGTTTGCCATGATATACTTTCATTACGGCACTCGAAACTGGCAGCAGGCCGATCAACGCACTCAACTGAACGAGTCATCCAACAAACACTACCATTTCGCCCTCAGCAAGTTCTTTGAGCTGACATGTTCCCGCGACTTGGCTTCAGTCCAGGCCATGGCTATGATTGCGGTGCATACCAGAGCTTTCCCTAAGCCTGGTTGTGTCTCAATCATTGCCAATCTGGCTCTGCAACGCGCCCTTGAGATGAATCTCCATCGAGAATCAAGGAAGCCAGGCGAGCCTACGAATCTTCAGCACGAATTGCGCAAGAGGGCATTCTGGGTCATTATGACTGTCTACATCGCTGTTGCCGGGCGTCGCGGAAGGCCGATGCCCATTACGGTTGAGGAATTCGATGTCGGCTTCCCCGAGCCCATTGCTGATGAGCTTTTGTCGGATGAAGGCGTCGACACGTCCCGCTCCATCCCCTGCGGATACTGGCCAGGCATTGTCAGTTTCAAAATCATCCCTATCTACCTGGAGATGTACTCCAACGTCTACAGCGTCAAGAGGGATCCGCAGAACTATGTCAGTGTGGTCAACGCTCTGGAAACCCAGATCAAGAACTGGGAAGATGAGCTGCCTAATTCTCTTAAGATGGACCATTCTGAACAGACTGAGATGACTCGCATGCCTGCTCTTTACTGCAAGACATGGGCGCTCGAGTTCCGTCTTTGTTTGCGTCATCCTTCGGTGGCTATGACTACTGACAAGAAGATGATGGCTGAGAACATGGCCATCTGTGAGGATGTCTCGAGGAGAATGCTTCACTGTCAACTCGAGATTCAGAAGCACAAGTGTCTCGACACAACATGGTACCAGACTTCCATGTACACGGCTGGAGTCTTCATGCTTCTCGTGGCCATGTGGGAGAGGCGTTTTGAGACGACTCCAGAGGCCATTGCCACTTTACGGGAGGAGATGAACGGTTGGGTCGGCATTCTCGAGGAGGTTGGTTCCTTGCTCGGTAAGTTCCACACATTCGCATTCACAGTTTGTTCATCAGTCAGCCCTAACATACGCCCAGGATCGGGACCTAATCTCAGTGCTGAGATTAGAAACATCATTGACCGCACCATTGCTTGGATTGAGCATGACATGCGGAACAAGGAGAACAAGGATAGTCAGCCAGCAGTGACGCCTGAGATCAAGCAAGAGCCTGCTCAGGCATCAGCTTACACTGCCCCTCAAGTTCAATCCGCGCCTACAAGCGGAGGAAGCCAAGAGGTGCCGTCATCGAAGGGCTACTTTCCAGACGCAGGCCTCAACGGGCAGACGCCATATCCCGCCTTGGCTTACAACGAGCACACGCAAAGCACAATGGCACCATCGGCTTATGAGACCGAAGCCATGTTCTACAGCACCAGTGCTCAGGCAGCGGCCGCAGCAGTGGCAGCAACAGCAATCCCGGCATCTGCCTCTCAGGCGAATCCACTCCTCGCCTTCACCACGCAGTCGACACAGCAAGTGGCGTCTCAACCCACGGCCGACATGCTATGGCAGGGCCGAGGAAACACTTGGCATGACTGGACTACCGCCATTGCTGATAATCAGGATCGGTATAGTGCGTCGGCACTCTTGACGCTCGGAGGCGCCACACGTGATGCCACTTCGGGCGCGGGCGTCCCAGGCGTCACAGCCGGGACCTCAACGAACGATATGACCAGCATTCAACAGGGCCAATGGCCGTTGATGTTGTTTGACCATGTGGCGTCAAATGGGTCTTGATTTTGATGACATCTATGGGATACGGCGTTGTTAACTGGTTTGTACCCTCTGGAGCATGGACTGGGGCGTTTTGGCTGGTGCCACCCGAGGCATTCAATTCATGGGAAGAGGCGCCATGGCATGTTTGGCTCATGACATGTATGGTTTTATTGGCGCGATACTTGCTGGTAGGGAAAATACCAAGATGTCTAATGAGTGTGACCAGGATAGGTGGGAATGGATGGGTAATGGGGGTCATGGGGTCATGGGAGATGGTACGGAGTCAATTATGGGCGGTGGTGCATCACGAAATTTACGGTAAATATCACTTATAGACGTACAAATTTAATTCACATGTTGCAATCAACCTTCACGAGCCTTGACTTGAATCCGAGTCGTGATGTTAGCTGTGGTGTTTGGCATGCACCGCCTCTGTGGCTCAGCCAAAGCTTATTCAGCCGACCATTTACCGGACGAGCTACCCACTTCTTTCTTGTCGCGTTCGTTCACTTCAGCCAGTTCCACGCCTACGACACTGTGAATCGACTCTAGTCAGGCGCACGCTCTTACGCACTCGAATTGCATTGCGCGCACCCTTATATTATCTGTGCGAACTCGCTGCGACAATCGAAAAGATGGGCAAGAAGAAGCGCGGCCACCCCGACATCGAGGAGATCCTCCATCGGCCGTGGTGCTACTACTGTACGAACCTTGCGCCTGGCTTTCTGGATGGCTGGATACTAACCATGTGATTTCAGGCGAGCGTGATTTTGAAGATTTGAAGCTTCTCATCTCTCATCAGAAGGCCAAGCATTTCAAATGCGACCGCTGTGGTCGTCGACTTAACACTGCGGGAGGTTAGTTTTCTAGCATCACAGTAAAGACAACGCGCTGACAATTCGTCATAACAGGTCTTTCCGTGCACATGAACCAGGTGCACAAAGAGAACCTCTCGCAGGTCGAAAACGCGCTGCCGAACCGACAGGGCCTCGAGGTCGAGATCTTTGGCATGGAGGGTATCCCCCAGGACATCCTCGACCAGCACCGCAACCGCATCCTCCAGAACTTCCAGCAGGCGCAAAAAGACAGGCAGATTGCGACCGGAAATCCTCTTCCTGGCCAGGCGATGAACAACCCCAGAAAGAAGCTCAAGGTTGAATCGGCGAGCGAGCTCAAGAAGAGGCTGGAGGAGTTTCGCGCGAGGAAGAAGGATATTGCTGCTAACGGAGGTGTGGATACGGCTGCTGCGGCGACGACTGAGAACCAAGCTACCTTTGTGAGTTTTTCGGTCTTTTCTTTACAGCGTATGCTAACATGTGTAGAATGCTCCCCCTTATCAAACATCACAAGCGCCTTACGAGCAACCAGGGTATCCTACACAAGCGGCACCTGCTGCGCAACCCTACGGTTTCTCTCCCAACTCACTACCCGCGCGGCCATCATCAGGCAACCTTCCCGCTCCTCCTGGTCTTCCTCAACGACCGACACAGGGCGGAGCATGGAATGGTGCAGCTCCCGCTGCTGGTGACGACATTGACCAGCTGATCCGCATGGCTGAGGCGGGTATCAAGCCACTACAGAAGGGTGAGGGAGAGGAGGGCGACAAGAAGAAGAAGGACAAGGACAAGAAGGGAAGGATGTTTTACGACGATGCCGAGGTCAGCCCTGAGGAGAGGATGGCTGCTCTACCAAGGTATCAGTTCACACCAGAGGTTGGGGCCTAGGGTACCCGTTTCCCGTGGTGTACTTTGTGGAGGGAGTGGAATCCTCTGTAAGGGTTGTGATGGTTTCTAGGCTTATATGCATGGTTGGCGTCCTGGGTTGTAAACTATATGGTTAATGTGATATTGCTTGATTTGCGCATGTCTCTGTGTACTTGAACATTGTGCCGACAACCCGATGTGAAGCATTCACTCATATGGGAACAAAGCATAAAAGAGCTATCGTCATCATACTAGGGTTCGACTAATGGAGAGCGATCATGCGTCCTTTCTCATCTCCGAAAATAGTCCAAGGATGTTTTGTTATGAACAGCGGTCTGTTTCAGCGACGATCTATGTTTGTTGTTCCACAAGTTGTTGTGATGGCCTTTTGAGCGGCTAAGGTTAACAAACACCACATGTGGATATTTTGTCAATGGGACAAACTCTTGCGAAGAATGAAAAGTGTAGAGTTCTTAAAAAATTGATAGTATCTTGACAATCACCAAGTTTAAACCCATCTGTCAAGATATGCCTCGAAACCCCCATTCAAACATTCATCTCTAGGGTATTTTCGAACCTTGAGCTTGACCACACCCACTCAGAACTCGCACAGGGATGCCCCGGCACACCCCTGAGAGCCACACAGCGCTAAGCGTTCCCACAGCAACCAAGCCCAAAGGATGCAAAAACAAACTAAACGTCACCTGGAGCCCGTGCTCGGGCAATTCATCCCAAATTGAAGAAGGCCTTCCTTTCCCACTTCAACACACTAACAAACAGCCAGACAGGTAGGACTCAATTCATCTTTGTCCGTTTCGATCATTTTCTTCTTCTTTTCTTTTCATGGTCGGAAATACTGGCATACGCGAGCCTTGTATTCTTTGCCGTTGAGCTCTTTTGTTTACTTTGAACGACGACAACTTCCTCCCGTTTCTTCGATCCGTGAACGAGTGCTCGAAGGAAGGGGAGCTATCTACACGACACAATCGGCCAGAGGAACGAGATCATGGCCAGTACGGGGCAGTCGTCAATCACTGTTGCCGGTATGTTGCTTGCTTTCGGGGTGTTGGAGCTGTTGCTGACATGTCTTAGTTCGAGTTCGGCCCTTCACTATTCGCGAAGCTGCGCAAGTGTATGGAGTATGTTCCCCTGTGCTGGGTATCGATCACTGACTCTTAACAGGCAAAAGAACGATGATGGAACAGTGTTTCTCGGCGATGGCTCTCTCGCCGCTGTCCCCGCTCCGAAGCTGCACCAGCGTGGCATTCGAAACGTCATCAAGGTCGTCGACGACCGCTGCTTGTACGCGCGCGACCTTGACCCCTCTCCTCTCGCCAGCGCTGACATGATACAGAGTCTTTGATCCTCCCGAGCATAACCCCATCCAAAAGTTCTCCCGATCCGTCCTTCCCAGCTCCAAGAAGGTCAAGGACCAAGTCTTTGCCTTTGACCGAGTCTTTGACGACACGACAACCCAGGCCGAGGTTTACGAAGGAACCACTAGAACCCTGCTCGATAGTGTACTCGACGGCTACAATGCGACTGTTTTCGCATACGGCGCCACCGGCTGTGGCAAGACCCATACCATTACTGGCACCGCCCAACAACCCGGTATCATCTTCATGACCATGCAAGAACTGTTCGAGAAGATTGAGGAGCGGAGCCAAGACAAGACCACGGAGCTGAGCCTTAGCTACCTGGAGATCTACAATGAGACTATTCGTGACTTGCTGGTTCCCGGTAGTGAGCCCAAGGGCGGTCTGATGCTCAGAGAAGACAGCAACCAGGCGGTGACGGTTTCTGGACTGACGAGTCACCATCCCAAGGATGTCCAAGAAGTCATGGACATGATTGTTCAAGGAAACGAATACCGAACTGTGTCGCCTACCGCGGCCAACGCCACATCTTCCCGATCCCACGCCGTCCTCCAGATCAACATTGCCCAAAAGGATCGAAACGCCGATGTCAACGAGCCTCACACCATGGCTACACTGAGCATCATCGATCTTGCTGGTTCCGAGCGAGCCTCCGTCACCAAGAACCGCGGCGAGCGTCTCACCGAAGGCGCCAACATCAACAAGTCTCTTCTTGCTCTTGGAAGCTGCATCAACGCTCTCTGCGACCGTCGACAAAAGGCTCACGTTCCTTACCGAAACAGCAAGCTTACTCGACTTCTCAAGTTCTCCCTTGGTGGTAACTGCAAGACTGTCATGATTGTCTGTGTTTCACCATCGAGCGCGCATTTCGATGAGACCCAGAACACGCTGCGATATGCGAACCGAGCCAAGAACATCCAGACCAAGGTTACCCGGAATGTCTTTAACGTCAACAGACACGTCAAGGACTTTTTGGTCAAGATCGACGAGCAGATGGCTCTCATCAACGAGCTCAAGGCACAGCAGAAGGACGCGGAAAAGATCTTCTTTGCCAAGTTCCGCAAGCAGTGTGAGAAGCGGGATTCGACGGCCCGGGAGGGTATTCAGAGACTGCGAGCAGCCTACGACAACTCTGCTACTGATCGTCAGGAGCGCATCAGCAACATGAAGAAGTTGAAGAGCTTTGAGCGTCGCATTGGCATGCTCTCTGGATGGATCGCTGCTTTTGATAACGTCTGTGATCAGCGAGGCGATGAAGAGGCCATGCCACAGAACCTTGTGGCTATTCGAAAGACGGCGACAGGTATTCTTGTTGAGTTGGAGAACAGCCGTCACCACATTCATCAGGCGCTGCAAAAGTCTAGCTGGGAGCGGGCCATCGATACAGCTCTTTCGCATAGCTTGAAGCAGCTTCAGAGCACCGATGGCGCTGACATGGGAGAGATTAACAGTGTCACCCGTGAAGCCGAGCTCCTCAAGGCCAACTTTGATCGCGAAGCCTACCACGAGGTTCTGGAACAGGACAGGGTTGGTGATGCTGCTATGGTTCAGATGCTCCTCACTGCCCAGTTCGAGATGCTCGCTTCTCTTTCCGACACCATGGGCATGGATGAGGAGTCAGCCGTGGCTCACGCCAAGGAGATCATCAACCGTCTTCTTCAAACCGGCTACACTGCTGCTGGCCAGGTCGTCAAGCCTGACGGCTCCATGCCTGTGATCGACATTTTTCCACCTACTCGTCGCGGCACACCCAAGCGAAAGAAGACACCCTCTCTCCACGTCAAGCCCATTGCACCACCTGTCTTCATGGCCGCCCCGAGTGAGGGTGCTCCTACTAGCCCGATGAAGGCATCCCCTCGACGACGTAGGGTGTTGGGAGCCTCCAAGAAGGGCGTCAGCTTTACCCCAGTGAAGAAGAACAAGAAGGGAGGAGTGCGATGGCGGGATGACGAGTCGGAGGCTGGCACTCTGGCTGACTTTGAGAAGACACCCCAGAAGTTCAACGACTCGTCCCCAGCACAGCCGTCTCCCGAGAAGGCCATCGTCGCCCCTGCAGTCCCATCTTACCTTGAAGAGGAGGAACCACAAGAGTCTGCGAACGATGAATCGAGCCCCAGTCTTGAGGTCCCCGAGGTCAGCAGCTTGGGAGCTGCCAAGCCCAGCAGGTTCCAGGCAGGATTCCTGTCGAAGGGTGCTAGGCACTCCCTTCGTCCTGATGGATCTCCTATCCCAAAACCTCCATCAATGAGCTTGAACTTGTCAAACTCACCCGAGACCCAGCGAACACCACCTTTGCGATCACTAGATGTCACTAAGACTGGCAACTTTTCGCCGTCGCCATCTGGACTGGGAATCCCTCGCCCGACACGACTGTTGCCGACCATTAGCGACGAGAACAACCCTCCAGGATCTGGATCAGACTCGGAGACGACCACTATTGATGCTCGAAAGCTCCGTAACGCTCTGCACTCTGCCATGAAGGAAAAGGCTCGTAGGGCGAGCATGATGACGGGCACAGCTGCATCCAACGCCAGGAGAGTATCATCGGTGGGATCACTAGGCAGCGACCGGCCTGGACCCAGGCCTAGTCTGCCTGCGGCCCTTGCCAGCAGCGCCAACGGCATCTCTCGACTCCGCAGAGGTAGTGCCGAGCGGAGAAGAAGCCCGCCCATGGCGTGCTCCCCTACAGATTTGAAGCTGGATAAGGCCTTGACACCAGGTCAGGCCAGGCGAATGAACATGAACGGTGGTGGTGTTCGAACAGAACACACTGGAGGAAGCCCTCAGGGCGGCATGGCTGGCGGACCGGCGCGCCGAATCACTATTGGTGTCGGAGTCGGACCTGGAGGCGCAGGTGTGCGTCGACAGCAGAGCCAACCTAACATGGTTTGGCGATGAGGAGAACGATTAGAGTGTTGAAGTGGAACTAACTGACTGGCCTGGCCTGTATCAAATTGCCGTGATGGCCTTGGATGAATGATGTGCTTTTTGAGCCCGGAGTTTCGGCTACGGCGTTTGGGGGGCTACGGCTTTGGCTTGGCTTGACTTGGTTGATGCGTGTAGAATGATAGTTTTAGTGTATGGATTTATCCCAGCAATGAATGCTCGATACCTTGTTTACTTGCAGTCTTGCTGTGTTGTGCATTGGTGTGGTGGTCATTTGAGGTTATCGCCGATGGCTTGCAGTCACGGCACAACGCCAGCATTGGACTCGGAGAGGCGTTTGCGAGCCGGAGTTTACGCTGTTATGTCCCTTGGGTACACATTCTTTCCAGGATCTTTTCAGCCACTTTTGATGGTCCATGGCGCATCTTGTGGTGGTTATCGCCGACATCACCGCCACACACAGTCTGGGCCGACGATCACGTTTCGGCGATAGGCCTAAGAGCCTGTCAAGCCACCTGTCGGACTTCATGTCGTCGCACCAAAGGAAGACGAAATGGGCAGGTTAGTCGGCGATATTGCGAATGCCCGTAAGAGGCGCTGGTTCGTCAAAGTCGGAGATAATTGAACATGTTCAGCTTCTCGTGTCAATTGAGTTGCTGAAGCTCTATAAAGCCGCCCATGAAGCCATTCATGTAACTCACCAAATTCACTCCAACTTGATCACACACAAACGCATCATCTGATCTCTAAAATGGCTCCTACTCCTGTTTGGTTCATCACCGCCGCCTCATCTGGCTTCGGCCGTGAAATCACCCTCATCGCCCTCAAACTCGGCCACACCGTCATCGCTACAGCCCGCAACGCCTCACGCATCCAGGAACTCGCCGATGCGGGCGCGCACACTCTTTCCTTTGATGTCACCTCACCTCTAAGTGATATTGAAGCTGTCGCAAAGGAAGTCTTTGCGAAGCACGGAAGAGTCGATTATCTCATCAATGCTGCGGGATTCATTCTTGAGGGTTCGGTTGAGGAGTCGTCGCCTGAGGAGGTGTTTGACAGTTTTAACACCAATGTTTTTGGGACTTTTAACACTGTCAAGGCCTTTTTGCCTGGTATGAGGGCTCAGGATATTGGAGAGAATGACACAAGGGGTACTGTTGTCACCTTTGGAAGCTTGGGTAGTTGGAACGGTGGAGCGAGCTACAGTGTCTACGCCATGACAAAGGCTTGCGCGAGTTCACTCGCAGAGTCACTCAAGGAAGAACTCGCTCCGTTCAAGATTGTCGCCACCGTTGTTGAACCTGGATATTTCCGCACCAACTTTCTCAACCCGGGTGTTAAAGTCGTGACGAAGCAGCGCATCGCCGCCTATGAGGACGAGAACACGCCCACGGGCCAGACGAGGAGGGTTCTGAACAAGAAAGATAACGCGCAAGAGGGCGATGTGAAGAAGGGGTGTCAGGTTATTGTTGATGTGCTTACGAGAAAGGATGGGAGGGAGGTTCCTGTTAGGATTGTGTTGGGCAAGGACTGTGAAGCTTTTATTAGGGCGAAGTGTGAGGCGACTGTTGGGATTTTGGATGGGTGGAAGAGTTTGATTGTTAGTACGGATCATGATGAGTGATGGGGAGATAGGTGTAGACGAGCGCTCATCTTGTTAGAACTTAGTTATGTGTTGATGCCGAATGAACCATCTTGTATTTGTGATGCAACTCACAAGTTTATCTGTGATATCAAAGATAAGATCTGTTCTTTATTATAGTTGCAGCCCGACCCTCGATGGGATAACTGAGCCCGAAGATCGAGGATCGATACCGAAGGTAAAGCTCGAGAAATGACTTCACTTGTCTCTTGTGCTGTATCGTGTTCTAGGGTATAAAACGAGCGCCGTCAACGAGCTGGTGATACAAAATGTGGTGTTCTCTTTCAGGTACCGCCTACCCACCAGTGACTTATGTCATTCCCAAGACCTATCAGTGAGACCCTGAAGATTGAGGCCTCTGAGCTAGTGATGGGGATACCCTCGCCAACATAGGCTCTCTCCTTGCCCCTCCGGGCCTCACGGTCAGCAACCAGCAGTGGAGCTCTCGGCCGAGCCGCACGGGTATTGTCTTGGCAGCTGATCAGGCTCGGATGTCGGTCATCCCCAGAGCCGGTAGATGGAGATCTTGGCGTTGAGCGGTTTGTTGGTTGCGAGATTAGGCATTGAGCGAGGCTTTCTTGCGGGGGGCTCACACGGCCAAGAGACTGGACAAGTTAGATCTCCTAGACGAAGCACGTTTTACGTATTTTAACAAGGTCTTGACTCCACCGGGACATGTTCCGCCACGGAATTGGACATCCAAGTGTAGCCGCCTTGATGATGCCAAGCAGCTAATAGTTCAGCTCATGTAAGTGGCGTTTCTAAGCTTAAATGAGAGGACAATGAGTGAAAGCTCAAGCGAGGTGCCCCTTTGATCGACATGATCCTAGGTATCAGACTTGCTTTTGATGCAGGAAGTGCGTACACCAGATCAACGCGGGCAGCAAGGTTGACAACTGGGGATTAATTCTACTCTGTTTACGAGTTTCCACCTTTGTGAGAACCCGAAGGGTCTGTAATTGGTGCTGAGTATCGCCAAGATGTGATCTTGAGATGGGGATGTGGAGTGAGATGTGGTGGGTAAAGCTGAGCATAGCCTTGAGGCAAACTGGCTCACTGCGTGACCAGTTGCAACTGGGATTTGAGATGGTGCTTGGCAGGCTCCTTGAGAGATGTTGGACTGCCCATAAAAGATCTCTTTATCTCAAGTCTACTTGTGATTTAGATACACAAATCAGCCTTGAACAACACGCTCAAAGCCTCACTACACTCAAATTCGCAACCATGTCTCTTCCACCCGCTGAAAAGCTTCCTCTCTCTGTCCGCGGTAACAGTATGTCTCACAAATCTTCACAAACTCTGTCACTGTACTCACAAGATACTACTTATAGTTCGAGAGAAGTGGGATCCCAAGAAGCCCGAGTATGAGGCCGAGATCTCAGAGATTCTTGGAGAGCCATGGACCATTGACATTGATCCCCACAAAATCTGGCCGTACGCAGAGGAGGACAATTGGGCCAAGAGGTGCACTGGCGAAGTCATGAGAGAGTAAGCGGCCTAAACCAGAATTTGATGGGAACCATGATGCTGAATTTTGCTAGTTATGTCAAAGCCGCCGTGTCCAACTTCAGAACATTCGTCAACAATTTGGGAGAAGCTCACAAAGATGAACTCAACAAGATCTGTACGGCCCATACTCTCACCATGGCCGCGGATGCCAACGAAAAGACCGACTACTGCAGTTGCGAAGTGTCGCCAGATGGCGAACTGGTCATGATCTTTCATCCTGAAAAACTTGGAGTTAACATTGACAACGCCCTGATGACTGATTTCTTGAGGGAGGCACTCGATACCGCACCTACAGACCCTGGTCCAATGAGCTACCGCGTGCGCATGGAGACTCTCAAGTACCAAGAGCGCATCGGAGAGAAGCAGGAGGAGCTCAACGCCATGCTTCAAAAGGAGGTTGCTTTCGATCCCAACTGGGAAGCCGTGTTTGAGAAGATGAACTCGGCTGATGATGCAGCTGAGAATTGGCGGTACGGCCTCGGTGATCAGATCAGGTGGTACTTTGGGGCTCTCGTGTCGAGGATGAATGGAGATGGTTTTGGGACTAACGATGTTTTGAGGGAAGGGTTCCTCGAGGCTGTGGAGAAGAACACGATCGCGTTTCGCGTTGTGGACAAGATGGACGAGACGTACAATGAGTACGTGCTGGAGGACGGGGTATTTTACATCCAAGTAAGTTCTTCAAAGTTATTGAAGACTGCTGCTAATGTGAAGATAGACTACGCCTAGCCGATTCGGCGTCAGCATTGACCGCACTGGTCCGTTGGTTGAGATTCTGTAGTTCTTCTTTTTCAATGATGTATTAGTCGTACACAAGATCAAAGAAGACACAAACAAGCACATGATAGCTTCAGAACCCGATGCTGAATTCTGTAGTTCCTGCCCTGAATGACACTAGTTCAAGATTCCTTGCCTCCACTTAGGACACTCATAAATGTGCCCTCCGCAAACGCCCACACCCGTTCCATCATCCCATCTTCAATATACTCAGCCACGAGCGGACTGTCAGGAAGAATCTCACTATCAGCACCGACCCTAAACACCGCCAAGGATGATCCGGATCCATCTCTCTTTGCCTTGAAAGCCTCAGCGGTAATCAAGAACAGCTGTCTCACCGCACACTCCTGCACAGACATGTTGAAAGGTGCAGCAAGCAGCATCAGTACCCCAATGACCCCCTTCAAAGGCTGCCCAAACCCTTCCATAATATTAGTTCCCCGGACAGGGCCAGGGTAGACGTGTAGAAACGAAACATCGGGGTTTCCGCGGGCGAGATACTCGAGCGACAGAGTGTGCATGGCTATCGCTTGTCGAGAGCAGGCTTTCAGGCTGTAGTTGTCTCTCATGGGGAGGTCGTCTTTGAAAATTTTGCCTTCGTTGCCTGCCCCGAGGACTGAGATGACGCGGGATGGACGGCTGTTGGCGGCGGCGTTTTTGAGAAGGGGGAGGAGGTTGATGACTGCTCGGATGCGAGAAAAGTACATGAGGCTGTACATTTTATCCAGGCCTTCCTCTGTATCTAGACATTTCTTTAATTACCAAGGCTCGAATAAGCGTGGAGATGACATACCGTTGCGGCCTTTGGGGTTCAAGATACCCGCGGTCAAGAAAAGAAGATCGATCGACGACTCCTTTTGAGCCACTGAGCGACAAACGTCATCCACGTTCCGTATCAAAGACAGATTGCTCTTTATAAAGTGAATCTCAGCCGAGGAGTTGATTGCTTCAAGTTCCTGTGTAAGGCGAGATGCCGCTGACTCGTTCCGGCCGACGATGTAGAGCTTCGGTTCCTTGAAACTGGTGACCAACTCGCGGCATGTCGCGGCCCCGATGCCACCCGTGCCTCCCACTGATATTTATTAGTCTCGTATTCCGAGATTGAGGATCAACGTACTCATAACGGCAACAATTCGAGTCTTGTTAACAGCCTGGGAGTTGGCCTGCTGGATGAAGGATAGAGAGGGCATGATTGGGAATGGCTTGATGAATAAATCTGATTGTGGATAGCAGAAGAAGATGGAGAATTGATGATGGCCAGGAAAACAAAGACCTGCCACGGCCTTCTTATGCACCGCTTCGACCTTTTCTTGTAGCACGACTAATGGTATTTTGAAATGACCGAGACCTCCCAGAGCTAGGCTCGTCCTGAAGTATATCGCAAACCTGCACCGAAATGGTTTAGTTGCAATTATCATGGCTCATTCCCAACCCTTGGTCTGCCGACCGGCCGCCATGATTCGGAGTTGGCTAATTTCCGAGCCCGAAAGATCCAATGTCATTCCGCACGTTTCAATGCTCTCTCTTGATGCCGGGCCGTGATCTAGTATTTCGGAGTAGGCGGTCAGGCTGAGACTTATTTGGTGGTGGAGAAACAACAACGCCGAATGAACCAGAGCGACCAATTATATTCCAGCATCGCATGGCTATCTCGAAATGGTTTAGATGCATCCACTACTGACATGCCGAAAGTCTGACGGTATGGCTTCGTGTAAGTGGCTCCTCGGGCGTGGTCTGAGAGCAGAGGTTCTTGCTATAAATCCGCTCCTTACTGCCTTGACTGCCATCTAATATCACAATCATCTTCACCCTCTATTCAGCCTATAACCTCCTGCCTTCTTCTCTGTCCAACTCCCTAGCCTCTTTATCCTCAAGCTTCTTCATCCCCAAGCCCCATCTATCATCATGAGCGGCAGCTGTCTTTGCGGCGACATCAAATACACCATCTCTGGTGATCCCGTTGCCCAAGTGTGTTTCCTGTTCCAGCCTGCATTGCAAGTCTGACTAACACCTCCAGGCCCTCTGTCATTGCCTCGACTGCCGACGCATCTCCGGTTCCCTCTGCAGCTTCAACTGGGTCCTACCCTCGCAGCAGCTCACCGTCGTGAACGGAACTCCCAAGACGTACACTAACGCCTCCAATACCGGCAACGCCGTCACCAGCCACTTCTGTGGCAACTGCGGCACTACCATCTGGAGAGATGGGCCTGCCACGCAGGGCATGGTCTATCTAAAGGCCGGCACGATCGATAACAACGACGAGCGTGTCAACGCCAGGGCGCCTGTTGCTGAGATCTTTACTAGGAGGAGGATTGAGTGGGTTCACCCGATGGAGGGTGCTCAGCAGAAGGCCGACCTCGTGTAGTCGTGGAACTTGGGATAAATTGTTTGAACGTTTCGTTCTCGCTATCTCTCATGTTTGATCCTCAAATCAACTGAACCCTATTGCCCACTATCCTTATCAATCAGTTCCCACACTCTACCTTTCCACTGTTCACTGGCCATGGTTGACTGTGATATAGCCGCCATAGGCCATGACAGGCAAAACATGCGGGATGCAGTCCCAGGTGCATTCTTTGCCTCGGTGGCTTGTCTACTGGGTGCCAGCGCAGCCGTAACCTCCTCCCATAGTGTGCGTAGTCCAGCTTCCTGCTCGATGACCAGCCACTCAGGAATCTGGGAAAGGAGATCATCGTTGGCTTCCGCGATGTGAATCTGGGCGTCAAAAGATCGTAGAAGTGCATCGACGAGGTGTAACCGCACAGTAAGATAGAGACTCTTGGCGATAGCGGCCGAGGTAGCAGAATCGTTTCTCAAAAGTCCGTTGAAGTACGCAGGAGAGCTACTGTCGGGTGATACTTGGGAAACTATAAGATCAAGAATTCCCAAGACGCGCCGAACTTGGTCGGCCACATTCATAATGTGCGTTTTGGAGCGATTCAATCCCATCGTGTTCTCGATCTCGGCTAGTAGATCAACTGATGCTTGAACAATTGGGTCAACGGGGTAGAATCCCGGCCAGGCCATCCACGGGCCTTCGAATTCGGTTCTTAGTGACGCAGGGTCTGCCTTTTTGGAAAAGATGTCCATGATCTTGACGGGGGCGTCAGCGGTAGAAAGAGTAGGCAAGGGAGGTGACATACTTGTATATGGCGACAGAATATAAAGAGATTTCGGTCCAGCTGCGTATCTAGTCCTCGCTGCACCCTGGAAAGAAGCATCGCAAGCGCTCCTTTGCCATGCGGGTGACATTGTACACCAATCCCCTGTACTTCTGCGTGAGGCAATTGCTGAACCAAGACCTAGCAACCCTGTTAGCAGAGATAACAGGAATAACCTCAGGAACACAAACCTCGAAGAAACCGAGCACAAACAGGGTCGCTAGGACAGAATCATCACCACGTACCGTCAAGTCCTGCATTGACCGCCTCAACATCAGGATGGCGTCTCCGTAAGCCTGCCTCGCCCGGATCAGGGCACCTGACTGATGCAGCTGCCCTGCCCCGCTGGCTAGAGCCGCGGCGTTGAGTGCATGAGAGAAACAGGGAGCGTGTTTCCCCGAGCCAAGAACCGGTAGGGCTTCAAAGATGCCCATGCCCGAGTTCAAGAAGTAGTCATCGTAGAGCTTGAACACGCTGCACACTGTAAAGGGGCTTCCAAGCGGTGGCTGGGGGGGAGACACGTCGTTGAGGTCGCGCCTCCTTCCCTGCTTGTCGACTCTGGCTTGGACCTGTTGCGCAACGAGGTCATTCTGCTGACGATGCACCAGTTCCCAGGAGGAGGGATAACCTGAACAGCGCCCGGTCAGACGCAGGCAGCGTTTGCAGGAGGGTTTTTGAAGATCGCACTAGTAATGCAGAGTTGATATTGGGGTGCTCGGTAGACGGAAAGTGGATGGCTGTATACCTTTACTCGGCTGTCTTTGCAGGTGAAACAGCCAAGTGATGGCTTTCCGCGGTTTACCATTGTGAGAGCAAGTGAGGCACAAAGCCCTGAGTTTTTGGATTAATGCAACAGCTATCGACAAGGAGTTGAGGAGAAGAGAAGAAAGTTCAGCGCGTGTAAAAGACAAGATAAATTTGAGTTTGTGCCTTATGTCAGCAAGTAGAATGACTAGATCGGCCACAGTAACCAAGAACTAAATCCAAATACCGAAAAACATCACCTGAGGTTCCTAGTATGGAGAGTGAGGTAGAATCTGGCCCAGTGCTTGGCGGCAATTCATAGGCTTCTCGAGTGGATAAAACTGGTAAGGAGTCGTTTACTCCGTGATGTATGTAATCTTCATTTGCTTGTCGTGTTGAAATAAACGAACCGTCGTAAAGAGCCTAATGAACTGGAGCTCACGGTGTTTTAAACCATTAGGGGGTTTTAATGCTATCATGTGTATATTGGTGTGCGACTTGATCATATGTGCGACCGAGACGTCCTTGAAAAAATATAATAAAAACAATGCGCTCATTAGTGTGCTCTTGTATATTGTGCCTGACGGAGGTTATTGATACTAATTCAATAATCGAATCTTGATCATTGCTCTGTGGATTCCCGGGCGAATGAATCCGACGAGGCCTACCTCTATATATGATAAAAATCCTGATTTCACGCTATATGTTTTCAAAGAAACTAATTATCTCACCAAGCTTTATTAAATAAATATACTATTCCCAGCGTGGCTGGCTAGTCAACAGGAAGCGTCACCACGTCGACACCGTCGATACGTGTTTCTGACACACACATACCTAGTTAGTTATAAGTCACGTATCCAATTGTGTTCATTTCAAAAGGCGGGAATCAATATCGACCAGGAGGCCCTCTCTGACGGACAACCCCCGCATGCTCGGCCGCAAGGAATCATGCAATACCTTTACCCACGGAAGATTTCCATGTGCAGGTCCGTTCAATTCACCGTCTTTTACTCAACATTCACAATTAAGGACGACTTAGCTTCATACTAGGTGAACCCAGTGCCCGAGTTGGCAAGACTCCCGAGACCATCCCACGCACGCAAACCACCTAGGAAATGCGCAATCCCCAAGTCCGACTCTATAGTTGGTCACCTGCCAAGTCGGCATTTTAAGCTTTTACCCTTTTTACTAAGCGCACCATTGAACCCATGGCAGGAGAAAATCAACGGACGAAGCCGACAGCCCCGAAGTGAGAGTTTCAGGAACGAGGTCCTTTCCCCAAAGTAACAGCGGGACTTTTACAGGATTCCATCAATCGTTTTGTTTGTCCGCCCCGGGTTAAGTTTCATTCTGACAGGGTCAGGCTGCCGGGATCGTTGAGGCGTCAACCCCTGACTGGCGGGAAATATCAACCCACGTTTCATAGGGGCCTTGGCATTTACGGGTGAAATGTCCCGATTTAGTAGACACGGAGCAGGACATGCCACTGTCTTGTTTCGTAAACGCGCCATTGACCGCATGTTTATTGAGTTTTGGCTATAGCTATTTCGATATAGACTGTTGAGTTTGTTATATATACGACCTAAGGAACTCCTTCAAATTTATGCTCACACTCGTCGATTCTGCTCAGTCCCTGGATAATCTGCATCTTGTCAAAATGAAGTTTACTATTTCCTCTCTCACGGCCTTGGCCCTTGGCGCCATTAGCGCTGCCGCTGCGCCTACTGTCTACTTCTGTGGTGACAGCACCATGGCCAAGAACGGTGCCAATGATGGAGCTACAGATGGTTGGGGTAACTACATTGGCCAATATCTGACTGCCCCTGTTGTCAACAAGGCTATTGGTGGTCGATCTGCCCGCTCTTACTGGAACGAGGGCCGCTTCCAGGAGGTTGCCAACCTTGTCAAGTCTGGAGACATTGTCGTTATTGAGTTCGGTCACAACGACGGTGGTTCTCCCGAGAAGAACGATAACAAGCGCTCTGACTGCCCCGGAGCTGGCAAGGAGACTTGCATCTCGGACGTTACTGGCGAGACTGTCTACACCTTTGTGTTCTACGTCAGCCAGGCTGCCAAGCTCATGACTGCCAAGGGTGCCACCGTCATCCTCAGCTCCCAGACCCCCAACAACCAGTGGGAGACTGGCACCTTCAACTCTGCCGCCCCTCGCTTCGTGGGCTACCAACAGACCGCCACCAAGGCCCTGGCCTCGTCGAGCGTCACCTACGTCGACCACTTCCAGGCCGTTACCAACATGTACCAGAAGCTGGGCAAGGATGCCGTCAACGCCTTCTTTCCCAAGGACCACACCCACACCAGCCCTGCTGCCGCCAAGGCCGTCGCCCAGGCTTTCGTGCAGGCCGTCTACGAGGAGCTGAACGGCCTCACCAGCCTGAAGCCCTACGTCAAGACCCCCATCACCAAGGTTTACTAGAGGGGGATTCCTGGCGGGTTAAAATGATGTCTTTCTTGTTGATACTTTGGATGTTTGAGTATAAAACGTATCTATGAGCCATGATCTTGTATATAACGAGTTACTAGAGTAGCGGGGCCTCGAAACATATCTGAAGGCCTAGTGCCTACTCTTGCACAAGTTTCCTGATTCATTTTCCAAGTTTTATCGTGAAGATGTCGTACATTTTTTCTTCATATGGTACCATCGCAGAGTCGTCGCCCTGAGGTTAATGCTAATGCTACACAAGCCTCATATCCACTCATATGAAGAGAATTGGGCCACAATTCGAAACACAACTTCGAAAATTGCAGCTCAATCACAGTCGAGATTTAGATCACTATGCTGCTTAGCACTAACTATAGAGTAGGAACTGTGTCTCGGGGCTGTTTTTAATACAGTCATAGTGCCAAACCTAGCCTTTTCACCCCAGCAGCAGCAGACATCCCCTTTTCATTTTAATCAAAGGAACGCTTGAGACACCCTCAAGGAGCACGAGCCAGGACAGTGCCCATCTTGGAGTACGTGTTGCCAGTCGATGCAACAAAGTCGTCGGGTGACAGACCTGCCTGGGGCTGGAAGACACAGATGATATCACTTCCTCCAAAGGCAAAGTACGAGATCTCATCTCCCTTCTGCAGCTTGTCACCTTCCTTGACAGTCATCTTGACTGAAGAAACCTGGGCCATTCCGATGGGCAGGACAGCAACCTTACCGAGGACAGGGTTGTCAATCACGCAGAGGCCTCGTGTTTGGAGGAACTGGTCGTGTTAGCTTGTTCAACTATAAGAATGTTTTGATGGAATTACTTGGTAGCCAGGGGTATCTGGAGCATCCGGTCCGCACATGACACGGATCGGCTCACACTTGGAGTTGACCTCGAGGTAGCAAGCACCTTGGATGTTCTTGACCTCAAGAACCTTTCCAGACACAGGTGCGTGCTGTCGGTGGTAGTTGAATGTGTTCAAGAAGGCATGCATCCAGACACCCCCATGGAAGCTCTCTGCATACTGGCTGCCCTGCAGAAGCGAGCTGATGGTCCAGGGAAGGTTCTTGATGTAGATCAATCCATCGGACTGAATGTTGACAATACTCTGGTTTGGCACCGAGTTGTCGTAGGTACAATCAGCTGGGTAGACAATGACCTTGTCGTTGTTTTGGTCGGCAATAGGTCGAGAGCCGGGCTTCAGCTTCCGGTAGAAGAACTCGTTGAAAGTTCGGAAGCCACCAGGAGGAACAAGAGCCTCGTTGTAGTTGTACTTTGGTGAGTCCTTGAAGGTCTGGAGGGACTCAGGCGTGATTGATGCTGGTGTGTCCATGAAGAGACCGATGAGTTGGGCGTAGACGACGATCCAAGATGACAGCCAAGTGAGTGGCTGACCAACCTCATTAGGGTTGATCTCAGTCTGGAGGCCCTTCATCGGAGGTTGGTCCATGACAAAGTAGAACATGCACAGGATGTTGTAGATATCCTTGCCCTCAAAGTTCTCAGTGGGAGTCCACTTGAGGAGATCATTGGCAAAGACGAGGAATGAGCGAGAATCATGAATCTTTAACTTGTCCATGAACTCGGGGATCTGCTCATAGGCGGTAGACACGGCCTCGTCAAGGGCTCCGGGCTCAGCTTTCTCGAGGTAGCCCATGAGAAGAACGATGACGGGGTTGAAGTGGATGGGGATCTCGCCGGGGACGGGAACCACGGGAGGGAGGAATCCCTTTCCGACGCGCCCGATGGGGGAAGCGAAGGAAGGAGGTGGCTGGAAGCCGATCTCGGTATCGGGGGCGGTGGGAAGGCCAGACATGATGGAAGAAGGAGGAGTGATGATGAAAGGTGATCTGGATAGTTTTATGAAATTGAAAGACTGGAAGCTCCTTGAGGTTTATATAGACGATAGATTCACATCCTATTGTTCAAAACGGGGTGTAAATAGCCGGGAGCTATCTACGGGCACTAGGTTCCTCCCGACGGGCGTTGTTTTCTCACGTCGGTTCATCGGCTTGCCAGTGTCTCAGAGCTAGCTAATCAAAAAGCCCTACAAAGAATGCTGCGCCGTCGAGCTGTTGATCAATGAGCTATTCGTGTCTTACAACCCCGCGCTTGTGTCTCATAACCCCGCTTGACAGTTGTGTGTAAATATGCTGTACGAGCAAGATTTCAAGCAGGGAGACAGATAATGCCGAGAGAGGGACCTTCCAGATTTAGTCAGGTACATGATGGAGGTGTCGGTCTCCAGATTCAGCCCTGAGCTTTGTTTATGTACATCCCACACGTTCATAGCAAAGGAGGATCTGCATCTACGTTGAACACGGATTTCCTCAGACACGATTCATACTCGCCATGTCGTAAAGAAATTACCGATACGCCAGCATGCTGTTCAAGGTTACCAGGCAACCTCCCTTGCGAAAAGAACCTACAATGTCTCGCGGGAGCTTGGTGTTTCGGTCGAGCTGCAGACATGTGATGCAAAATACACCGAAGAGATCCAATAAGAAGTCAGTTCAAGGCACGTACAGCAGTCTCAACGTCACTACCGACAGATGAGCTGAGCAATCCCATTCCCAAACTGAGCTCTTTGCTTTCAGACCTGCGGTCGTGGAAGGCCATGTTTCACTTTCCTTGAAAATATCGTCATGTTTCTGCAATAGACCTCGTACTAGGCTCACTTTCAGCCAGTCAATGGGTACTGGGACTCGGGGAGGCGGACCTTGGCTTGTTTGTTGTAGTGGGAGTGGCATGATATTTGCATGTTCAGACTCGAGCCATCTTGACTAGTAAGGTACTTGTTCAAGAGATGCTTGTACAAGCTTAGTTGTGTCTCCTTCTGGGGAATGATCGACGAAGTGTACTCAGCTACGTCGAAGAAACAGAATATGAGACATCCATGTCATACTTTGATGCTATCAGCCGGAGGTGCAGTAACATCTCTTCACTATCTGTGGGAGGGCAACTGGTGTTACCGCAATGTCACATGTATGCAGTGTGCCAGCCCCCCAATCGCAGGAATTTTTACTGGAGCGACAGCCCAGGGTATTCAATTCAAGGCTACTTAACGAGGCGCAAAGGGGAAAACGAGATCTTGTGAAGGCGATTCTTTCAGCAGCATGCTGCTCTTTTCCCCATACGAGCTGGCTAGAGTAACTTTCCTGCACCGTAACTATTCAAAAGACGCCTCGGTAGACATGCGTCTATTAGATAGAGTTCAAGGGAATCTATTGACCATTCACGTATGTGATAATGCACTCACAAAACCCTCTCCTCGGCCAGTTGGCGAAAGGGGTTAGTACCAGCCCAGGTCGGCCCATTAAGGTTCCAGAAACTCAACCTCATCTCTATACCACAAAGGTTTATCCCTATCTTAGAACCCAGTTAAGGAATTACCACCAACTAGAAGACGAGATGCATGTGATTGTATGTCCCTCGATGTACCGGATTCCCTCGCTTGAGTCGATTCCAATAGTCCAATGACCACATCTGCGATGGGCCAGTTATGCAGTGTTACGAAGGTTAAGAATGAACAGTATGTTCGTAGAAATATTCATGGCTCTTTCGAACTCCGAAGACAGGCCATCTGGGTAGTGCAGCCGCGCCAAGACAAGCCTTGAACGTTGACTGATTCAGCAAGCGAGAAGACACACTTGCTGAGATCAACCCGTATTTCTCACAATCATCAGTAAATAGGAACTCTACCTGACTTGGGTTTGAAAGAGAGCACTAGTGGGACATTTAAGCGGCAACGGGCCGCACAAAGTGTACAAGGCGCAATACCAGCAAAGGGTCACAAGTCTTGTTCGGTTTGCCGACCAGTAAATGACAGCATCAGCTAAAGTTGTGTATTTTATTAGCACATTATATACATATACTTGAATATTTTCATGATAAATGATGCCTAAGAATTTTTTGCCGTTCTGGCGACTTGGTTATTCCTTCACTCGTGACGTGCTCCTCAAGTACCTTGGGTATGTCTCGACTTCTCTCACCCGAGGGCGGTCGCTCCTCCTTCCCGAACCAGGTGCCTACCTATCACGTGAGATTTTCGTCGATGCAAAATGGCCGCCTTCAAAAAAGCATCTTCTATTTCATCCCTCATCCCATCAGTACATTCACTCATTTGGCGGCACCCTCCCAATTTGATATACAATGTCGCAAACATTCATCGATTCCACCAGCGCCTCGGTCCGCTTTCGGATTGGGAATCCCCTCAGACTCCCGCACCACCCTCTCCTCCAACTCCCCGTCCGCTGCCGATATTCTCCCGACCTCTGATTGGGGTGCCCTCTGGGCCTTTCCCTCTTCGCCGTGAGACGCCAGGTAGGGTTCTAGAAGTCTTGGGATATATGGAGTATAGCATATTAATTTATATTTAGTTTCCGTCATTGAGAACGACGCTGAGGACGGGCTCGAGCTTGCTCGCGAAGAGAACTTTCATCTCACCAGCTCCCATCCCAACTGGAGCCTCACCTTTGAGGAGCTGAAAGGAGGCCGCAGCTGCCTATTCCCTAGGATGGAGTGTCGTAGCATTTGGAGCCACACCGACAAGGTTGCAGCCAAGAAGCACTACAGCAACCAATCGCATCTTGTAAGTCTCATCAATTCATGACATGTTCTTTCGTTATCCACATGATATTAACGTGTTCGATTTAGGCTTGGGACCGCAAGATGGCCAGAGAGGCCGCTCGTCTCCCCCCTGCCGTCCCTTCTCCTCCTCCGCGCCCCGACCTTCGACCTACCATGCTCATCACCTTTCCTCCCCCCTGGCGCCCAGGCCCCCTCCTCTTCAGAGGTAGAGATGGACGGGGAGCCAACAACTCCTGATGATATCTCTCCCCGGCTCCCTCTTAGTAGGGATGCCGTTATTCCAGACTCCCAAGAAGACCAAGACGATGTCCTCTTTTCTCCTCTGCCTAAGGGCACCGTAATCCCAGATTCCGAGGAAGACTCGGATATCACGCTTGCACACGTTCTGGCCAAGACATTGTATGATGAAAAAGTACAGGGACAAAAACATAGTCTAAGGATTATCCTCTTTCGGTACATATTTAAGGCTTATGTTAGGATAATTATTATTTAAGAATCTTTGTATCTTTAGATATAACTCCTCTAAACGCCAGAAGTTCAGTTGAGACACACAGTCCAGCCATGCACAGTTCTTAGGTTTGCGCTTTGAGATGATTCCATGGGTAGCAGAGTTCTTAATTATTATGAAAAATGTTCTCTTGAGAGCTTCGATGTTATCTTTTAAAGCAGGTTCCAGGAAGAAAAGAATGAAACAGGTGTTCTTATGGGAGCCAATGTCTTGCCATCATATTGTCATATGGAAATTTTGACAAACTCCCGAGTTGGCTATCAGAGACGTTTAGCCATCTATTTGTAGTTCCTCTGTCAGTGAAAACGCGCACCAGATATTCGTTTCAAGTGCGCACAATCTCTAATGATCTAAACCTCACTTCCCGCTCACCCTCCTCTTTCTCTACCACAACTCCATCTATTCATAACTGAGCTTCGGCGACAAGACGCAGGCCGTCGATTTTGGAGATGCGGAAAAGAAATTATCAGTGTTCATTGGATATTCACCGTAATCCATGGAGCTTACCTTTGCGTCGAAGCCAAAGCAAAACATCGACGTCAGCGACATTGCCTATAATGCCAGCTTGAATGTACTGTAGTTCTGGGACAAAGCTGGGAATATTGTCGGCTCAAATGTCATCCTCCACCATTCTCTCACAGTTCCGGGCAACATCGAGACCTTGAAGCGGCTTTTCATCGGCAAGGATTGGAACCGCGCGTTCGTAGGGGGCGACATCAACGGGCTCCAGGCCAAGATTCTCGCAAATCAGTCCCGCCAAGCCCTTTATTATGGTTACCTACTGGTGACGATAGCACGTATCAACCTGCCTGCTCATCGTTCCAGGATCCCGAACGACGGAAGACCCAACACGAATGATCTTGAAGAACCAACCCTACCAGAACAGAAAGAGAATGGTACCCGGAGGTGATGATGAAAGCGGATGGTTGTTCTAGCTAGGGGTTCTCCAGCGGAGCTCCCTTAAGTAGTAAAGCACCCTATGTGTAAGGTTCCTTCCATGGAAACCATGTCCAGGGCCATTTAGGCCGCCCCCGGCCACCAACTAATCCATCATTTTAATATAACATGAAAATAGCCTCCACCGCCACTCATCCACTAAACCGGTCGCCCCTTTTCGTTACGGGGACCCTTCACGGGTACCCCGACTTCAGTTGTGCCATGCCGAATCTCAATCAATCCGCTGGTTCTTCATTCTCTCCTCACTGCCCTCACACCTGCTCACCCAGGCCAGGGTCCCCCACCTCTCTCTCGAGAGAGGTGTTCCCAACACCTCTCCAGAAGGCCCAACAACTCGAGGTTGCAACGAGCGCCTGCCGCAAAGCAATCAATTCCTGCTTCACCGGGGGTAGCCCAAGGGTTTTGTTCAAGATCCCTTACATGTCAAACATGATATACTCCCCTGAGCTGTACGAAAAGCTAGCAGGCTTTGCTCGGTCGCATTCCCATCACAAGCTGAATGCTACGGCGTTGCTATTTGCGGTTCAAATCTGGGTTGATATCACGGAGCACCCAACATTCATGTTGGAGCCTTTCGCCAACAAGCCCAACAACACACAAGAGGTCCCACACGTGTCCCTTGCCGTCTTCCTCCTTTACTTTGAAAGTTGGCTCAAGGTCCATGAGCTAATGAGATGCCTCCAGTACATACATCCCTTCAGACTCATTCAGAAGATGTTTCTCTCTGACATTAGAGCTGATGCAGCTGGTTTCAGAGTCGGGATGAATGAATCAGCCGTCCGGGCCCTGGTTCTCAAGGCCACAACTCTCCGCTCTGAGCTGCCAGTGACGGCCCGGGTAGACTACTTCCCATTCATGATGAATGGGACATCTATGGCCCACCCCCATGGTATCGCTGGGTGTACGCCGCTGTCGCCCACACATGACGCTCTTGTTGGCATGCCGAGCATCACCATCCTCGATCTTCCATCTCTGCATCGCGACAACACCAACAGGCGCATTGTAGCCCTCCCAACGCCCATTGCCAAGCTGAGCTTCAATCCAATTCAGTCCATAATGGATGAAACGCAAGTGCTTGGAGGGCTGCAGTATGTCCTGGGGCCAAATGCTACCTCTCAATTCGGTCCAGACTTCAATTCCGGGACCATCTGGACGCATGAGTTCGTCCCTGAACTTGATATGGACTCTTTGCACCTGAGAGGTTGGTCCTTCCGTCCAGACCTCAACCCCACGCTCCCTCTACAACATTTTGTTTTCCCGCACTTGGCGGAGACCTGGGTCCAAAAGATGCGGCGCAGAAGGGAATGGTTGATGCATCTTGGCGTGTGGGACAAAGTTGAACTACAGGTTGGCGATGACGGATTGTATTACTACGAAGACATGCCGTTGGAGAACGAAGCCAATCTCACCCCCCAAGCACCATTCCCAACAACCTCACGCGCGCATTGCGGAACCCAGCCGGACCCTCTCGTGTTAGAGATAGTGATGCAAAACAACTGACAGAACGACAGAACGAACGTCACATTTAGATAACTATACTAGGTCAATTATAAAATCAGAATCATAAAAATATGTAATAATTTAATTTTTTTAATAAAATTTACACATTTTACTACATTTTTACTATTATCCTTAGAGTGGGTTATTAGGAAGTATTTTTCATCCTTTGTCAGCCTGCCTGTTCCACTGTTCAGAATCCCTGCCGCATGAAACGCCGATGTCAACACCCTCTACCTCCCCTTCGAACCAAGAGGCGGGGCTCAAAGATCTTACCATCCTTGGGGCTACTGCCAAAAAGTTGAGAAGGGATGGGGATATTGGCGAGATCGAAGACCATGTTCTCCAGCTACTTCCGGGCCCTGTACAATCACCCACAGAACAGTCCCCTGCTGAGGTGATGCTGCTGCGTGCCATCGCCCAGTTGAAGGCCGAGCTCGATACCTCTCAGCTTGCTGAGATTCTCCAACCCCTCTCCCAAACCCACACCGACGGGTACGGGACCTCCGACAACCCTTTGGTGATTGACGCTCTTCCCGCTAGCCAGGCTCCCGTCACTGGTTCGACTCCCTCGACAACTGCTGGCCCTGCCTCAACTGTGCCTTTCCCTAACCCCATATTCTCGACGGCTCCCTCTACGACTACTGGCCCCGCCTCAACGGTTACCGCACCTACATCCAACCCTGCCGCAGACTTTAGCCTACAGGGACCAGATGTCTTTCAGCGCTCAGAAAGCGAGCTCGGTCCATGGCCTCTCCTAGCTACGCGGAGAAGTATGCGGGGAACCGAGATGAAGGACGAAAACGCATCAACCGGCTAGCAGGTTAAGGGAAAATCGAGACACGAGGACGAGAATATTATTTTATTATACTCTAAATATAATCAATAAATTATAATAAAAATATATATAAATTTCCTAATTATTATATTATTTTGTATTATTTTGATAAATTTCTTTATAAAGAAGGCGTGAGGTAATTTCCTTAATACCTACTCCGGCGTCTTATTTCTCTGCCCGCGTGCCAGGTTCTCTTATATGCCAAATATGAAATATTGCTTGCATTGTGCGAAAGCGCGGTGACTTTGCTCAAGCGCATTCTCATGACAAGTTCAATGCGGTGGCACCGATGCTTGCGGCTCATTTCTGATGTAACACACGCGGTTCCGTGTGGAACTAAATCGCTACACGTCGAATATGGCGCCGACCATTTCATGAGAAGTCAGATTAAGGTCTAAAAATTGTACATTTATCAACAAGTACTGTAATCAGTTAGGGCTTCTCCGTCATCATGCCTTGCCACAGGCTAACGGCTAGCCTCGCATCTTAACGTTGATATGTACCTCTGTACTCTTGACATCTTAGTTAAACTTTTATCCATACCAAGACATCCAGCCCTCTTTTCATAAACCAACATAAATACCGCCACAGGCCGCCGTTGAACCTAGGCTTATCCTCCACCTTCTCTTCTAAGCCCACGCGGCTTGTTAGAGCCATGACACCGCCAAACACCCAGAAGCCTAGCCCTCCACAGAAATAATACGCCTTTGTCACGTCTCACCAGCATGGCGCTCGAAGCCATGCCATGCGGGAGCATTGGAGGCAACACAGGCATAAGAAGGATCTAGCCAAGAGGCAACGAGAACATCGACCTCAGCATGTGTTGCTGCCAACCCCTTCAACGAGCGAGGCGACCGATTCACAACCCTCGACCGAGACGACCGATACGGGCACGGATAGCAGCATTTTAACTGGCGGAGGAATGTTTGATCCTGCCATGTTTGAGACTGATATGGACTCAATGATGAACGGAGTGCCTGGCCAGGCAATGTCTGGGATGAATCTCGCCCTGGGATCAGCTCGACTGGATCCCTTTGATCAGTTTCCAGTCCAGCTCACCACACAACATCACAAGCTTCTCCATCTCTGTAAGTGACAGAAGACGATACAAAATTCGAAAGCTAATCACGTGTGCAGGGTTAAGCACGTATGCGACGATGATGTTCGACGACGTACATAGCCAGGCCTTCAACCCGATGCGCGACGTCTGGTGCCCTCTCGACCTGTCCAACGCGGCATCTTTCAACGCCATCATGGCTCATTCAGCTGCGCACCTGGCTGGAATGCAGGGTCTTCGCCAATCAAAGGAAGCGCTAAAGTTCAAGGCTGAAGCGGTGCGGATTGTACAAGTCTGGATGGATGATCCGCAGCGTGCTCTAAGTGATGATGTACTGGCCGCAGTCTTGCGCCTATTGACTTATGAGGTACGGGGAGAGTGGCGAACGCTTCCTATTTGGATACTGACAGATTAATCTGTAGAGGTATTGGGGAACCGAGGCTGAGTGGCATGTCCATTACAATGGCCTCTCAAACTTGATTCAGGCCCGTGGTGGGATAGAAGCACTTCAGAGCAACTGGCGGCTCGGGCTCACGACATTCTTGTAACATCACTAACCCATCCTTGTTTCTCATAATAGCTAACACCTGTCAGGGTATCACTCATGTCAAAGCCATCGTGGTTTGACTGCTCCAATCAGATCGAGGAGCTCTCCAGCCAACATCTAGACGCCCACTTGCATCCCATCCTGGGCGACACGGTCAATCTTCACCGCATTCGCTGTTTATGGCTGCTATCCTTTGTTCAGGATGTGGGAACCTTTAGGGTTAATTCGCCAGATGTTTATGCTCACGGAACAAGCCAATATCCCGCCATCCAGGAAGCCCTGGGTCTACTGAAGCAGCACTTGAGACAAAATGAAGCCGGTTCGATACGACAGCATGTCTGCACCAAGCCCGAGTTTACGAGGCTGGCATGTCTGTTCTTTATTTGCATCCTGCTACAGCAGTCGACCTCCAACTTCAGTCCTGCTTCAGACCTGTCTGGCCACAGATCTTACGACGCTCAGTTGGTCTCGTACCTGAACATGTTTCTCGACTCAGGGAGACCCCAGTGGCACGGGTCCATCGACAATCTCTACGCGGCCCTGTTCACTACTTTTGACACCAGTGCAAGAGTAGGACTCAACATGGAGTACATCCGAAACATGACGGAGGTGATGGCTTCCATGACTGGCGGTGTGCGGTATGGAGTTGAACGATGCCTGCTGAACATTCTTTGTCGCACTGAGAGCAATGGATTTGATGTATTCGATGAGGAGTGGACGCCGGATTCATTACTCTCCCAGATACCCCCTCAATAACATAAAACAAGGACATATCAATCGGCATTAGCTTCCACCTTGTGAGGTGCTTCGACGGCTGAGGGCTTCGACTTCCCGGTCAAGCCAAGATAAAGCGGTCTGCCTCCAGGCGCCGAGTTCAGGTGGCCTCGTTGCCTTGTCACAACTCGTACATGCGTTTTCTCATTTCTCAGTCTCACCCTTGGCCCCCCTCAAGTGTCACTGTAAACTCTTGATTGGTTAGAGAGGTTCCGTGCTCAAAATCAGAATGACGATGATGGCTTGACTATGTCCTCTTATGGAAGGACTACACAGCCAATGGCAGCGTGGGAAAAACCTGAGCTAGTCGGGCCGACCGCGTGTCAACCTTGGGTTTCAGGGGAGACTGGCCCAGTTGCTGTTGCTAAGTCGTTGATAGTGTGCTTGATGCCTTCTTTTGCAGAGGTCACTGGCAAGAATAATGCCTTTAGAAAACGGTTGACTCTTTACAGGTAAAGACTCAGAAGCGTCTGCGGGAAAGACTGGCGCAGGAAGTCATGTCTGAACCTCGTGGTGCAGAAGTTCCTGGCAGTTCTCTTCAACGCTGCACTGCGTCTATTGTTCGCAACTATCTACTATCCAGCTCGTCCCTGTATCATCAAATCTTCTACATTGGACTCCAAAGTTGTGTTGCGGTTGTTTATGGTGGCTATGGATGGCGTGCATCGATTCAAGGCTAAGCTTTGGACCTGATTTGGTTAACTGCATCGTGGAGACACGCACCCAGATCCGAGCCGACCTGTGAAAACAGATCTATAGGACAAAGAAATTAGCGAGAACATAGTATGAGCGAGCTCGACTTACCGTAAACCATGCTTCGCAGCTTGTCGTTTTTGACATTCGCCACATTGTCAGCAAGATTGTCAATGAATCTCTCCTGATGCCCCTTCTCCCTTCCCAGAACCTTCCAGAGCCCAATTGCCTGCTCAAAGTCTTCAGGCCCAACAGTTGTGGTGAATTTGGAAACCTCTCCGGCCCATTTCTCGTGATTGGTAAAGGTGGGCGAAACCGTCCCTCCAGCAGCTGTCGTCCTGAAGGTGGTAGGCTTGAGCATGGAACCGATGTAGTTGGGGTCGTCGCCGTAGTTGGTTCCAAAGTTCATGAAACCATCTCTTTGGAATGGGCAGTACACTGGAGACTTTGCGGCGTTGGTTGGGAGCATTTGGTAGTTTGTTCCGAGTCGGTAACGAGCGGCGTCAGGGTACGAGAACATGCGAGCTTGCAGAACTGGATCTTGTCAGTGTATGGTTCAAGGTATTACTGGCTTTGGTACTTGACGTACCGGGATCAGCAGATGGAGCCCATCCTGGAACCATGGTTGAAGGGGAAAAGGCAGCTAGCTCAATATCGGTAAAGTAGTTGCGCGGCTATCAAGTCAGCATCATGGTTGAAAATCAACTAGCATCGAGACTCACGTTTTCGTTCAAAGTCAACTGTGCAATCTTGCGAAGAGGAAAGTCTCGGTGCGGCCAGACCTTGGTCATGTCGAAAATGTTCCACTTGTAGTTCTCAGCTTGCTCGGGACTCATGACTTGCACAAACACGTCCCACTTTGAATAGTCCTTCTTGTCGATCGCTTCGAATAGGTCGTGTACGAGGTAGTCGGGATTTTCGCCTGCGATCTTCGTGGCTGTCTTTCGATCGAGATTCTTGACGCCGAGCTGGCTCTTGATGTGCATCTTGATGTAACTGAAGGAACCATCCTATGGTAGTAGCCGTTAGGTGAGTGAAGAAGATATAAACCGGGAAGACTAACATCCTTGGTCAATTTGTAAGTGTGGCCGCTGTAGGCGTTCATGGTACGGAGGGAAGCAGGAGTGCCGCGATCGCTGAACAGATGCATAAGCTCGTGGATGCCTTCAGGATTGCCGACGTGGAAGCTAATAGAATGTCAGCTCTGCCTAGTATTCGGGGTATAGCACTCTGGCATACTCCCAGAACTAGCGTCATGTCAGTATCGATCAAGAACAATCTAAACCAAAACTTACCATATCGGCATCCGGCATGTTGGTCTTGGCATGCCGCTTGTGAGACCGGTTCAGAGACGGAAACTTGACAGGATCCCTGATAAAGAAGACGGGCTTTCTAGGTCAACCCTGAATCAACTTTTGTGGAAGGGATCACGTACCGTGTTGTTGAACACAAAATCAAGGTTTCCATCGTCGGTGTAGAGCTTCATCGCCCAGCCGTGTACATCGCGGACGGTGTCAGCGGATCCTCGTTCAGGCCCGACAGTCGAGATGCGAAGAAGACGTTTGGTCTTCTTCCCAACTGCGCTAAGGAAGCTGGCTGAAGTGAGGTCGGAGCAGTCATCCGTAACTTCGAGTTCGCCGTATGCGCTGAGCCATGTTAGAGAAGGATTTTCGAGAGAGTATAAGGGGCATACCCAGCTGCTTTCGCGTGGACAACACTTGGCGGAGAGTTAGTCAGAGGTAGAACGCGCTTTCCGGGACACCTACCGCTCAAGAATTCGCTCGCGAGCAAAATGTGCCAAGGTCTCGAGCAGCTGTGTGTCCTGAAGCAGGACAAGACCTCCGCCGGAGCCATTCCTCAACTGGACATTGGTTGCGTTGCTAGGCTGGGGGCACCCTGTAGAACGCTGAGTTGCTTTTCTTACGGGCCTGAGACTCGGGGGCTTACCTTCGGCCAGGGTGTAAACTGGGGCCATGGTGATGAACGTTCAAAGTAGCTTTTGGTGGAGATTGGAAAGGGGCTTTGGATTTAAGCTAATGCTGGAGCTTGGAATGAAGCTTCCCAACATGACAGCTGCCATCATCTTTATAACTAATCGCCTCTATCTGATTCATCCCCTGGAAGTCTAAAACGGTTGTCCTCCACCGGAAATGGTACAAGTGACGTAACTGATGCTTTCAATCAAGACGGAATGGCGGCACGTCAGACAAGACGTTGCTGATGTGCTGGCAGCAAGGGCGGGAAGACGGCATGAGGGTAAAGACGATTATGTCTCTACTACCAGGGTGATTATTCGTGGTGTAGTATTACTCAAAAGAGCCAAGTTCACCTTGGGCCGATGAATGCCAATCAAAAGACGGGTCCTCACCCGGCATCGCCGGACTTGTGGATCAAGAGGCGGCCAACGGCTATCCGGCTCCCTGCTACGGCCGTATTCCTTGCCGAGCCCGAGATAACAAACAAACAGAAACTTGGCTTGAGTTTGAACTATGCATGAAGTGAGGAGTCGAGACGGCATCATGATGAAACTCTACATTGAGCTGAGCATCCAGTACTACCGCACATGCAACAGAGCTTCAGGATAACTGGAGAATGTAAACATGGCCCGCTGGTTTAGGAAGGACTATCTACCCAATTACTCTTCTCGAAGCTGTTCACCCTGCATTCTTGGAATGATAGTTACGCGGAGGGTTGATTTCATGTTGATGTTGTGGCTGAGATGGGTATGTGAAGTGAGGGGATCGAGATGTCGAGAGCACCAGAAGCAAGATAAAAGACGGGAGGAGGACCTCGTCTCAGTTGACCTTTTACTATCAAACCAACCAACACAACAAACAACTCTTATACATTCATCATCAATCATGGTCAAGAACGGCTCTCACTTTGACTTTGTCGTCGTTGCCGGCCGTCTTGCCGAGAACCCCAACGTGAGCGTCCTCGTTGTCGAAGCCGGCATCGGTAACCCGCAAGACATCCACGAGATCACTACGCCCTCGTCTGCCATGGGCCTTCGTGGAAGCAAGCACGACTGGGCTTACAAGACCACCATGGTCAAACGCGACGACTATGAGCGTATCGAGAAACCCAATACCCGTGGCAAGGCTCTCGGTGGAAGTTCATCGCTGAACTATTTTACCTGGGTTCCCGGTTGCAAACCTACCTTTGACATGTGGGAAGAGTACGGCGGGAAGGAATGGACTTGGGATCCTCTCGTTCCATACCTTCGCAAGAGTGCCACCTATCATGATGATCTTGGCCTCTATTCCAAGGATCTCCAGAAGCTTGGAAAGGGCGGACCCCTTCCCATCTCCCATGCAGAGCTTCTGGGTGACCTCCAGCCCTTCCGTGATCTCCTCACTGAGGCTTGGAAGGACCGTGGTGGTACTCTGACTGAGAACATCTACGATGGTGAGATGATTGGCCTCACTCACTGTGTGGACACCATTTATAAGGGCCAGCGCTCTGGAAGTTTCTTGTTTGTCAAGAACAAGCCCAATATTACCATCCTCCCTGAGGTTCACTCCAAGAAGCTCATCATTGACGAAGCAAGCCGTGAGTGAAAGAGCGTCACCGTTATCGACTCGTCTGGTGCTGAACTGAGCTTCTACGCCACCCGCGAGGTCATCCTCTCGCAGGGTGTCTTTGAGAGCCCCAAGCTACTCATGCTCAGCGGCATCGGTCCTAAGAATGAGCTTTCCAAGCATGGGATCACCACACTCATCGATTCTCGACACGTCGGTCAGAACTTGCTTGATCACCCTGGTGTTCCGTTCGTGCTCAAGGTCAAAGATGGCTATGGCATGGATGACCACCTTCTCCGCGCTGGACCTAAGCATGACGGTGCCATATCCGCCTTCAGCAAGGGCCACGCCGGACCCATGGGATCGGGTCTTCTCGAGATGGTCGGCTTCCCCAGAATCGACAGCTATCTCGAGAAGGATGCGCAATACAGGGAGCGTAAAGCCGCAAACGGCGGAAAGGACCCCTTCTGCCCTGGAGGCCAGCCGCATTTCGAACTGGACTTTGTCGCCATGTTCGGCAGCGCCTTTCAGTGGCATTACCCAACTCCCAAGACTGGCTGCCATTTGAGCGTTGTCGTCGATCTCTTCCGTCCAGTCTCGGACCCCGGCGAGGTGACTCTCAACTCTTCTGATCCTCTCACCCAGCCCAACCTTCTTCGCCGATGATCTCGACATTATTGCGATGAGGGAGGGTATCCGGTTCAGCTACGACGTCCTGACAAAGGGCAAAGGTTTCAAGGACATTGTTCTGGCCGAGTACCCCTGGGAGATGCCTCTTGACAACGACGAGGAGATGCACCATGCAGTCCTGGACCGTTGCCAGACTGCATTCCATCCTTGCGGAACCGCGCGTCTTTCCAAGAACATTGACCAGGGCGTTGTAAGCCCGAGGCTCAAGGTTCATGGAATCTCAAAGCTGCGTGTCATTGACGCATCGGTCATTCCTGTCATTCCGGATTGTCGTATTCAGAATTCGGTGTACATGGTGGGTGAAAAGGGAGCCGACTTGATCAAGGCAGAGCACAAGGATCTGTACTAGGTTTCACCTGCAAACGCATTGTACTCCTAGGACTGGCCAAGTAAGCTTGATTAGCAGAAAGATCTATAATGAAATATATTGAAGTTTTTAAGTCCGACCGAACAGCATCCAGAAACCCGGTATTAAGACCTTCCCGGGTGTCTATGTTTACGAATTCGCATACCACACACCAACTGAAGAAAGGCGCCAATTATCTCCCTGGTCTTGCGCCGCCCGGTTCGAGCATTCTCTGCGAATTCCAGAACAGGAAAAAAACAAGGCAAGAACACACTTAATATTAATGGAAATTATCTCGGGACAAGAGCTCTAAGCGCCCGGCTTCCTTTCCATACCACAATGAGGATTATGCGGTTGAAACTCTCACGAGCTTCTGGCTCATTCTAGGATAGCCTACCCTATACCTCAGATGGCTCCATACGCGTTTCTTCCAACTCATCAGTGTTTTCTGAACTATCCCTGTCTTGGACTATTCACGAGGATCCAGGGGTTAGCGGATCATCTTTCGAAGCAAACTCTGACCAACGTTCATGTTAAGCAGCCAACCATCTCCCTGCTCACTTCAACGCAGCTCTGAACGCACAAGGCCAGAAACGGTAGGATCTGACGCTAATGATCCTTGGCTTCCGGAAGCCCCGGATCGAGACAGGGTTCCTTGGCTAATGATTGGTTACTGAAACCTCCAGCTCGGGTTCGCGTTCGCGTTGCTCGGGTTCATTTACGCCCAGACCTTGATAAGCTGATTGTGTCCCTTTAAAACAAAGCTCGGTACGAGACCGAGCTCTGTTGTCACCACATTCACGTTTTCTGTGCCAGTTGAATCATTCTTTCTTGAGTCTCGATTTGTCAACGTCGATATGCAACAAGCCAGATCCACTCGAGCGGGATATAAAAAGTCCCGAAACGGCTGCACAAGATGCAAGAGGAGACGGGTCAAGGTCAGTTGTCCTGCAAGGCTGGTATAGAGAATCGTCTAACTGGTTATAGTGTGACGAGGAGGTTCCATGCTCGGCCTGTGTGAGACACAAGGTTCCATGCAGCCTTGCATCTCCCGATGCCGAGTATGAAGGTATTCACATACCTGACCGATCTGTCCACCCACCCAAGAATACCTCCTCGGGATTCAACTTTTCGTCATTGCTCTCTGGGTCCCTGTTCGAAGGCCCTCGGGAAGACGCAGACTGTTGGGTTGCCAACGTTGAGCTCATGTTCCATTACTCAACCGTCACGTATAAAACGATGTGCTTCTCAGACCAAGTCGTGTCAACGTTTCTGCACGACATGCCTCGCCTGGCTCTGTCTCACCCATACTTTCTACGAGAGATCTTATCACTATCCGCATATCATCTGGCTTATCTTCATCCTGAAAAGAGGCAGTCGTATGTCTTGCTGGCCTCCAAGCACCATGACTTAGCTGTCAGGGGTATTAGAGAAGTTCTCTCGGGGCCGATAACGTCGGCCAATTGCCATGCACTATACGCTGCCGCGATATTTATTGTCATCAATAAATTTGCCGCATTTCCCAGTTGCGAGGACTATCAAACACATGGATGTTTGATGCCGATTCAGGCCCTGGTTGAGGTGTTTTCTCTTGTCAACGGCATCAGTGCTCTCCTGATGTCCTCGGAAGGAAAGAATATCCCAACTGGACCACTGAAGGACTTCTTCAATCGGTCTATTCATCCTTTTCCGCCGAGCGAACTGTTCCATGGACTCTTGACTCGTGTACCCGAACTCTTGCTCCGGGCAGAGTCGGACGCTCTGGACGCGAAAGCGAAACTCATTCTGATCACAACCCTTCAGTCTTTTGTTGAGTGCCTTGAAGATACTATTAATCGTCCGACTGTATCGTGCCCGCCAGAGATACGTGTCCAGTTCATGTGGCCTATGATGGTCACGCGTGACTTTCTCGAGTTGGCGGGCTCAGGACACCCGTTGGCTCTAGTGACTCTGGCGTATTACGACACGTTATTGTCTTGGGTAGAGTCTAGATATTGGTTCTTTGAGGACTGGGCGCAGCCATTGATGGAAGTTATTATCGAAAAAGTCCGAGGGTCCGAATGGGAGGATCTTGTGAGTTGGCCTGCGAGCATCGTTTTGAAGGGAAAGGAGGCGCCTTTGGACGCAATGGGCATTCCTGGAGTAGTATGAGCCTATGGTTTCCTTTTACTTGGCTGGATTGTTGTTCCGAGATAGACCTGTATCGATATTAACGTTAAAGAGACTGGGACAGATGCCAGGCAAGGTCCGTCTTGGCTTTTGGAGGCCATGACCGGGTAAATATACTCGCCCACAATTGTACCCTCAAGTCAACTTCCTTGACCCCCATGACCCCATTACATGGCAACTGCCTCTTAATTCCTCTTTGAGATTTCATGACACAGCTTAAACTCTTATTTCCTATTCAGGAAATAGTGAGCCCATTCACTGACGAACCGGAGTCACGGACCGACGATCCGTCGGCGGGAGAACCCCGGGTTTGTTGTCCAACCATTGATGCCTCGGATACACCAGATCATTCTCTTATATTGTCGACAGACCGCACTTGAGTCCCCTTTGTCATTTTCCCCTCATTTTGATCTTTGCTGAAAGAATCGAAACCGTCTTTTGTTGCAAATATGGCATCTACGGACCTTGCTTGGCGCCAGGTCAGTCCCGGTGTGTGGAGCCGCTCCATCGATGAGATCGAGAAGTTCTACGCCACTATGGTGGTTCTCTACGAAGCTAGTGGCCGCATGTTCTTTGGCATGACCGGCCATGTCTCTCTCTCCATCAAGGTCCCCGAGGGGACTTCTCAAGAGCAGGCTGAAGGTGCCGTCGATAAGGCCCTGAGAAAGGCATGGCTTGCTCTGAGATATGCTCACCCCACTCTCGCTGCTAAGGTCACCGAGAATGTTGAAACGGGCGAATGGACAAAGACATACCGTCAGTTTGAGAACGAAGCGGACAAGGATGCTTGGACCGAAAAGACTCTTGTTCACATCTCGACCGGTCAAACTGGCAACGAGTGGGCCAACTCCGATCCTCCCGCTCCCAAGGTCCCGACCATGTTTGTCCTGGATCTTCCTGCCAACGGGACTTCAACTGTTCGATGCGATCTCGTCTTTCGCTCGCCTCATGACATCATTGATGGAATTGGCACGCTGATGATGCTCAACAACTTTATCACTCGCGCTGCTGAGGCTTACGAGAAGGGTGACTCTTTTGAGATTCCTGTCTTTGACGGTTCCGAGACTGCGAACCTCAGTCCTTCGTATCGACTGGCTTCTCAAGTTCCACCTGAACTGACCGAAGCCCAGAAGAAGAGGGTTGAGGAGATTACTGCTCAGAAAGCAGCTGTTGCTTCTGATCCAAGTGTTGAACACCTTGCTCTTCCGTTCAACAGTGGTCCTCTTCTGCCTGGCCGTCATCAGCGTCTTGCTCTCACTCTCTCCCAAGAGCAGACGAAGCATCTTATCACAGCTTGCAAGGCTGTTGGAGCTACTCCGACTCACGTCTTTCATGCCGCTGCTGCCATGGTCATGCGAGACGTTCAAGAGCCTCCGTCAGAGACAAAGCGTGTCCGATACATCAACTACATTCTGCGCAATGAGCGAGACAAATGTACGGAGCCATACAACACCGCTGCTCACTCGGCATCCGTCTACCACTCTGTCTCGGGTCAGAGCTTGATTGTTGACATGGACTTGCCCGCGGCTGGTACCAAGATTGATCCCAAGCAGCGCCGGGAGGAGTTCCTCTCTGTTCTGGAGAACATGAAGGACTTTTACCACACCGTCAAGGAAGACAAGGAGCACTACGTCCTCACGCCCACCTTGTGGACTCTGGGCACGCCAAACCTTCCTCCTTCTCCTCGACCTCTTCCTGTGCCCCCTCCAAATGCTCATCCGTCCGTTTCAATCTCAAGCATGGGCCGCACCGATGCCATTGTTGCTCCAGAAAACGGTGCTTTCAGCACTCGAGACCCTTGGGTGACTGGTGAGGAGCTTGGAAATGGTCTGGGACTGTTCCTTGGTACTTCTCGGGGTGAACTGTGCTTGAGTGCTGCGTATAACGACGCTTGGCATACAGCGGATGAGGTACAGAAGTATTTGGATCGCTGTAAGGAGCTGGTGGACTGGGGCTTGAGTATCGACACTGCTTAGGGAGATGGATCCAATTATGAGCGCGATTTTCCTTGCTGTCCCTCGTTAAAGACTGAATATGATAGCTGATGAGAAACGAATGATATGAAGATAGTGTTGAAGCAGTTGATTATTAGTGTAAACAACAAGTAGTGTGTACTTAAAGCGAGACAAGATTGATCAAGGCCTTCCATTACTTCAAAATATGCCATAGTGTACACGTGTAGTCCGTTACTTAGACTTCTTCTTCTCCGCCTGGTAGTAGTAGATCACTAATACAAGCAAGCCCAGTGGTATGAGTGTACTAATCTCCCCCACAACTAGACAAATGTTAGTAGATGATGCACTAAACATGAAGAATACTTGCCCATTCTCCAGCTAAGCCACCCAGAAGGTAATCTTATTTCTCCCTCCTCGTTGTGAGGGAAACCGTTTGTGTTGATAGCAAAAAGACTGGTCAAGAATGAGAGGGGAGTCTGAACTGTTAGATACACTCACATAAATGGTTCCGAGGAGGTTGAACTTACAAAAATGACCGTAACGATAGTGAATGGGAGGATGATAAAGTTCATGAATCGCGCAGCCTCGGCTTCTTTGAGGGATGCTTGAGCTTGCATCGCTTGGATGATATTGCTCAGCTGAGAACCGTGGTTAGCAAAAAAAGGAACTGGTTGACAAGTCGACTTACCCCTTCAAGCGTTGTAGACGCATCCCTATCCATTCGCTGTGTCCTCTGAATCAAAGTCTCAAGACCAGTGTCATGTACAAAGCTCTCTCTCAAGACCTTTCGTGTATCTTTCGTGAGAGTTGGCTGTCCTGGGAGTCTGGATGGCCAGAGAATCTCTGCGACATCCTTGATCACTTTCAGTTGAGTCTCAAAGAGTTGTCGAAGGAGTCGGAGCTCGTCTCGGATGTCCTTGACTCGCCAGGTGGAGTCGGCAGCTTGACGGATGATGCTGTTTACTTCGCTGGGACTCCAGTCACTTGTTGTAAAGTTCTTGAAGAATTTTGCCTCCTCATCTGTCTATAACATAGTTGTTAGTAGAGTGCTGTTCATGGGCGCAAGAATAGTACCTCGTAGCCGATTTGACCCTCGAAGATGTCGAGTACATGCTCGCCAAGTCCAGCCCACTTGAACTCATTGACCAATGTCACTGCTTCAAAGACAATCCGCTTGATCAAGTCGCTTGGCGTCCGAAGCGTGTCTAGGTTGCCTTGACGGATCGTCTCAAACAGATCATCCGCCATGGTCTCATTCTGGCGACCTGGTATCGCAGTAATGATTGTGTCTAGTAACTAAGGTCAGCATTGATACTGAAGGGAGAGTAAATGTTGAAGGCTTACTGTCGTCCAGCTTCCAAAGCCACAGCTGACGGACCATTAACCAGCTCAGAGAAAGATCCTGCTGAATCTTCTTAGCCTTGTCTTTGTTAGCCCTTCTTTTGTTGCGCCTCTCGTAATTTCCATTGTCCGCTGGCAAGAATGCCATGTTTACCGGCTTCTTTGCCTTTTCTAGAGTCGTGCGGACTTTCGTCTTGCCCTTTCTCTGCATTCGAGACCACAACCACTTGATAAAAGCCCATTTCGGTATCTCTTCCGGTTGAACTTCCTTCCGAGATTTCTGATTTGTCTTGTCGATGCGGTCTTTGAGCCATCGGTATACGACTTGCTGATCTTTGGTGCGCAACGTGTTGTCTCTTTGTTCAACGTGGTTGGCTGTCTGGTCGAGGGTCTGTGGTCGTTGTGCCCCAAGCATTCCAGTGAAGGGGGAGTATGTCCGCTCGAGTTGTTCGTATCTCTTGCGAAGAATCTCGCCTTTATCTGTCTCTGTTTCTGGATCATGAAGTGTCTCAATGTCGAGGAAGGGTATCTGGGAATTCATTAGCAGGCCAGTTCTTTGACAACAAAGGAGTTAACTCACCACGAGAGACACCATGCTGCTTGGCTTGATAAAGCATTCTGCGTTTGCCCACGATATCCTCTTTTCAGGCACAGTCGGCGGCTTGGCAGTCTTTTCTTGCTTCTCGGTGGTCTTTTTCTCTCCTGCAGCTCGATTCAGTCCGTCCTTGGAAATTGGCCTCTCGGCGACCTGTCCAATAGTAAGTAAAGTTACAGAACCGAAGACTGTCATTCTTACTCTCGCATGTGGCTTCCTGACTCTAGAGCAAAGATCGTTGGTCTCTCGAACTCTGATGTTGCTCTCGAAAAACTGCCAGGCCTGAGCATCGACCTCGGTACCGTCAGAGGTCCTGATGTTGGTGATGAGAAAGTCCTAAAAAGCGTAAATTAGCATGATAGGAATAGGATTATAATGCTATGGGGATGAATCTACCTTTATCCAAGTCATCTATTACATGTTAGCGCTGTATTATCTGCCAAGTTCGGGTAAACTTACGTTGTTTGAGTTGAAGTTGACCCATCTCCAAGAACTGTCCTTGACATTCTTCTTGAATTGATCTTCTGTCAATTCAACCCGGATACTCTCTTCCCTACTCACCGGTCCCCTCTCTTTTTGAATTTCATCTTTGGGCTTGTCACCTTCTTCTTGCGGTGATTCTGGGATCTTCTCGATGCTGATATCCGCATCTTCCTTCACTAACCGCTCCCAGACCTCTGATGCAAAATTTGCCTCGCAGTCCGCAAGAAAGGATGTGCCTCCATCGGCTGGCTCCTCGATGGAAGATCCATCGTTGGTGCTCTCCTTTTCTGACTCCTCTTGAGCAGAATCATCTTCCAATCTCTTACTGTCACTCTTCTTGCGATACAGAACGTGTGACACTTTGATGCCCGTGGGAGTCCAAGACATAGAGGTGCTTCCGTCAGGTTTGGGCTTAAGACCCGCCCATTGGTATCTGAAGTAGACAGGAAAGTTGTCGCAGATCCTCCTGATATCCTCGGAGTATTCGGCAGGCTTCTGTGGCACGTTTCCGGCGGTCTTGCGTCTCAAGGGTGCCTTTTGAAGAAATGAAAGATTCTCGGCAAAGAACTTCTTGTCGTCTTCATTCAGACTGTCTCGCTTGAACAGCTGTCGGGGTGTTTCCCCGTTGTCGTTGAGACAGTCCAGTTCTGCTCCTCGTTCAAGCAGCATCTTGATAACGGTGTGATTCCTCTTCCTGCAGGCATCATGTAGTGGAGAGTTTCCTGTCTTTGTTAGGATTGTTTTTACACTAACGCGTTAGAGTATGAGCTTACCGTCATTATCTTGGGTGTTGAACTCGGCATCAGCATCAAGGAGCCGTTCAAGGCAGCGTTTTGACTCTTTGCCAATATTTTGCACAATGAGTTGGTGCAATGGAGTCTGCAGATCTTCGTTGAGGGCGTCGACATTTGGCCCGTATTGAAGTATGGCATCGAGAATCATTAGCATAATGCCGTCCTCAACAGGCTCACTCGTCATCCCAGAAATTTGATGCAACACAGTGAACTTTCTCAAATCCCCGAGATTGATGTAGTGTGAGGGCGCCATGAAGGGATGTTGGAGGATTCGCGATACGAGATTGCCTTTCTTCTGGGCGACTGCTTGGAAAAGAACTGTTCGTTTGTTCTTGGAGGATTGGAATGTCAGGTCGATCTTGTGATTTCTCAGGAGATACTCGGCGTCCATGTCGTGGCCTCGGCATATCGCGATGAACAGAACAGAGCATCGGCCTTCGATATCTGACAGAGGTCCAACCCTTTCTTGAGGGGACAAATTCCGATACGTATTTGCTGCCGCTTTCCGTAGGACCTCGATATCGTCGTCTATGCCTTCTCCCCCCGGCTCAAGTATTGCGTCAATCTCCTTGCCAAGATCCACCAAACGATTGGACTTGGGTCCTGCCTCAGGATCATCCGAGAAGGTTTTCCCCGTAGTCGGCACCACTTCTCTGTCGAGAATCACGGGGATAGGCTCCTCAGACGTGTCGTCGAGACGTTGGAGTATGCTTTGGATCGCGCCATCTTGACACTGAGTGGCTGCCAGCCACATCCACGAGCGGAGTTTTACCTTGAGCTTTGACGGGGCTGGGTCTTGGCTGTCTGAGGTCTGAGGCTCCTCATTGAGAAAGGACAGGGCGCGAGAGCCCGTCAACAGAGGCGAAAGCAAGCCCATGGTCTGTGTTTGAACCTCGAAGACACTTTCAAGGCGATTTTTCGTATAGAGAAAAGAACTCAAGGACACAGGTCCGGGGGAGGATCCTTATAATCTCGCTGACCAGGCTGCTGACGAGTCACATCCTGGCTTGGGTGCCCTTGTTGGTTCTGCCCTTGAATGCACCAATCAGCGGTAACTGTGACAACCAGGACCTCATGTTTCTCACCCAGGGTCTTTCAGCTGAATCCTACTGCACTTTGTAGTGTGTGTGGTAAGCACAACGGTGGGTAGCATTAGACGCCTCGGCGCTTAGCCTGCAAATTTCGAATCAGGCTCACAGAGATGCTACCCTTCTACCATCTACTGTTTGTCGACGTCGAGGACTTAGTGGTTAAGTTAATACCACGATGGGTATCTAACGCGCTCAAATTTGGTGGGCTAGCCGACTTTGAATAAGTCTATAAGCTATGAAGAGCTCTCTGCCTCAAAGCAAGCCATCTGTCCTCGGTGGCATGCCATCACCTCATCTCGTGCTTATTGTGCCCTTTATGGATGGTGACACGAGACGCTGATTTGCCAGTACTTGCTGGCAGCTGCCTTGACTTTCCGCCCCCAAACTCATCCTTGCACACCTACCAACCTGAGCTATTCCAATCTTCTCGGGCGTTATGGGTCTGTCGCCACAGCCCCAACTTGTGACGAGGCAGCAGACACCTGACGCACGTGATATATTCTAAGCTATTTGGGCACTACGATTGATAATCTCATTTGACCAAACTAATCGTGTTCATGTGAGGTAGAAACGCTTAACCCAGCATCATCCTGTGACAGTCCCCAAGCATTGTCGAGGACAGGGCAGTTCTGACCAACTCGTTAATACCAGGGCTTTGGTTGTAGTTAGGCGATCGTGGCTTCGTTTAACTTACAAAATCGGGTTCTCTGTAACTTGGTCTATGAAGTCGTCCGCCTCATCCTCATTCTTTCATGGATTCGAAATGCCCAGTAGATTTGGCGGACCACAAGTTGGTCGAGGTGGAGGAGGACCGTATCTTCTGGGTCGCTAAGTGGGTGGGTTCTCCCGCATTGTCGCATAGCTACTCGCAGACAAGAAACTTGCGACACTGCCCGCTCTGCTTGGTGATCTCATCTGATACACTGGTGGGGGTGGAATGATTCCTGTACTGTTCAAGATCTGTTCTTTATTATAGTTGCAGCCCAGCCCTTGATGGGTTAACTGAGCTCGAAGATCGATTCCTGTACTGTGAGCCACCGAGGCGTGTGCCTCTCCACTTATAAATTGACGCAAAGTAGTGCCCCACGGAATATCCTCGTTCAGCAGGACGAAACGTGCCCAGAGGTTTTCGTCGTTGAGATGTCTGTGGAGTTCGTCTGAAAGCAAATAAGGTTCTGTTGCGGCTCGGAGATGCGTTGCGAGGCTTGATGTGATGTAAAAAAACAAGGAAGGCCAGTCTTCAAGCTGACAAGAAACATTTGCAGCGGAAAGGGTCGAGTTGGCGTATCGTGATGAGGCGGCCGAAGATGTTGGATTCGTGTGTATATCTCTCGTTCCTAACCAGAAGGCAATGTCTGCGTGGGACTCGGTTACGGGCATCATGTTCAAACGCTTGGCAAATGTCTCCTGTAGGTCGTTTGTTGAATCCTGTTCGCGATTCCCCTCTTCGGAGGTGGAGGATGACTCGTCTCCGATCACAAGACTCTTTGCTGGACCCGTTGTCGCTGAGAGCACTCGCTCATGGAGCAAAATATCTTCCCTTTCTCGGTTGAACCTCCTCGCGTCAACCAGGCCATCTAGCTCTGTAATGTAGATATAATTGAAGCATGTTATTGCAATCGTAGTGTGGCATCCGCGAATCGTGTCGGCGGCGGCTGAAACGCCCAGGAAGATGGATCCACTACCTTTAAGGAAGAAATCTCTGACCGATTCATGAATGACTTGCACTATGCGAGTCTCTCCCTGCTCAAGGTCAAGTGATCCTGCTCCAGCACGAATAGATAAATATTCTTCGTCCTCTAATATCGCCTCGTCCGAACCAGCAGCACTCACTTCCAGCAAACCTCCAGACAAGGTTTTGAGCTCCCTCTCAAGCTGACTGTCGCTCGCAGTGTAGTTAAGCGACTTGCGCCACGCATCAAGAGACTTTGGCACGGGTCTTTTGATGAATGCCAACACATGGTGCCATTGATGAAGCCTCAAGGGTGTTGTTGACATGAGAGCCCACTGAAATGCCCGTCGAGCGACCATCCGCAACTCTGGGCTAATTGATTTTACTATCTCTGTGAGTAGGCTCTCCAGTTCCTCGGGCATTGAGTCGATGTCTTTGAGCAAGAATTCTAGACTTTTGCCTTGGTCGTATTTGACAAGGAGCCTGTCCACAGTCAGGATCACCCAGAGAAAGATGCCACCGGCTTTGTCGATGATCTTGTTTCGCAGTTTCGGCTCCCAAAGCGATTCTGATATTGCAATTCTGGCACTCAGCCTTTGGTTGACATATGTTGAAATGTCGCCTTTGTTGAGATCTTCTGCAATAAGCTCCGAGGATGGGCGAAGGGATATTTGTGGGTAGTGTCGACCGACTAAACACACTCGGACACGGCCATTGTTTTTGCCTATAAGCGAAAGCCCCCAGAACTCTAGGTGTGTTCTCATAAGAGGGAGCTGAAGCTCGTCGAGACCGTCGATAAAAATAATAGTTCTCTTCCCTGGTGTGTAGCCAATGATCGAGCTGAGTAGGCTTCTGAGCTCTGGTTCCCCCCACATCACCTCTGCGAAACCCGACAGCCTGGCTTCCTCGTTTAGCTCTATCCAAGTCTCCACCGCGTCTTGAAGCTGAGCCGGATAGTGAGGAAGAAGCTGGTGCAGAAGAGACCGAAAAACGCCCAGCGTGGAATGCTCTAGGGCCTCGCCTTTTGCGCTGATGAAGACCCCAGCAACACAATAATCAGAACCGCTGAGGGACGACTTGGCATGTCTAAAAGCCTGCTTCATCATTGTAGACTTTCCAGCTCCTGGTTTACCCCTGAGCGAGAGGATGCAAGGTCGTTCTTGGAGGTCGCGATCAAATAGCCAATGGGAATATGTCTCGTTTTCAATCAGCCAACGTCCTGTTTGAGGCGCAGGGTCCTCAATGAACTGGCGACGGCGATACATGTAGGAAAACTGGAGAGATTTGAGACAAGCGGCTTGTTGAGCAGTCAGCTCTTCATGGCCATTGACATTCGAGATGGGTGAGTTGAATGCAGCAGTTTGGCCAGTATTAGGATCATGGACCAGGCCAGTCAAAATTGTGTAATATGCCGATTGAAGCTCTCCCACGACCTTGACAAAGTTTGGGTCATCTCTTCCTGAGAATCGGCACATCTTCATGTGGTTGGCCTGGAGGGTCTCGGCGCGTTCTCGTTGGTCTCCGATCAACGAGGATGTGTCTGGTACAACCTTGCTCCCAATACACCAAGGTTAATTTTTGTCATGGGGTATCCTTCTTGAAAAGTCTTGACTCGAAAGCCGTGCTGGAACCAGAGTCCGGAAAATGCTTCCTGCGAGCGTTCGAGATCGGTCGTCTTCAGGCCGAGAGTATCGAGGATTGTCGAGTTCGTCTGAAAGCGCAAACCACCCAGAACGGATTTAGCCCAGGTGCCAACGGCAGATAGATCTGGGCTACCACGATGAGGTGTGCCTAGGAATTTGACGGCTGCAGTAGAAGTGACGATGTTGCAGAGTTCATCAGTTGGGGAGGTCGAAGATAGTGCCAGCATCTCACTCAAGAGTTAGCTCCCACTCAAGATATAGTCTCGGTCTCAGGGTCACCTCTCTCACAACGATTCCGCCAAGGCTATGAGCCAAAAAGATTAGAGGACGATCTTTGGCATGGATTCTGCCAAGTGCGAATAGGAAGTCCTTGCTGTGTGAGAAAACGCTATTCTTACTCGTTGAGCCAGAAGTGTATTTGGTGATCTTGGTATCGTATCCGTAAGTGAGGATACGAGCTTTTGGACAGTCTTGGGTAGCAGATCCCTGGGCCAGAAAAGCGTTGGAGCTTGCATCTCGGGTTCTGAAGTCTTGCTCGACCCTCGTTTTCCTGAGGCCCATTTCATCAAGGTTGTTACGCTACGTAGAACCTGTCCTCGCCTTGGCGCTGTCGTCTCTCCATCTGGCTGTACCTCAGTGGGTAAATCGACCACTGCGTCGGACATAAGAGGTGAGGTCCATGTCTTGTACGCATGGCCTTTCAAGCCGTGGATGATGACAATGCTTCAGGCACCTATGTCAGCGCACCCATCACGTCACCTTGGGCGCTCACTCACTCAACCACTGGTTCTTGATCCTTTGGCTCGTAAACGAGGAATAATCCCGTAGGTGGGCCAAGGTCCGCCATCTTGAGAGGGCTTCAGATATTCAACGAAGGTTCTTGATTGTGAAATGGGGTTGAAAATGAGTGAAGAGGGGAATGAGGCAGTTCCCAAATCAGGCTGCGCCATGCATGAGAATGAAAAGCCACGTGGCGCCAGAGCCTGATTGACATTGATGGTAGGTAGGTGCCCAATATGACCTGAAATCGAAAACTGGTAGAAATATCTGGAAGATAACGTACAGGCAAGCAGTATATAAAAGAAATATGAAGTGAACCTTGGTGACTTTCGCATCTGATAAACTAGAGTTTAAGCCCCAGTCAGCTACTCTAGCCCTTTTAAAGGGCCGAATACCTGAAATTCGGTCCTCGTAGTGAATGTTGATTGGGCTAGATGCAGCTTCGTATAGCCTTGAAGCTGTATCCTTCAAAGACACCATCGTCCCTACTCAATCGCGGCCTTGAACGCCTCAGTAGGCGTAAGTTTCAGCAACCCCAACTCCAGCATCTCCTTGCTCGTCGTCGAGGCCGAACACTTTCCATCCCAGCTCGCATCCAAAGAGTGCACAATCGACTTCATAATGGCCTGGAATTCGGTAGGTGCCGCCATAACCATATGATCAATAAAAGTCGTGTCCTTGTATACAACATTTTCCACCTTGGTGCCAATGGCTTGTTCGACCAATTCAACAAGCTGCTTTCCGGTGATGTCCTCTGGTCCGTTCAAGACATACTTTGCCTTGTTGTGTCGGCTTGGATCCTCCTCGGCCAGCAAGTGAGCGGCGATAGCCCCGACCTCGCTACCATCAATAGGGGCGACAGGCGCATCCTCATTTGACATCAGCCTAAGGATACCCTGCTTCCCAGTCTCGCGGAAGTCCTTGACGAACTGCACCGCAGTGTTGAGGAAGAGCGGAGTAAAGGCATTGGGCTGCAGCGAAGTCCACTGCATAGCACTAAACTCTGGCGAGGCCAGCAAGCTTTCGATCGCCCAGTGTGTTCTTGGGTAGTACGCCAGACTGTCAGGGCGCGCGTTTGCAGACGTGGTTGAGATCCGAACGACGTACTTGACGCCTGCTTTGAGAGCCGAGACGTGAAATGTCGACTCTTCGGAAAACTGGGTTGGCAGCATATGCGATGCTATGAAAGCCCTAACGACATTGTGTTCGCGGAGCCAATCGGCCGTTATCTCGGTCCAGGGCATTTCCACAACCTCGACGTTTGGCAGCTGGGCCAATTCCTTGGCTACATCTCCGTTGGCGGAACGGGTCTGGGCGAGGATCTTGTAGCCCGCGAAAAAGCTCTTGGAGGCGATCAGTCGTGACAGGGTTTCGGTCGTATTTCGGCCAGTGTTGCCAGTAGCGCCAGCGATGAGAATTGTAGGAGCCATAGTTGCTGAGTTGTTGGAAGTAAAGAGTAGACAGTGTTGGGTGGGTGATGGAGGTGGTTGGTGATGTACTCGATGTCTGTGTACAGCACCACCCCCCTTTTATAACCAGCCGTCGATACGAGTAAAATATGTGAATAACGTTGAATGTTCCGTAGATTACAAAAACAATGACCTATGTGGTCGTCCCATATCACGAGAAAGTCCGCAAGCCCGCTCCAAGTCCGCATACTCCAAGTCCGCAACCAATACCCGCGTCAGCACATTCACGCACTGGGTCAGGGGGATGAAACAGTATGAACAGTTTAGCTAACCCCCCTCTAAAGATAGTAAATAAAATATGGTAAGAATAAAGAAAATAAGTCTAAAGTATTACCTTAATTATGGCATCCGTTTGCTTATTTTATTCCATTGTGTATACATTTCCAGACTGCAGAGCAGGTCACAGGATGATCATGAACTTAAGCCCGCATGGCTAACTACCAACTCAGTAACCTTCTCAACTCATGCCGTGATAACACGCTTACTATCCCATAGAGCTTGGTGTACACCACGAAGCATGGTGCCATTCACCCATGAAACTTCCCCGTTGGCTCCTACGACCTGAAATTTGTCCTGACCGACGTGGCCATGTCGCCCACCCTTGTTCCTCCCACCATCAAGCCTTCCAGTGACGTGAATGTCTCCAACAATGATCAAACCGCTTCTGTGGCGGCTGAGCATCACATTGAGGCGATGTTCATCGGTTGTCATACCGGGACCAGCTTGCTTCGTGGTAGCCATGACGGCGACAATGATGTCGCTCTCTTGTCCTTGGAAGGAGTAGATCGTCTTGGCAGGCTTCATTGAGGCGAGGCCAGCTTACTTGGGATCCTTTTGGACACTCTTGATCACATCCACGTTGGCTGTGTACGGAGTGATGATTGCAATCTGGGAGGGATCAACTCTGCCAGAAGTGCTCGAGACAAAGTCCAAAATGAAGTCCAGCGCGACAATGACTTGATCTTTGTTACTCTTAGACTTTGTAATGGGGTCGATGTGGCAATGAGAGTTCTCGCAGTGGATGAAAATGGGTTGAAGTGAGCCAGTAGGAGCGGCGTTCAGCTCAGGGTACCTGACGAAGGCGAAAGACTCCAGGTCTCGGCCGACACGGTGGGCATCGAGCTCGATTCTGCAACCTGGACCATAAGTACAGTTAACGTCAGGGTAAACGAATTACTTGGAAAGATCAAAAAGACCCCTTGCCATCCTCAGCTGGGTCCGGAGGCGGTACACGGGCATGCCGAGCCCCATAAAGAACTCGAGCGGCGAAATCCTGGCATCACGGCCAGGACGATTGATGGCGTTGCCTTGCGAATCCTTCTCGTCCAGGGTCATTACAGCTGGCGGAAGCTGTTTCTCATCGCCTGCCAAAATGCATGGCATCATGGTATTTCCCCACACCGAATAAAGGTCTGGTCGAGTCATGTTGGCAGCTTCATCAATGGCGAAGCCCTTTGCTTTCTTGTTCTTCCAGTCGCGGTAGTATTTGCCGCAAGATTGGGCCGGGGTTGTGCAGACAATGTCTGCAGCCTACAGGATTTGGCTGAAGAGGCCTTCAATGATGCTCTTGTCGACCATCTTGCCATTGAAATATTCTTGCCAGCTGATTGCACCAGAGGCGATGCCACGGAGCCTAGAAAACTTGTGGTCCGCGTCTAGTTCTCTTTCCAACGTGTGCAGAGCAACACTGTCATGGGGGTGCAGGTCAGGGACCGCCGGTGAGCGTAGGCAAGCCAAGAGCCAGTAAGCTTTCGACAGAGGCAGGCTCCAAGCCCCTGGTCTTTTCCAGGGGCTAGAGACTCCATCGTCGGCACCATCAGGGTGTTGCAGTAGGCGTTGGAAGGCATCGTAGTCCTCCTCATTGTAACCTCTGATGACGAGCTTGCGCCGGATACGATTCTTCTCTCGCTTCCCCTTGTTGTATCGGTCGACAACACTGGAGTTGACGGCGTAAAGTCGGGCGGCAAGGTATTGACGGCAACATGGGTTGGGGCGCTCGCGAAGATAGGCCCGAGGATTTCTGTCATGCTAAGGGTTGCGACGGAGAGGGCGGTCGTCTTTCCGAAACCTGGGCTCTGTTCAGAAAATTAGCACTCGATGTATTACGCCAATGATATGATGACCTACCGCTGTCATGAGGCCAAAGCCTAGACCTCTCTTGGAAAAGTATCGTCGGAAACGGGGACGATCAGCTGGAAGAACCTCCGTCATTAGAGCGTCCAACATCGCCGGATCTCGAATGTCCAACAAATTTACGTCTGGGATGCAAGGTAGAGTGACCGGTACAGACTCGTCAAGGCGCAACCTTGCTGTGCTAGCTTCAAGGCCTCCAACGACATTGGGCGACGATGCAGGGGCTGCCTTGAATCTTCGCAAAACTGACCAGAAACCTGATCCAAGAACTAGCGCCCGCTGAAGACTCATGCGAAACTCGAGTTCGTTGGATGCTGTGTATTTTCCTGTCGGGTACATATCCAGCTGGGGGGCATCCAGGGCAATCGAGTTGGAGGGTGGTCGGCTGCTTTGCAGGCTGCACACAGCGTCTACCTTGCGCTTGGTGTCGTCTAGGTTTGGGCAGAATCGGAGGGCGACCCAGTTCTAATGTTGAGCGCTCTCTCCCATCGCCTTGCTTCCTTCGCCTCGGCTATCAGAGCTGTGCATAGCAAAGCCAGGGCGTCGAGAGTCACTGCTCGTTTCGTCACAGCGTATCTGCAATACCAACTCGTTCTTGGCAGCCTGGGCAGACCTGACGGCATCAATTACCGTCGGACGGTCCAATATCTTGGCGTCGCAAACTGATGTGTGCCTTCCATCCTCAGTCTTGTTGTAGAGCTCAAGTTTGAGAAACCCATCCCGAATGAAGTGGCGCCACGGGGTGTCGTATCGATTGAGGAACTCACTTGTCAGCGAAACAATGGCAAAGGAGCTAGGTGTCTCGTCCCCGACGTTCTCGTAGTCCTTGCTCATCACGAAACAGGCTATGAACCGCTGCTTCGCGATCTGTTCGGCTGCATGGCATAGCCACCGGATGTCCTGAACTTGAGAATGAACCAATGCTGCGGTGTGTGTATTCTGGTCATCGAACGACCAAGAAGGCCAAAATTGATAACCTTTGGTGGCGCAGATGAGGTTGTCGAACCGCTCGAGGTCCCAGCCGTGAACTGTACCATACGGGTAACAGAATGGCGGTGGCATTTCGTTTTCGTGCCAATCACGTCGCAGCACATCGCACGGCTTGTGAACAACAAATGTGAAGTGTCTCTGGTCAATAATGTCGACCAGCGTTTTGCCCTCGACAATCGGTTCTAGCCTGTTAAGCCACCCTTCGCTAGGGTGGCCAGGGTTACTAAAGGGGAGGCCATAACCTTCGACACCGACCTCGCTTCCATCTTGGAGCCAGACCTGGACAAAAGAAAGTCGGCGGGTTGCGTCGGGGAACAAGCCCTTCATCTTGTCATCCAGGGGGTCAACAGAGTACTTGAGGAAACTTGACTCGGATTGTTCGCATGTCGGTGACCTTTGGGATCTGTAGTCCAGCATTCTTTCGTTCGACTATCGTGAAATTAGTGACCATGTACACGCGGCTGTACGACATACAAGCTACTCACGTTTGTGGCAAATGCCAAAACCCCCATCGTTGGCTGAGCCCATCGGGAACTCCATAGTGAACCCCATCCAAGCAGTGCTATCTTGGGTTTTATGAAATACGACCGTGGTTTCCATGTCTGGACCTTGGACGCCAAGCTTCTTCCCGCCGACGATGTACCCATGCGGGCCATCCAGCATGATGGCACATGCCTTCCAAAAGGCCTTCCCTCCAACGAGGGTGGGGGCGGGAGTCGGGTTTTGCTGCTGAGCCTTGAAGCCGCTCATCATGTCGTGAAAGCTGCTGGTCGGTCGAAAGTCTACGCCCGAGTTGACTGGTGCGGAGATCGCAATACTAAGAAAGCAAATGCGGAAGTCTCATGTGATGCGGCTACGTGTCTTCGTCTCTTCTTTCCCTGATCGTCAAGCGGAAATTCAAAGATGATATAATCCCGTGATGGAAGAGTGGATGACCGAAGGCAGCAGAAGACTCCTGGCTGCGATGATAGCGGTTAGTCGGATGACAAGACCAAGATGCAAGGCTGCGACGAACCTCTGATGCGTCTCCTCACGATTGACCTGTGCGAGGGTCGCAGAAGCTGCCTTATCTTCAGATAAGGTCAAAAAGACGCCCAATACAAGCCTCAAAGCTAATAAAGCGAAAAGAAGAAGTTTGATGACCTATGAGGTCGCAGCGGTGGTGTGGTGGTCGCCTCTGTCGTGACGAGGTCGTGTTGTGGTGGGAGAAGAAAGAGAGGAGACAGGAAGTGAAGGTGAGAAAAACAGAGATCGCGCAGACGCGACATCTTTTTTCTTGGCGCGTGAAAACGGATTTCGACTGCGTCATCAATAACAGTGCAAACGGACGGCCACTGGCAACAATACCAACGAACACTGACAAAACCTGGGCGTACTAAAACACAGCTCGTTACCTCCCTTGAATAAAGCTCCTAAAGACCCAGAGTTCAATCGTATTTAATAAGCCAAACCACATTCACCGTAATGTAGCAAATGGACCGTGACAGATTAGAAGCACGGATTGTGTCGAAATGTTCATTTGTTCGTTCAATGTTCGGGGGCTCACGCTCGATTACATCCCCAAGGATGAAGGGTGCGAACACTTCAGTCTTGGCCCTGTTCCCTTTGCGTTCGACAAAGAATCTGAACACAGGGCTTCAAAAAGCACGTTCGAAACTCTGATCGACTGACATCATCTCCGGAAGCTGAAAGGGTCACCATCATGATCTTGCAGCAGTATGGGCTGAGGGTCCGACGCACATGCACCGTTAAGGATGATAATTAGATGGCAATATGAGATTAACATTCAAGAGCTTGTAACATAGTAGTCCAATGTTTAGAATGCCCTGGTAGAAATTAATTAAATAACTCCGCTGGGAATAACTCAATCTTTCTCTTGATAAGGATGCCCTCCTTGGCGACCGACCAGTGTCCCACTATGTACGGCACACTACCAAGAGACTTGGCTTCATTATCTTAGAATACATATACACCGGACTGAACTCCTACTTTCTTGCTTGGCATCATGCACCCTCGAGAAAGGGTTATCGAATTTCTTTCTCCCCCAACTGAGCCCCCCTACGGATATGTCACCTATCCGACCGAAGCTCTTCCTTCTGGGGTGGTTGGATTTGGATTTTCCGGTGGAACTGCTCAGGCGATGACCACCGGGTAATACACATGGAATTCAAGTACTTCTCCACGAAATCTGGAGGCAAGCCACCTTCCCCAGATCCATTCATCGTGGGTACGTTTCACTTGCAGGCGACCTTGTCAGTGTCCATTTCAAGCTTTCAGACTCAAGACGGTGTATTGGTGTGTTGTCCAACGAGTTTTGATATTTACATGTGTTAATAGCTATGTTCTAACTTCTTTGTCATTGTGGCTGATGACTTCTGTTGGAGCCATCACCAAGTTCACAAGGAACTGCCATCATATGCTCGGTTGGGGCTTTGTTCAAGTTGAACACTATCGGTATCTCGTCGCGGAATGGCCGTCGTACGTTTCCAGTATCGTTGAAATCCCATGGCGCGGTCATGACCAGAGTGGTCATGTCGGCCAGTTGGAACTGGCCTTGGTCCGGTGGTTAGAGAGAACAGGCTCTTTCGTTGTGCTTCTGCGTTCAGGTTAGCCCAAATGTCCTCTTCCATATCCTCAAGCTGTTTATAGACCAGTGCTGCTTACAATGCCATGTTTCAGGGGGTCTGGTCGTATTAGAACTGCCAGAGAGAAGAATTGATCTGGTCTTCGGAATGGCAGGGATACACAAGCAAGAGATCTTCAACCAAAAGTGATGATAGGTATCGTTGTTGTGCTCGCTCATGTATCCCAGAAGCCGGCGGAAACCTGCTGTTCTTTGGAGATTTTTTGGTCAACTCTTAGGTTTGTCTAAGCAAGGAGCCCTCAAAGAATTAGGTTATACTTGATAGACTCATACTAAGAGCATAATCAAATCCTCTTCAGGTATTTTACCAATGATAGTCAGTGGAACTGGGTACGGTGCCAAGGTATCTGTCATCCTCGTAAGTTGGTGAGGCAGAATCTCGATCCAGTGTTCTGTAGCAATGTCGGGGCTCCCTGAGCGAACGAAGCCAGCAAGAGTGAGAGCTCTTTTTCCGTCCAGACTGTAGTCCGAGATAGCAAGGGAGCTACTCCCCGCTACATCCTTGGTGTAGTGAGCACTGATAAAGCTGAAGGGATGCATGTACCTGCTCAGCTTGTGAGCCTCATGAAATCGGAGAGAATGGGGCCAATATAAGATGAAGACCGACAAAGGCACATCGGGGACGGGGTGGTGCTTCCCGCCACGGGGTGTCGCGTGAGGCTCCTCGGCCCTTGTGTCCTTCAGATGCTTGTAGACCAGGACGGCCTGGATGGCAAGGTTTTGCGACATGGGATCATACGGGAATGCCCAGAGGAGATTATTGACCCGGGTACTGAACTTCTTCAGGATGGCGAGAGTCCCCAAGAAGGGGATCTTCAGCCGGAAGTGAGAGTCGATGCTCTCACTGAAGTCGCCCATGTAAAGCTTTGCCAGGGCTGGGCGCCGAGAGCTATCCTGGTCTGCCGGGATCGTGAAGGAGAGAAGCGGAAATGGGAACCCTTCGACAAGCTTTGTGTGTTCTTGATGGAGAGTTTAGATAGGGTCGGTGTCGTTTGGAAAGCTCCTGTCTTTGCGAACGACTAGGCGTTTGATTGCGGCGATGTTGCCTGGGACCGTCATACTCTCATATCATATAAAGTTGCCGCCACAAAACTTGCTTCCAGGCTCCGTCTTGAAGTAGATGCCGTTTGAATTATCACCCGCGTCGAGTTGCTCAGTGTTCTCGTTACCGGGCGCCCGAGCGGTGACCGGTTGAGCGGTGATACCGGAGAATCCAACAACAGCAGAAGGGGGAGCCTTGTCGGGAGGAAGAGTTTGGCTTCGATGGAGGAGTCGTTAATTGGCCTTCAATATGGTATCGGGCTCATGCTCGGCCAAGTGAGAACACCAAACAGCGACATTGAATGCCCTGAGGGGCTGGTGGCATCGTCAGACGATAGTTGAAGAATTCTCACCGAGAGACCAGGTACGCCAAACTCTCAGCTCCAGACTCTCGGCTCGTATTGTCTCACCGAGACGGCTTTCGAAGCATCTGTCATCCACCGAGTCCGCCTGCAGAGTCGTGACGGTAGCTCATCAGTTTCTGGAAGTGATGCTTGCTGGTTGAAATGAAGGGCTCGCGCCCAGGATGCCTGTAGCTATCCTCACATGTCGGGGTCGTATCTGTGTTCTCTGCTGACAGTAGAAGGAGGACGTCCAGTCGGGAGATTGCTCAAATCAGTTGTGTTGTAGCTTGATGGCCTCTTTTGAAAGAAGTGTAAAGTTTACAAGTCGGAGCCGTGAGCGAGAGAGGTGTGAAATGCGAAGGGATTCGTTTGGTTGCGTTTGTCGGGGCGTCGAGTTCCATCCGTTCGACTATCCATCAACATCAACATCGCACCGCCGCCGTATTAAAACGGATCTTCTGAACAGAGCATCGCCCCCGTAGATCTATTTTGCCGTATTCAGATGTGATTGAAAAGAGTGCAGTGGCAATTGACTTGACAATTGTTTGGTCAGCTCGGCTTATCGGGTTGTAAACAAGACAATACCAGTATGGATCTGACTCGGTGGTTGGCCCCGGTTCGTTCTAGCCTGAGCCCGTTCGTTCTGGGCTGAGCCGCAGCCTCAGGCCAGCTTCTTGAGAACAATTCCACCAAACAAAGTCATCGATCAAAAGAGGGAGGGGCGATCTTTGCTATCTCTCTCTCGAGTGAACAAACTCTTTGTCGTGTGAGGAAACGATCCGTTGGAACACACGATCGCTTGGTGGCGACCTCGATATCGCATCTGTACGTGGAAACGCGGGCACTCGCTGGGGAGCCAATCAGGCGGCTGCTAAACGGTCTCGGGACTGTCAGGTATCTGGGGCCTGGGCACTTTGTTCGGTCTCGCTTCGATTGATCGGTTCCCTCTGTCATGGTGCTGCGAAGGATCTCTTGTCGTCTTGGCCTTGTCGTCTTGGCGCGTCTGCTTATTGTCTCCATCCATCTCATCTGACAGGAAATCATCGGTCATCGTGTACTGGGTGGAAATCGAGAGGGTCGTTCGTGTCTTATCGCTCGTGGGATTTCGTGCCGAGAATGATCCCGATGCTGCCACCGTCTGTCGTGATAACGTATCCTTGCGCGCGCGCGCCCGCTCGTTCAACCGGAGGTGGTTCTTTTGTAGGCGAGGAATAACCGGCCTGTGGTTCGACATTTTGGGGGCCCGCCTCAAACATTCAGGGTGGTGATGATGTTTACCTAAATGAGGCTGAAACGTGAGTGAAGATGTGGCTGTCCGCGAATGAAGCGCTGCGACGAACGAGCACGCAACTCAAAAGCTTCAATGCAAACGAAGCTGATGATGCCATGTATGTTGGATCACGATTGAGGTAATTGTGCCAAAGATGACCATATCGAATCATCTTTGGCGACCTCGGAGTTTGAAATTGTTTATTTCAGGTAAAGTCTAAACTAACTCGGGATGGAGGATCTCCATCCGCTGTCGTCCCAATGAGCCTCAACTGGGGTACTTGAAGCTATCCAAACTCAAAAGGCTAAAAGCACGCGACGATATTTTAGAGTAAAAGGTTTTTGGGGGTGGTGCAGAAAAGCAGCGGCTGACCTGGCCCTTTTGAATTCAGAAAACGGCACAGTCGACAAGGGTAGTGGGACCCTGGAGCGCCAAGAAGTAGCTCTGGCAGGCATATCCGTCTTTCTCCAGGGGTGTATCTGCAATGCGACAGCTCACGAGCCAAGCTTGAAGGAAGAAGTGGATATTGAATGCAACGTCAAAAGACCCCAAACGTACCAGATAAGGTGTCGTTACCTACTGTAAAGATATCGTCAAAAAGACAAATATGGAGTCAAGATTCCGCACACGTGACGCTTGACCCATGATATGGAGCAGATTAATAACTAAAGTGGTCGGGGAACGATATCCCTGTTTATCATGTCAGCACCTTATTCCGCACTCTCTCAACACAACTTCCAAATTTGTCTTTATTACAAAAGGACAATTGCCAAAGGGGTTGGTGAAAGCGGCGCCTGCAAGCACATTATGGGGAGGGGGGGGGTTCAAAAGGTCCCTTTATTTTTCTACTAGCTGTACGGAGGTACTAACTCAGTAGCGCAGCGTAGCGACCGAACTGTGCGTGCGCGTGCGTGCGACCAACCGGCCGACAAAGATTCCATTTCCGCGCTGGGGTCGCAGGGGGTCGCCAAGCGCAACAAAGGTTCCCCGACGGCCGACATCCATAGGTTCCTCCAGTGCTGAGTGGTCTGATTAGCAGTGTTTTGGATCGCGGAGATGGACATATTGGGAGTGATGCCGTTGTTCTCTCTCTCTGACGCGATATCGGAATACAAGATGCAATGACTGTTCAGTGTCGCCGAACAACAGTCTCCATCTGCTGCGATCATCACTTGTTTCAGTGAGGCCACTAACCAGGGTAGTGCGGCGACGGCGAAAAGTCTAGAATGATTATCATCGCCGCAACACACACTCTCCTGTGTCTACGACAACCTTGAAAACACCCTTATGTCCATATCTATGCAAAGTAACCCTCCGACGACAAGGCTGGCGATAATCCCAACGCCGGTCATTCCTCTTTCCTTGACCCTCGCCCGTCTCCTCGGTGCCACCCGCGTCCGGGGGTGGAGCGATATCTCGGGGGCCCACCAAACAGATTTTCGAACAAAAGTTCGGAGCCGACGACGACGTATAGCCCATTCAGGAAGCTGTTTAGACGCCCACCCGTCTGATTCGCCAATTACCGAAACAGATAAGGTCCGCCGATCTAGTCCTTCAAAGTGGCCCATCTCCGTTCCCTGTGGCGAGTGCGCCTTTCGAAAAGCGCGTATCCTGTAGCCAGTTCCATCGTGCCGGGTCGCCGAGAGCCTTCCTTTTGTAGGACGGATTGCAAAAGGTCCCCAATACTGTTGGTGATTCCGCGTGTGACCCTTGAGTGCATGTATTCTTAGGCATGTGGGTTTTTTAAACTGCAGTGCAACCGTGATACCATGACTTGCCCAGAGAGATAAATAGCAAACTGATCCCCAGCTTTTCTTTAAACTCAGATTTCCAACAGGCATTTTAATTAGTCTCTTAAGCATCCGGTAGATATACCTTGCTGAGGGCTTGATTATTCATCATGGCTGTCGAAACCACCAACCCGGAGGACGTTGTTGTCCAGCCGGCCTACAACGAAAAGTTCCCTCACTCGGATGTTGACCTCAAGTCTGACACCGATGGCGAGGATGACAGGATCACAGATCTTTTCACCAGTTTCCCTATGCCCAAGGGAGTTGAGCCTGAGCCTAACCCGCTGACGGTTCGTGCCGTTGTGGTTGGTATCATCCTCGGATCGCTCGTCAACGCCTCCAACGTCTACCTGGGTATGCAACCACCTCCAAACTATTCAGAACTACTCTAATATAGCTCCTACAGGATTGAAGACAGGATTTACCTTCCCGGCCACCATGTTCGGTGCTATCTTTGGATATGGCTTCATCTTGGTGTTGACCAAGTCCCTCCCCAACGTTCCCTTTCTCGGAGGCAAATTCGGCCCCCAGGAGAACTCCATCATTCAGGCCTCCGCTACTGGAGCCGGTGGCATGGCAGGTGTATTCGTTGCTGGTCTTCCCGCCATGTATCGTCTTGACCTCCTGTCGGACGATCCCAAGAAGGACTTTGGCCGCATCCTCACCATCACCTTTGTCTGCGCCCTCTTCGGTCTCTTCGCTGCTGTCCCTCTCCGACGATTCTTCATCATCAATGTCGCCCGAGAGCTGAACCTCGTCTTCCCTACGCCTACTGCTACGGCTATGACTATCCGCTCCATGCACGCTGTGGGCTCCGGTGCTGCTGATGCTATGAAGAAGGTCAAGGCTTTGGGATGGGCCTTTCTCCTTGCCATTCTCATCATTGTTGTTGGCCAGTATGCCGATGGTATCCTGCACAACTGGCACATCTTTACTTGGTATGTCTCGACAGAGCCTGAACTTGCTTCTAGTTACTAACCCGCAACAGGTTCTACATCTGGGGAGGATACTCTGCGTCTGGACTTATGGCCATTGAGAGCTGGGGTTGGTACATCCAGTTGACCCCTGCCTTCTTCGGCTCCGGTATCCTGGTTGGTCTCAACGCTGCTCTCTCCTGGTTCGGAGGTACTGTCGCCGCTTGGGCCCTCATCGGCCCCCTCCTGGTCCACTACGGAGAGTGCATTGGTGTCGAGGTCGGTGAGGGCAAGTGGGCAGGCTTGACTCGATTCGGTATCATGACTGGTGTTGACCAGCCCGGCTTCGTCCCTTCTCCTCGATACTGGCTTCTGTGGCCCGGTGTCATGGTCCTCATGGTTTACAGCCTGGTCGAGTTCTTCCTCCACGCCAAGGTTGTCTGGGATGGTATCAAGTTTGCTATGCGCGAGTCTGCTCGCTCCCTCAACAACAGGCTCCAGTCTCGCGGAAAGCACGTTGCCTTCCTCGAGAAGCAGGCTCGCAAGGCAGACGAGGGCAGTGGACTCGTTGAGGACTTTGCTCTTCCTGGTGATCAGGTTCCTAGCTGGATCTGGGTCGTCGGAGCCCTTGTCTTTATGGTTGTTGCTTGTCTCGTTGCTGAGCTGCAGTTCCACATGAACGCTGGCCTGGCTATCTTGGCTTGCATTCTGGGTCTGCTTTTTGCCTTCATGTCCATCTACGGCGGTGCCGTCACTGATGTGTAAGTTTACCTCCAATGATCTTGAGTCTCTTTCTAACACTCTTTCAGCGCCCCTCTCACTGCCTCAGCCAAGGCTTCGCAGCTTGTGTTTGGTGGTATCACCAAGGGCCACTACGAGCTCAAGGCCTCCCAGAGAATCAACTTGGTCGCCGGTAACATTGCCTCTGGAACTGCTGATGTCGCCAACTCGCTGGTCAGCGATTTCCGTGTTGGTTTCCTGCTCAAGACTCCTCCCAAGCTGCAGTTCTACGCTCAGGCTATAGGCACCTTTGTCTCTGTCTTCCTCGCCCCCGGAATCTTTGTCCTTTTCATGTCGGCATACCCTTGCGTCTTCAGGCCCAGCGATGATCCCGCTGATGTCTGCCCCTTTGCTGCTCCCTCCGTCAGCGCCTGGGAGGCTGTCGCTACGGCTGTCACCATGGACAAGATTCCCATTCCTCGATCTTCCGCCATCTTCGCCATCGTCATGGGTGTCGTCTGTGCTCTTCAGGCTGTCCTCAAGCACTTCTACCTTGTCGGCTCCCGTGAGAAGTATCGCGAGTGGCTCCCCAACTGGATGTCTGTCGGTGTCGCCTGGGTCCTGGGTCCCGACAGTGGTTACGCCAACGCTGTCATGTTTGGTTCCATCACTGCTTGGTGGTGGCGCAAGTGGTTCCGCAACAACTTTGAGATGTACGCCTTTGCTATCGCTGCTGGTCTGATTGCTGGAGAAGGTCTTGGTGGTGTCATCAACGCTGCTCTGGAGCTTGGAAAGGTCAGCGGTACTTTCAAGGGATCTGAGATTGCCCTTCCCGGTGGTACATGGTAATGAGGTTGTAATAGTTGTGGACGATGGGTGGAGCTGTTGATTAGTTGTGTAGTTGTTGATGAATGATTAAGGGCCATTTAACGATGCATCGTGTTTCCCGAACCCAGTGACGTCCCCAGACGAGACCATTAGTAACAGTAATAACATAGCTTTTGACACTTGTCAAAATTAGAACAACTCATTCTTGATATCAGTTGTCTAATGATGTAAACATGATCAAGGATGCAATTCTTAATATCCACCAGAGAAGACAGGCATTAGGTCCACATCACCCAAACCGGCACTTGTACAGTAACTTTAACTCGCCTTTACTTAATAATAGCAGTTTTAATAAGACAAGAAACATTAAAGATAAAGTCAAGTTATTTCTCATGATTTCCAAGGTTGATGTTACTTATCAGAAGTACAACGTGAAATGTCGGCTGACCACCACATCCTGCATGTGGCTGCAGGAGACCCGGGATTAAGGAACTGGGTTAATCATGTGCAACGTGTCTATTAATTAATGTTAATAAACCCTCTCATCAAGTCAAAAATCGCATTATCATGCATTTCTCATTCTTCCCGTTATTCGCTCTAGGGTGACCCGCCACTCTTAAGCCGGCTCGGCATTGCACTAACAATTTCCCACATCCGCTCCTTTCCGTCGGCCGAGACTCAACTACCGAGCTCGGCCCACAGTGCTTCCGCGTTTCGTGGCACAAGGAAATTCTCACCGAAACATCCGCCCTCTCATGAAAAGCATGGACGTGGATGCTACGGAACAAGAGCCAGGGCGGTACATCCGTAGCCGCATCGCGAATGCCTGCGATGGCTGCAAGGCAAGAAAAGTAAGTTGTACATTAATTGTGTTTGCAATGTACTGACCGAGAAGGTCAAATGCGATGGCAAATTGCCCTGTGGCTACTGTTCAAGGCGACAGAGGCCTCATACCTGTCACTATTCGCCTCAGCGACGACGTCGCAATGGACAATCATTGGCATCCCTGACGTCTCCTCCAGCTTCCGAGAGGGACGCCCGTGCTCATTCTACAAGAAATACGACTCCATCAACACCAGCAGATGCAGAGCTTACCAGGCCGGTATCGGCACAGCAACAAGGGATGGACGCTGAAGACGAGACTGAAGTGCCGAGAGAAGCGCGACTAGTTTGCGATGCTCAAGGAAAACTCATCTTTGTGGGAGATTGTGCTCCCCTCTCCTTCTTTCAGTCTGTCCGACAGCTTGTCACCACCAGGGTTGGCCAGAATGCCTTTGCTCCTCAGACAAGTCGTTACTCTGTGCTCGAGAACGCGCCTGCACACCAATCTCGCCGAGTACCTGGTGACAACCGTCTTCCTAGTATTAACGCTGATGATATTCCTTCAGCAGTGTCGACGTATTTGTCTGTTGCAACTGGGCTCGTGGATCTGTTCGACAATCGCCGACTATTAGAGGATCTCATACTGTGGGCGAATCTCGACCAAAAACCCGATGATGCGACTACAGTTGTAAATCTTCTCGTGTTAGCCATTGGAAGACAAATGGACAACGAAGAGCTGGCACAGGATTACTTTGAGTACGCCCGTGACAAGGCATACGCAAATCTGAGTGGTAATCTCAGTGTTACAAGCATCCAGATCTTCACCCTCATTACGTTGTACATGCTCTGCTCGTGTCAGATCAACGGAGCTTTCCTGTTCTTTGGCATCGCAGTACGAGCAGCATACTCTGTTGGAATTCACAGAACCGAGGTCAATGCACGATTCGGACCCGACATTCATAGGCAACGAGATCGCCTTTGGAAGAGTTTACGAGTCGTGGATCTCTTCTTGAGTACCTCTATGGGACGGCCGCCTGCAACTTCGGATGTTGATTGCACTGTGCCCTATCAAAATCCAAACGAAGGCGCAAGTGAAGCTCCCGATCTTCTTAACGCGTCCGTTCAGATATTTCTCGTCCTTGAGGGAGTAGTCACAGAAATCTACTCCAGACGGAAGATATCTTTACAACTTACCGAAGGAATATCACTCCAGCTACGAGACTGGTCGTCACGTTGGCTGAAGCAACTCAAGGATATTATCGCAAACCCCGAAGCCCAGGACAGAGCCCAAGCGAGTGGTGCATGCCAGGTCCTATCGACCTATTATTACGCCGTCATGCTTGTATCTCGGCCATTTCTCATGTACGAGCTTTGCCGAAGGTTATCTGATACGGCAGTGTCATCAAATGGTCGATCTGCCTTGACTTCAGGCAAATCGAAACTGGCGGATGCTTGCATAGATGCGGCCAGCCTCATGGTGGATCCGATATTGGACTTGATCCAGCGAGGAATTCTCGTTGGACATGTGCCCGTTCTAGTGTGAGTATCCCTACATGCGAGAGAACTACTTCTGACTTGATTAGATCATGGCTCTTTGCCAGCTCCCTTGTCCTCGGGATAGGCCTTCTGGGCGGCTTTGGCCGTATACTGGAAAAGTACACGCGCATGTCCATCCACGCATTGGATCACTGCTCAAAACACGATACGCACGCAAGACAGTACTCCCTTATCGCGCAGTCACTTCTCACTGCAGCCCTCGAGTACCTCGAAAAGCGAGAACTAGCAGAGCGCCAACGACGAACTGAGAACTCGAGTCAACTCTTTGGATTAATCCCATCGGAAGCCGGGACGGATTCCGCCTCCCCGGCTATCACCAGAGACCCGAGTCATCCGGTGGCCAGTCCGGCATCCAACAGCCGGCCACGGGACTCCCTGGACCGGTCATTCCTGCAGCACAATGGACTACAAGGTGTCGGATCACCGCCATTCGGGGATCTCGATTCGGCTTTCCTAGGCTTAAGCGAGTCGATGCTGCAAACTCCTGATCCGAGTTACTGGGGCGGGCCGATGGGCATGGAGGGGGATTCCGGTTCGGCATTGAACCTGTTTGCTTTGTTGGACGCGGGGGGCGGTATAGATCTGACGCATCATCTTTGATTATGATAGATAGCGGCAATAGACTTGCACACCTGTAAGGACGAATCTTTGTTGTTCTTCGGATCCGTATTCTGTCTTCCGAAGTGCGGAGTGATAAGCGGAAGTTCGGAGACGGGGTCCCCACAAGATGGAGATACCAACCACCAAAAATGCGGTCTTTTTTATCCATCCGAAGGTGCATAATGACAAGGAGATTGGCATGTTAGGTTTGCCATTATTGGCCAATGGGATTTTGGTTGTCCATGGATAACCGAAGCATAAGGCGATGGTATGCGGTGTGCCGATGGTGTGAACTGTCAGATTACGACTTCAAGAGTTGGATACTTGGGGGCCAACTTTGGAAGTACAGCTCACATTTGACGAGCAAGAGCAGAAAGGGACTAGGAGCTCAATACGGAAGCCGATGTGGGAAACCCAGGTCGGCTCTGGCTGCTAGACAAGACGGGTCCCCCCTTTCTTGGGCTGGTCTATCATCAAGTTCGGGAGAAGCCAGGCACTATCTGTTACGTGGTTTGTATAGACATGGGGTGCTAGGTGTCTTGAGAATGGACATATTTGGAAATCACTTTGTAGCTACTGTGCTTGCATAATAGGGGATCACGAGGATCAGGTCTGGGGTTAAGCCGAGGCTGTTGACTTTTAGTCCATGACTCTAACAATCTAAAGTAACTCATTACTATTTGTTCATTATTTTAACACTACAGTCTTTGGTATCGTGAAAATCATTGGCTCAGTGCCCCCCTCAGCACCTGCATAAACTTCCACACATCCTCAAACCTCGTGTACAGAGGCACAGGAGCAACTCTGATAACATCGGGCTTTCGCTTGTCGCAAATGACTCCGTTCTCCTCCAGAGCCTCGCTCACTCTCTCCATCAGACCTTCCCTGAGAAGGACGCTCAGTTGGGTTCCTCTTTGTGCGGGATCACGGGGTGTGATGATGCGGAAGAGGGGTGTCTCGTCGGATGACTCGGAGATGATCTGGTCGAGAAGGTGCTCGGCGTAGGCGGTCAAGACGAGAGCCTTTGATCGGATTTCATACATCTTGGTCTTGTTGAAGACGGAGAGGGCACCAGACAAGCTTGCCAGATCGATGGCTGAGGGGTTGGAAAGTTGATAACCTCCCGCACCGGCGGTGGGCACAAAGTTGTTGTCCATGTTGAAGCGAACACTCTTGTCTCCTCCATACCAGCCCATCAGACGGGGTCGGTACGTAGGCTTGCCAGAGTCGTCCTTGAACTCGACCTTTCCGTGCTTCTCGTGGACGTATGCTCCGGCGATGGAACCGGGGCCGGCGTTGATGTACTTGTATGTGCACCAGCAGGCAAAGTCGACGTTCCAGTCGTGAAGCTTCAGCTCGACGTTTCCGGCAGCGTGCGCCAGATCCCAGCCCACGACGACCCCCCTTTCTTGAGCGTAGGCGGTGATTCGAGGAATGTCGAAAAGTTGGCCAGAGTAGTATTGAATACCAGGAAGAAGAAGCAGAGCAGTATCTTCAGCGTGCTCATCAATAGTAGCCAGGATCAAATCGGTTGTAATGATGAAATCCTCGTTGGGGTGGATCTTGACCATGCTCTTCTCAGGGTCTAGTCCATGCCAGACGACCTGGCTCTCAATAGCGTAGTGGTCACTGGGGAAGGGCTTCCACTCGAGAATGATCTTGTGACGCTTCTCATTGGGCTTGTAGAAGCTGGCCATCAGAAAGTGCAGGTTGGCTGTCAAGGTGTTCATGATGACGATCTCACTAGGAGAAGCTCCAACGATATCAGCAGACTTGATGGCACAGTCCTCGGCCATGTCTTGCCAAGGTGTCAATGGGGAGTTGCCCATCGCGCTGAAGTGGCCGTTGACACCAATAGATGCCCATGTCTCGAGTTGAGCGTTGAGGTACTCTCGGACAGCCTTGGGTTGAGCACCAAGGGAGTTGCCAACAAAGTAGAGGCACTGCTCCGAGTCATCCTTTGATCCATTGTGGCCGTTGCTGTGACCATTGGTACCGTTAGTGCCATTAGACGAGGCACCATGAGCTAGATAGGGTCAGCTAGTTTCAAGATTTGACTCGGCATGGCTACTTACAAGGAATCGATCCATCCAAAGCCTTCTTCTTGAGAGATCTCTTTGTGGGGATGACAAACTCATCCCGAAGATGGCTTAGCTTGTCCTGAGAGTCAAGATGACGAGCAAACTCTAATGAATTGGCATCTTGCGGGAACTTGGGGGAGGCTCCGCTCCGTAGACGATCGACGAATCCTGACAACTCCATTGTGAATTGAGTGTGATGGTAAGGTAAGGGTAGTAAGAATGACTTGAGATGGCTGATGATGGAATCGTACGACTAGGCCTTGGAAGCATGGGATTGCGAAATCACTTTATGTTCCGTCGAGCCCCATCTCGGTCGCTTCCGGTATCTACAAAGACGCCCGAGCGGATATGCGGAAGACCCACATCCGAAGTTCCGTCATCCGTGACCCGTAAAGTGGACGTCATCATGTCCAATTTTGAGCAAAATGCAGTATCTGATTGGTCAATGGATGTCATTCTCAATCGCCCGCATGATGCCGGAACGGAAGATGCGGGATCCATTTTCTTACGAGAACCGGGCAACGGATGTGCAAAAGAACACGGCTGAACAAGGCGGATGAAGGAACGGGGCGGATGTGAAAAAAACAGGGCAAAGTTCGAGAACAAGGCGGATCACACGGAGAACGGAAACAATGACACCGCCCCATGGGAACAAACAACTCTATTTTAGACCTGGTGTCGACGCTTTATTTGGTTAATTGTTCTTCAACACCATCACTTGCAAGTCCAACAAAGCCAAGACGCCACTTCACGCTTTTGATCTGCTCTAGTTTACATGACACACCCTCTGTACCACACCAACTTTACCATGTCGCCTCATGCAGTACCACACCAGATCCCTCGGATCAAGCCAACGGCCGAGTTGAAGGAGTTTGCTGTATCCAGCAATGCCTTTCTACCAGAGCATAGCCCTCTGAGACAACTACCTGATTCCTACTACGAGCCTTGGGAGCTCATCATCCAACACCTTCCAGCCTTGGTCGAAAATGGCATTAGAAGAGCAGTGGATCAACTCCCTGTTCTCTCCACAGACCGACTCCGGTCAGAGGCAGAGTGGCGGCGAGCATATTCTATTATGGCTTTCTTGACACATGCCTACGTCTGGGGTGGTGAGAAGCCCGCACAGGTAGGCAAACAATCCGTCTCGTCTTGAACTGCAATGTGCTAACCATTCCTAGATCCTACCTCCTCAAATCACAGTCCCCTTCCTCGAAGTATCGAAGCATCTCGAACTCCCCCCTGTTCTCACATACGCTGCCGCCAACCTTTGGAACTTTTCCTGCTCAGGCAACGACTTTTCCGACCTCAGCAAACTCGATACCCTTCATACATTTACCGGAACCGAGTCTGAATCATGGTTCCTGCTCATCAGTGTGGCGATGGAGGCCAGGGCTGGAGGCATCATTCCCCGCATGATGGAGGCCCTCGAGGCTGTCAAGACAAGAGATTATGATGTCATCGTCTCTGCTCTTCAGGAACTCAAGGACTGCATTGATGGCGTTGGTGTGCTTCTCGAGAGGATGTACGAGAAGTGCGACCCCATGACTTTTTACTACAAGATCCGACCTTTCTTGGCTGGAAGCAAGAACATGGAGTCTGCCGGTCTACCCAGGGGTGTCTTCTACGATGAGGGTGACGGCAAGGGCGAGTGGAGACACTTGCGAGGTGGAAGCAACGGACAGAGCTCTCTCATCCAATTCTTCGATATCGTGCTTGGAGTTGAGCATATCACGAGCGGCAACAATACCGAGGTGAAGGGCGAGAAGAGCTACCACGATATTGTCAAGGAGTATATGCCCGGCCCTCACCGTCGTTTCCTCACACACATTGCCCGTATGGGAAGCATCCGAGAACTGGCTCTGCTACCTCCTACAACAGAAGGACAGCACCGCCTCCAGGAAGCTTTCACATCTGCAACCGATGCTTTGAGCAGGTTCCGGAACAAGCACATCCAGATCGTCACAAGATACATCATCCTTCCCTCCCGCCAGGGCAGCAAGGAAGGACCTCAGAATCTCGCCAGCTCTTCGTCTAGAAAGGCCGGAGAAGAGTTGACGGGCACTGGCGGAACAAAGCTGGTGCCTTTCTTGAAGCAGTCGAGAGATGAGACCATAACTGCAGGAAACTTGGAAAAGCAATAGATGCTGAATTTTTTGCGAGCCGAGACTCAACGTCTTGGATGTGAATTTGGATAGAGAAGATACCTTGAGCGCATAAGCGTAGCCCTGTGGCATTTCATTAATAAGAGAATTTCAACAAGCATTTCGTCGGCAACATCATCACAATGAATTATCTGTTCTATATCAGGTTTAAAATCAATATCTGTCTTTGATAGCTACCATTACCCAATTTTGCTTGACTATGCGCTCAATTTCTAGTAGGTTATTGGGGCATGTTTGGTGGCTCCTAGCGTCGCTTCTGCCAACCATTTAGACGAAGCCAGCCATAAAAGGGTGAAGATACAGTATAATATTAGGCGAATTTTAGGATAATGATTGTCAAAGGCCGTGAGTCTATTGTGTCAATGTTGCTACGAGTTTAGGTGATGCCATCCAAGTTCTTGTCTTATCTGACGTTCTTTTCATCCTTGACGTCCCCAAAAAGGAGATCATCAGCTACAATGGCAAGACAACACAGTTGTGCCAGTGCTCTCTCAAGACTTGGCACTGTGCCTCTTGTTGGGCCTGAAACTGAGCTTCTTGCCTAGAGACTACAGTCGGGGAACTTGGTTGACACAGGTTTCACGACTTGGACAGCTTCAGGGGGGCGTGTTGCTCACTTAGAGATTTTTTTTTTTTTTTTGAACCGTTTGATATGTGACATGTTTCCTGGTACCGTGGTTCCCTCATGAAATATGGTGTTCCGTCCACATTGTTGTTACAAGGGCTCCGCCTTCACTTCCAGTCCTGAAGTAGTGTCTCAGGCTGACTACCGACCGCATAGAAATCTCATAGAGCTAGATTAACCGCGGATCACTGAAATGGTGGCAGCTCTCCTGAAAATGGTCCGACATTATGGACTGGGCCCGCTCAGTCATTGGCCCGAGATTCAGGGTACAAGGCAAGTCTGACTATGAGCTATCAGCTCTGGTATGCATGCAACCTCTATACCAGACCTGGGGCTTTGGAGATGATCAGATCTTACTATACTTGTTCAAAGAGAAGCCGGGTACTGTCTGTCTAAGTTCACTTGCAAACGATCTGTAAACAAAAATTGATGATGTACAGCATAGACAAGGCTACGCGAGTAGTATATTTGGCGTCTGAATTATGTACAGAAAGTCTCTGAATTGTAATTTACATGTCACTTCCACAAATCCTCCTAGCCGGGGAGTCAAAGTGACAACCCGGCTTCAAAATCTTTCAAAAGCTGCAGCTTAGAAGAAAGCGCGAGCGTGGCGGCGGGCCTTCTTGGAGCCAGCGTTGGCGCGGAGCCAGTCAATGAAGGTGTCAAGGGTGAAGGTCTCGGGGAGCTCAGAGCCGCTGCCAGTGGAAGGCTCAGTAGGCTCAGAGGGCTCGGAAGGCTCCTCAGTAGCAGGCTGGGTGGCAACGGGAGCCTCGGGGGCAGCCGAGGTAGCGGCGTTGCCCTGGACGGAGGTGGCAGTGGGCTCAGCGGGGGCGACGACGGAGGCGATGAGGCTGGTAGGAGCAGAGATAGGGGTCTCGGGCTCGGGGATAACGGGGGTGGCGACGGTGGTGTTGGCAGGGATGGCGGGAGCAGCGCTGGTAGGGCTGCCGGAGCCAGAGCCGGAACCAGAGCCGGAACCGTACAGAGCGGGGCCGGGGATCTCGTAGCTCTTGATCTCGCCATAGGGGTTGAACTTGATGCCAGCATCAGTGGCAGAGTACAGCTCAGTACCCAGGACACCCTCAGGCTCATCAGAGCCACCGCCAGTGATCTCAATGTTGAAGCACTGAGGGTAGTTCTGGGCGCCGTTGGTCTCGCCAGCACCGTGCATGGCAATGATCTCGTGGCGGAAGACGTAGTTGCCGGAGGCGAGAGTGCTGGGGACGGTGGTGACCCAGGTGTTGTTGTTCTCGATGAGATCAGTGGCAGCCCACTTCTGAGCAGCGATATCAATACCGCCCTCATCGATCTTGACCCACTTTAGGGTAGCGGGGTCAGCGGCGGAGCATTCACCGGCGCACTTGGCGACGTAGGTGAAGACAGGACCGAAGTGGCTGGTTGACATGTTAGCTACTCATACACTTCATATTAGGAGATCTAGGTCATACGATTCCGGCCAAGCGCTCCATTCGAAGCTGACCTCACCGCCGGCCTTGACGGAGACGGAGGTAGCACCGGGGGCGCTGTTCTTGTGGCAGTTGATGTCGACGGTGCCATAGGCGTCAGGGGCAACAAAGCCGTTGTCGAGGTTCTCAGCAGACCAGGCAGCAATCTCAGGGACGCTACCACCGTTCTGCTTAGCGTAGTAGTAGTCCAGCTTGTAACCACCGTGGTAGGTGCCGTCAACCTTGATGCCGGTGACGGTGCCGTGGGCGAGGGCGGTGGCGGCGAAAGCGCCAACAAGAGCAGCAGCGGACTTGAAAGACATCTTGATGATTGGTTTGGTTGGAAAGAGTGAAAAAGTGATTGTAATTGGTTAAAAAGTTGTTGTAGTTAGAGAGAGGAATAAACCAGCTTCACACAGTGAAGAAAAGAATGGAAGAATGATGGAAAGGGGAAAAAAAAGAATGTATGAGACTTGGAATGCAAAGACAGAGCTGAAGAACACAATACTCAACTCGGCCATAACGACCTGTTTATATACCTTTGAGAAACATTTTCTTGGCTCTGAGGTTGCAAAAACGGAGAAGTTTACATGTTTCGTCTGCCAGGGAGAAACTAAATTCAGAGTGGTGGAATTCACGTTTCGTCTCATCTCCGTGGAGACGGAGACTCTTTTGGGCGACAGTGCCGTGGCCAAGACGACAGGGGTATCAAGCCTCAACGCAAGTCCAAGCGCGCGGCAATTGGCAAAGATTGAAGATTAAGTCCGCCACCAGCTTGGATAAGCTAGCCGAGTTTCAGGTATGGGCGGCGGAAACAAGGGAGTAAAGAAGATTTTTGCTCGAATCTCATCTTGTCTTTGGACTCGTTGACGTGCCGCCAAGGGTGTATCTGTGATGGGGTTAGGAGATGGAAAAACTTGGTTCATGTCTTTGTTTAAGCTTGTATTTAGTGAGCTGTGATGGGACCCTGGATCACCATCCGGTTGGTTCTCGAAGTACGGTCAACGCAGCATACCTTGTCAGCTTCTACACAGAGCAAGGGCTTGCAGGAGTTGAGTAAAGCCATAGCAGGAACGCATTTGTCCTTTACAGAGTCTGTAGATGCCACATTGGCAAAACTCTTGGAAGCGCTTCCTGTCCAAATATTCATTTGGCATTTCTCACGTCATTCAATTCCTTATCCATCAATAAGCACTTGGCATTCACCTTGGCCGCAGCAAAGCGACCAAGGTCGCAAAAGAGGGAAGCATCCCGACACTGGTACCTTGCATTAGGTGAGGCGCCAGGGGTTGTTCAGGATGCAAGGGTCGTCCCTAAGGGGCTGCGCGGGGGAAAGGAGAGATCTCGTTTCGCATTGTTCAAGCGATTCCGAGTTAGCCCGCAATGCCGGTAAGGTCAGAAAAGGGATGAAGGAGAAACTTGACAGCTACCCTGTTTCTTTCAATTGAACAAACGGAGCAAACAGCATCGAAACATGCGGTGTTTTGGAGACATTGAAGGCTCGAGGTTAGCGAAAATTATATGGACGATCGACGGCTAATAGACGATAGATTGAAGCTACATTCCGATTAACTTTAAAAATGTCAATTAACACGTGGAGGAAAACTCTAGAGTTTGCAAGCGTCAAAGTTCAAAGCCAATATCCAGCGTGGATCTTATTCGTGGACCTCGCTTCGGCTTGGAAGCGCCAACCTCCTTGCATCGTGTAATTTCGGTTGTGCTTCAACCCTGTCCCCTTTTCGGTATCTAGCTCCGATCGGATCTCTCGGGCCGCTTGTCAATGCCTCGGGGTTTGGAAGAAGAGATAATGCGGTAGCACGTTCTCGAAGACTTTGACAGGTTCTAGCACCGGAATGCTTCCCAACGTTACTAACCGGTCTTAACGCCAGCGTTGTAATTATAGGTTGCAACAGCAGATGCACACCTGTCAATGGATCGTGGCGGCGTGAGACAGACGATGGTGTGGGGGTGCAGCTTTAGTCCCCACTTGAGGGCATTCACAAATCACAGGCTTGATTTGACGCTGGCCATGAGTGAGCTAATTGATTGGTTCTGAAGGCGGTCTGGACACTTGAGTATTCTGGGAATAGCTTCACCTTCGGTAGAAGTACAGAGACTCGGGTAGCACTCTGTGAAGCTGAAGACAAGCCCTTGAGTGCCAAAGGCTTTGGAGTGTTGAAGATGGGAGAGATTTAAAAGTCAATCAAGACAAGTCACAGTGCAATGCGATACGAGATGAGATGCCGTAAGTACATAACATTAATGAAGGAGAGCTATTTAATCTAATCTAGATACTCGGCATAATATTTGCAACAATCTTTTTAAAAATGCAAGGCTGAACATGAAGGAAAGGAAATAGACTATATAAATCTAAAGGAAAATTGGGAAACCCGTTCGTCATGTACTCTTGTGATGAATCATTTCCGTGAATAGACAATATGTGATGAGAGAGTCGTAATCGTCATAGCTCTAACCGAAGAGCAGTATGCAAAAGACATTTTAAAGGAGAAGGGCGACAACTCCGGCGGCTGCCAGGACAACCTCGACGTTACCCATCAGGCGGCCAGCGGCACCAGTCGCCGGGACTGTCTTCTCCTCGACGCCGTCGTCAGACTCTTCGGTCGTCGCGGCGAGAGGAGCAGGGTAGGAGCCGTCGGGCTGGTCGGGGGCGGAGTAGGTCTGAGCGGACTGGGACTCGGCGGGCTGGGCCGGGGAGGAAGGCTGCTCGTAGGTGGGCTGAGTGTAGGCGGGCTGAGTCGAGACGGGCTCGGGAGCAGAGTAGGAAACACCAGGCTGAGTTTCGACAGGCTGAGTTTCGACAGGCTTGGTTTCGACAGGCTTGGTGGGAACCTCGGTCTCAGTCTCAACGGGCTTGGTCTCGACAGGCTTGGTAGGAATGACCGTCTCAGTCTCGACAGGCTTGGTCTCAACAGGCTTGGTGGGGATCACAGTCTCAGTCTCAACGACAGGGACAGTGTAGTGAGTCTCAACCGAAGGCTGGATCTTGGTGGTGCCGGTAGCGTAAACGATAGTGGTTGTCTTGCCAACAGTGCAGTCCTGAGCCTCAGAGTGGCACTTGCTGATGGTGTAGTGCTTGGTAGTGTACAGAGTAGAGGTCAGGTTGTTGCCGTGGGGAGGAGGAATGACAGTGGTGGGCTGAGTGACCTTGGTGGTAGGTCGCCAGCTCTGGATGCAGGTGGTGGCAGTGGCATAGATGGTGGTGGTGACCGAGCCGATGGGGCAGTCAGGGGTCTCAGGAGGGCACTTGGTGATGGTGTAGTGCTTGGTAGTGTACAGAGTCTGGGTGTAGTTGCCAGGCAGAGGAGGGTTGACGACCTTGGTGGTGTGGGGCTGAGGAGGAACACCGTTGGTGGTCTGGTAAGGAGGAGGAGTAACCTCGCGGGTGATGGTCACGGGGCAGATGGTGGTCGAGAGAGCGATGGTCTCGGTCGTGACGTGAGGAGTGTTGGGGCAGTCAGGGACCTCAGGACCGCAGTAGGTGACAGTTCGGACATTGGTGGTGTACACAGTCGAGGTGGTCAAGTGAGTGGTGGTCTCGACGCTGACATGGGGAGTGGTCTTGGGGGGAGTAACCTCAGTGTGGCCGGTAGACTTGGGAGGAGTCACTTCGGTGTGTCCAGTAGGCTTAGGAGGAGTGACCTCAGTGTGGCCAGTGGACTTGGGGGGGACGTAGGTCGAAGTGACGGGGCAGACAGTGGTGGAAACAGCGATGGTCTCAGTAGTGACATGAGGAGGCTGAGAGCAGTCGGGAGCTTCAGGGCCACAGTAAGTGATGGTCTTGACAGTGGTGGTGTACACGGTAGAGGTGGACCAGCCGGTAGTAGTCACTGGCTTGGGAGGAGGAACTGTGGTAGTGTCCTTGGGGGGAGGGACCTCGGTGGTGCCCTTAGGAGGGGGAACCTCAGTAGTACCGGTGGTCTTGGGGGGAGTCACCTCGGTGTGAGCAGTGGGCTTGGTAGACTTGGGAGGAGGCACCTCTTCGGTCGAAGTCACAGGGCAAACCGTAGTGGAGATGGCGATGGTCTCAGTGGTGATGTGAGGAGGCTGAGAGCAGTAGGGCACATCGGGTCCACAGTAGGTGATGGTCTTGACAGTGGTCGTGTACACGGTCGAGGTAGTCCACTCAGTGGTTGAAGGTTTGGGAGGGACCTCAGTAGTTCCAGTCTGAACAGTGGTCGTGGGCTTGGGAGGAGGAACCTCAGTGGTATCCTTAGACTCGGTGGGAACAGGCGTGGTGGGGACACCAGGAGTCGAGGTGATGAGAGTGGTAGGAACCTCAGTGGTACCCTGCTTGGTGGGAACCGTCTTGGTTGAGTGAGGAGGCAGCTCAGTGGTGGAAGTCACAGGGCAGACGGTGGTGGACACGGCGATAGTCTCGGTTGTGACATGGGGAGTGCCAGGGCAGTCAGGAACCTCAGGAGGGCAAGAAGTGATGGTGTACACGTTGGTGGTGTAGACAGTCGAGGTAGTCCACTCGGTGGTAGAGTGTCCCTTGGTGGTGACCTCGGTGGTGACCTTGGTGGTAGCCTTGGTTGTGGGAACAACCTCAGTACCAGTGGTGGTATCAACAACCTCAGTGCCGGTGGTGGTATCAACAACCTCAGTGCCAGTGGTGGTATCAACGACCTCAGTACCGGTGGTAGTGGGGGCAGACTCGATGTCGGTGGTCGACTCAGGAACAGTCTCAGTGCCAGTGGGGCGAGTGACAGTCTCAAAGCCAGTGGTCTCGGTGACAGACTCGGTCACGGGGCAGACAGTGGTAGAAACAGCGATAGTCTCAGTCGTGACGTGAGCAGTGTTGGGGCAGTCAGGCACCTCAGGGGGGCACGAAGTCACAGTGTACACGTTGGTGGTGTAGACAGTGGAAGTGGTCCAGCCAGTGGTCTTGGGAGGAGGAGGATACTTGCCAGTGGACGAAGTCTTGCCAGTGGTAGAGGGGACCTCCTCGGACGAGCTGGGAACCTCTTCAGAAGAAGTGGAAGCCTCCTCAGTAGAGACACCAGGCTTGGTCGACGACTTGGGAGGAGGAGGATACTTTCCAGTGGTGGTAGGGACACCCTCAGAGGTAGTGGGAACACCCTCGGACGAAGTGGGAACCTCTTCAGAGGAAGTAGGAACCTCCTCAGTGGAGTGACCAGGCTTGGTGGAAGACTTTGGGGGAGGGGGATACTTGCCAGAGGTAGTAGGAACAGCCTCAGACGAAGTGGGAACCTCCTCGGAAGTGATGGGAACCTCCTCAGTAGAAACACCGGGCTTGGTAGACGACTTCGGGGGAGGAGGGTACTTTCCGGTGGTGGTAGGGACACCCTCAGAAGTGGTGGGAACACCCTCGGAAGAGCTAGGGACCTCAGAAGAGCTGGGAACCTCCTCAGACAAGCTGGGGATCTCCTCAGTAGAGACGCCGGGCTTGGTGGTGGTCTTGACGGGAGGAGGAGGGTAGTCGGTCGAGCCCTTGCCGGTAGGAACAGGCTGAGTCTCAGTGACGGGGCAGACAGTAGTCGAGACAGCGATAGTCTTGGTGGTCACGTGGGGAGTTCCGGGGCAGTCGGGAACCTCAGGGGCACAAGAGGTGACGGTGTGAACCTCAGTAGTGTAAACAGTTGAGGTGGTCCAGCCAGTGGTCTGGGCCTTGGGAGTGGAAGTGGTCAACTCGGTGGTGCCCTCAGAAGTAGCAGGCAGGGTCTCAGAAGGAGAAGGGCCATATTGGGTGCTCTGCTTGCCAGTGGTGGTGGGCTTAGTCTCAACAGGGGGGACTGAGGTAGACTCGGTCTCGACGGGAGGAACTGAAGTGGACTCGGTCTCAACAGAGGGGACAGAGCTGGAAACCTCAGTAGATCCAGCCGGAGGAGGAGCATAGGGAGTAGTGCTCTGCTTGGCAGTGGTAGTAGGCTTAGTCTCAACGGGAGGAACCGAAGAAGACTCAGTCTCGACAGAGGGAACCGAGCTAGTAGCCTCAGTAGATCCAGCGGGAGGGGGGGCGTAGGGAGTAGTCTCCTTGCTGGGGACAGTCTCGGGAGCAGAAGAAGTAGGCTTAGTCTCGGAAGGAGGAGGACCATACTGAGTTGTGTCCACAGGAGGAAGAGAAGAAGATTCGGACTCTACGGGAGGGACCGAAGAACTCGGCTGCGTCTCAGCAGGAGGAGCCGAAGAAGTGGTGGGCTTGGTTTCCACGGGAGGAGGTCCATATGGGATAGACGACGAGGTAGGAGGAACGTATACAGTAGAAGCCTCAGAGACGGAACCAGGAGGGGTCTCGACCTCGGTGATGGGGCAGATGGTAGTCGAGACAGCGATGGTCTTTGTGGTGACGTGAGGTGCGTTGGGGCAGTCGGGGACATCATCGGGACATTCAGTAACTGTAAAAGTCTGCGTCTCGTAGACGGTCGAGGTGGTGTAGCCCTGGGGGATGTTGTTGTAGTTGTTGCCGGGAACGTTGTCGTAGTTCCTCTTGGGGAATTCGACGGCGGCAGCATTGGCCAGGCCAATGGCTGCGGCGCCGAGCAGAAGAAAGCCCTGCATATTGGTAGGGCGAAGCTGAAATTGTTCTGTAGCGAATGTAAAAAAAGATGAAACGAGTGCGGCTTTGTTTGAACGAAAGTCGGTTGGAGAAGACAAGATCGGTTTGAAGGGAAACGGAGGACCTCTCTTATAGCAGACAGGTGACTCTCAGATGTTGTTTGTTTCTCTGCGTCGCTCGTATAGGTCCGTTTGGTGACAGCTCGACCCAGCCAGTATCGTTGGGATACAATACGGGCGTCTCCATCATGACCCCAGTGCAGCGTGATGTCATGCTAGACGACAGGAATAGGAACGGTTGGACGAGGTGCAGTTTACGGTGGGACTCGAGAGCTGCCAAAGCGGTATACCCAACGCGCGACCGGCCATGTTGCGAGGCCCAAGAGACGGGGGCACGTTAACGGATGAGGCGGGAAAGACATGCAAGCTCCGGAGCCTCTTTTTTGGGAGACAAGCGCGCGCATCCTTGTCTGAGGCGTTTGATAGGCTACGGGAGCATGCAACGGTTTCTTGGTCTGTTCTAAAAATGTTTCTAAAAAGGCGCCTCCTCGTTTTTCGACTGCCCGCGAACAGGGGGGTTGGCTACTGCAGCCGCTCGTGTTGGAGCCTATCAGCCGGCGTGAAATGATCTGACTCGGCCGCTAAATATGGGCATCTCTGATCTGCGATCAGATCAGTTGACGACATGATTGGTCAAGGAACCCTTGTCCGGTTCCCCTGGAGTTGGCTGGGACAGACGCGCTGTTGTCCATGGGGCCGGCCGCCTGTGGGCCAAGGACAAACCACGTACACTGGTGGTGTCCTTTTTTTGCCTTACATACACGAGGTTTTTCCTTCTCATGGGTCGCTTTGCTGTCTCCCCACTCTCTACCAAAATCTCGCACACACAACTTGTCGGCCGAGGGACGATCCCTCCAAGCGCCGTATCTGCGGGTAAAAAAAATGGCTGGTCCAGCTGAATCTTGCAGGGCGAGACGCTGACTTGCCCTGTTTATTTTAACACATGGTTAAGTCAGCAGAAGCAGGCGGTAATACACTCGGTGTTGTGCATCCTGAGCCTCTTGTCGGCGTCGTATCCCGTCGGCTGCGACATGATCCTTGACAAGGAGTCATCTCCACTTTGAAGCATTCAACGAATCAAACGTGTGAATCTTTACGAGGGCTTCGTTTCTTGTTCTGTTTCTCTGTGCAGGTTGAGCTGAAAGAGATGAACGTCGCTAAGGATGACTTGTTTCATGTGGACGTTTTGGGTCATCTCTTGTCGTCTTGACGCCCAAACTTGGACTTGGAGAGACACATTCTGAGATTTGAACAAGACGAGTTCCTGCATTCAGCTCTCGGTTCCTGCGTTGAATGGTACAACGTAACATGAACTGATCGGCAGGTGCATCGTCTCACAACAAACAGATTGGCCGGCCGACAATGTCTCTTGTCTCGATGTCCCTGCTGGTGGTGCAAGCAACAGGACAAGACTTTGCCATGCATTTTGCACGTGCACAGACTCGCACGGCGTAGAAACTCTAAAGCAGAAATATAGACGAGCTGTACAGATGCAAACCGTCCGAGTCGAGGCACGGCATTTCCGCCAGTCGTAAGAAAGTCTGGTTCAAATCGTATCATGTCGCCAGCTCACAAAACCAGCCGGAAATACGGCCAGACCAGAACGGCGCGGAAACTTGGCATTCGTCCCATCATGAAAATTCACATGCAGGTAAAAGAGTCGGTCGGTGCGTCCGATAGGCTGCAGGCTCCGATCGTGTGTTTGCCCGCTATTCTTAGAAACCCCATCCATGGATGGCAAGATCTTGAGTCTTTAGTTTCCCGGTAAATACTCACGAGATTCATCATAAGATTTTATTTGTAAACAAGTTTAGAATAATGGTATATAGTAAATATCGAGACTCTCCAATTCTCTACCAGATTATTCCGTGTCCTCAGAATGCCCTTTTCAACTCCTCTCCTCCTCTTGACGTCAGCATCACCTGTGGGTGTGTGCCCCAGTAAACTCCAACTATTTTGGTACAGAATACGAGAAAAGTCCTTCTCATGCAGCTTCAACCTGCTCCCGGCCAACAAAGGAACCCCTCCCCGATGATGGAATAATGCCTTAGCACAGTTGCCGTGCTCCGATGGCAGGAATTTTTGAGAAGGGGCAGGGGCGAGATCCATCGAGATTTTTGTTTGTCCCGACCACGCATTTTGCATCTTCCCCACGGCTTGAAGCGATCGACGAAACTAACATGCACACTTATCGTAGCCTGATGGACCTGTTGCTTTCGCTGATCATGGCGTGACTTTTGTTGACTGCATGGAGAGAAGATGCAAAGGTGAATTTTCAAGTGAAGACTGCGAGTGACAGCATCGTGATAGGATCGCAACAGATGGTGATTCTCCATTGAAATGCGTAGATGCCTTCCCCTTTTCCGAACCTGTCTATTTCCAGCAATGCACATAAGAGAAGAGGCTGAAAAGGATTCTTCCATGCACCCAACTGCACTCTGGTGGTTGGGCGTAAACCCCGTATCTGTATGTACAACAATCATCCATGGATCACATCCTAGATCCAGCCACCATCGTAAAATGTCCCGGCACAGCGTTGCCCGACCGACCCATTTTCCCCTCCCACGTAGCAGAATCCCATCGATTCGATCAATGTGGGCTTCCCTGACCCCACGCCGCGTGTCGGGGGCTCCCCTGTCAGGGTTAGAGCCCAATGACGAAACCGATGTGTGTTCCCCGCAGGGGAGTCGTCAGCTACCCTAGGGACAATCGTTGATGGAACGAAACAAATAATACTCAGTTTGATATAGGGAAGTTGTGGAGGGTATATTGAATGTCTTAATATGCAGTTTCATGTCGCGAATGAAACATTATGTGGCCGTTGTTTCTCAAATTGCCGATGCTGTCTCATGTGGCTTGTCTTAAACAAATGCAAGGAGAGTTGAGGCTCATTTATAAAAACACCATTCTACTTCTCAGATATATATATAGACCATGATGTTGAGTATTAGAGCAAGACGAAACAAATTAAAATATGCTGAGTGAGATCAGATAAATCTAACAAGTAAGATTTACATAGCTGCTCAAGTAGTTGCCTCACCAACTCCAGGGTGAGGGCTCGTCAGCCACATAATCTCACCAGGTCTGGATCTATTTATGTAACCAAAAAAAAGTGAATACAGAGGCCGAACAGAAAATCCATTCAAAAATGATATTGAAAACATAGTACAAGGTTTGCCGGAACTGTCGTGGTTGAACCTTAATACAAGCTGTATGTAGTAGGCGATGACTCTTGGAATGCGGGCCCAACGGTCTTGAAGAACCTTCTTTGAAACGGCACACCTCCCGGACCATACTATGGGATTGATGCCATGCCTTCTACCAACAATATTATGCACATGGGAAATCAGGACGAGTCTAGACGAGATCTCATTTCGAGGCTTAGCAGCAACTCATAAACTTAAACTGACGATCAAACGTAACGGGAAAAGCCTGGCTACGCATAAAAACAAAAGTTCAGAGATCTGACGAGTGTGCGAGAAACAATCACCTCCACACAAAATAATAGACCGGTCAATATGGGCAGCTCTGGAACTCGTTTGAGTATTTGAGGTGTGATAGGGTCTTAACGTGGTCGCACTTTATTAGCTGTGGAAGGAGTTAGTGCTTTAGCAGTGGAGATAATTCCCATGAACCTTCACGCGCCAGCAAACAGATAAGCGCCGAGCCCTTTCGATCGACAACATCTAACCGCGCGGGAAACGGCGTTTGGCGGATTCGCTGTACCCGCCTCCAGCCTCCTCATTTTTTAATTGGACAAGTCGTGACTTGTCTCCGAGGTGCGCGGGTAGCTGAGATTAGAGCTGCTCCATGCCCATTTGGTGGCGTCTCGATCCCACTTCTCTGCCGCCAATTCTCGGTGATATTTCAATGCTCAATATTTGACACCAAGCTTAAATTGTCTTCACTTTTTCCCAGTTTCCATTGGTGAAATTTCTTATTAATCTGGGGCACCCGCTGAAACTGGAGATGGCCGAACGTGTTGGTAGAAGGCGTGTTTCAGGCATAATGCAAAATGGGGCGACTTTGGTCTGCGCGTTGCTCTGTTGGCTTTCTTTATGTATTTCGGCCAATGACTCGACTTGTGCTCTGACAATGGGTTATTTCCCTGCAAATTCAGGATATCATGTCAAGTTTCAAGACCCAAACGTCTCAATCCTTCGGGGCATATAATAGCCTCAACCTCCACTGTGAATATTGTTTGGGTACCAAGCCCTTCATTCTAAATTTCTACACTCGTTACTATGCTTCAAAAAATAGTCGCTCTTTTCTTTACCAGCCTTCTGGTGGCTACTCCAGCACTGGCTGTCACATCTAGCCATCTCGACCCAGCTCGCTGCGTGGATCCGTCTGGCATGAAAAAGTGTGTCGAAAAGGCGGATGCGGAACAGCTAGATTGCGTGAAAACAGTTTGCCCGGATAGAGAAAAGGGATGCCTTCCGGACACCTGCTTGTGCGCGGGCAGCATCAGCCAAATGGACTGTGCTCTGACGCATTGCTGGGACCAGGCAAGTCTCTATCGACATGAAGCGGATGAACACGGATACTGAGAGAAACAGGTCTATAGCTGCGAGTACCAGGAAACGGTCGAATGGGTCTTGAAGACCTGCGACGAGCAGCCAGAGGAGGGGTTTCCCTTCTATCCTGCCCCTGTTGATGCGCCCAATGCTTGCTCATGCAACAAGGCCAAAGTTGTCGAAACTGTCGGCAAGGTGTTGGAGGAGCAGAATGACTGTGAAGGAGGGGCATCAGATGCGTGGGAAAGATTGTCTCCGGCTGAATTAAAGGCCAAGGTCGCCCCGGCTTGTGTCTGTTGTAGCTGGAGTGCAGCACTGTCCGCGTAAGGTAAACCCCCTGAACTCACACTGCTTTGTGCTAATCGACACCTATATCTAGCTACTGGAACATCTGCCCAGACATGGACCCAAACTACCTAGGTGTTGATTACTTCTTTCACTCCTTGATGGGCGGTGCTTGGGAGAAGTGGCCCAAGTGTAAATTCGACAACAGCACTTGCCACACAGAGTACAACTATACGTTGCCTGGAAACAAGGATGCCAAGTTTTATGAGCCCGGAGAGTTCCCCAAGAATGGAACACAGACGACAATGACAAACCTTGCTGGCACCATCACGAGCCCTATTAGTGGCGCGACATTTACGTGGACGATGAATTCGACGGCGCACACTATCACGGCGGCTAGTGTGCACACGACAGCGGCCAGCGCGATCACCACAGCTACCAGCGAAATCACCACACTAACGGGTACAGGCGCGCAAGCAACAGAAAGCTCCAATGAGACCGGAGACAAGGGAAACAATGCTTCAGCGGTCGTTCCTCGAACTTGGTCCATTTTGTGGTCGGGTCTTATTTTCTTTGTAATTTAAACTTGAGACTTTTAATATGTCTTGTTTTCATTTCTTTAGCTGCTTTATAAATCCTGGTTACGTCTTCAAGGAGACCATCAATCGGGGCTGTAAGCCTGGGGCACAGCCTTGCCAGGTTGGCCGGGCATGCCGAACTTCCTTACCAACCAACGGCAGGCTGTGAAAAAAGCCGTAATCCTACAAGCAATGACAAAGTGTAAAAACACCCATACTAAACTGGCCAAGTCACGAAGCTTGGGCTATCCTCGCGTCATAGCCATCTGCAAGCCCCTATTCCATTTCATTGAGTGTGCATTCCGGAAAAACTCGCTAGGCAGATGTGCAGTCTTGAAACAGGTGAAAAAGGGGGGCAAAGGGTGAATAAAGTCTTGGGTTGTTCTGTTGCATCGTGCTCTCTGAACTCCAATCACTGAACCCAGATCCAATGAACATCGGCTCATAATGGAAAACACCGACACTCCAAGAGATTGGCTACCGCCTTTGCTTTGCACACCGGACTTCAAGTTCATACGAGTTCTCAGAATTGCCAAACCGGGTGGATCCCAACGACCAAGAGATCATTTGTAAGATCAAGACCATCAACCTCGCCGAAGATACAAACTTCGCAGCCCTCTCCTATGTCTGGGGAGTCTCTCCGACATTTATCAAAACAATACGATGCAATGGAAACATAGTTGCAGTGGGCACGAATTGTTGGTCGGCACTATGGCATCTTCGCAATCGCTACTACTCGGATGACCCAAGCGTGTCTGGTGGCTCACTCGACATCATGACAATCTGGGTTGATTCAATATGCATCGATCAGCAGAACGTGAAGGAGAAAGAGAGTCAGCTTCGATTGATGGCGGACATCTACTCTTTGGCCCGACAAGTTTATGTGTGGCTTGGCGAAGGGACCCCCGAGTCGGACGCCGATATTGAATACTTGCGCACGGCAGGGTTTCAAAAGGACCTCGCTGAAGTGGGCGAGCACCAATATGAAATACCCCAAAGTGAACACTTCTATATCTGGCAAGCGTGGAAGTCGTTCACCTGGCAAATCTCCAAGCTTTCGAATTGAAATCTTGTAAGGGCTCACTATAGCTTACACGTTGCCCATTCCCTCGCTATTCACACTTCACTTGGCTGTTCACCACTGATTTGAAGCTTCTTTAGTCACTGAGTTTCTATCCCTCCGGTTGCCTCGGGACGGGCTCTGTGATCCAAAGGCTTTCCGGGACATTTGTTCCAGGACGTGGGCAACTCGAACCTGGACATTCCAAGAGATTCTTCTCAGCCCTCGACCTCTCCTCTGCTGCGGCACAAAAACTCTCTCCTGGCGCTCTTTCATCTACACCTTTGCGCCTTTCGCGCTGGCTTCAGCGCCCAACCTGTCAGCAGGCGAACGTCGCTGGTCCAATATTTTCAGACTGTGGGTGATTGTGCAGGATTCTTCCAAGCTTCAAAACATTGCTAGATGCCAACGTTTTACGTTGCAAACCTATATTATGGATCACATCATCTTCATTCGTCGCTTACGGTCGGCCTTCATCACTCTCAAAACTACGGTCCTCCCCTTTGTTCTGCTGCCGATTTTCGGTGGCTTATTATTCTTAATAGAAAGGTACGAGGACTTGGAGCTTCCCGGGGTCAACAGAAGCTCAGAGGCATGGTTAACGAAGGCCATATTTCATCTCTCATCACAATGGGCGGTAGCTTGCGCTGTTCTCTTTTCAACCTACATATTGGCTTGGTTCTTCACCTTCATATTATCATTGTTTTATCTTAAGAAGAAGAAGCACCTAGCAGATCGAGAGAACCGCGAAAATTCAACGCCCTGGCTCCTCGACGTTCGCGATGCCATAATCTACGAGATTGCTACACGGAAGGTCACTAACCCCAAAGACAAGTCATTTGGGATGCGAGCGGTCTTGAGCAAAATCGGCCTACAGCTAGATGATCCCGATTACGACAAAGACATTTACCAAATCTACCGGGAATTACTTATCGGACTATTGCGCTGGTCAACATCCCTGAACTGCCTTCTGTTATGCGACTCATCGACGACATCAACGCTGCCATCTTGGATACCAAAGTGGACCATGGATCCTGACAAAAGCTGGCTTGATCACAATGCGTTAGTTGCCCGAGGCGGGGGTAGAGGAGTCTTTTTCCGGACAAAGGGTGAATCTCTTTTGAGGGGGAATAAAGGGTTGGTCGTCCGTGGTGTGCATGCTTGTCGCATCTCCTGGAGTTGCGGTAGGTTCCACGAAACGAGATCTACGTATCATGCTTCGGACGAACAGTTGCATCTGCACAATATCTCGATGATCCATGATTTGATGCGGCGTCACCGTGAATGGACGCCCACAACTGACGCTGACCGTCACTACACCCTTTTACACTGGGAGAGAAACGAACTCCACGGAAAAGACAAACTGAGACTCAAAGAATGGGGCCAGATGATGCGCCGCACAAGTATCATGCCTGATGCTTCTATGTCGGCTCTTTTGTATCTGAAGTCGCATCCTCAATGCTTCGGATTTCACGTGGACATGTGCAACAACCTAGCAAGAAGAGGAAGAACCTTGTTTTTGACCCAGCCCGGCATTCTAGGAGTCGGAAACGGTCCAGCAAACATCCAAGTCACGGACTTGGTCACTCTTGTTATAGGCGTCTCCAAGCCTCTCATTTTGGAAAGTCGGGATGGCAGATATCGTTTGAAGGGGTTTGCCGACATGGAATATGAGCGGGATCTGGCTTCACGAGCACATGACCTCAATACTAGTGAGGATCCATCGAGGGATGGTTGGGAAGATTTGGGTCCTGAAATGCAGCCACGGGATAAGATAGTTATCTACTAGAGCTCTTTAATAAGGGCTTGCATATCAGGATAACAATATAGCGAAGAAGGGTATTATTTAGGTTAGAAAGGAAATCTTAGTATTAGAATTTATTCCCACTTCTAAAAGATACTAATAATATAAAGAAGAAAATTAGAGAGATTTTAATAATTATAAGAGGTTTTACTTAATATTATAATTAATTACTATAGCTAATTATTCTCTCGAATTAATATTTTCTTTAAACTACCTATCCCGGAGTAATCTCTTCTATCTAAAGCAAGGGTTAAAGGCATTCGCCTACTAAATCAAAACTCTCCCAACTTCTATGTGGAAATCTGGGTGCTCGTCGTTCCCGCACCCAAAGAGACGATTATGTTTTGAATCAGGGTCTCGTCTGTATAAGCTGTCTCGTCTGCATAAGCTGGCTTGCCATTGGTCGCGACGTCCTTTTCAACTCCCCATCACGCGGGGCATGCATCGTCTTCCATCAATCAGGTGTTAGAATCCCCGCCCGAGTGGCTGCGGTCGTTCAGCTGAGGACCAGGGTTGGGCCTCTAAACCTCTGAGAGGATAGTGTGCCGCCATAAGCAGCCACGGAGAGTGCTCTCAGGACACGTCATTAACTCCCGCAACCTAACCATCTACCGAGTTATAAGGCGTGGCTTCGGCACAAACTTGCATGAACTGGCGTCTCCCTTCCATAGCCTGGTTCAGTCATTGCAAAGAATGTCGGAACATGCGACGACGTTGCGTCAGCTCCCCGCGGGCTTAGGCCGACTACTGCGGGGGTCCTTTCACAAGGAGTTTCAGTCATCGAATGAGCGCGAGGTCGATGTGGATATACCCTACCTGAAGTGGGAGACGTTTGATCAAGACACATCCGGAGACGAGGAGACTGGTCATGAGAGCCCGGCTGGGGACATTGCCAAGAATTTGTTAGACGCGATAACGCGCTACATGGTCCCCGACAGTATGGCTCTAGTGCTAATGATACGGGCCCTGGGGGAACTATCTCGAAAGAATGGAAGATACGATCTGGCCGAATCGCTCCTCCGGACGGCACAGCATGAACTCGATCGCATAGCCGGGCGGTTGCATGAGGATACGGTCGACACGGTATCTTCCCTCGCAATAGTCCTTGCCCACCAAGGAGCCGACCGGGGAAAGTTCAAAGAGGCCGGGAAGCTGACTCGAAAGGCTATCCGGGGATACTCGAAATTGAAGGGACCCAGGAGCGCTGCCACGATGCGCCTCCTCAGGGAGATATCTTGCGTCTACACTGCACGAAGCCGTCAACTACTACAACAAAATCCTGTCCCTGGTTCCACGGAAAGAAAAGAGGTGATCAATTACACGAAAGTGTACATCTCTATATGTCAGGAACTCTCCATGACAGAAGCGTCAATGATGCTTGGGAGTCTGGGCCGAGTTCTAGCCTGGGCTGGCAGTACCGCAAATGCGACCTTTGCATTTCAATGGAAGTATGTCTCTGCCATCTCCACCTTCCACAGCTGGAATGTGTGCAACATATGCACACTGAAGATTTCCTCGCTGCCGTTGCACATCTGTCTAGACTTCCTAGACGTTGAGGTGTGCTCACTGTGCTATGACTTGTTCTATGTTCACAGGGATACCAACCCCCTCGGCTCCATTTCCCGTGACTCAGCCTATGAATTCCTCAACGTTGAGGCACGAGAGCCTTCAGCAACGGAGAATGCAGATATCGCACGCGAATTCAACATCTGGCTTCGAGACGTTGCAATAGGAATTCAGCGGACCGGGACTCAGCCGTCGCTGAAACTATTCTTCATTGGAACCGAGGATGATATGGACGGAAAAGCCTACAGATCGTATCTAGAGAGATGCGATGCAACTCTGGAGATTCAGCTTGCTGAGATCAAGAGCAGGTCTGAATGTGGGAGTTGGAAGTATAGTCAGTCAGCTATGAGACCACCTTGGGCTTCTGTTTGGGCTTGTTAACTTATGAATAGGCCTAGAGACTGACTCCAATCAACACTTGGAGTCACCAATTGTGCAACGAGCTGCAGCACTGATCGCCGAAGCCCAGCATGTCGAGGGCTCGAGCTCTGTGATTCGTCGCTGCTCAAAAGGCTACTCGGTCCCTCCTGGCTCCATCTACGAGGCACTCCCACTAGAGGGCGCCGATCCACTTATACGGCTACTGGAGCTGCTTCCGGGGGATACTACTGATCCTTTGGTGTGCAACTTGGTTGTCAGAGACCAATCCGAGTCTCCGATATATGAAGCTGTGTCATGGACTTGGGGCAAGCCTCAGGTCAAACCGACCCAGGTCGTCCAGGTGAACGGTACCAATGTGCACATTAGACCAAATCTTCACGCGTGCTTGCTAGCTTTCCGGCATCGCAGCGACTCACGGATGCTATGGGCAGATGCAATATGTATCAACCAGGACGACGACCAAGAGAAAAGCGATCAGGTAGCCAGGATGAGCAGTATATACCATTCCGCGTCGGGGGTGCTAATCTACCTGGGGGAAGCCAGCGAAGCCGAGGCGGCGCTCTTCAGATACTTCAACAGGGAAAACCGGGAGGAGCCCTTTGAAACTAGTCTCGAGAGACTGGGCATGACGGAACAGGATCTGTTCGAAGCACACACATCGCTCTATGGCAGAGAATGGTGGAGCAGAATCTGGATCCAACAAGAGTTCGCTCTGCCGCAGGAGGACCCGACATTCTACCTAGGTAGAGTCTGCACAAAGGCAAGTCATATATTCGAGGATGAACGCGACGCGTTCACCACTAAGTTTGGAGGCATGGAAGTCGAAAAGGCTTGGCGTGATCGCAAGACCTCCCATCCGGGCTATATCGAACCACTGAAGCAAATGATTGGAATCCTCTTACTGCGGCACATGTTGCATGATCCTCCTAAGAACCTCGGCGAGTTATTTTCCTCCACGAAACTGTCGGAATGCTCTGACCCGCGGGACCTCATCTTCGGCCGCTACATCTTCATGCAAACGCCAATGCGAGAAATTTTCAGGCCAGACTATTCCCTCACCACCGAGTCTCTCTTCGAGAAGGCAGCTATTTGGCTTCTCCGGATCGAGATTGGCATGAAACTATTCTGGCTCTACCCAAACAGGCTATCACCCGAGTCACCTTCATGGGTGCCCAACTTTTCAAAAGGTGCTACCAACTTCAACTTGACGCCTTCTGCCAGAGACGAATGGGAATGGTATGAAAAACATGATTTAGACCCTATAGATATTTACCATGGCATTCTCAGGGTCCGTGGTCACTATCTAGACACAGTAAGCCATGTCTTTAGCGTGGGTGGCGGGTCTCTGCTTCACTCAGTCCGGCAGTTCTTGTTGCTGGAGGCTACCCTGCCCGAGATTGTGCAACAGGATGCCCCTCAGCGTCGTCATCCGCTCTCAGACGGTTTGCCTGGCCTGGAAGCCAAGCCTGAGCTGAGGCACTGGACCTGGAGCATGAACACGCCGATTCATCGCCTAATGCCGTACCAAGGTGCCATTAACATAGTCTTCGATGCGACTCAGGTTGCTTACCAGAGGATTTCGGAGCTTTTCGACAAGGACCCTCCTTGGGACGCTGGATTTAGCGCTACGGCCAGGCTTCGCCAAGAAACAGTCGAAGTTGTTGAACGGTTCCACGAATTTCGGATGTCTCTTGTGGTAGTTGCGGAGGCGCCGACTGGTCTTCTCTGGCCTTCCTTGTGCAACTTCAAGAATCTGATTGCGCAGATCCAACACCTGAGAACCCCAAAAAGAGCACCATCGCCCTTTAACGAGGCAAGCCGGAACATCGCAGATGCGCTCAACCGAATGATTTTGGATTTGCAGGTCTCTGACCTGTTTTTACCAGTGAATGTTGACGATGACGACGCGAAGCAAATTCCTTCTGCCTCAAACCCCAGCTACGAAGAACTCCAGACCCTAATTGCCGACTGTAAATTTGAAGAGGAGGTCCGATTTAGAGCCAAGACCGTATTACATATCGCCCAACAGTTTAGATCGTCGGTCAACGAGGACGGAGAATGGACAGGTTCTGGAGATATGTCCCAGGACAAGACTCCGGATCAACAGAAGCCGAGAGACGAAGAACTATTTTTATTCAACCGAGCGGGCCAAATTCCTTTGCAAACCATCTTCTTCACGAAGCAGAGGCTGACTGGCGTTGGGAGAGTGGGTGTTACTGATATCAGGGTTGGGGATCAAGTCGTCATGCTTGAGGACGTGTTGTTTCCGATGGTGATCAGACCTATTGATGCTGAGTTTCACGAGATCGTGGGCTACGCTGTGATAAATGGGCTGGATGGCCGGGCTTTTCATGATCTCAAGCAAGACGAGAAACCACCAAGGAGGGTATTCAAGTTGAAATAGCCGGTGCGGGGCTACTTATGTCTGCTTTGTTCTACTTGTCTCTTCCGTTTTCTTCTTTGTTTGCGCTTCTATTTTTTTAATCTATCACCTAGTTAAGAATGCATGATTGTCGTTGTTTCCTTATCAGAAGTGTCACATTCAGGAGGGAGCCCGCTATTAATAGAAGACAAGTTGCCTTTGCCCACCAATAACCCAGCAACAAGTATATCCTGCTCCCTATTATAATCTATAAACGAAGTTATTCTCACTAGGAAGGCCTAGGTGCTGGAATGCAGCCACGGGATGAGATATCCATCTACCAGAGCCACTCGACGAGGGCATGCATGTGAGTAGAGCGATATGATGAAGATGAGTGCTACTGGGGTGGAAGACACCACATGCGTATTCCCAATCAGAAACGAGGCTGTGCAGCCCCTGATTAAAACTTCATTGCATCAACTAACCTTGCGTGTTATACTTCACAGCGTTCGGGTCTCTACCTTGGGGTTATTGGCATAAGGGCGCCAAGTGACATGGAAATTGTTCTCCAAGGAAGGCTCCGTTGTGACTAGAAATGTAGGCTAACTTTATGAGTTGTCTCAATAACTCCCACTTCTATGAGCTTTTGCCTCAGTTATCCCAACGGGGGCCGGGCTTCAACTACAACAAAGAACACATTCCCTCCACTTCTACTTCCTAAACTGTTCCACCATCCAACACCACATCCCGGAAAGACCCTCCCGGTTCTCTTCGTCTAACTCATTTTTCTTCAGACGCCTCAGCAAAGCTTCAACCTTCCCTTGGTAGCGCTCGATAGACTCCGTTCTGAGCCATCCCAGCATTACTGGCGAGGAGTAGTAGACCGCAAGGCTGGCCATGTTCATTGTCAAAAGGCCCAGTGCTTCCACGGGGTACCAGTCACTCCACATGATCACCCTGTTGTGTTTAGGAATGTAAGAGAAAGCCCTTGCCACCTGGAGTGAGAAGACGAGAGAGATTGGGGTATCTGGGTTCATACTCACACTATAGATGCGGAAACCGACAACGCGCCGATGGAAAGACTGCGTTTGCTCGGCTCGGGAATTCTCCTCTTGAGAAACTCGAGAGTCTCGCGCATGGCTAGTAGGTCACGCACAAGACTGTCACTGGAGATTTTGAGCCGCCACTCAACTCTCGTCATGGACGACACTCCTGAATCTGGGCTTCGCACTGCTAGGTCTACAACTATGAGAGATTAGCATCCCTTTATCGCCATAATTCCTTTGGTACACAGACCCGTAGGAAAAGCCTCATCATGAACATCTTCAACCTCGTAGACATTGCGACGCCCTTCGTGTACCTGCTGTAAAGAGTCGAGGTACTGATCAATGTACGTGTTCGCGGAGCGACGGTGGATTTCTAAATCGTCCCACAGCTCACGGTCGATCTCGCCATCGGTTTGACACTTGGAAATTAGGACCTCCAGCCGATGGGAGACGAAATCGCCTTGGCGAGCAAGAGCAACGGTCGCGTCGAGCGCTGCTGGGCTAGTATCCCGTTTGCGCTGACCAAGGAGAGTCATCCTCTCGGCTGGTTCATCGAGTCTTGATGAATTGTCGGCGGACATTTTACCGCAAGCCGAGAAAAGGAAGAGCCGATAAATTTGGAAAAGATGCTTGAAGATTTTTATGCTAAAAAAGATCTGGTAAATCCCCACGTTCTGTCGTTTGGGTATGCTCAGATGAAGTACTGCATTGCTGGGGGGAGATTTCTTGCACACCACCGAGGGATTTTCTCGACAGATGCCTTGTCGGATCTTTAGGTTTCCGAGTTGCCGACGAGACGCCTTGCCGCAAGCCACAGGCCCGTTGGTTGGAAGATGCCTCGAAGGTCAAATTTCTGGCCGCCTCACAGCCGAGACGACGTGTCCGTGGGGTGCAGTCCAATCCGTTTGTGATTGGAGATAGATACTACCCATCTAAGACTGCGGCACATTTGTTGGCCCATGATAATGAGGTCCGTTTGGCCTAGCGACTGGGCGCCTATCAGCTTCTGGGTTTCTGTATGCAAGTCACCTAGATTGGTAAAAGATCGATAGCCTCCATCTGAGCCCAGAGCACACCTGTTGGTCCATGGCAAAGAGGCTGATTTTACTTATCGGCTGGAGGCCTACCAACATCTGCACTTCTGCCTACAGGTGACGTTAATTCTGCCTCGTGGAAACTCGGAACCATTAGATGCGGGCAATGACGGCAAGACTGGTAGCTTGATGGTCCGCCATGGTCCGCTGCGCTCCATGAGGCTCTGCTCGTGGTCCCCCCAACTCCTCCGCCTCAGTTAAGAGGGTCAGAATTCTCTCGATTTTCCATTGTGAAACATCATAAATCACCCATTGATCCTCGCTGCTTGAGGGAAATAATTCCTGGCCAAGACTGTGCACCTCGCTTCTTTGCCCCCGTCGAGACATGTCAAGCCAACCCCCTCCACTCTACGAGGAAGTTATAACAGAGGATCGGGCCGCACAAGGACCCCCCTCGGCACTGACTGTTCACTTGCAAGTATGGCATTACAGAGCCGAAGGAAGAAGCCCTTTGAATAACAACGGGCTCACTGCACTCTTCCGCGCCCACAACCTTCAAGCTTGGGAAGTGATTCCATTTGAGGCTGACGGAGTCACGGGCCTGAGCTCCCACGACCAGTATGTTCCTGTCGAAGTAAGTGAAACAATAATTCTCATTCTTGCCCAATTTCCTACTCAGCCAGGCGTGAGGAGTCCTAGGCAGCTCACCTTCTGTATCCAGGTGCGATTCCGCCATCGAGTTTGGGCTTATAACGATCCTGGTGAAAATCCCATGGCCGACGTCCGGGAGCTTTTCTTCAAAACTGCTCCACAGTTTATCTATCAGTTCTTCGTCAGTATCAACAGCACTCCTCATAATCTCAACATCTTTCCGGTCGATGTCCCGGAGAATTTCTCCTCACGGTACACGCATGCATTTCGCCTGAACCAGCTAAGTATTCGTGTCAACACTTTTATCGTTCCTAGCCCGGCGGCGACGAATGAAGCGCGGTCTTGATGCGTTCAAACTCTCATTCCTTTTCGTTGTCTAGCGTCCCAGTTTCCTCTAACCAGACACATTCCAAAGGTTACGGGATGCCGTTCGCACTACTGGAGATGTCTTGGAAATCTTGGCTGCGATAGTCAGCCTTTATCTCATGTATCGAACAGCCCAAGATCAGGACAACGGAAATGATCAAGCTGGTATTCAACAAGGGGCACAGGGCGTCGACGTTTTGAACGTGGATGTACCAGAACAGCTCGGCGAGTTGCGAGAGCTATTCCACCGGGTAGGTGACTTCCAACATACCCCCCAGGCCTCATTCCCCCCACAAGGTGCATTTTGATTTTTCTCACACCATCTCTAACTTCGGAACAAGTTCGGTGGAGGCAATGGGCATGGCGGCGCCGGCCAACCGCTAGGGCAAGCCGCGGATGTACAAGTAGCTTGGAATACGGCTGCTGGACCCTTGGCGGAATACATGCGCCTTTCCAACCGCATGGAGAGCAGATTAACCAAACTGGAAAATAGTCTGAGTGAGTCTCCTTCCGCTGTCACCGTATGCTATGCTTTTCGTTCCCACTCTTTTCGTTTCGACTCTACTTGTCACTTATGGTCTCGCGAACTAACAAACACTGTTGCAGCTCTTTCCAATCAGGACCTGTATGAGCTCGTCCAGGATGCCCACGAGGGGGCACTCCTGTTCTCTACGCTAAAACAAGCAGCGCAGCCTCTGGTCCAACGGCTGGAAACAGACTACAGCACGGTTATAGGAGAATACGAGGGGAACAAGTTCCGTTCGGGGCTTGCCACTGGTGCTATCGCGATCGTAGCCGTGGGCATCTTTTTCTGGTGGAACCCTGCCAGCTGGGTCGTAGTTGGTTCCAGCGTTGTCGGTGGAGGAGGTGCAGGGGCTGTAGCAGGTAGGGTGGTACACTCCAGCATGGATGCAGAACGCGGGAAGGCCTATGGCAAGAAGGATGGGGTTAGAGAGTGTAAGATCTCCGTTTCACTATTGTTTACTCCCGCGACAATCGGGCATGTTGCTATGTGCTGGAAACTACAGGCCTGCGCCTACTCCTTACCGATCGATTTTAAACCGAGAAGCCTAAGCTAACAACTCTTGCACAGTTGACATTGCCATCAAAGCCATAAATAAATGCGCCAACGAGGCCCGAGAAGCCATTGCGATGGTGTTCTGTGCCCAAGTGATGCAGAAGAGGTTAGACGAGAGTTTACCCGAGCATAAAAAGAAGGAAATTCTCGCAACACTCGGAGTTGACACGGATGCCTTGCCCGATGCTGTTTACAGCCAAGAGCTCGTCCGCGACCGGTTAAAGAGGTTTCGTGAGGGCAACAGGAACTTACGCAACAGGATGGAAAGGGTACTGAAAGATGCTAATCTCGAGTTTGGAACTACCGAGCAAGCTATGTAGTGATATCTGAGCTTCATAGTTTGACAGACATTGGATGATGAGAATGCTGGCGGTTGCTCTTCTTTTGTTACTAGGCAAGACTTTCCTTATGATTTTCAGGCAATAAATTACCGTGAAGGTCAAAGCAAGAAGGATGGTAGGGCCAGACTACTTGTAAAGATGATGAGACTGATACCAGTCGTCGCTGAAGAGGGGGTATCAAATTTAGGGGCCCGAGTGGGAGGCTTGATCACCAGTTCCTAGCAATAATGCCAACGCCACATGGAGCGCTCGGTTGTCGGAGATCACCTTGCGAGTCGATTTCTTTTCTGGCTGTCTTTTAGATAAGGCCGTTTCTTATAGTTGAGTGACACATGTGGTACCTATCTGTACAGAGGTTTTGCTCAGGTCCCTTATTATTGTAGCTAGTTGTCAGAGCTAATAATTCTCTCTTGTTGCCTCTTTCTACAGCATGAAGGCTGCTGCTTATTATCTCGAGTCAGATCCCTGCACCTAGTACTACTTACTATTAACGCCACTAAGGTGTGATCCCCGTCAGAGACGAGGCTATGCAAAGCCCGGCTTGAAATCTCACTGACAGCGCAAAATACGCTCTCTTTGTCAACTCATCGAGTAATCCTACATGTGACACTACACGACGGCCAAGCCTCTAATCTACGAGATGAGCTCGGTTAAATGGAGCCCCGTCTACGAAAGACATGTCTCCGAAGACACAGTCATCTTCCTCCACCAGCTCTGCGCTGCCTGCTCAAGGCTGCAAAAAGAGTCATCCCTCTTCCGGCGCTAGTCCCGTGGAGAGCAGCTACGGCTTCACACCAAAGAGACTATCAAGCTATGCTCAGTAAAGAACCTTATGGATGGGTGTCTTGGCAGCTGCCATCTTTGTGCCTTGCTATGGACTCATGCCGGGGGCCACCGCTTCGACCCGGACAAGGGTATAGTCAAAGAACCAGACATCACTGTGTGCCTGGAAGCAAGGGACTTTGAAATAGAATATGCGGTAGAGTATCAGATCTCGGGTCTTCAGAAGTGGTGGAACGATCTGGTCCCACCTTTCATGTACGTGTTTGCCACTTGCTCGAGTTCGGGATGACTGACAGCCTACAGAACTGAACTCGGAGCGGTCGTCTTGACAATATCCAAAGTTTATGCTAGCAAGAGTCACTCTACCGATATTGACAATAAGATGTATGAGTTGTACATCTATCCATCTTCGAGTGAGTACGCTACTTGAAGAGTGGAAAGTCTGGGGTTGCTAACCCAAGTCCAGATCGACGACTAAACTCGGCCACTTTTCGACACTGAAATGAGTCTGTATCCTCCAAGAATGACATGAAACTAGCCCAGATCAAGTCATGGTATTTAAAATGCTCAGAGAACCACACAAAGTGCACCGCGTATCCCAATATGGTCACGCAAGGCAGCCAGTTACCATCCCGTCTTTTGGACCTCCAAGGAGACAAGGTGAAACTAGAATGCAACGTCGAGAGTCTGCATCAGTTGCAATACACGACGCTGAGCCATATGTGGGGTCCTGATCCTGACGCATGTCTTCAGCTGACCCAGGCTCGACTTCATGATTTTGAGTATGATATCCCTTCGTCTCTATTACCGACCAAATATCTTGAAGCAATCCGTATCGCAAAGGCTCTTGGCTTTCGATATATCTGGATTGACTCACTATGCATCATTCAAGATTCGGACGAGGATTGGAAGAAAGAGGCTTTGAAGATGGCTGCCGTATACGGTCGAACTTCTCTTAACATCTCATATGTCTATCCGCCATCTGACAGCCCAAGCCAGCAGCATCTCCGAGACCCCAGAGTCATAGTTCCTTGTGAACTATCCATGGAACATCTAAGAACAGACAGCGGCAGCAGCTCTCCAGGGCCAACGCCTCTAGTCATTCAGAGTGCTCCAGGTTTCGTCAACAAGTTCTGGTCTCCCACCACCTACAAGCACATCTGGCCTTTATTGAGCAGGGCTTGGGTTTTTCAGGAACGGCTACTCTGCTCTCGGAACATCTACTACGGACAAGACCGGCTGCTATGGGAATGCTGTGAAGGGCCCGAGGATGAGTTCTCAGGTCGTCTGATGGACTCCCCTCGCTCCAAAAGCCGATTCCACTCCGTGTTTGCCGGTATACAGGGCAGCTCGCAAGGCCGAGAACATGACGAGAGCTTCAAGGGGCAGTGGAGTCTCTTGGTTGAAGAGTATCGGCTGGCGAATCTAACGTTTGAGAAGGACCGTGTTATCGCCTTTGCGGGAATTGTCAAGGCTGTTCAGTCACAGACCAAGTTTACGTACTTGGCAGGCATCTGGAAAGAATTTGCCGAGCTTGATCTTTTATGGGTATTTCATCCTCCGTCTCCTCTGGGGGACTTCTACAGCAGAAGGAATGAGATGAGAAAGCAGGCCCCGTCGTGGTCGTGGTTTTCGGTGCCTCCTCGCCTACAGTCAGCGTCCACGGACAGTGACACGGTCGACTTCCGTATCCGCACTGAGATATACAACCGCTCATTTCATACTATATACAAGGCTCATGTCGTCTCATTCTATCACCCCAAGCTTAACTCCAACCCCGAGGCTTTGCTACACGACTTGGAAAACATGAGCATCACCCTCAAGACGAGGAAGATTCCGAGCACTCTGGCATGGGATGGACCAGTTCTTCGGCTTCTTCCGCATGGGAAACATGCGCTTGGCGGGGAAAAGTATCTGGAGCCGAAGAATGCCATGAAATATGTCCACGATGACGTATCACTGGTACCTGGCTCTGCAGTCCCCACCGGGACGTGCATGATTCTGACGGCGTTTGAAGCATGGGTTCTGAAAGATAAGATTGACCATCGATATGACACCTATGTGCCATCTGGAGACGAAACGGCTACTTCTTGGCAGTGTGCAGGGTTGGTCGTGGTCCCAGCAGGGAAGAGTGCAAGTGGTCAGGACTCATGGGAACGCATCGGAGTTTTTATGTTTTCGGATATTATGGATGGACTAGTAGTACCTCGGATCCCCTTTTCTGTGGATGGAGAAGAAGAGGTTTGTCTTGTCTAGGCTTCAACGTTTAGTCTTCTAACTTGGGGCAAGGAGAGACGGACATCTGACTAACAACCGAAGACGCTCAGAAATCTATCATTGAACAAGGGCCTTGAGATCCTTATGAACAATACATGCTATATGAATCTTCAGGGGTAACAGAGCGGAGCAACTGCACCTGCTGCAACTTCGATTTCGCAAAACTTGCAGCATCTGAATTTGGCCCGGAAACCTCTTAATGAAAACTCATTATCTCGGCCCAAAGGTTTGCTACCATAGTCAACTCCAAGTTTCCACCGTCGCCCATCAGACGCTTTTGCTCAGCATGCCGTGTGTGCGACTCAGCTAGCTCAGCAAGCGCTCGCATCGTCTCTGAATGCTGCCTCCCTCACCACTCTGTGTATGTCGCGATGATGGACTTGAATATCTTGTTTGCGCTTCCAAATCGAGATCGCTCGACACAAACTCTTCCAATGTTCAAGCGGACTGCAAATGTTGTAGGATGCATCTCGTGGAAATACTTCTTGTGCCCTTCAAATGCCGTTCTGAAGTTCTGCTCCGCCTGTTCCACATCATTCTTCCGAGGGTATATCTCGCCGACATCATTCAAGATTCGAAAGTATATTTGTGTCATTGCTCTGTTGTTACCCTCAAGTCTGAGGTCGTTCAGACCCCCTGGGGGTGTTGGTTGAGAAAACTGTGCGGCGGCCTCGAGCAGGGTTTGCAGTGCCTGATCCAACCTCCCGAGCATCAGGAATGCTCGCCCTTTATTGTACTGGGTCGTCATGAGGGAATCATCGTCTCTGGGCACAATTTGTAGGCGCCTTAGATACGACTGGTGGTAAGCTTGAAGGACAAGGTCGTACTGTCGCCGAGCATGATGGATCAGACCAAGATTATTTTCGATCCCGGCCATCATTTCCAGGGTGAATTCATCTGGGTCATCTTCCCGGTTGAGAACATACAGAATTCTCTCATAGAATCGAGACGCTTCATCGTAGCGTCCGAGATGGCGATAGAGGTTCCCAAATCGTTCAAGCTCCAGCAAGTCTAAGCTAGATCCGGCCCTGCCTTGCTCCATGTGGATTTTGCATTGATCGGCGTGAGGCTCTAATCGCTGTACAATCTCTAGGAAGTCCTTGTCTGTAGATCGTGGGACTTTGGCAGCGACCAAGGATATCGCAGTTCTCGCATACTCCTCCTCATTCTCCTTTGCCTTCCACCTCGCAAAGTCGTGGATTGCAGGATGAATTTCGTAAGCTTGCTTTCTTCCTCCCATGTAACTTAACCTCGATAAAGGACAAGTTACGCATGCTAGCGTAATAGCGATGGAAGCACCTGGACGATCCTATCTCACGGAGCCACGCTGGGAGGTCATCATCAGCGGCGTTCAAGCAGAGATCGGCCCACAAGTCCGTGTGATCGAGATATCCAAACAGCATCAGGAGTTTTGCTGCCACCGGGTTCGTCTTCTCGAGCTCCTCGAAGCTAAGTTCAAAAGACCGGGAAAGTGCCATATTGGCAGGATACTCATCATAGAGTTGCCGTGTTCTCCATTTGTCGACGTATTGTCTCACGCTGAGATGATAGCAGGATATGACAGATGTTGCCAGGCGCAGCGAGAGAGGGTGACAGTTCAACATCCTCACCATCTCAAGTAAATCTATGTGCTTTGTCAGTCTTTTACTATAAGCTGGACCAGTTGAAGGGGAAAGTATCTCATACCATTGTCCCCTGATCTAAGCCTTTTGTCAATCTCCCGGTCAAGAATTTTGACTGCATCTACCTCAGGCAGCCCTCTGATTTCCATGCTTCCATGGTACCAGCTCGCCACCTCTGTGCTTCGTGTTGTGAGAATAATATACCCCCAAGGCAATCCATCCAGATAGCTCCGAATGTGCTATTGCAGGGATGGATCACCGGGTATCCCGTCGATGACAAGGAGCCACCGGGTACGTATCGTGCTTTTCAGCTCAGTAAAGAACGAATTTATGAGCACGGAACGACGTTCGTCGTAGCTCTCGCCGCCCTCTAAGATGGTCGTCTCCAGGTTGTTAGCCAGCTTCAGAACACTGAGGATACTCTGTTCAAAGGCCTCTTTAGTCGCTCTCGCGATCCAGAAAATGGCGTAGTCCGGATACTTTTCCCGTTGCTGTTTCACAAATTCGGACACCAGTTGTGATTTTCCAACACCAGCAAAGCCCCAGAGAGTAACGATGGACTTCTGTGGTGTCTTCTTTGGACAAAAGCCGACCCATTCTTCTAGTCTTGAAAGCTCAGCCTCTCGGCCCACAAATGAGCATTTCTCTGGCAGGGAGAATCTTAAGCCGGTGTCAATATCTGAAGAGATGAGAGACTACGATGCTGCAATATTTCGTTAACTTATTCATACGTGGACGCGTCAAGTTCCTACGTCAGTAGCATCCAACAACTTTGACATATGCGAACTTTCACGTACCGGATCCGGTCTCCTTCCTTGAGCCAAGTCTGGTCAACATTTCTTTTGCGTATGCTGCCGCAGTTACAGCCGCGTAACGGTGCCATTCATCGTTCTTGTTGGAGTCGGCGAAATCACTGATGCCTCGAACCACAGCCACTGGCAGCCTTGTTGTCATTCCAGCTGCCTCCATCTCAATAGCAAGTCCGCCATATTTATCCCTCAGTTCGTCTCTTTTCTTTTTGGATTTGATCACTCCATTCCCAGAGAGGATGGTGCCGTAATGCGCAATTGGTTCATCACGCAGATTTGAAGCCAATGACTCGCTGCTAGGTAGAGCAGGACCTGGTCTCTTGAAGTCCGCTGCTCTCGACAAGACATCCAGGTGGCGTGTGAAGCTGAACTCAGGGCGACTTTCATGAACTTGAATGCTGGAGATGGCAGACCGCAGAAGGGGGTGCGTCGAGTTTTGCCACTGTTTGAGTTGAATCCCGTCTTCTTGAACCTTGAAAAGGTCATACCCGATAACCCCTGGGTTGTCACTACTGGGTACAGCAACCGCCACATCTCCAAGACGAATGTCCCGGGTTGGGGAGGGGGTGCCTGCTGCGATGCCGACCAGGATGCCTGCCTCGACATTGGGAAAGTCCCTTAAGGCTTCTGAGACCATGCTTCCCGACACACCTATCCCAACTTCGCCAGCGGGATATCCAGCGATAGCCACATTGTGTGAGGCGATTTTACCAAGGGTGTAGAGCACCGTCTGGCCGGGAGAACGCTCGGGGATTCCATCGTGAACCTCATCTAGCATAAGACATGCCGCCTTCTGCTCAATTACCAGTGGAGAGAAAATTATAATGGTGTAGTCCTCGAGCTTAGGTGTCTTGGCCATGCCGATCCGATCGCATGGGGGATTGAGGCCGCAGAGGCAAGACGTAATGGGCGAAAGCAGCCTAGCTGCAACCGATCAATCAGCTGGTTGGCATTTAGCAACGTTCGTTCAGCTAGAGGGGTAAAGGAACCGAATTCCCATCACAAGCCGAATGTTGGGTTAAAGGCCTCGGTTGAGAGACTTGGTGGAAAAGAGCGTTTTCGTAAGGTAGCCTGCGAGGCTTTCGTCAGCTTGAGATTCAGCCTCATGCAGGTCGCCCAATGGTTTACGTTGGGGCAGGAAACAAACGGAAGAAAAGAGTCGACATCACATGGAGCGATTTCGACGGCTTTGGTGAGGATGGTAAAAAATCCGAGGCTCCGAAGCGGGCGCGGAGGGGAGAGCCAGATGCCGAAGGATTTGCCTGTCCCTTCTACAAACGCTACCCGCAAGAGTTCAAAGAATCCCGAACATGCGCAGGCACTAGATGGGAAAATTTCACCAAGTCAGGTAAGTCTAAACGATAAGGTTGACAAGCATAGCTACAAAGATGCTAATGATCCATTTCTTCCAGGGAGCATATCCTCCTCAAACACAAGTATTCAGGGCGTCAGTGCCATCGATGTTATGGCGAGTTTGCGACCGAGGCTACATTATACAGCCATCAACGGGCGGATAACCCGTGTGAGAAAAGACCAGTTTCGAACAACATTGACGTCCAACAAGAGAAGCAATTAAGACGTGCAAGGATGTATCGAGGACATTTTGCTAATGAAAATAATTGGAATGTGTTGTACAAAATCATCTTTCCAGACGCCAAAGTGGTTCCAAGTCCTTGTATGCAATAACTACCTAATTCTCAACATCGTATATTAGAGAGCCAACCCATTCTTACCTTGTTCTAGATTACGAGTCACCCGACCTTCCCGGACGTTATCGAGACCTCCTTATGAACCAACTCCCAACCCTAGTGAGGAAGGAAATGAGCAACAGCATGGGCCAAGAACGTCTCCACCCTAAAATCTTGCAGAGGGTTGAAACCGCCGTTATGACTGCATTGAAGAAGTGCTTTCATGAGGCTTATGAGAAGGAGAATAACAAACAGACGGAGAACCAGACAGCACCGGTTTCCCAACCCTGAGTTTGGTGGCTAGAATATGAAACCGCTCCTAGATTAGAAGAGCTGATACTTTGAATACTTATATTGCTTCTTTCATTCTAGTCGAACATTGCTTGCTGTCAAGTGAAGAATCCGACTCGCTCTTGATAGACCATACACGGAACGTAAGTAGCCTAAATGCTCATCATCCAAGATACCATTGAAACCTTGTATATTCCATTTCCATCTATTCGACCGCGTAGTGGGTTGAGATGCGCACCTATCAACGAAGGGCGCATGTACGACGTCGTATTGATTTCTTTCGCTTCCCCGGATGATTGCTCTTTCAAGGATACGACAAGGTTTGTCATCTACAGGGTCAACATTCGATTGTTGAAAACCAAAAACGAAAAATCATTCGTATTTAGCCATAATTTCTCCCAGTCTCAATTTGCAAAGTGACCGTGTCATCATGGATGATCGGATCGCATGATGTTGGCGGTGCTTCGGCCCGAGGTAGGATGCTCGGTCCATGATAACCCGAGATTCACGTCACACAAGAAACAATCAAAAGACGCGTATCGAGTAGAATCATCAAGGTTCATGTCATTAAAATCTGCTACAGACTTGCGCCGGGCCTTTAATCAAATGCGCCAAACTTGGGTACCGACACCTTTTTGAACCAACACACATCTACCGGCAGGTGTAACCTCCGTCAATGACGATATCAGCACCGGTGGTATAAGTGCTGGCGTCGCTGACCAGGTAGACGTAGGCGCCCTTGAGCTCCTTGGCGTCTCCGTTGCGGCCCATGGGGATCATGCTCCTCCACAGCTCCTGTGTCTTTGCGTCGATAAAGTCGGACAGACCGGTGTCGATGTAGCCGGGAGAGATGCTGTTGACACGGGCAAAGTCGCGCCACTCGTTGGCGAGAGACTTGGCCATGTGGATGCAGCCGGCCTTGGCCACGTTGTATGAAGTCTGCTCCTGGGGGAAGTTGGCGATGTGGCCAGACATGGAGGCAGTGATGACGAAAGAGCCGTGGCCTTGCTCTCTGAAGCGGGCGCCGACGGCCTTGGCGCAGTAGGCGGTGCCGTTGAGGTCGACCTGGATAACGTGGTCCCAGTCGGCGGCGGAGCTGTCAATGACACCGGCATCGGCGGTAGCACCGGCGCTGTAACTGTTAGCGATGGGTGAGACACGGGTGGAAAGTGGACTCACTTGGCGATGAAAGCGTCAATCTTGCCAAAGTCGGCAACAACCTGGTTCACAAACTTCTCAACGTCGTCGTAGTTTGTGGTGTTGAGGTGGTAAGCCTGAGCCTTGACGCCGTAGTCAGAGACGAGCTCCTGGACGTTCTTCTCGGCGCCCTCCTTGCGGGAAGAGTAGGTGATGGCGACGTCGGCGCCCATCTCGGCACAGCCGCGGGCAGCCTCAATGCCCATGCCGCGGGGTCCGGACGCGCCGGTGACGACGACGACCTTGCCCTTGAGGCTGAAGAGGTCAGTGAGACGGGAGGCTTGGGGGATTTGCTGAACCATTGTGACGGTGTTGGGAAGTGAATTGGCTTTCGAGAAGAATGTGGGATCGTCAGAGGGGTAGAATGGAGAGGAAGAGAATAAAACGATCGATCGCCAGGAGAAAAAAGAACTATTTGTATTCCCTGGCGCGGGCCGTTTGAGCCTGAGAGCAGCAAGAAAGCAAGCAAGCAACCACCCTAAACACCGGGTCCAGTGATGTCATGACACCCAAGGTCCAATAGCAATGACATGGCTGATAACCCCTCCAACCAATCTCCATGCCAAGCGTTCTTGTGCCAGCCATTGAGTGAAGGTTCTGAGAGCGGCCGATGGAAGCGACCCACGCCCGGATGGAGAATTCCTCTGTTTTCCCGTAAGACGTTTTCAGGGTTACGCATGGTAAAGACGCATCCTGCAAGCCAGTTCCCCTCCTGTATCGCGCAAGCAGCATGATACAAGAGGCGTCGTGCAGTTGCCGACTACGCCGGGTGGGAACGCATGAACCCATGTCGGCTCACACCGAACGACAAGGGGTAGAGGAACTGTTTGCCTGCTTTGTCAGGCCTTGGTTTCAATCCAATTGGCACTGATGAACACGTACAAGACTGCCGAGGGCGGGGAGAGTTGCATTGGATTCTTACACAACGCTCGGTTGAGGCTTTTCTGTCTCCCGTCACACACACACACCTTTTCCCCATGCAAATTCACTGTTTATCACTCATTCTCTTCCCCCGTTCAAAACTGCCCGCGCCGTAACCCCACCTTGTTGGATAAATCAAGCGTCATCCTCTCGTCTTTGCCCGCCCGTATCCTTGCTTGAGAGCCCCCGCAAAACCGCCGGGTTCACCGACCGCCCGTTGGTTGGGTTAATCCGGAAAGGTGACCCGTATGGCTTAGCTCGAGTCGACGTGTCAACATGAAGTGAGGGGGAGAAGCCCAGACGAATGCTGACGGGCCTCAGCGGGAGATGCTGTGCATGGGCGGCCGCTAATTGTCAAGATATGCTTTGTTCGCGTCGTGCTAAGCTGTGAGTAATTGCTTATCGGTGCATGATAAATCCCATGTCGGTCCGGCAAGGCGCGTTTTCGCGTTTGAACGCGCTCATCATTGCTGTTTGAGGTCTTATCGATTGCATCGCGATTCTGCCAACATCCAGATTAGATCACCAACTTCTCACCCAACCCAAGGTTTGGTAGCATTGGTTAACTTTGAGTCCTAGTTTTAGTCATTTCTGAACTATCTCTTTGTCATTTTAAAGTACAGGGTATAGTAAGATTCTCGTAACCTTAGTCAACTGACAGAACCCTATCTTAACGTCGCGAAAGGGTGTGAGAGATCGTGTTGGTGAGACTCATGTTGCATTGAAACCAGGCTAATAAATAAGCACCTTGGGCCAACTGCAGTTGTTCTCCCGTAGCCGTTGTATAGGCGGCCTGTTCCCGCTTAGATCAAGTATCGGAAATCCCTCTTCATGCGCAGAGCCTCGTCAGGGTTATCCATAACCTCCACAGCAGCTGTCTGTGCGGCCACATCACGTCTCGTCTCCCAAGCCGACTCGCCAGCATCGAGCTTCTTGTTCAAGTCAATCAAGATCATGCGGAAGATCCAGCAGCCGACAATGGTGACGCCAAACATTGACAGAACAATGCCGTAGCTCTTGCGGAAACCGTTCTCGGGAAGAGCCCACACATACGAACCAGCCACGTTGCCCAGCTGACTGAAGGCGTTGATCATGGCGATGGCCACGGCACGCTTGGCCGGAGGTCGGGGGAATGAGGAACTGATCCACGAATAAAAGACGATGAAGCCGGCGTATGAGCTGGCTTGCAGGAAAAGAGCAACGTAACGAGCAGCCACGTTGAGGGTGGACATGCTGATAACGAAACCAACAATGCCGACGCAAATAGGTCCCACGATATGCCAGAACTAGTTGAATTGTTAGCTTGTTTACACGACAGGGTTATTGCGGTACCAACCTTTTCCTCTGTCCTGTCAGAGTGCCAGGCATTGATCAGGGAGATAATGCAAGAGAACACCCAGGGAGGAGAGCTCATGAGCAGTGTAGGGACGTATTCGAAACCAAGAGTGCCGGTCAGGGTGGGGAAGAAGGCGTTGAAAGAGAGACCGACAACATATGCGGTAAAGGTGAGCATCATGATGTAGATCTTGACATCCTTGATAGCCAGGTTGAAACCGTAGAAGATACCCTCCTCAGAAGAGTCGGTATCGGCTTCCCCAACGTCCTCAATCATGCGGAGCTGCGCAACCTGTCGCTCCTCCTCTGTGAAGCCACGAGAGTTGTGGGGAAGATCGGGGAGGATAATAGCTGCAGAGATGGCAACAGCCATTGTGATAGCTCCCTCAATCCAGAATAGCCATCGCCAAGCTGCGTGACCCAACACTCCTTGCATGTTGGACAAGACTCCAGCTCCGATGAGGGCCGAGAAGGCGTTGGAGATGAGGTTACCGCAGAACAGGATGGCGTTGCGAGTGGTAAGCTCCCGACGTGTGTACCACTTAGAAAGGATCAGAAGAGCACCGGGGAGGAACGCAGCCTCGATGAATCCAAGGAAGAATCGAATGAGAACCATGCCGGTAAAGTTGTGGACGACTCCGGAGAGGGTCGAGACGAGACCCCAGAGAAGCATAGCACAGGCGATGTACAGCGACGGCCGGCTAATGCGATTGATGAACATGTTGGAAGGAACCTGCATGAGAATGTATCCAACGTAAAGAATGCTCAAACATGTTGCGTATTGTGTGTCGTCGAGCTTCAAGTCATCCTGGAGACCCTTGAGTCGTGCGGCCGCGATGTTGTTGCGGTCCAGGTAGTTCATGATATAGATCAGAACGAAAAGACTGCATCTCGCATCCAGCTTTCGCTTCAACTTCTTCTCAACCTGTTGTCTGTGGATCGAGTCCATCGCGAGGGCGCCTGTCGGGATCGCCTCCTCGGCGTTGGACTCGAGACTGGACTTGCCGTCCACATGCTCGTCGTGGGGCTTTGTGTCGGCCATCGTGACTTTGTGCCTTGTAATGGACTGATGCTGAATTGGAGTGTCGTCGGTGTCGTATTATTCAAGCATGCCACACAAGCAAAACGCTGACACGCTGATGGCTGGAGGGCTGGTTTAATACATGATATCCGCTACCAGGAAACACCATTCTTTTATCCTGAACCCTTTTCCGAAGCCGACGCGACGGGGCAAAAATCAAGGTCCGTTCCCCCCCATGGTTACATTACACCACCAAGCAGACGTTGAGCCGCCCCAAAAATTGCCCCAAAACGTGGAGAATGGGGATGGTTAGCCGCCACTCTAGTCCCTCATGAGGCCATCTTCATTGGTCTAGAAGAGCCGATAATCTTGCCGAAGCAACCTCTTGTGAAAAATTCAAACGTCACTCGACGGCAAATGGCTGGGGAGCGGCACTGCATGGTAACCTCCGCAGTGGAGGAGGCCGAAGATCCTCTCCAAATGAGACAGGTGCTCCTGTTGGAGACGATGCGGAGACTCCGCAAAGTGAGAGTCTAGAGAGAGTCCGTGCGACCCTGGGGCACGCAGAACAGGCCCGAATAGCTCTCCAATTGCCGGGTCTAGGCGGGCGAGATTTCCTGTTGGAGAACATCAACTGACTCGCGACGATTAGGCAGTAGCTTTTTGAAACCACTCGAATCCAAGCGGTGAGGTAATGAATGGGGAGAATATGGGGATCACTAGGAACCCCGGTTTCCTCAACAGAACTTGAAACAGATTAGATTCTGGCAGTCTGTGATACTACCTTACCTTGACGTCTAGACCGTCGGCGATAACAGTAATCCCCGTGGAATACGCGGATTCCAGTCAAATCCAAGCGGGGAAAGAACGTTCGATTATCCATCTTCAAGAGAGATTAACGTTATTATATGCTGGGGTCGACGCGTGACACCGTCGGATACTTAGCCGAGGGGCATATTGACCCCGAGAGTCCGCCTGGAAACGACGTTGCATTACTTAGGTGGGCCAGCTGCCAGAGTTTTGTCGTTACATTCCAGAGCCTCCATGCATATAAGGGCAAGGAGCCCCTATAGATATTGGGTGCTTGACTGTCCTGACGGAACGGTAGCCTATTTGGGCAGAATGTGAAGTCCTTGCACGTTCTGATAGGCTCTAACATCAGTATGATAGCTTAGATTATTGCCCCGGATTTGTGGCCACGCTCATAGAAATAAGGCTAGAGGTTCCGGGCTAGATTGTACAACTACCGCCAAACTCCCCGAGAGTCCTCGTTAGGTCTAACGGAGTATGTCGTGCGTTTTGGGGTGCTTCCTGACGCGTCACTAGTAGCCGTGACAGACCGGAGACCGGGTTAGAGACGGACAGAAGCTACTCAAAACCTGCGGAGTACGCGAGCTTCCCCATTCCCAGCTGGGGATGTATTCCCTTCTTGGGGTCTTCGCCGCTCCGTCGAGGCGGGGTTGCTTTTTAAGCTTATACGGATATGGCTTCTACATGGGACATGCCCTGTACATTCCTTCGGGCTCGGGCTCGGGAGGATCCGTTTTCCGTAGGTACAGACATTTGTAATCGTCCCAAGTTCCAGTCTTGACCCTGTTGTGACGGAGAATGTCAAGGTCCATGAACTACCCTCCCTCCTTATCTAATGGCATACCTCCGCAAAGCAAACCCATCTGGTTGTCCTCCCAGTTTCATCTGATTTTCTACCAGCAACTTGAGAAACCACCCATCCATCACGTCACAGCAAACGCTTCTCCAATCACGGCATAGCTCTCTCTTACGCCAGCTTGAAGTCTCCGAAACACAAGCGGCACCTTCGCTCCAGCTACAACGACAATAACGTCTCCGTTCTGTGTGTTCTCTGGAACCAAGGCCATTGTTCCGCGGTCAGTAACTGCGGGCCGTCTCTTATAAGACCACTTTAACACGGCAGCCATGACTGCACTGTTGTGTCGCCATGTGTGTCTTGGATCATCCCCCAACACGGAGCCTGTGGGGGAATATAGACCGAACCCCTGGCTCTGTGGCTCAGTCTGCTCCACCTGTCGGAGGTAATCATGGAACCACCTACCAACATTGTCAGTTGCTAGGCAGCCTTCTCCATTCAATCCAGCCGTCATGGTTCTCCAAAAGAATTCCCCGAGGTTTTGATTAGGCAGCTCATTGTTGCCGTCCAAATAGTTCATGTCGTGGCGGTCACATAGCCACCTTTTGTAGTGCAGCAGCATTGAGCCAAGGTTCCTCGGTGCCCCTGATTCAATAGGAGGCGCGACTTCTTTGACGACGTCAACAGTGACCCCCGAAAGAATGAGTGTGTCATCTTCCATCGCTTTGGGGGTGTCGATGATTGACCCCTTGACCAAAAGCCCAGCGTTGAACGGTAGACGGTCTCCATGTCGAATGAATGGGGCGTCGTTGTGGATTCTCGTCCAATCTGGCACCCATGACGGCAATTCTCCGAGCTCGCCACTGAGGTCTGGGCCAGTCCTTGTTGTACACGAGAGCACGTTCAAGTTGCCTCGAGAAATACACCATTTGGCGAACTTTTTGAAAATCTCTTGCGGACTCAGGTGATAGTTTGGGCCAAAGCCATCGGCATCTCGATCGAGGTCGTAGTCTCCTGCAAGAGCAAGAACAGCAAATATCTTGTCTCGAATATTTGAGCATTCCCCTGAACTTGTGGCTAGCAGAACAGATAACAAGGGTCCCTGAGGTTTGGCGAATGACGACTGCATAGACCGCCTTGTACTCTCAATCTCAAAAATCGCCTTCATACCTGCCTGTGCTGATGCTGAGAAATCTTTCTGTGACGCTCCCGAACGATGAACTTGATGGATTAGCGAAGCAAAGCTTTCCCAGCTGATGCGTCCATTGCCAGCCATGAGAGTGGCTCGCTTTGCCAACGCAACTTCTTGGAGGATCCACAACCGCCTGAACCATGGTTTCTCGAGGAGCTCTTCCAGAGAGCCCAAATCCGCTGCCATGGGAAAGTCTTTGTGTTCCGTGATAGTGAGGTCGAAGCCAATTGAGTTCCAGTTGGTATTCTGCCGAAATGCGTTCCACTTGGATAGGCTCAGATATTCAAAAACCCTTCTAGAATGAGAATCTGCTTCGCCCAGCCAGACGAGAACTTCATGGGCGTTTCTGTATATGGTTCTCATGTCTCGAACCTAGTGTCCGCGCTCATTGAAGTCATCCTGATTAATGCACAACGCATCAACCCAGATAATTCTTTCGTAGCGAATGTGGCGCAGATGAATCAGAGCCAGATAAAGATTCGACCCTATCCCGATCGTCTGACCGTTACATCGAACTTGCTTGACCTTTGCAGGATCGCCCCAAGCATAAGAAAGGGCCCGGTAAAATACTTTGTCGGAATGCTTGCAGATACATAACTTGCAAATCAAGTCGTCGTCCCTAGAGCCAGGCTCGAGCACTAGGACTCGGAACTCGCCATTTTGAAGTCGACAATACGCCGGCGCAGAGGAACCAGGCCGCTCAAGTGATTCCGCCAGGTCATGTTCTTCCTGTATAGAGTGGTGCGTGTCCGCATACTCGTCAGGTTCTGACTCAGCGAAAACCCAAAGAAACAACGGATTCATCGCGATCTCAGCCGCATATATGAGCATGGCAAAGATTTCTTCCCAGGTCCATGGAGGGGGTGAAGAAATGGTCTGAAGTTTGACGAGGTGTGCAATGTGTCTGGAGGCATCCTAAAATGAACGTTTTAGCCATCTTCAATTGAACCCTGAAAGGGCCGTGTATACTTAAATGGGTGCGGTTTGGGCTAGTAAGTCGTCGAGAGGTTGTAAAGAAGGATGCCATCCTGCCGCGGCGAGGACCCCTCCAGAGGGTGCTCCACAGTCGAGGGGCCCTCGGTTTGATGACTTGTCGAGGAAACATGGGTAGTACTATACACAAGAGGGCGAGAACTGTCGAAAGAGCTCAAAATAAGGGATGAATAAATGAAATTTGAGGAACATATCGCGCAGAGCAAATGCTCCCGAGGGTTGTGGCTAAGCAAAGATGTCGTAGTGATGGCTGTGTGTCAACAACACACCTTGCGTCAAGTCAAGGCTTGAAAGAGCCTATTTAGGCCCTGATCATAAACGGGGTTCAAAATAAATCACATTTCGGAAAATAATATCCTATCGCATAAAATTAGCATAGCTACTATCTTATACCTAAAACCCTATTATATTTATAGCTATTCCTTAATAGGTAATAGCCCTAATTGCCTTCCCTACCTATTAGATAGTTATAATAAAGTTATTACGGCTATAATACTAAGTAAGTAAAGATATTAACTTTAAAGCTAAATTTAAATACTTTTAGATATAATTTTTGAGAAAAAGAGAATTATCTCTATATCTCCTATAGAAAATATACCTAATTTAAAGAGATACTACTTATATAAGCCTATTAGAAGTCTAAGAAAAAGACCTAATTACCGCCGGCTATATAGGAAGCATTATAGCCGCCGCCTATATACCCTAATAATCTTAGTAGTTAATTAGTTATATTAGGGTCTTAAGCTAGCTAGGGTTAGCGATAGATTAATAAATAGACTTTATATTTCTTTAGAAGACTCCTTAAAGCCCGCTAGAATAATAATCTAAATATTAATAAAAAAGGGGTATATTAAGATATATTAATAAGCTTTATCTTAGGCTTTAAGATAAAATAGCTAAATTAAACTTAGTCTTATAATATAATAAAAAATAAGCTATAAAACCTAAAGGACTTTTAATATATTTTTTATAATACTTATAATCTATTAAGAAGAGTATATTATAAGAGGATTAGATATATTAATCTTAGCTAGGATAATAAAAATAAGATAGAGGAGAGATACCTATAATAAGGCTATAAGGTTATAATAAATAGACTTCTTATTAATTTATATAACGTACATGATAAGCGAGTCGGACAGACAAGCGAGCCGGACATCGTAAAATACACCTTAAAGCGCGATTTTAGGAAAATTCTTAAAAGTTCAAACTAGGCCTAAAGTAGCTAAAAATTTCAAATTAGGGTAATTAAATAGGTTTTTACATGAGGAAATTTTCTAAAATTTTGAATATTTTTTTCTCTATAGTTATTAAGAAAAAGCTTATTCGCACTGTCTTTTTTAAAACTTTTCAAATTAACAAGTTAAATTTTTTTTAAAAAAATCTAGAAAAATTCTTATCCCATGACTTTTTCTCTAATTTAGTTAGAAATGATTTTTTAGACCTTAGTACATTTTATAGCTAGTTTTAGAAAATTTAAAATTACTTAGTTTAGCTGCACAGTATGCTGTCCGACTCGCTTGTCTGTCCGACTCGCTTATCATATACGTTATAAGGAAAGATTCTTATTATTATTAGCTCTAAGACCTTTAATACTAAGGAGAGGGTTAATTTTTTCTTCCTTATAGCTATAGCGGCGATAATATAATGCGATATTTAAATATTAAATTCTTTCCTTAGTAGTAATAAGGAAAAAAAAAAATAAAGTAAGGGACTAATTATAGCGGTAGAATTAAAGGAGTTACTTTATAATAATTCTTAGAGGAGCTTATTTATTATATTATAAGTAATTAGGTTAAAAGACCTAGAGAAAGTAATTATTAATTACTTAGAGGTTATTAAAGAGTTAAAAGATATACCTTATATTATAAGAGTAATTTTATTATTTAAGGAAATAAAAAATATAATAATATAAAATATATTAGGTTTAAAGGAAATAAAGGAAGCTTAGGTTAAGAGCTAATTTAGCCCAGTAGAATAAGGCTATATAGTTATTATATTTAGAAGATAAGGCTTAATAGTATTTAATTTATTAAAGTAGCTTTTCCTTAGTAAATTAACCTTAATTTAAATACCTTATTATTAACTATAATTAAGCTATTATAAGTCTATTTTTATAGCTTTAAATTACCTCTTATTGCCTTTAGCTATATTATTAGCCCTCTCTTTATTTATTTTCCTTAACCTTATTACTTTTATTACTCTCGCTGCCTTCTTTATGCTTATTACCTTCCTTGCCTTAGCTATTCTTATAGCGCTATTAATTTCTAGCCTTATATTACTATTCTTTTCCTCTTATTCTTAATATAGTATTATATTACTACTAAGTCTCTTTAGTAATAATATTATATAGCTTAAGTAAAGTTTATATTAGTATAAAGTTATCTATATACCTCTTAGCTACTTTTATTGCTTCCTAGGCGAGAGGGAAATTATTTAGGTATATTAAAAGATTAAGATTATACTCGCTAGGCTCTAGGCTATTTACTAAGAGGAAATTCTATAGACCTATGACTATAAATATAATCTAATATTAATCTCTAATAGAGTATTTAGCGGCGCTATATCTTATAATCTTAAATTTCTTCTTAACCTAGCTAAAGATCTACTTAATAATTATATAAAGCTAGGCATAATAAAGGTTATATATCTCTTCTAGGTATTATAGCTATTAAGTAGTTATTTCTTAGTCTTATAAATAATATCTTATTTCTAGGAATAAAATTAAGATACCTCTTTTAGAGTTAAAGCCTATATTAATAATATAGAATTATATTAAGGGGATTTATAGGTTTATAGTCCTTATTATTTATATAAGTAAGGAGTTATTAATAAATCCCTTAGCGCCTATAAGTATATATATAAAAAACCCTTTAAAGTTAATTATTATAAGGATATTTTATAAGATATTATTTTTCTTTAATTAATATCTTTTTTATTATTAATAAAGAATAAAAGTAAATATATAATATTTATTTATAGCCTTAATAATATTATTAAATATTTTTATCTTTAAGGAAAGCTCTATAAAAATTAATAAATTAAAGAGATAACTTATTAGCTATATAATAAAGTAGATATATAATCACCGGAGAGGTTTAATAAGTTTATAAAATATATTTAAGATTATTCCTTAATTAATATAAAAGCAAAAAGTAATATTCCTTTATAACTCCTTATATATAAATATTTATAATATAATTATTAATTTTTACTTAAGAGATATATACTTATTATTATAAGTAATAATATTAATTTATAATTATTAATAAAAGGCCTAAAATAAGGTATATAATATATAGAATAAATACTTAAATATATTATTATCCCCTCTAAGTAGCTATAATATATATTCTCTTATAAGGTATATATTAATATATAAATAGTAGCGATAGCGGCCTCGCTAAGTTAATCTCTTATCGCTAATAATACTAAGGAAGTATAATATAATAAGAATATTATAGCGGTTAATAATAACTTTATTTTCTATTATTAATTAATAAAGAAGCTCTTTATTATTAAAGAGGCTATTATTATTAATTAAGTAAATAATTTCTTTTATTTCCTTATTTTTAGATATTATTTCTAATTAAAATTAAGATTATAAATAGCTTTTAATTACCTTTTTTTACTTAATTTATTTTTAATTATAAAAATTAATATAATTAATATCCCTCTTACCTCTATAGGTAAGCTAAAGGCCATAGTAGCCCCCGGCTAGCGCGATATATATAGATAATAATCCTTAGGGTTAGAGATATAACTAGGATAATTAATTTTTATATCCCCTACTAGGAGCGGTGCCGGATCGAAGAAAGCATATCCCCTTATTTATTTAATAGGAAAATTTAAATCATGATTTATTTTAAACCCCGTTTATGATTAGGGCCTTAATTGGCTCAATCAAGCACTGCCTCTTTTAAACATCAGCGACTGCAATGATAAACCTGATTTATGCACCTTGTTGATGCGTTAACCATAGTGGCTTGGGAGAGTCTCTTCGATTGGTTCCGGTTTTTACGACCGTCCCAGTAAAACGGGTTGGCTACCGTAATTCTAAACCAGCTACAGATTTTCTATATGGGCTTGTCTTGGGACATGAGTTACTATTGCGAAACCCGCTCACATTCTATCATTATTGTCTGCAATGGTGACAAGAAGCCACCAGCCACAATAGCAACAAAACACCCGTATTCTATGCACCAGGGTTCAAAAGCCTACAAGCAAGGCGAGGTCGGTCACTAAAGCAGGAGCAAAATAGAAGGACATATAACTTAAGGTCAAGAATTTTATTCTATGTGAGTTTTATACATGTACAGAACCTAAATACTTTTCTACATCCACTTCTCGCCAGGTTGCCACAGCTGACTGCTCCAGCCGCTTAAATATCATCCTCAAGAGGGCTGTCACCCTGAGCACTTCCAATGCGGCTCTCAAAGAAGAAGCGAAGTCTCTCAACCAGGTTACGGTCGGCCATGAAGCGGGCAAACTCAGCAGGGTTGGTGGCAGTTTCGTTCCAGAGGCTGGGGAACCCCTCGGGGGCGGGAATATCGTGACGGACAGACCAGAGACCAGAGTTCTGCTGGTACTCAGGGCTCAGGATGAAGTTGTGCAGCAGCTTGGCTCCCTCGGGATGAGGCGCATCCTTGAGAATGGCGGCGGTCTGGGGCCAAGAGACAAACTTGCCCTTGGTAGGCACGGAGAAAGACAGAGGGTCGGAGTTCCCGAAGCCGCCAGAAGCACCAAAGTAGGCGGCAGAGGTGCTGTTGTCGTCGCTGATGAGCGTCGAGGGCGTCTGAGTTCCACGGACCCAGCGAGGCTTCTGCGCGACCAGGCGATCAAACCAAGAAACGCCATACTGTTGCATTCTGCGGAAAACACCGTGTTAGCCTTGCGTCATTCTTTCACCAGATTTGGTAGAGCTTACATGATATAAAAGGCCCACAGAACAGCGTCATCGTCGTTGGGGTAGGTCAACACCAGCTTCTCCTTGAACTCGGGTCGCAGCCAGTCCTCGAACTCGACGGGGGCCTTGATGCCGGGAAGCTTCTTGGTGTTCCAGGCGCCCGACCAGAAAAAGACGTAGACGCCATACCAGGCGGCCGTGTCGTCCTTGAAGGAGTGCTCAATCTCCTCAAAACCGACGGGGGCGTAGTTGAGGAGCGCACCCTCCTGAGCCCAGCGAGGGTAGTCGTGGAGGGTTTGGAGCATGACGCTGTCGACGTAGACAGCATCCTTGCCGGCGGCGAGCTGCTGGTCGAGGAAACCGTCGTGGTACTTGGACAGGTCGACGGTGACATTGAGAGTGATGCCGGGGAATCGCTTCTCGAATGCCTTCTTCAAGCCATCCTGCTGGTTCTTCTCATCACCTCCATGCCAGAGGGTGACGGTGTCGCCCTCCTTGAGAGCGGCCTTGTAGATCTCGTCAAGGCTGCGAGTCTCATACTCGGGAGCAGCCTTGAAGCCGAGGACCTGGTCGTAGGCCACAGCTTGAGAAGCCAGGAAGGCAAGAGGGAGGAATTGGCGAAGCATTGTTGTGGATGTGAATGCGAAGCTGTATCTTGGTGATGAGATGAGGAGTGAAGAAAGAGATGCGGCCTACATGATATATAGTTCATCTCAAGACAAGCTTATCCACAAGGTAGCATGGCCTCAAGCAGGAACAGGAACACCAGCCCCACCGGCTCGTCTCCAATTGACAAATGGGTGTGTCTTACCAAGCCACCTTGATTTCCGTCATCGAGGCTCATTATCTCGCTCTGCTAGGTATAACAGAGATAATTCCGAACTGCCGAGGCCTGTCTCAGCCACCCAAGATCGGCCAAGACGGCAAGGAAGCGGATATACCACGAGATCAGCCCCATTCTTGGGGAGATCTGTGGGTGGTGATTGGGTGATGTGGTGTGAGAAGTTGAGTGTTTATGCTAGGCCTTGTCATAACCGCGCGCGACGATATTAATCATCAGGGTCGGCGTCGGTGCGGGATGGGAGAGAGTGTGCGCCCATGCCCATTTCATCTTACGAGAAACCCAGTCAGTCATGGTCCAATCAAGATTAAACGGCATAGTACGAAGTGATACGGCGTAGCGTATGGGGTCATTTGAAGGAAAAGCACGACCCGTGCTGGAAAAAGTTTAATTTTTTCTGGTTTGTCGTCAGTTTGATCACTATTCAGTGCTTTCGTTCTCGTATGCACCCTTGTCTCATCCTGGGAGGCCATGATTAAGGGATAAACATTTATGCAGGTCCAGCTCTCATTGAGATCTTCAAAGGGATGAAATAAGTGTCTTTGCTCTTTGTTTAGTTTCAGACCTGCAACAACACCTCAACCTCCATGCATTGATCCATCTCTAGCTTCACCGTATTTGTTCGTTTGACGTAAATATCTACGGATCTACCCGTGACCTGCGCAGGTTCAGCTTCAGGTGAGTTGTGCACTCTCTCGGCGTAATTTTCCTTAACGATTCTCCGTGCACTTACTCCTTCACCAAAATAGGAGCCTTCTTTACGATCCAAAAGATGTTGTCCCTGCATCTCTTGGTGGCAGCTTTGGACCAATGCCCTGGCTGTGGATGAACAAAATCATGCGCAGGTTCAAATGCATGAAACATAGCGACAATGCGATTACAGGGGTCCAATGCCAGGGCACCTTCGGTCTCAAACACGCATTCCCACCAGTACTGTCAATTGACGCTACCGGTCCAACTGGTGATGGCTTCATTTTCAACCCCCCCACAAAAAAACCATCCAGTCAGCCCTACAAAAACATATCCCCGCTAAAGCGCAAAATATGCCCTGTTCAAGGCTGAAAATGAGGTGGTAGCTGCAGGTGAGAAAGCTTGCGAATGCCTCGACGTAAGATGGCGCATCCATTCACAGGCGACGCGGGCGCTGACCTAAGCGTTTTCGGGGGCCACGCATGTCCTGTCGCATGCACCTCGGGCGCCCAATCGTTAAATCGAGGCCGCGACGTCTGCCTGGAGCAGGCAACATACAAACTCTTGACGTCCCCTCTTCTTGATCCTTCACCAAGCATAGCATCGCTTTCGCTGTCCTTTTCTCTATCGCATCATCGTCGCCATGGCCGAGAAGCGTCGAGACTCCATTGCCGACGATTGGCTGGAGGTCGAGAGCGCTGCCTCTGTCTTGTCGCTTCCTGATGACGATGATCATGATCTGTATCACCACTCGCAACCAACATCTCCTCTCCTCCCCCCGCAAGCGCATCATTCCCCTGGGTCTTATACACCCCAGGTCGAGCTAGCTGTCGAGAAACCCACTCCCAAGAGCCCGCGCCAGCCATCAGAACGATCGCCAACACCCCACAATGAAGCTACCGAAGCTACCGAAGCTACCGAAGCTACCGAAGCTACCGAAGCCAAACCGTCGGCTTCAATTGAAGAGACGTCCCTGGATGACGACACCTTCTCTGCATCCCCCATCGACTGCCACAAGTCTTGTTGCACGGCGATAACATCACTCGACGATGTCGCAAAGCTCGCTCGCGAACTTGCAGGTCCTCGAGTTTCAACTCTATCGCACCTGCAATCCACATGCAAGGGAATCTTGACCCAGGCCAAGGATCTAGAGACCATGTTGGGTGCTTACGCCAAGCACTGGGTCGCACAGGGCTCCAACGTCGACACTGACGAGATGCCTCTCAGCGCAAGTGTTTGGGACTGGATTTCCAACCTCAGGGATGAGCTCCTCCGTGCTCAAGGCGAAATGCAGCATCTCAAGCCCCCGGGAAAGTCGGCAGACTCTACAGACAGCAACCTCCCACCTCCTTTGGAGGCCAAGGACATCCCTCTCAGCACCAACATGGCACTAGCTTCTTGTTTAGAAAAGCTAGAGGATATGCAAAATACCCTGGCAGATTTCTTGCCGATTTTCAAAGTGTGAGTCTTCATCCCTACTCCTAAGGCGATACAGTAATGTTAATGAATCAATAGTGACTTTGATGAATTCCGTACTAAGTGGATGAGTTTTCCAGTCAAGGAAACCGAGAAAGAACTTCAGCCGCCTCAGTCACCCCGATCGTCTCGACGACAACCGCCCCACCCTGCTGTTTGTCGCATTCGCCGAGCTCTGTACGATTTGAAGGATCACATCCAGATGATCGTCGTGTTTCTCTCTAAGCTATGCCATTCACACGAAACACCAGGCCTCATCGACCCTACGGTCACACGGTCACTGGTTGATCTTTCCGAGGCCATCACCACAATTCTCACAAACCATGGCTCAGAATGGATCGAGTCAGACACCAGATCAGCTCCCCAAGGACTCATCTCATATACGCAGTTCCTGGAACTTGATCCAGATGTTCTCCACGATATCAATGGCCACTTGGACAACTTCAAAGAGGAGCTTGATATCGAGAAGAGCGAACGGGTCGCATCGTTGTATACCCCCGAGATGATTCACAATCACCAGGTCTTTCTCCTGCTTGAGGGTGGACAACTCAATGAACTACGGGGCGTGATTGAGTTTCTGTGGTCCATGTTGATCAAAGATACTCAGAATGACGGGAATTGGATTTGAATTAAAAAGAACAGGAGTATGATACCAATGGATTTGGAATGATGGATATGGGTGGATGTTGGTCTTTGAGCAGATTCCCAGATTCGTCGAGGTCACTACGGGTTGGTCGCCCACTTTCAGGCTCTCGTTAAGTATATCACCCAGAATTTCTGAGCTAAAAATTCAATGCCTTGCGAAATTATTCACTTTCTTGTGTATTGACAGTTCAGTCGCTGCCTGATCGAGTCCTTCGAGTCCTGGGTGTGGCTGGTGATGTGTGGCTGAAATTACTACCCAGCCACAGACGCGTCGCCTCACGTCGCGTACCATCAAGGTTTGGGATGGGAGCTGTCAACTCTATCCCTCAACCAGCAACCCACGAATAAGATGCCGCCTCGGAAAAGAGGTACGCCTAACTCTGGCGCCGATGATGAAGCCGTCCCAAAAAGACGATCTCTTCGTCAGGCGGCATCAAAAGGTCGCCAGCCACCCGACGAGCCAGTCCATGAGGAACCAACTCCCCCCAAGAAGACAACAGCCAAAGTAGAGGAGAAGAAGCAACCCAAGAAGCCCAAGGCAGCTCCCAAGAGTCGAACAACAACCAAGGTTGATGCGCCAAAGACGAAGAAGAAGTCTCAAGAAGAAGATGCACCTAAAAAGGAGGCTCAGAAGAGTGCTCGTGCCGCGTCTGAAGACTCTGATGTGGACTCGATCCCAGCGATCAATCCTGAAGCTCCCAGACATGACGGTCAGTGGTACTGGCTGCTGAAGGCTGAACCAGAGACGCGCATCGTGAATGGTATCGATGTCAAGTTTTCCATTAATGACTTGCGGGACAAGAATGAGCCCGAAGGATGGGATGGTAGGTCTTAGTCTTCATCTCTCAAGAATGTCATGGCGGCTTACACGATTACAGGCATCAGAAACTACGCAGGTTTGTCTAGATCACGGCAACGTCTAGCTCAACAGTACTAACCCTTCACAGCTCGCAACAACATGAGAAACATGAACGTTGGTGATCTAGCCTTTTTCTATGCGAGCAACTGCAAAGAGCCCGGCATCATGGGCACCATGGAGATTGTCAAGGAGTTTTCCGAAGACAGTAAGCCGCCCAACACACTCTCCATAAACCTTCTAACACTCCATCTTAGAATCCGCACGGCAACCAGGCGCACCTTACTACGATCCCAAGTCAACCAAGGAGAAGCCCATCTGGGATCTCGTGCATGTCGAGTTCCGAAAGAAGTTTGCCGTTCCGATTCATCTAAAGGAGCTTCGCGAGCTTGGAAAGCCTGGTGGGCCTTTGGAGGCGATGCAGCTGATCAAACAGTCGAGACTCAGTGTGACCAAGGTCAGTGCTGATGAGTGGAACACGCTTTGTGAGCTTGCCGACAAGAAGGCAGCTGAGGCTGGGCTAGAACATCAAGGACCTAAATAGGGGCGTAGATGAGGTAGAGTATTGGCAGTTGTTGTTTTGTTAGCTGGTTGTTGTGGTCGCAATCGCCGACCTTGATCTCTGTAGGAAACTGGAAGCACTCGTAATGGTATACAATTGGACTTGCCGCATTGCCGATAAAGTTCAGTAAAGGAAGAACGGATGCCAGACATCAGCAACATCATGTTCCAACATGATGCCTTGTTTCCGGCCAGGGGTCTACAACTTGAAGGTCTGATGCCGTGAACAATTTTTCTCCTCCTAGCCGAAGCTAGCTCAGCACCCTGCGAGTGCTTCGTCTTGCCTATATGGGACGACGCCCTCCCTTGGAGAGTTTGAGCCCATTCCTATCTTGGATAAAGTGTGCGGGACTGCCACGAGTGCTTGGCGGCTGAAGCTCCCCGAGGATATGCGTCGCAACGACCCATGAGATGGGTTCAGGTGTTGGTTGACTCCCCGGAATACGCAAAAACAAGATGCTTACTTCTCCGCCCCCAGGCTGGGGACCCCATATTCTGCTGTGCTTTGTGCTTGCCGACGTGCCCCGTAGTTGGGCTCTAAATCTGGAGCTGAGTGTCAACCCAGAGCAACAAAACAGAGACACGCTGTGTAATGCTCACTATGAGCTAGTATTAGCACCACCACATAGGAAAATGGTGAATAAAAATGATTAATTGACAGAGTTTAAACTCATTCTTCTGCTATCCTGCACAGCCAGACATTTTCTCAACTTAAAAGTCCTTGACCGTCTCCGCTGAACCACTCTCTTGGGCTCATCTGATACCCTACACCGCAGAAACACGTGCAGATTCTACGCCGCAAACGGTTCTTCCTTCGGCAAACTGTCTCCCCACTCCCGATTTGTTCATGACACATGCCGAACCTTGGACCCGTTTACCGCCTCCTCTTGACCCATCTCGGGCTAGCGTCAATGTTGGAAATGTTCATGTCATCATGGCCCTGTTACTGGGCGTTGGCTGGGCACCGGCAGCATGAGGCATTGTTTTCCTTTTCTGGCTTCTCAACGGTCTCGAGTTTGTGTGTGTGTGCCGTGTGTCGGCATGGGCTGATGATCAAGGGGTCGAAGCCAAGAGTCAGCTCTGCTCACTTATTTGACTGTTTTCTTGGAGAAGACGATCTAGAGCTTGGCTTCTTACCTCCAATTCGCAACTTCACCGAGCATAGTCGGCCCGCTTTACTATTCGTCGGTTAGGCAAAGACCCCGCAAACGACTCCGCATCTTGGGATGTTGGTGATGCTAAGAACTCGCAAGTCTGGAATAGGCAATCGCAAGCACCTCAGACATGGGTTATTCTTAATTTCCCTGGCTTTTTCCGTTTGAAGGGACGTCACACGACGATCAAAGTGCGGAATCTGGGGTCCCCAGATGCTCAATAGTCAGGTCTTTGAGGGGCGTTGGTTACCGAGTCAAGATACGAGTCATTCATCCCCCCAGAAGAAAAGTTAGTATAACAACTCAAGCGTCCACCTCGTTTTTTCGTATTTCTCTTTCTTTTTCCCCAGATTCAATTACCCATTCTTGTCGATCAATTCTTTTACTCGCAAGATCTTGAGACAACATGGCGGATACCAGAGACAAGTCTCTCGGCGAGGAGAAGATTGAAGCTCAGCAGGTTGAGGCTGCTCAGGATGCGCAGCTCGGTCATCTTGCTGATCAAGAGGATCACGAAACTGGCATTTGGAATTCTTTTGTCAAGTATCCTTGGGCTTCTGCCTGGTGCATTTACGCCTGTTGGTGCATCATCCTTGTCAGTTTCGATCTTCAAGCTGCTGGCAGTGTCATCGGTATTCCTCAATTCCGCAAGGACTTTGGCTTCAAGTTTGGCGAGGATTATGTGATTCCAGCTGAGTGGCAGTCCGCCTTCAGCGGTGCTCCCGTTGCTACGTATGTATTTTCTAGCCTCTTGAGTTGTCCGTTGCCACTAACAATTTTTGCCCAGGGCCGTCATCTCTTCACTCATCTCGGCCGAACTCGCAGACTGGGTTGGTCGAAAGAACGTTCTCGGCGGCGCCCTCGTTATCTCATTCATCGCCGTTACTATCGAGTTTATCGCTACAACGAATCTGGTCTTCTTTATTGGAAAGCTGATCAACGGTTTCATGATTGGTGCTGTTGCCACCACCATGATCAGCTACATTGGAGAGGTAGGACGACTCCGAATATTTCTGATTGAATAACTCAACTTACACCCCACAGATCACCCCTCTGGCTCTTCGTGGTGTCTTCACTTGCTGCGTTGGTGTGGCCTACGGTATTGGTCCTCTGGTTGCCTTTATCGTCATCAACTACACTGGAGATGTCCAGACCCGCTGGGCTTACCGAACTGTCTTTTGCTGCCAGTTTGGTTTCGCTGGTGTTGCCACTATTCTCCTCCCGTTCATGCCTGAGTAAGTTTACCAACCGATCAAAAACCCGTTGAGCCATTTTAACAAACTTACTTCTAGGTCGCCTTGGTGGCTCATCTCCAAGGGAAAGCGAGACCGCGCTATTCGAAGTCTTCGCAAGCTCGGCCACGACGGTGAAGCCGGCCACAAGAAGCTCGCTCTCATCGAGCTCACACTCGAACAAGTTCGACAAGAAACTGAGGGTGTCACCTATATGGAATGTCTGCGAAAGTCAAACCTGCGCCGCACCATCATCAGCATCATGCCCCTATGCATTCAGGCCTTCTCCGGTATCGCATTTGTGGCTGGATACTTCACCTACTATCTCCAGCTTGCGGGTTACTCGACCACCAAGAGCTACCAGATTCAGATTGCTCAGCCTGTGCTTTCCATCGTTGGCAACCTCATGGCCGCTGCCATGGTTGACAAAGTCGGTCGACGTGCTCTCACCTTCTGGGGTCTGGTGATTCTTACCATCCTTCTCCTCATCACTGGTGGTCTCGGTCTGGGTTCCACGCAGCCTGCGATTACTGGAACGGTTGCCTTTATTCTCATCTACAGCTGGTGGTACAACGTTTCGATCGGATCGACAGCCTTCTCCCTGCTCTGCGAAGTTTCCACCTCCCGTCTTCGCGTCAAGACCATCGCTATCGGTTACGCCGTGCAAAACTGCATCAACGTCATGTGGCAGTTCGTCATCCCCTTCATGTTCAACCCCGACCAGGGTAACCTAGGCGCCAAGGTTGCTTTCATCTTTGGCGGTCTTTGCCTGTTCTCGCTCGCCTATCTCTGGTACTACCAGCCCGAAACCGCTGGACGATCGTACCAGGAGCTTGATGAGATGTTTGCCAAGGGTATTCCTGCGAGGAAGTTCAAGTCGTTCAAGACTGAGGCTCAGATCCAGAACGAGGCTGCTGCTCAGGGTCTCAGCAAGGAAGAGATGTAGAGGATGGGTTATGTTTTGAAGTGGAAGCGCCTTGGGCGCCTATGACGGGTGAAAGGCCCATGGCATGATAGTTTTACAAAAGCCACCAGTAGTGCTTACTTACCAACGATAATGTTCCATGAAGATTCCCATGCGTTTGTCTATGTTTTACGTGTGTGACGCGTTGTGGGCAATTGCCTTGTAGGGCAGCCTGGCATCTAGGCTTGAAAGAATCACGGCACGGCTTGCCGTTCAAGGCCGTTATCAAAGAACCCAGGAACGCCACTAGAGAGTTCGGCCACTGAGTAGCATCCTTCTGCTCCCTTTTCTCTTGATTGGTGGTATTGTCCGCAAGACAACCTCCGCTTAGCTCATCCTTACGCGCCTCCATTAGCTTCCCCGGTACCTTGGCAACTCTCAAATCGATCGAGAGAATTGGGCAACATCGTTCCTCGATCAACTTTTCCATCTCGTTGCTAGAGAGAGCTCGGGACATCTGTCATTGGCGCCACGACTAGGGGCTGTGTGTCAACCCAGGTGCCTAGATCAGAGAACAGACGTGACGCGAGTCAAACCCGAAATGTGACTTGCAAATCGGATGTGGTCCCTTGTTCCCCGGCATGTACCTAACCGTTCCATGCCGATCCTTGATACCTGACGCATTCCTTGCAGGTTCCAACATCTCGGGTCTATCTCACAGCAAAGATGCAATATGCAGATGCTGAATACAACCCATCAGCCCTATTACCTCGGCTTCCCCGGAAATCTCCATCTCATTCTCATCGTATTTCTACCCGTCATCTCGGGGATGACACCCCAGCGCCCGCATAATGTCGATCAGATCGGGCTAGGATCGCAGCCCCTGGGACTAGACGACGCCACGACATTCCCGTCCCTGTTTTTCGTCAGTCCCGTTGGCTGGCCGGCAGTTGTGGCTCCAATAGCGTCACGATCTTACTTTGTGGCCGTCTCTACCCTTCCGGTGCTTGTTGGTGCTGTCGAACCTTGTTGTGAGTCTAACGAAGAACAGGCACGGCAACCAGGCTCTTGGCTGGTTGCGTTTCGTATTGCGTATGTTCCAGTCCCCCATGCTTTCGTCCTACGCATCTCAGCCCTATTATTCTCTTAATGCCGGCCGTCCCACAGGGCATTTCTCTCCCGCGTTCTTTCTTTGGCTGCTGTGACGTGCCCAAGCTACTGACGTCGAATATTGCCCACCATGAGGATTTACTGCATTTCCCTCGAGTCTACCGAAATTCGGAACTAATTCTGTTCCTGGAGTGAGGAACGGGCCCACCCATCATGGATCCAGACGGTAACCAAGGGTCGGGCCTCCCCCTCCCCATACCTCATCCTGCGAGCTCCGGGGGCTTGTTCTCACACACAGGAGGTCCGAGCAGAGAGCTCTTCTGGACTTCGGTTCTTATGCCAATATTCTGTATTCCTATTGTCATTTTGCGACTTTGGACTAGCAAAAGGGTCGTTCACAAGTGGCATGTCGACGATAGTGAGTGAACATCATCCATCATGGTGCTGTTGCTGACACCCCGCAGCTCTCATTATTCTTGCCACGGTATGGAAATATCTGAACGTTATCTTCTGACGTTGACTGACATTCTTAAACAGATCTTTGCCGTATTGTTTTCAGTAGACTCCGCCTTGAGTACGTTGCCAAGCACCCGTCCATGTTCGTGGTCAGAGGCTAATCAGACTGCCACGTCTAGACGCTCGCCTTGGATCCGGGGATCACATATGGAATATCGACCCGAAGTCGTTGGAAATACTCCTCAAGGTGAGTTGACACGTTGACTTGCACCGGCCTGATCAGCTCATATTTTTCTGGGGATACAGAGCACAAAATGGGGTGGCCTGCCGGTCTACAATATTGCAACAGTCTTCATTAAGGCTTCAGTCTTGACGTTTTATCTGCGCTTCACCGTCGACGTCTACTTCAAGATGTGCTCATATGTGGTCCTGTTCATCGTGGTGGCCAACGCTATCGTGAATATTGTGGGATCTGCCATCCTCGAATGCACCGCTCCTGGGCAAGCGTCTTGCCAACAGACAATCATCATTCAGATCGTCAGTGCGGCCATCAATTCTACAACTGATGCGGTGATACTTCTTCTCCCGTTCTGGCTGCTTCGCCCTATGAAGGTTCCCTTGAGCCGTAAAATTGGGATTGCTGTCGTGCTGATGGCAGGAGGCTTGTAAGGCTCACCTATTTGAAACATCTATCGATGATTTTTACTAACTTGGATTGCAGTGTCTTCTTTGTGAGCATCTTCCGCTTGGTATCAACCACACAACTAGATGACAACTTGGACGCAACCTATCGAGGAGGAAACAGCTTGAAGTGGAGGTACAGTACCCGAAAACTCAACCGGACAGTTGACGAGTTCTAACCAAGATACAGCGTCATTGAAACCTGGTCAGGGATTATATGCGCTTGCATGCCCTATGCAAAGCCTCTGATCAATCGATACTTTCCCCACTCATGGGCAGCGACGAAACACGATAGTAGTGGATCAGAGAGGCGATTGGCCACTATCAACATGGAAGAGGGAGTTAACAATGACCAGCCTGAGAATAAGGGTGTTGTGGTCCAAGCAAGGAAGGTATCTAGTAGTAGAACCGGATCTGTATGTGTTCCGAGAGATGCCATAATTCCGACGTAGAAATGGAAGGTCAAAATAAAGGGGTTTATCTTATCTTTACGTTTGGCCAAGGCCTATCCTTTCATTAAAGTTCCGTCGTCCTTCCGTAAACCCCTGTCAACGGTCCCAGTCCATAAAACCCGCTTTTATTATTCCGCCATTGATAAATCGGTATAGCACCGGCTTCCACGAACCCACCTCGGCTTTAATGCCCCTGTGAACCCTGAAAAACGGTGCAAGTCAGTGCTCAATAACGGTCAGGCCGGGCTGAGCTGCCATAACTGGACAAGGGCGTTCCGCAACGGCCGGTGAAGCGAGCTTGGCCTGACGATATAAAGTTCATGTGATGAGTCGATTAGGGAGGCTATGTAGCGACCCGGGCCTGTGCTGAAAGTTATATAAGAGCCACTGGGTGTCATTGAGAGCTTGTGAGAGCCTCACAGCACATCGCTCAGTCTGAAACATGTTGCTTCTGACGACTCTTTTTGCCGTATTGCTCTGGCCCGTGGCTGTCGCCGCAGCTTGGGGTTGGAAGGATCAAAATGGCAACTACGTGATTGACTCAGGGGCTGATCTTGTCATCAGCGTCAGCAAGTCCAACGGCGACATCAACTCGCTGAAGTACAAGGGCCAAGAGTTTAACGGCTGGGGTGGCAAGAATACGTGAGCGAGAAATCCCACACAGTATTGATTGCGATGCTAACAAATAAATCAGCCATGTCGAATCTGGTCTCGGAGCTAGCACCGTCTCTATTGCTTCTGTCGGCAGCAATGTCATCAAGGTTTCAGTCCAGCACGGAACTCTTAAGCATTACATTGTGGTGCGATACAAGAACAACAATGTCTACCTGTTCACCAACAAGGCCGATACCAGCATTTCTGCCATGCGATACATTGTGCGCATCAAGCCTGGCATTTTCAGCCATGCCTCGACCGACGCCGGTAAGTCTTCTAGGCGCTTTGTGGATCAAAAACAGAGAGACTGACAAGTTAGACTACTATGATCCCGGAAGCTCTTACATCGAGGCCTCCGACGTCAGCATCAACAGCAATGGCATCACCAAGAGCAAGCACTACCAGGGAAACACCTATGGACGCACCATGGACTGTAAGTGAGCCAGAATAATCAAATAGCACTGAGGCTAAGTACATAACCAGATGACTACGTCGGCAAGTCAAACGGCAAGGTTGGTCTGTACATGATCCGCTCCAACCACGAGAAGGCTTCTGGCGGCCCCTTCTTCCGATCTCTCCTCACCCGGGCCGATGCAACCGGCGAGGATCTGTACGACATTTACTACTACAACATGGGTAGCACGGATCCCATGCGATTCGGTCTCCAAGGCCCTAGTGTGTTGACCTTTACTGATGGAGCCGCCCCCAACTCCAACCTGTTTGCTCGCAACGCGGACTGGACCTGGATTGATGGCCTTGCAGTAGGTTCTTCCCATCTATCTCACCTGACAGCCTAGGCGTCCTTACTGACTCTTCTCAACAGTTGGATGGATGGACCAAGTGGGGTGACCGTGGCTATGCTTCCGGCGTCGGAATCTCCAACATGAAAGCCGGCTACACTTACACTGTCGGCCTGTCCAACGCCCAGGCCCAGTACTGGGGAGTGGCTTCAGCAAACAAGGGTGCATGGTCAATCAAGAAGATTATCCCCGGTACCTACACCATGACTGTGTACAAGGAGGAGTTGGAGGTCTACACCGGATCAATCACCATCAACAAGGGCGCTGGTACTGCTGTCAACACAGTCAAGGCCACCGATCCCGCCGACGACACCGCTATCTGGCGCATTGGAGAATGGGACGGCACACCTCGGGGTTTCTTGAACTTTGAGGACAAGGTGATGAAGCCTACGTACATGCACCCCTCTGACAAACGACTGGCCAACTGGGATGCCGGTAACTTTATTGTTGGAACCAGCAAGACGAATGGATTTCCCGGATACATGTGGCAGGACATTAACAACAACCACCTCGTCTACTTCCGTCTGAACCAGGCACAGCTCGGAAAGGATCACAAGATCCGTCTTGGTATCACCCAGGCTTACATCAACGGACGACCTACCATCAAGGTCAACGACTGGTCAGCACGCACACCCGGAGCAACCAGCCAAGCCAGCACTCGAAGCTTGACTACCGGCACCTACCGCGGCAACAATGTCAAGCTTGAGTTTACGGTTCCGAGCAGCGCCTTCAAGCAGAGCACTAGCGAGTGGCAGATCATGACCATCAGCATCGTGACTGGAAGCACTGGCTCGAAGTATCTTAGTGGAGGTGTCAGCTTTGATAGTATTGATATGTTGGCTTAGACACTGGAAGTGATGGGATCCGGACTATAAATAGAGAGCCTAGGCGCCAATGGGACAAGTAGATGCGCTATTCTCAGCATGTCAGACCGTGTTTGCGCGTGAACTCTTTTGTGGAAACGGTGATTACAATACCCTAAAATGAGAAGAAAATAGACTCGTAAAGGGGATATAGGACCTTTAAGCAGTCAGCAGGGAGATCAAACGTATCCCGATGGTGTGGAATCAACTTTGGAGGCTGTTGCATTGGGATCATCAGAGTAGAGACCCTGCATGAAACATCAAAGTCAAATGCAACAGTGATTCAAAGCTGGCGCCCTGAATCATCCACTACCCGCCTCTAACGTCGTACCCAGTCCCCTGTAAATGCATTGGAAATTAGCTCCGTCAATGGGCCCGTCCAGTACTGGTGATCCATCGCGATCCTCCCGTCAAGTGAACCTACCCTGCAACTTTGCGTCGATCAGTCAAAACGACAGCAAAGAGCTGGGATCTCTCCTCGGAGAAGCTTGAAACGAAAGGAGGAGCTCCGCTGAAAGACGAAGATTTGGCTAATCGGCACTTGGAACGAGAATTCGTACTGCCATGGCGTTGAAGTGACTTTGAGCTAACTTCAAAGCTTTCCATTTTGGGCAAAGAGCTGGCTTCATTTGAGGCGTCTCTCATTTCCTCCCAAAGCCATCGCCGTCCACACCAGGAACCGTGACGACATTTGCTATTGCTTTTGACAATGCTATTCCCTTTATTGCTTCATCTAAAAATGCCTTCCTAAAGTCCCATTCCTGCATCAAGACATCAGGCTGGGGTCGGCCGCCCGCCGCAAGTAAGACAAAACACTTCCCCCAGAGTCACATTTTCGTCTCCTCTCCCTTGCTTAGCCCTGCTGCGCCTTAGCTTCTAGACCTTCCACTAGCACGCTGCCACTACATTTGGCGTAACGCGTGTGAGAATTTAGGTGCCTCTTACAGGGGCTGTTCTGCAAAAAGGTCGCCGCTTACTGGCTCCATGCCTGTCTGCTCATTTTCAGCTCGACGCCACATGATCTACCAGATGGGACACTGTGCTGACCGTTGAGGCTGGGGTCGTGCTCCTGCAGTGCTTGGCCCTGCAATTGCTGTAATTATTACGCCTGTAGCCTCAATTGTGGCTGTCTGGTTGAGCTGCTTATTTGCCCGGCAGAAGCAGGCTGTCAACTATTTGAGCCTGGGCCTGCGCCAAGTTTAGTCTGTTGCCGGTTGTTTCCGTCATCGTGAGCTCCTTGTCGGCTTAAAAGATTGGGCTGCCCAAGTTGGAGAGCTGTCGTCTGGTCTGGTCTGTCTTTGTCGCAACCACCAAGAACATCCCCACAATGCGTTCCTCACTGTGTCAAGCCGCCGCCAGCTTCGCCCTCCTTTCGCTGGTTGGCGCTCAATCCCTCCCCAAAGAGCTATCCGACGCCATCTCCGACTACCCTACTCTCTCCCTCTTCCGTTCCTTGATCGGCGCTGCTCCCCAGGGACTCACCAAGAGCTTCTCCGAAAAGTCAACCGACATCACGGTCCTCGTCCCCACCAACGATGCTATCGAGAAGTACCTGAAGGATGCTGGAGTCACAGACGTGACTGCGCTCAATGAGGATGATATCCAGGTCTTTTTCTCCTACCATATCATGGCCGCGTCGCTTCAGTCTTCAGATTTCGACGACCCTAAGGGAAAGACTGTCCCTACTCTGCTTCAGAGCGAAGAGTTCAACAACCGAACTGCTGGACCCGACCTGGTTCAAGATTTCGGAAAGCAGGCTACTGGTCAGGTTGTGTTTGCTTCCAAGGTTGATCAGAGCGACAAGAAGGAGAAGCGACAGGATATCAAGGGAGATGAGGTGAACCTGCGATCCGGTCTGGCCCAGGATGTCAAGATGACGGCCGTTGATGGCAAATGGGGACCCAAGGGCGCCAACACCTTCCAGGTTGTCAACAGGTAGGTCCAAACCCGGCTGAACTTGAACATTGGACATTCACTGACACAATTGACCTTAGCGTTCTTCTCCCTCCCAGGCCCTGTTCCGTCACCGTCCGCACAGTCACAGCCAAGGACGATAGGCTCGAGGGTTTGGACAAAGCTTTGAACGCCACCGGACTTTGGCCTGCCCTTGACCACTCCAAGAACGTCACTTGCCTTGCGCCTTCGACTAAGGCCTTCGAGGATGCCGGCGAGCTGTCCAAGGAGGAGCTCACAGGAGCGCTCCTGTAGGTTACCAGCTCAGTATCTGCCTGAACACTGCTGACATTTTTTAACAGCGCCCACACCTTGGACGAGGTCACTTACACCGATTATCTCACCGACGGAATGGTTATCGGAACTCTCAACAAGACTACCGTCCGTGTCTTCATCAAGGGCGATGACATTTACTTCAACAATGCCAAGGTTATCAAGGCCAACGTGTTGACCAACAACGGCCTCATCCACATGTGAGTTGCATTTAATGCCTCCTCGTTTCAGTTTAGAATACTGACACATTCCAGGCTTGATCAGGTCATCCAGTCGTCCGGAGAGCCCAGCAGCTCAGCCAAGGGCGTATCTCCCAGCGAAACCTCCAGCACCACCGAAGCCAGCTCGACAACAACCGAGACTGGTGCTGCCCAATCGACCAATGCCGCCAGCACCCTCTCCTTCGGCTATGCAGGCGCCATTGCTCTGATTGCTGGTCTTGTCTTGAACTAAGCAACTGCCTGATCATGAGAACTTGGAGAGAGTGGTTGTCACAGTGACAAATAATTACGGCTTCCCTGAAAAAGAGAGGGAACCTGATGATGTACTTGAAATTGCATGGATATAACGGCGTACTTTGTTTGATAGTGGAATGCATGCATACGAGGCGAAAAAAGTCTAGTTGGGACTTCATTTTCTGATGTAAATATTAAATTTCGACAAGCATTTCAAACAAACATCGATATGATTGCCAGACACATGGTCAAGACAAGCTGGCTCCATGTCAAGATCTCGATTAGTAGCCCTCATGTTTGCTTGAATTGAACAGTTGCAGCCCGGCCCTTCATGGTAACTGAGCCAGAAGAACGCTCGGCTTGAACCATCGTCTATCTAATTGGCATCCTCCATCACAATCTGCTGCACAGGAAATGCACCATCAATCAGCAAGGGAGGTGGGCGGACATTATCCGGAAACGACGCCTCCCAAGCCGACATGACCTGAAAGATCTTGGCTTCTTCATTAGCAGGTGCAATGGCATGTAGCGAAAAGGGACGCCCATTAAAGTCGGCAAACCCGAGTGGGAGGTTGCCAACAGGGAACCCGGCCGCAGCACCCATACTGTTAAACCGCGAGTCACACGGTCCCAGAAGCACATCTACATCGTATTCTTTCATCAAGCTGAGTAGCGAATGGGCAGCCGCTCCACGTAGAGCCTTGAAGTCGCGGTCATACTCTTCCTGCGTGATGGTGGTATCGCGCCCAGCTTCCAGTCCCTTTTGGTTGTTGTCTCCTGGGAGTTCACATCAGTCTAATGGTGTAGTTAGAGTCATCATTTAACAAACGCTCAGTAAACTCCAGGTCGGCATGATCCTCGTTGAACTTGATGAGCTCTTCAAGGGTCTGAGGGACGCTCTCGAACAACTGAAGGAACTTGGGGAATCGCCTCTTCATTTGAAAGGCTGGTAGACATTAGCAATGATATGCACTGGATGAGGCAGACAACATACGAAATATTTCCTCCATTTCCTCAAAGTCGGGCATGGCGCCGGTGATATCCTCCCATGACGCAACTGGCACTGATCGAGCTACCTTGCCACCTGACTCCTCGGTCTTTTCTTGAGCAGCGAACGGGGCATTGTCGGTCTGATTAATGAAGCCTTTCACCTGTTCAATGGCCTTGGGAAAACTCCGCCACAAGGAAGGATCGACGAAACCTACCTTTAGTCCATTCCAGGACGTGGTCAACGGGTGATAGTAACCTGGGTCGCGGAGTTGCAGGATGGCCGAGAGTGTCGCGGTATCAGTCACAGTTCTGGCATATGGTCCTTGACTATCCCAACCAGGCGCCCCAGGCTGGAATCCGTCATTGTCAACGCTCTCAGGAGTGAGCTTGACAGCGTACACACCGGCTCTGGCGGCTGGCATCATGATGGAACCGTTGAGCTCAGTGCCGAGGGACACTGGAGCAAAGCCGGCAGCAACAGAAACAGCGCTGCCCGATGAGGAGCCTGCAGGACCCTGGCTAGGTGTCAGTAACACATGTAAGAGAGGATGTTATGTTGGGAGATCTGACAGTGTGAGTGAACCATGTTGCGTTCTTGGCGACGCCCCCCTTGATGTAGGGCGACTGTGTCTGGTGGTATTCATTAGCAGAGCAAGCAGCCGAAGGGGCCTGTTATGAACGAACCTGTCCCCCGACAGCAGACCACCCGGCCATGAGACCCGATCCTTTGGCATTTCCCAGTTCCTACGCTCAATTAGGACTTCATGATTGGCCTGGAAACTTGAACTCACGCTCAGATTCGCCTTGGCCAAAATGATTAATCCGGCTTCCTTGAGTGTGTTGATAAGATTGGCGTCCTTCTTGGGCCTGCCTTGCTTGAACGCGTATGATCCACAGGTTGTTGGTAAGTCGACCGTGTTGCAAAGGTCCTGTCCATGATTAATGACTAATGACTGCCTCAATGACCGGACCGACCTTTAAAATGATGGGGATACCATGAAAAGGGCCCCTCACTCTGCCTTGACTGCGTTCATGGTCGAGCTCCTGGGCGCGGGCTATAAGCGAGTCGTACTCGGCGACAGAAATTATGGCATTTAAGTGAAGACCTGCGTGGTTGTGCTTTGAGATCTGGGCCAAGTATAGCTTCACAACGTCGACGCTGGTGACCACTTTTGCCTCCAAGAGGCGTTGGAGCTGGGCCGCGGTTAGGGTTAAAGCATCCACTAAGAGAGCATTAATAAAAAGTGCAAGAGCATCCGTAGTAGCAAATTTGATAAATACCCTTGATTTCCATCGCATACATGGTACCGACTGGCCAGGGAATGTTCAGACTGCATTCGAGGGTGTGGGATTGTAGCCCCTCACGGAGGACACGATAGTGGGATACTGAATCGGTGTGATTGGTTAGGAGTCACCAAGTTGAGACATAGCCAGCCTTCTTGTGTAGTCAAGCCCGATGAGGAGAAGATACTCTCGGTGAGACGGGATGGCCTTGGCCTGCATATGTAGGTTGCCGAGTGAGGGTTTATGTGACAGACAACTGGCAAGTGGCGTCACACATGCATTTTCACTGCCTCGGCCATGATACGAAGCCAAACAATAGAACTCAGCTCCAAGACAAGTAGGGCCTGTTGAGTCGTATCATGGCTTTGCATGTTCGGGACGATTCGGCAGAGCGGCCCTTGGGCACTTGTCTGGGTTCAACACGGCATACCGTGACAAGGCCACTCTCCCTTGTACCCTCACTATCCGTTGTTCTTTCGATGACTCGAACAATATGCATTAGCTTTCGGTTGCATAATGGGATAGACAAGGAGAGGGGAAATAGGAAGGTTGGCCTGCAACATCGGCTGGCACCCCATCTGGGTGCACCGCTAGTACTGTGTTATTTGCAGTACTGTTCTCATTGGCTACTCTCCCGTCCCCAATTTTTAATTTGAAGTGCCCGCCTCTGATTCCGTCAATCCTTGTTCTGGTTGAATACTCCTGCTCTCATGATACAGAAACGGCCCCGAATGGTCCAACTGATAGTTTTCCATGAACAATCATGATATAATTCCACCAAAAAACACCGGCTAGGTATGTTGATCCATAAATTTAAGCCAATTCCGCTTCAATGATGCTTTCCACCGAGTGTGGTTGTCTCCAAATCTTCACCACGCGTAGCCCAGCCCTCTCAACCAAGCGCCTCCACTCGATCTCAGTTCTCTCCTTGGATCCCAGGCAGGCCATGACGGTAATATCTGACGTAGTCACACGAGGGGAAGGTTTGACTCTGCTGATCAAGCTCTCATGTACAAGGAGTTTAGAATATCCCTTCTCCATTGCACAGGCGAGGTTTTTCAGGATTTTGAGAGCCTGTGGATCTTCCCAGTCATGCAAGACATTGTGCAAGAAGTAAGATCGAGCTCCTTTGATGGGTTGAGGCGTGAAGAAATTGTGAGGCTGTGGTGTGATCGTTTCGGGGACTGTCAACTCCTTGAGAATATCAGGCAAGTCTTGCAAGACTAAGCTTGCCTTTGGGATACCGGGATGACGCTTGTGGAACTTTGCCAAGTCATGGCCTTTGCTACCCCCGACATCAACCACTAGAGGACGATCCAGTTTGGAGCCTTCGATGAGAGTGCGAGTTGGGTAGACTTCAGGCCAGGGAGTCATGTTGTACTTGGAATGGCTTTGCATGGCATCGTTGAACTCTTTGGCAGCGACAGCATTAGAACTGAGAGACTCGAACAGAGTGGCATCGGAGTTGTTCATGAACTGCCAGTTGCACTTCTCTGGGTCTATTGGGTTCTTGTACCCTGTCTCTTTGAGATAGGATGGAAGGCTTCTAAACATGGGACCGTTCACAAAGTCATAGAGCGCTCCATAGGTGTTTGACAGTGCCTCATCAGCTGCGATGGAGTAAACCCAAGGTGTTGGCTTATAAGTGTCCTCAGCAGTCTCGGTAATCAAGTTCTGGCCTGCGATCTGTCTCATCATGCGTCCTATCCCTCCATTAATATTATTCTGCGACAAGAGAAAATCGTGACTTACTGACGAGAACCTCGTCGGTGCCTGTGAGTTTTGCTAGCTCCCTGGAAGTCTTTTCGGACCCTCCAGATCTGATCCATTGTTTGAACACTCCAGCATCGATCAAGGTCTTGACGCACGCGTTGGTAGCTGGGTTCACCCAGTTGTGCTGCCAGACAGTATCCCATGGCTTCTGAACTCTGCTCAAGGCCAGAGAGAGGGCTTCCATGGTACGAACCCGCTCCGCCTCGTTAGCAAATGAGCCTGCATCGAGACTCTCGAGGGTGTCAATCAGTTTGTTTTGGGTCGCCTTTTGTGGAGGGTCCTGTGCCAAGCAAGGCAGTAGAGGGCAGGACAGGTAGGAGAACTTGACGCAAGGTTGATTATACATTTTCTCTCTTGTTGATACTCAATAGAAATTTGCAAAAAAAGATCAGTTATTGTGAATTTCGCTGGGGAGGCCTCGGCTTATTATATTCCAACATGTGGCAGCAACCATCATCAGGTTCACCCCCCTGTCATTCGATACTGCGACAGCCAGTGCCTGACGGCGGCCTCGTGACCCAGTCTGTGCTCCCCAAAACCCTTGTACAGGGCGCTCCCGCGGGTGAGACAACCCTGTCACCGAGACGGTATGCTTAGATCTGGTTGGGGCACTTATTTATCCTCGGTCGCTCAAGAGGGAAACACGATGATTTTATAGGGGCTATGGCCCGACGCGCCAGCCTGTCAGCGTTGCATCCCCGCCTCAGGAGGCAGTGTCAGTGCAGATTCGTGTCAGCTCGTGGAGTCTTTGGAGGCCTTAGAGACGCCTTCACATGGGGAAAACCTGTCATCTTGGGCACCCCCGGATGATCAGGCGTAGCCCCCGCGCTCGTGTCCCGTTGCATCTCTTTCCCGCGCTCTTGGTAACCATTTTCAGGTTTCGGTATCGCTTTGCCTCAAGATGATTCCCGTTCCCCGCTCCATTTTGCTGAGCCAGGGCCCCTGAGGCCAGCATCACCCCATCCATTAACAGACACATGGCGCTCGACCTTTCGTCAAGGATCACTGGGCGATCAGCAAAACGCTTTGGCTTTCTGGAAGTTTTGAAGAGTAATAAGTCAGGCCATGGTAAAAATGAGTCATGAGCTTAATGCACATATAGCAAGCAAAATGACTGGGCCATATAATGATAAAACGAGGCATTACATGATGTTTTTACAAAGCGGGTGCCAGTGATTCTCGTCTTCGACAACAAAGTCAAGGTAAATTCTGATCATGAATGTTTTATACCGTCAAGTCCTCCCCATCGCCTGAATGATAGGATCAAGGAATATGCTATCCACCACATCTACATTCCAACGAGGCCCATCACCGAAGCAAACACCCGTGTCAGAAAGCCTGCATTTTACCCGAATAAGTACTTCTCGCAACTCTTGCTCGCCCTCGTCTCGCGCTGCCTTCTCAAGAACATGAAATGCACTGTTTCCAGCAATACTCCTTACGCGCTGCTCGATGGAGACACAGGACAGCCACAAGTCGGGATCCTTTCCCCTGGCCCGATAATCGGTTTCAACAAGGTTACGCAAAACCTCCCCCAGATCATTTTCGGCTGCAGAGGCATGCTCTGCACTGATGGAACCAGTTTTCTTGAATTCGAGTCTTGCCTCAACCATTCTTCTGATAAAAGACACTTTTACGTCTTGGGTTGCTGTCGAGTGGCCTAGTCCGGTCTTGATAACCGTGGAAGCTTCTGCATGCGGATGCTTGCAACCATTCAGACTGTGGTCCATTACGGACCAGAAAAGCAGGCCAGCAAAGGTCTTTGAGCCGGGACCTAGGTAGGGTATGATATCTTGAGGTGGGAGTGAGACGCGTTTATAATGCATCGGGTCAAGCCATATGCCGCAATCAAGACGTTGTGGTGTCGGGTTAGAGATTTGCGTGCAAGTTTCGGTTGAACTTTTGGAATTGCGAGTGAAATCACCAGTCAAGACATGGATTGTGATATCCTCGTCTCCTGAGGACGGCGCTGTGTCTTGTAACGGACTATCTTTGGTTTCGAGGCCAGCGATATTGGCCAAGTTGGCGATAGCGTCGAGAATCTCTTGTCGCTCATCGCCGTGAACTGCATCGACAGCTTTCTGAACACCCTCTATGAGACGGCGATTCTGATCTGATAAACCTTGTGCGGCCTGAGCTTGGCGTTTTCGAAAGGCAGCTTGTGAACGACGACCTCTCTCACGTCGACGCTGGGGCCTTGTTAGTGGTCTCGCTGTGAAACACCGCCTTGGACGCATGCTTACACTCAGCTCGTCTTCAGCGCTTGTGATTTCGATGCGTGCAGGTGCCATATTCATCGAAAATGTAAGCCGCTCGAGTGATGCCGTATGTCTTGATCGGAGTGCGATGTTGGGTGATGTTAGGTGAGGTTATGTGATGTTATGTGAATTTAGGGTGTTGTGGATTTGTCAGACGCTGGATTAGCCCGAAAACACCGCTGGATCGGTCAAGATTTGCCCGATCACGTAACCGGGCTAGTACGGTTCCGTCGCCCAGCCCAGGATCATGACCCATGCGGCTCTGACAGCGGTCAATGCTGGGGAATCTAGTTACGTGAACTAGGTCATGTAGTTCCTCCGTATAGTTGAAGGGTTGAACCGCATTAATAACTACGTCATGATGGATTTATGGCGAGGATTGCGGGCTATAAGTAGATGGAATCCAGGTTATCTAGAGTAGCAACACAACCACTTACACCATCCACTCACCCAACACCTTAACTTTTCCTCAAATATTTAAACAACCGACATAATGGTCAAGATTGCTATTGCAGGAGGCTCCAGCGGTTTGTCCACTCTGACTATTTTTTACCATCGTTTGCTGATTGAGCCGTTCAAGAGCTGGCTAGCGAGGTTCTCGACAAGCTCGTAGCCACAGGAAAGCATGAGATCACTGCCTTGGTCCGAAAGGTAGGAACTTCATCACTGCAGTGCCCCTGGTTTGAATAGAAGACTGACAGAAACACAGGACCCTTCTCAATACACCCCTCGTGCCGGCGTTCGTTATGTTCAGGTCAACTATCAAGACAAGGCGGAGTTGGCTCAACTTCTCAAGGGGATTCACACAGTTCTGTCCTTCATCGCGGCTCACCTGGACCCGGAAAACCAATCTCAAAAGAACCTCATTGATGCATCGGTTGAAGCTGGTGTTACACGCTTTGCCCCATCCGAGTGGTCGACGTGAGTAGAGACATCAGCTTTTAGCTATACCTGACGGAAACGAACTTTGAATGTTCTAATCGAGGTTTAGTGGCGTCAAAATCGCGTCTTCCCTTGATGCTATGCCTTGGTACGCTGGCAAGGTTGAAGTCGCCCAGTACTTGGAGGATCTGAACAAGGATAAAAAGGTAGGGCATCCGAATTATTCTATAGTCTGAGAGGCAATGGCACTAACCAGGCAAAAGGTTCTCCAGTATACTCGCTTCCAAGTTGGCTCCTTTATGGATTATCTTTGCCACCCTTACAAGGCGTCCAAGTACATCACCACGCTCCCTATCAATATCGACCTGGCAAAGAAACACGCCATTATCGTCGAGGGCTCTCTTGACGACGAAATGACCTACACAAGCGCTGATGATATTGCACATGTGGTCGCACGCGCCGTTGATTACGAGGGAGAATGGCCAGTCATTGGAGGTATCCAGGGAGACAAGATCACAATCGGGGAGGTCCTGAAAATTGGCGAAAAGATCCGGGGTAGGTTCTTAATAGCTCGACCGTCAAGAATGACGCTAATCCCGTTTTTAGGCGAGCCTTTCACGATCGAGTGGCTCAAGATGGAGGATCTGGCGGCCGGAGAGCTCAAGACCGACAATTATCCTCGCATTGACTTGCCTTCTATCCCCAAAGACCAAGTTGAGTCATTCTCCAAGGGGGCCATCATTGGTGTTCTCATCGCCATGACTCGAGGCGTCTGGACTGTGTCGGATGAGTGGAACAAGATTTTCCCCGACTACAAGTTCACCAAGGTTGAAGAGCTGCTGAAGGAAGCTTGGAAGGGACATTAGGAACTTGATTTTATGGGACTGTTATTCCTTTGTGGGAAAGGGTTGAAAGACAAGAGCTCTTGGGGCATTATTCATCAGCCACCGCGTATTAGATGGATCAGGACACCGAACATCTTTTAGCTACATTCTTTCATTGTTGAAACTTATGATCTAACTCAATAAATTTGTACTTTTGCAAGAGGATGATCGCCAAGAGCCAAGAGTCATGCCCATCGAAGGATATTGCCAATTTCGTGTGATTCAGCTGTCAGACCAATAGCTCGCGCTGTGATTGGCTGACATCACTCAGCGATACGCCGTCTTAGCCGTGAAATTGCTAACGCAGTGTCTCACGTGAATGTGCTTAGCCCCCTTAGAATTGCTGACCTGAACTTGGGTGCGCGGCTCGAGACCTGAACCCTCTAGTTTCTCTCAAGTCGTTTGATATCCCCCTCGAGGGCGGCTCATCACTCATCTCGAAGCAATTTCTCTCGTTCTTGTTAGTGTGTGTCATGTCGGACGAAGAGAAGGAGAAGGAGAGGAAGAGGGATAAGGTGGCAGAGTTCCTGTATGCGCCATTTTTTTTTCTTTACCTCGGTCATCCTTCCGTTCGGGTGCTACCCACACGCACTCCCAACGAGATTGCCTTATAGGTCATGTTGGATTAATTCGTTTCATGTAGCAAGAAGAACCTCGACAAGGGAGAACTGGCCCTCAAACATGCAGCGGGTCTTGGTCATCAGCCCAATGTCGTCCCTGTGACGGACCCTGTGATGAACGGGCCTCTTCGTCCAGTCGAAGTTGGCTGGCATCCTGTGGGCGGCATTGCCGGAAAATGGTTCGCTGAAGATACTGGTTTGGGTAAGATGATTACCGAGAAGATCAACAGGTATCCGGATCCTACACAGCACTGGGCTGTTCTCGTTGGTGACTATGCTCACCAACTGTGGATGGTGAGCTCTTCTCTTTCATAGCGACGAGTTCTTTTGTTGACTGGATTTTCGTGCACAGGACGAAAACTTTGATGTCATTTACACGAATGAAAAGATCAACCGAGAAGAGTGGCATACCTTCAAAGTAGGCGAGACGCGTTTCAACGATGACGCGTGCCGACGGGCTGGTGAGTCGCATATCCTCTATGAATATCTATTCTTTGGCAGAGGTTCTTTTTAGAATAAGTATCTAACGTGGCTCAGGCGAATCCGTCATTCAAAGCATTCGAGACCGACAGCCGGCTTACAACCTCATCACCAACAACTGCCAAACCTATGCACTGCAACTCCTGGACGCCATCAAGGTTGGCGTGGCCAAGGAGTTCGGCACTACCTTGGCTGTCTACGAGAGATTGTTTGGATCTGGCAAGGTGAAGGACCTTTTCGAACACGGGGACGTTCAGGTTCAAGAAGGAGAGGATGCACCACCTGGTCAGGGCACAGTCTCGTTCGCGCAGCAGGTCATGAACGAAAACACGACCCAGCTGGAGCCAGAGGCAGAGTTGAAGAAGCACAAGCAGCAGAGGGAGGAGGCAGAACAGGAGCAAAGCAGATCGCTACAGATAGATGGCGACGAGAAAGAGGAGAAGGAGGGCAAGGAGAAAAGCAGCTACAAAGAGGTGAAGGAGCGCTTTGGGGGTTTTGTTTCGCGATTCAAGCGAAAGTGAGGCGAGGTTTCACGAAGAGGCGAGAAGGAGGACGGGAACGTAGTCAGCTCCTAGTAGAGCGTCTTTAATAGATAGGACCAATTATTACAACTTTCCAAACGCCAGTGTAAAGCCACCTAGCTATACATATGCACCAATCTCCTATCCCTGACATTTATTCATATCCGCTTCGAACCCTTGCAGGCTTTTGACCCAAGCATCTTCGCTACCACTACTTCAAATGTCTTCTCACCATGCCAACTCCTTTGCAAGCTTGCCACAAGACAAACCGGAACAAGAAGAGAAAAGGCTCTCATCTTGCTCAGAGGTCTGATCAAGAACCTGCTGAGCCGGTCGGATCTCCTTCTTTGCGAGCTCCTCAAGGCCACTGTGGTGTTCCAAGAGTTGACGGACCTGGCTCTGGAAGTACAGGGGAGCTTCGTTAACCAAGATGCCTGTGTTGAAGTTCTTCTCAGAAGGGTTGGGGAGCGACTTGTTCTCCTCAGAAGCACGCTTGATGATGTCCTGGACCTGGTTGAAGTCCTCGTCGCTGGCGTCCTTGTGCCTGAAGACTTCGTACTCCACAGATGAACGAGCAGGTCCAACAGGGTTGCATCGCATCATGATAAAAAAGTGAGGACTGGTTCAAGTTAGTTATCTGATCAATAGGGAAGATGATGCACGTCTCAGGAACTTACGAGAATGTCATGGCAGCGTTGGGGAAGTAAAAATCGCTGATTATCCTGGAGCTCTTTTCCGACTCTTCACCCGTGAAAAGTTGTTCAATTTTGCTGTTGGAGCTGTACTTATCGGCCAAAGTCTTCCAGTTATAATCAATGTCTTCTTGAGAAGTGTGATCAAACTTGTAGTCGTCGAGGTTGAATGGCTCATGTCGGGCGAGGCGATCAACGCCAGTAAAGTCAGAGGCCCAGGAAACTTCAGGCTTCACCTTGGCATCCATGTTGACCCAGACAAATCCTCTCTCGTCGACGTGAACATGGAGAGGGAACAGTCCGTTCTTCTTCTTATCGAAGCCCTTGAGGTTCTGATACTCGGGAGCCTTTGCCAGTTGGCCATTGAAACCATATGACCATCCGTGGTACTTGCAAGACAGGATTTTGGCTGTTCCATTGTCCTTGGTGACGACAGGGAAGGCTCGGTGTCTGCAAATATTGTGAAAACCTCTGACGATACCCTCGTTGTTTCGGATAAGGAAGAAGTTGAAGCCAGCCTCCTCGTAACGGATATAAGCACCGCTCTCAGGAAGTCGAATTTTGTGAGTGAGAAGGATCCACTTCTTGGAAAAGATGGCTCTTCTTTCTAGCTCGTGGATCTTCTCGGATCCGTACCATGTTGCAGGAAGAGGTTGTGAGCTTATTTTGGTGCTGCTGAGCTGTGGAGGGGGTGGTTGCCTGGGGGCTACTTGAGGCTTGGAGAAGAAAAGCCTAGCTGCCACTACCACGATGGCAGCAAGGACGAAGAGGAGAGCGGAGCCAAAACTCAACATCTTGACTAGCAAATAAATTCGCTTGGATGAAGATGATTATCGTGAATAGGATGCATTTTTTGCAGTGCGGGATGGGATATTTAATGCTACATGCCTCTATCTGAGTGATACACATCATGATCCAGCCCAAGATACGCCACCGAGAGCTAGAGGTCTCGAAGGTTGAGAGTGTGCAACATTGGGTGTAGCCAGAAGAGATTGAATTAAAGCTGCTTCTTCTATCTAAGGAATGACAAAGGTCGGTCTCTTATACTTGTGTTCATCCTGCCGATCTTCCAGGCAGCAGGCCGTTGCCTGCGATCTGGCGTTCACGCTGACCGTGAAGCTATTCACGATGGTCGTGATCCTTGCCCCACTTCTAACACACCCCCTCATTGGTCAGTTTCCTATGGATTCTTCTGACCGATGACATCGCCTAGAGCTGAAGCTATTCCGAAGGGTTATGCCTTCCAAATTGAACAAAACCGTGGTGTTGAAGCCACCAAAATCAACCAAAGGAAATTGAACTAATAACCTAACCAAACAACCATAATAAGAGAGAGTTAGAGGGTCAAATCGTGGCCCGGGTAAAGGCCTCATCGCCACCCCCTAGAGAGACAGGTGGGCTCTGAAGTCTAAGGAGCTTGATAGCCTTTTGATGCTCCTGAGATGACTTGGCCTTGGTGAGGACATCAGCGACCATTTGATCAGTTGGAAGCCATCGTACATCAAGATCTCCTTTCTCTCTGAGCTCTCTCAACCATAGGTTGTGGATATCAACATGGCGAAGTGCAGTCGTCAATCTGTCTGCTTCCTTAGTGACGAGGCCGATGGTCTGCTGGTTATCGCACCACATCACAGTTGGGCCTCTCACATTCACCCTCAGCTCCTTCAGCAGCCGGTTGATACGAATTCTCTCCTTCGTAGCTGCTGATAGGGCCATCAACTCGGCCTCGGTGCTTGACAGGGTGACACAATGCTGTCGGGATGACCTCCAAGCCACTGGGCCTCCAAACAGCTGGAATACCCATCCTTGGGTTGACTTCCTAGTCTCTTGGTCATTGGCGTACGAGGCATCCGCTGTGCAATAGAGCTGCCTCTGCTCAGGGGCACCGGAGAAATGAATTGCAAGGCGCCGGGTGTTGTACGCATATTGGATGACCTGATCCGAAACCCTCTGATGAATATCATCAGGATTAAGGTTGAACTGGGCCAGCTTGGAGGCATGAAAGGCGATATCGGGGCGAGTGATGACTGCGGCGTATCCAATGCTGCCAATCTTGGCCTGATACCTCGCGATATCCTTCACATCTGCTATCCCTGTCGAGGGCACGAGTTCTGAAGCCGGTCCCGGGGCATACGGGATCCGGGTTCCTTCTCCTTCGCGGTTGAGGCGAAATCGGGCTGCGACCGTTGAGAGATATGACTCTTGCGAGAGCCACATCTGTCGAGTTGCCCGGTCTCGGGTAACTTCAATTCCAAGGAACCAACGAAGCTCTCCCAGGTCCTTGACCTTATACGCTGCCATGAGCGCCTTGTGGATGTCTTCCCATTCGTCCGCAGCGTGTTTTGGGTACATCATGACGATATCATCCACAAAGAAGAAGACGATAATATTCCCGCAGCGAAAGACACACTGATCCTCCTTGCATTGCTGGAATCCTAGGGACTTAAGGAAGTCGGAGAGGGTGTTGAACCATAGCCTTGGGGACCTTCGTAGTCCATACAGAGCTTTGTTCAACTTCCAACAGTAGCCCTCTCCTCCTGAGCCATGCGGAGGTCGGCAGTAGACTTCTTCATCAAGCACAGAGTTGATAAAGGCGTTCTCAACGTCGTACTGGCGAGTCTCCCAGTCTTCTGCACAGCAAATTGCACATAGGATGCGAAAGGTCGTTGCTGATAACGTTGCGGCGAATGTACTTAGGTCTGATAGCGGCTGCTGGTCTCCCCGGACCACGAGCCTCGCTTTGAACCTTGTCAGATATCCCTTCTCATCGAACTTGTAGTCAAATACCCATTTGAGGGCCAGTAGTTCGATCTGTGACCTGTCCTCGAGCTCCTGAAGCGACACAGCTGCATACGCTTCCATCAATCGTAGCTTCTCGAGCTCGGTCTGTATAGCCTCTAGCCACTCATCCCTGTAGTGGCTATTCATTGCCTCCGAGTATGACTTCGGGGCATGCGGCAGTTCCTTCTGATGCAGCCGGAACTGGGTTGCTCGGGCCAAGATCGCATTCACCAATGCATTAGGTCCCTTCCTTCTTCGGGTCTGATTCTGGCCTTCCTCGGCCCTCTTGGTGGCCTGCCTCGATCGTCGGCCTGTGACAATGTTGTCCGCTGATATGCCTTGGCTGGTGTCATAAGGCTTCCTTGCGCGCTGTTCAGTGACCGCGGCTGGGGACTGTGAAGCATCATTTTCGGTCGCAACGATAATCGTATCTCCCTCACCCCCCAGACCCGGCAGCGACTCGAGAGGTATATCATTCGAATCCTCTCGTTGAGAGCTATTGGGCTCTGCAGCTGATGGTCCTGGTTCGGGGTCTGAATGTTCATTTTCGAGGGAGTTCCAGTCGTTATTGAAATCGTCGGTTACCAGCTGTTGGACCTCTCGGATTGGCACTCCAACCAACTGGTCACGTGATACGGCTCCTTCTGTCATAGCCGGCTCGCCTGCGCCGTCGTTCGAGGCCGGCGGTGTAAGGAACACGTCTCCTGGGGCCTCCTCTTCTAGCTCAGAAGGTCCATCTCGAGTGACCTCCCCACAGGGGTCTTCAGGGCGTGCTTCAGGGGGCCCTTCTTGTACATCCAGTTCGTCACCCCCTAGCCCAAGAGCAACCTCGTAGTCGTGCCGATCCCTGACCTGTTCGACGTTGATACGGGACATCTCTCTCAACGCATCATAGGTATATTCCTGGGCAGCTTCTGCATCCTTCTCGCGATCCGGGTCATAGTTGACAGCCTCATTGAAGCCCACATTCGCAGAGACGATAACTTCGGTCTTCCTGAGTGATGGGACCCAGATCAGGAACTGCGTTGAGGCCCGATACCCGACCAAATAGCCGATATGTGCCTTGGGGCCCGTCTTATCGACCGGGGCGTTGCTCTTGATATGTTCCAATGCGTCAGTCGTCATCGGATAGGCGATGCATCCATACGCCTTCAAATGCCGTAGGTCCGGCTTCGGGTTTTCAGGGATATGGGAGAATTGCGTGACGTTCTCCCTCATCCAGGTCCACCATCGCTCGTACGGTGTTTTCCAGCCATCACTGTCATTCCTGTGGATCGGGGTTCTATTGAGAAGGTATACTGCGGCTCTCACGATCTCCGGTTCAAGGTCTCCTGGGAGATTCGACTGCTGCTTCATAGCCCTGACTTTCTCCTTTACTACCCCCCCAGATCGTTCGGGATGGCCATTCTGCGTAGGGGTTGAAGGGGCTGACCGAATGAGCTGAATCCCGTCTTCAAGGGACTCCTTATTGATATAGCTGTCGTACATAGCTGGCTCGTTGTCAGAGGTCAGCATCGTGATCCTGATCCCAAAGGAAGTCCACAGGAAGCTCTTTAGATGCCTCAGAGCATCTCGTATCTCGCTCTTAGTAGCCAAGGAGAAGAAGAACCTCATTCCGGTGCTCACACAGGTGAAGATCACATAGTATCTATCCCCGTTGTAGCCCGGTTCTTGATAGAAATGAAGATCGAAGCTCATGACCGCTCCTGGTGCCCTTGGCCTCATTTCAGGGGTTTTCCGTGATACCGTACGTCTGATCTTGCTGACGGCACAGATATCACATTCGAAAGTCGCCGGTCCCCGCATAGCCACACCGAAGGCTTCCTTCGTGAGCTTTTCCATTGCGTTAGGGCCCGGATGACCCAGTCGTCGATGCCATAGCTCAGCATCACCCTTCTGTGGGTTATTTGAAGGTCGGTTGACCGCCATAACCGTTGGGGCCGTGATCGAGGAAATCGCGTATTGATCCTCAACCTCCCACAACTGTGCGATGACCTCGCCGCTCGTACGGTGATAGATCGTATCATCGCGTGTATCCCAAAGGAAACCAGCCTTCTTCATGATCTTCGTAGATACGATGTTCGTGTGCATACCGGGAACGTATAAGGCGTCTTGGAGTCGAATCGTGATGCCTTTTCCCTCGTTCCAACCCCTAGTCTGCACAAACGCGGTCCCTTTTCCTTCGACCTTGAGTTCCTGGGTCCCTGAGAGGATGAAGTCGTTAGTCGGCTTTAGATCGCTATTGCAGAACCAAGCTGTTGAGTTGAACACGTGTACGTTCGATCCTGAGTCCCAAATAGCTATGTTGTAAAGGCTGCTTTGGGTGGCCGCAAAGTTAGCCAGGGCCACTGCCCCAACTGCGTTCATTTGATCAGATGGTCCCTGACTAGGGATATCGATTTCAGCCGATTCGGGATTCTTCTTCGCAGGCTCTTGCTTTGGACCGCTAGTCATGTCATTTCCAGGGCTCCAAGTCCTAGCCTTGGCAGCTTGAGAGGGATTCTCTCGCAGCCACTTCTCCAATCGGTTCTTCGCTTGGGGAGCAACAACAAAGCCCTGTCGAGCGTGTCCAGGGTGAAAAATAGCCACATAGTTCCAGCAGTTTTCCCACCAGGCTTCTGCGTTGACCGGGTGTATACGCGAGCATCCTGGGCACTTCGCGTTGCGGATCTTTGGTCCGGGCCTTTGCCCTCCGGCCGATGTTGCATTCGAGGATCCGGCTGTTCGAGATACCTTCAATTCTTGCTCGTTCTCTCGGAAACGATCAATCAGGGTCTTCAATTCCACTGGCTTTCCCTGCCCTTCCGGCTTGGCCCTTTCAGCCATGTTGTATTGGCTCCAGAAGGTCCAAAAGGCAGGAGCATGATGCTGTATGGCTCTCAGGAATGCCTTCATAGCAACCGTCTCATTGATAGTCTCAACTCCTAGTCGGATGGCTCGTTCGTAGGCTCGTTCAAACTGAGTGGCCCAAGAATCCCAATCTCGAATCGTACGTTGTTGAGATATATCAAGGAACTTGTCATGAGCGTTATCGCGGTCCTGGTGCGGCAACGGCATGACCCTCTTCTTCAGGGCGATGATCCTAGCCCTGAGACCGTCGACGTTAGAGATGTACTCCCTGTACGTCTCAGAAATCGATGTGTCAATGGCTTCCGATAGCTTGATGATAGAATCGTGCTTCTGACGATAGTCATCAGCCTTCCGTGCGCGAGCAGTTTCCTGATCGCTCCAAATCTGGCGATGAGTCTTCCACAGCTCAATCGCCGCAGCCTGAGCTGCTCCTTCCAAAGTCTCCCATCCTTCTACAGGGACTGGGGCTGCCGTAGGAGCCGGCGGAGGCACCAAAGTGATAGTCTTGTTGGGATCAACATAGTCCCAAACGTTCCGTGCCTTGGCGATGCGTACGATATCATCATACCAAGGGGTCCAGTCTGAACGGTTGTTCAGACGCGTGATAAGGGCAGTCTCCTTCGATTCCTTTGGAGACATCGTGACGGCTTCAGTTGGCGAAGTTAACCGTCTGGGGTGAGCAGGACTCTTCCGGCCACAGGCAGGTTGTTGGCAGTGTGCTTGGTGACAGCTCGCAGTTCAACACCACAGCTCTCTCCTCGGCTTCTTAGGGAAGCTCAACGGCATCAATGATCCGTTTTCCTGGGCTGATGTAAATGAACAGATAATTGGGTCACACAAGCCGGCAGACCGGGCTCATAACTCTCGAAGGTTGAGAGTGTGCAACATTGGGTGTAGCCAGAAGAGATTGAATTAAAGCTGCTTCTTCTATCTAAGGAATGACAAAGGTCGGTCTCTTATACTTGTGTTCATCCTGCCGATCTTCCAGGCAGCAGGCCGTTGCCTGCGATCTGGCGTTCACGCTGACCGTGAAGCTATTCACGATGGTCGTGATCCTTGCCCCACTTCTAACAAGAGGGGCTTATCATCGGTGAAGATGCTGCCGGACCGGTCACCTGACCGGCGGCGAGACGGTGCAAACCAAATCGCAAGACTCGGATTGGACGCTCACTCGAGTGGATCAAGCCCACGTCGGTTACGTCCCGTTCAACCCCGTTGACGCTGCATCTCAAGATAGAACAAACCAATGCCTATCTTGTATCGGCCGTGAATCGGCGCTGTAACCCCGGATCAGCTGCCAGAAGCCACCGGCATTATCTGTCGTCGACTTTCCTGTATTGTTCTAGGCTGTGTCTTCGCCTCCGCATTCAACCCCGCGTCGATATCGGAGTCCATTGTCCGATCGCCGTTTTGGTCGTATCTTGGGAGGCTAGAAGCGTGCCACATGATGCCCAATGCCGCGATTAGATGCGGGCCCCGGCAAAGGGATACACGTGGAAGTGGCACTGGACCGGACCGGCCGAGAGGACCTCCGTTGACGGACCTGGGAATGCCCCGTTATCCAAGCATCAATCACTGTAGATCCTCGGTAATGTTCCTGATGTGATGATGCCGGGCCAGTCTACACACTGAAGGGCCAATCGATAGGGTTAGCCCTTGTACCCCGGGTATGCTAATGGCGGCACAGAGGTTGGCCACCGGGCTCCCTTTGCCAAGAAGAGGCTAGAGCTTGGGTAGAAGGCATCGGCAGATCTGTTATCAGGAGCGCCAGCGCCGGCGCCTGAGCCGCATTGCAAATTAGCGCGAGGAGATTAGCTCGACCGACCATTGTTGTTTCAAATCTTTTACGATTCGACACCACTCATGCTGGAGAAGTATGTAACGTGAGCCATACATGTACGATACATGTACGAGAACCCTGGTCGGATCCACGCTTGTTGCTATATAGCCCGACGCACCCTTGAATCTGTCTCTCAATGATCCCAAAGTATGACTCCAGAACAGGATCACTACTCGACATCTCCCAGTATACACAAACTCTGGCGGGATGCGGGAAGAGACCGCTGAGTCAACCATACGGAGCCCAACTTCCTTGGATCAAGACTTCTATGAATGCGGGGAGCATCTAGAATCCAGTTGTTGGCCCGCCTAGTGACTGTGGTAGGCTGCGTGGATGCAACAAAGCGACAGGCTTGGCGCTTCAGTCCCGATGCCAACCAGCAAGGTGCCCGAAAGCTCCGAAGAGAACAAAGGTTACCACCACACTCTCATTATCAATACCCAGGATTTCCATCTTCCACTCAAGATGTCGTTCAAAAAGAATGAGTTGGTCCTCAGATGCCGATGCATGTTATGAGGCCATGCGAAGGACACCAAGACAGATCCGCTTTCTAAGAATAGGCCCAACCGTGCATCTATTTGAGTACCCTGAGAGACTATATATGTATCACTCACGCTCCAGGAATTTTCGCTTAAGCGCTGCTTGAGGGGTGTTTGGGCGTGGATGCGAGGATGACGTATGTGTAAGACTCCCCAAGCCATGACACTGTCTGGTTGCGAGATGGCTAGATATTAAACAAGTCGCTCTGATCATCTCTAAGCCATTGATGTCAGAAAGAAGCCTATGGCTAGATGATAGCCGAATAGACAGTTATTGCCATTTAAGTTGTGGCGATAGGCCCGAGAATCCGGTATTTCCGCGTCTTGGCAGCTTTTCCATCGGATAAGCTGCGCCGCGTTCCTCATTATTGGCCGGGGCATCCCCTCATTCTGACGTTTTGGGAGCAGTCGATCTGTGTGACCAGTTTATATCGGGTTCAGTAGCGGATTTACGGAGCTCTCACGGCTTTGAAAGATGATTGAAAAAGTATATGAGCTCGACCGTGTCATTGAATCAACTAGAGTCAGACCAACTGGAATCACCAAGCCAGATCTGGATACAAATGAACATCAATTACAGAATACCCATCATTATTTCATCTTTGAACCATGGCCCCTTCCGTGACTGAGACAGTTCCTAGACAGCCAGCAGCCGCCTTGTCTACCGCCGGTGCTACCCAGAAGGTCATCATCAACGGCGTGGAAAAGAAGGTGAACCCACCACAACTTCAAGTGCAAGGTAAGACCAAAGATGGTAGAAAGTTGAAGATGAGGACTCCGCCCAAATTCGACAACCTGGAGGATGAGAGACTATACCGCAAACAGCATCTCGCTGCTGCGTGTCGCGCTTTCGCAGACCGGGGATTTGATGAAGGCGTCGCTGGTCATATCTCTGTTCGAGACCCCATTTTGACAGACCACTTCTGTAAGTGTACATACTTGTGATGTAAGAAAAGAAAATGAACTAATAGATCATGGTGAAGGGCTCAACCCCCTTGTCAGACATTTCTCTCTCATGAAGGCCTCGGATCTCATTCTCGTTGACGAAGACGGCAACATTGTCGAAGGAGATGAACCTGTCAACCTGGCCGCCTTCACCATTCACTCTGCCATTCACAAAGCGAGGCCAGAGGTCAATGCGGCTTGCCATGCTCACAGCGTGGCTGGCAAGGCGTTCGCCGCCTTTGGTCGTGAACTGGACATGATTACGCAAGACGCTCTCCGCTTCCACAAGAGCCACGTAGTCTACACCCAGTTCAAGGGCGTCGTCGACGACGATGAAGAGGGGAAGCGCATTGCAAAGGCCCTTGGACAAGCCAAGGCGGCAATTCTCATGAACCACGGCCTTTTGACTGTCGGCCAGACAGTTGATGAAGCTGCATTCTGGTTCATCAGTCTCGACAAGACATGTCATTCGCAACTTCTGGCGGACGCTGCCTCTGCTGCGGGGTATAAGAAAGTGTTCATCGACGAAGTTGAGGCTGACTACACTGTCAGCCAAGTGGGCGGGCCTGAGAAGGGTTGGCTCGCATTTCAACCTTGTGAGTAATGATAACCATACATTCATGGCCCATTGCTAACCTGTGCTAGATTTCGATGAACAAGTCGCCAAGTCGAAAGGGGAGGTATTGAATTAACTCATTCTTTCAGTCATTCCCACATGACTTGTGGTACAGTCGTTGGAGCGTTTTGAATGGAAAACATGTCCACCAGGTGTCACTCTGAAACCTTTTACCCGTCTAGTCCGGCATATTAGTCGATGAGTTGTGTTCAGCCTGGAAGAAATGAGGCATGGCTGTCGCATGGAGAAAATGCCAGATCTTAGTAACAATCTGCGGCAAGCGGGCTAGGGGACATGCCGGAGTTTGCATCAGAGTTGAGCTGATAGTCGAGACTGGCTGTCCCGGATGTGTCGGATTATTGGTGTCGACAAGGATGCAGTTCGCTTTTAAAAGGACCTATAAATGGATATTAGCTCTCGTGAAAACAGTATACTAACATTTGGAATCCTACGTAACCTCGTTTAATCGAGGGGTGTGTTTTGTTCACGGTTCGTGATCAATCTGCCAACGACTGACGCAGCCCTGGGCCGGCTTTAAGACGACTAGACACCGATGCCTCAAGAACTATTGATTGAACCCTTGTCTTATGCTTCTTGCATCGTGCCTGAAGAGACCCCACTCGCGGGCTTGACACTGGATGTCGGGCTGCAATGGTGGCTGTGTCGGAACTGGGACTTTACGAAACAGGTAAGCAGCCCGAGAGTTCCAGGGCTCATGACGTTGGTTCATCATGGCTGTGTTCCGCACTTGGAATACATTGCATGGTCTTAGCTCTCGGCTTTTGTTTTTGCTGTTTTAATCGACTTGACATTTTGAGACCGATAAAGGAAAGAAATCGAAGGATAGAGGTTGTAAGTAGGACTGTGGAACTTGTATCAACATGTAAAGTGATTGAGAAGAAGCACGCTCGACGCCATGAAGTCGGGTGAAGTCATTAAACTGTCACCGTGCGGTGAAGCTATAGCCGATAGTCGGAAGGATTTGTTTCAAATGAGCAGCAACACGTGTATACATTCAAACATGGGTATAGCTCTTGAACAATCCTTCGCATCCCACATCCCGAAACCCCATATTCCATTCGGGGTAAATCGTCGACTCCTCTGAACCCACTTCCATGGAATAGCAGGAACAACTATGACAGAGCCTCAATTAACTTGGCCCCTTTGGGGACACCTCTGCGATAATCCTAGGTCGTTCAGCCGTGATCGAAGGCAGTGCTTGTGGCCTAGGCGGTGCCTGCTTTTCAGTTAGGATCAAAAGCCCTGCAAGACGACGTATAACGTGGATCGTGACTGGGGCTACCATGTATTTTGAGGCTGCAAGCCAACAGAGACATCATGGAGTTTCCTAAATTAAAACTTTGTCTTTCAAGTATTTAAGGAAGAGGCCAACTGCTCGTCATTCACTTCTTATTCACCATCATCACAACACCTACTTCTTCAGCACTCGAACACCAGTCTTCACCAACACAAACACAACTACCTTTGCAACTCGCATTTTCAATCGTCAAAATGGTTCGCCTGTCTCTTTCCGCCGTCGCCGTCCTGGCCTCGTCCTCTCTGGTCATGGCAATGCCCGCCCCCGCCAGCAACGACAATGGAGCCCAAGCCTTTTCCTGGGAGAACTGGGTAGAGGGCATCATTGCCGACCCCAACGGCAACCACCTCTCTCCTGAGGATGCTGTCGAGGCATCCAAGGCTGCTGAATCCAAGAGGTCTCTTGACATTCGTGATACTTCCTGCCGCGGCGATGACGTGGCCGAGAAATCTGCATATGTACGTTTCCACAGTCATATCACATAGTGTACATGTTTCCAACACTTACAGGTTCCCGATGCTGTTGCATGTATCAACCAGCTTGCCAGCTATGGTGACAAGGCTTGTAAGGCCAAGAGCGCCGTCACCGTCATGTGCAAAATTGGTAATGCTCAGATCACCGCCGTCGTTCCAGGTGGACGCTACCCTACCTCGGACACTTGGTAAGTAACACCTTAACAGATCACTCAGAATTTTACTGACACATGCCTAGCCAGAACATGGCCCGCGCTGCGGGTAAGATCATGGACAAGTGCACCAGGGCTGACCAAACCGTTAACGGTGCGGGCTACTCATTCGGTAACGGGAACATTGCTATTCAGCTCAGTGCACCTACCGATGATTAGGTTAAGATCCAGTCTACTCCATGGATTTGGGATTGAAATTATTTGGAGACACTTGGACTCTTGTTCGGGACGCCCTTTTGACGATACGTGGTGTCATCTCGGCTTGACGGCCAAGTGGAATTGGAACTGTGTACATAGCCCTTCAGCTTCTGTGTTGTCTATATATTGGATTTTGCTTTTGCCTTTCTACTCTGCTCGGCTTGCTCATGCTTCAAGGTCGCAGCAAAGAACATTCCCCAAACAGCGCTTACCGAGTGTAAGTCGCGATCATAGAGACGAATGTCTCATCAGGTCTCTGACCTACGTAGAGTATTTGAACCAAGCGAAAAGCATACCGACCATTGCAACAGCCCACGGAACTACCTTTACCAACCCCTTTCTCAGGCCTTCCGTTAATAACAGGCTGGCCTTTTCATCGAACCAACCCTTTTCATTCAACCTGGGAAACTTGCTTTTTGGGACTTCTTTACCCAAAAATTTGCACAAGGGATCCCAACCATCCTCGAGTTTGAATTCGAGCAGCCTCTCAGGGGGTGTCAATTCCCTTACCATCGCATAGTGTTGACGGTACTTGTCCCGAGCCTTGAGCTCAGCATCTCGCCTCGATGTTATTCCAGCCCATCCTGCCACCACGCTTTTTTGGACCTTTCCGATGGGGTGGATGTATGCTCTATCCAAATGATACACAAGCGTTGCAAATGGGTTAAACATGTTCCCAATAATGGCATGCATGTAGCTTTCGTACCATTTATCAATATCTCTTTCCACGAGGACCACCTTGGCCTCGGGATATGCGGCAATCAGATCGTCAGCAAAGGCGATGGCGGGTGTGTCTGAGCTTACGGCTCCAAAAGAATGGAGCAGCTGGTCAAACTGTTCGCGGTCAAAAGGCTCGCCTTTGCCAAAGAATTTGCGATCTATTGCATCTTGCCACATCTCGTTATCGCCAAAGTGAGTGGTAAGTAAATGGAATGAGTGCCAACAGGGGATTCCCAAAGTCTCTAGAGCCGAGGTCATGGCTTCAACGTAGATTAGCGAGAGCCGCTCTTAAGGAAGCGGGGTTCTGTACTGACTGGCAGTGCCTGTCCGGTTGAACCCTAGACAAAGAACTTGCATTGGTACCCTTCGTACTTTTCCCCGGGGCGACTCATAGTTGATAGGCTGGAAGAGCTCGGGGTGACGATCTCGAACAGTTGTCATGGCTGGTAATTGGGATGATTTGGGATATGACAAGACAAAGAAAAACATGGTGGAGGTATGAACAAAGGAATGCAAGAGCCATGCCTTTTGTTTCTTACCCTGAATCCTTTCGTCCCCGAACAGGGGTGTGAGAAACCGGCACCTTCAACGACAGGGATAACTGCACCTCAGATTGACGGTCTGACGTGAGACCTCGCTTGGACTTATGCGGACTTATGGGAATTCTGAAGAACCAGAGCCGTTAAGAGGCCGCACCAGTTAGTTCCTAACCCATGAGTGGATAAATTGTGCGTGTTGCTGACCTAAAACTTTGCCTTTGTACTCGATCTACGTACGTATGCCAAGACGACTGTGGTAGACTCAACATAATCCTAGGATAATAATATCTCATTAATCAAAGAGCGAATTCCGATCTCAATGTCTAGTTAGGCGTTGAGATGTTGGGTAAAATCGCTCTCGAGGTTTAGCCAACATCTTGGGTATGCAGGCAGAAGAGTCATCGGATTGGATACACATTCTTCTTATTCACTGGCCGAAGCTCTTCAATGTCGAGGAATAATGAAAGTTACGTCTCGAAATTCACACATCTTCAATGTCCTACAACCCATACAGTTCTACAAAAACAATCAGGCCAGGACTCGCGGCTTGTCGCAATACCTGACTTGCCCGTGGTCTCGTATACTGGGGAAGAGGGTTTGACAGATGGCATAGTTGAAATCACGACAGCAGTTCAATGGCAGAGTCTAAACATGATCGACCTGAGACATGGCCTAGTAATAAATTCTTACAGGTAGGACTTTTTCTCTTGGCCAGACCCCACGATTGCCAGCCTCAACACTGCAGGTAGATACCGAGCTACAACGACGACCCTCATTTTAGCTTTGCCTCGTACGCAAATCCTTCAAGTGGTAAATCGGTCGACAAATTTGATCACTTTCCGGCCAGTCTCACTTCTCTCAAACCCATCGAGGTCGTCAACAAAAGTAGCTCGGAAACGATCCTGGTTGGATGAGTAGACGTATATAAAGTCATGCAAACGCTCGATGATTTCATCCCGAGAGACAAGAGAGTCGTTTCGCTCAGCGCAAAGCATGCGAATCTCAAGTAGTGCCTCCTTTGAGGGTTCCATCGTGTCCAGGATGGCTTGCCACTGTAGGATACCGAGGCTAGCTTCGGACATGACAGCCTTGAGCTTGTCGAACTCGATGTACTCGCCGTCCCATGAGAAGCTGAACCGGCTGTCTCGGCCCTGAAGTCGGAGAATCCGCATGAATGGCCAATCTTTCTCAGGTATCAAAGCCCGTGCTTGCTCCGGGAGACGGTGCAGGGAACCAATATCACCGGTGACATAGCGTACGAGCGGATTCCGTAGGCGAGCAAGAGAAGTCTGTGCAATGATGCCGGTTTCGCCCTCAGGCAAAGTGGTTGTGAAACTGTCACTCTCACCCAGAGACGGCGGAAGAACCTCAAACATGACTGTTCTAGTGTCGATGACAAAATCAGTATAATTCGCGTCGGGATTGGTTGGAGTCAAATCAGGGCTGCTTGCTCCGTAAGGGCCGGCCTCAGCGCTGCCAATGATGGAGTAGATCTTGACAGGACCAAGAACAGCGTAGATGTGTGCCTTCTGCACTGCGTTGAGCGCCTCTGACGTGTAGATGATCTTGTTTAGTTTGATCTTTTCTCTGCCAGTCTTCATGGTTGATATGTACCGAACAACCTTCACAATCTGGCTTCCATCGCCCGACAATGCGTTAACATGATAGCTTTGTAGAAGCTCGACAACCCTGGAAACGGGCATGTAGTTACCCGCAGCCAAGAGGCTGGCTCCAGCATCCTCCAAGATCTCCAAGGTGAGGTCCAGGGACCTAAGTTTGACATGGTCAGTATAGTTCCAGCTATCGACACACTCGGTTCCTGTACCTGTATAGATCACCAGCGCAGTGAGTCGTCAAGACCCAGTCACCACGTTGAATCACGCCGGTATTCCGAAGAAAATCACCAAAGTTGGCTCTGTGTCGGCGATTCTCCATTGCATCTGTAGCGAAGAACAGAGATTTGCTACCGCCTCCACCTCCAGTGATGCTGGTATAAACATTGTGACGATATGTGTTTTGAGGACTAGTATCGTCGACAAGCCTTTCAATGGCAGTATACCTGGGACAGTGTTAATACAAGTTCAAAGCTTGCACGGGGCACTGGGGTACGAACAAGTCCTTCTTCCGAAGAAGCGGTTGCGCCTGCAAGTCTCCTTCTTGGTACGTCAACGCAGCTTGCTCTCTTGACTTCAGAATGGTGTCATCATCAGGAGGGTACTGAGCGTCAGAATAGAAGGGATGAATCTTGGCAACTGCCAACACATCGGCCACTGAATACGTCAAGCTGGGAGCCATGGTGAATGATCCGATTTGAGTAGAAAAGTTCGAAGTACAATGAATCGTGTAAGCCTTGTTTGTTTGCAGCTAGCGGATAGAGATGACAGCTGTTCTTGGTGACAAACGCCTTATAATGAAGGTTGTGAAATGTGTCGCTAAAGACCCTTGCTTTCAGGTCTGTCCTGTCAAGTTCGCAGTGGCGATCCGAACCAGTTTAGGCTCGACAGACTGGGCCCTGTGTTACCCCATGCGAATAGGAACGTAACACACACGTAGGGCCAAATAAGCAGCTAGGGTGCCGAGAAATGATGAGACGAATAGGAACCAATGGCCTAGGTGTCTTGGATACTCCCAATCCAGTCATCCTGGTGCGGGAAAGCGGGTTCTCGGCACAGCTTCCTGTTAACCAATTGGACAATGCGAGGGTATTCAGCCAGCCTCAAATACGGAGCTCCGAATCTCGTCTGCATGATCTATCGAATTGGTATGCAGGCCGGGATCAACTGGTTTCCCCAGGCCTGAACGAGTGAGAAAACAGGGTCTGGAGATACATCGCAAGGATGCAGCTATCGAGTGGGAGAGACATTCGGCTCAGGGACAGGGGTCTCAGCTTGGGGACACCAGCTGCTAGCTGACAGCAGTGTCAAGCAGAGCTTGGCAGCTGAAGGATCTGCGTTCTAGGGGGACCAGGGTAGGACTGGAATTGTTGGAACCGAGATCAACCTCAACAACACAACACGTCATGTCGGCTACTTAGCGAGGAAATTGACTTGAACTACAAAGTACCGGAGCTTGAAGTCATGGGCTGAGACATTGTCGCAGATCATGGTGAAAGAAATACTTGATTTGATGCAAGAATGAGGGAATTAATCATACAATTTCGCCATCTACCTAATGCACTTTTCGACGCAGCGGGACATTTTTGTTAAACTGAGACAGTCTCAAAGGGACATGCATCCCACCGCACCCGACGCAGGTGGCGCTCTGGATCCTTGATATCATTCCGTGCGTGCAGCCAGCGGCGATTATCCATCAGAATAATGGATCCCTTTGGTAGATCTGCCGATTTGAGATGCACCGTCGAGTGTGCCTGGACCTCCTCCTTCAGCAGAGCCTCCTTGAGCTCTACCAGTGCTCGAGACGCGCGGTCCGTCAAAGGCGTTAGGATGTCCTCTCTGAATCGAATCATTGTCGTCTGATCGTTGGGACTTGTGACAAACACACTACCGATGATGTCCTTCTGCTCCGGGTCCTTGATAAACTCGGGTGGGATGGTGATGCGGTACTCTTGAGCCAGTAGGGCTGATCGAGCCTCCGAGGAGAGAAGCTCGCTGAGCTTATCGACGTTCATGACTGAAAGAGTACCCCCTCCACATCGATCGTGTTGAAGGACCTGCAGCGCAAAGAACCTAGGGGGTGGGTCTTCGTAGCTGCAATCTGTGTGCCAGGGGAATTCGTTCATGGTTTCTGATCTTGCTTGGTGATTCTTTGCTTGGAAGTTGGTCTCGCTAGGGCGGACGTCCCAGAACCAGCCACGGGTGGCGCTGTGAGAGATGGGGAGTTGATGGCCGCGGTGGCGATGAAGACTGACTAGTAGCCGTTTGAGATAGTCGCTGTCTTCATCTGCGAACCCTAAACTGACTTTGAGCATGCCGCTTTGCTCCAGTTGTTCTGAAATACGACCAATATGGTCGAGGTTCTCAGCGTGGCTCAGATCAGGAGCTTCCAGGCAAGGCAACGAAAGCGATGGCACGGTATGAGATACTACGGTGGCATGGTAGCGAAGACCCTGTGTGATGAGCCCAGATGACGCGAGAGAGTTGGGCCTAATACTGCGCCTCGCTATGCAAGCATTGGCGCGATAGAGATGACAAGCACGGCGTGTAAGAGGATGCATGATAGCGATACGGGATGACGGGATTGAACGAAGTCTGAGAGAGAAGCGATTGCAGGGAAAATGATGGTCAAAGCAGACCAACACAGCAGACTGGCACACTCACGGGATCTTATCCTTATTATGAATGGCCAAAGATGCGTGGCATCTTGAGTCTGGCTCAATATTCTCAAAAGGACCTCCAGTTCCACATTGGCCAGCCGCTTCACTTCCATCAGCCACTGACACCGCTCCCTTCGGACTCTACGACGGCTCAGCCGACGTCTTCCTGTGTCACCCTGCTTCTGCTCGACCCCACCACCCCCGGCGGCACTTGGAAAGGGAATCGTGGATCGTCTACGGGACCCCCTGAACCGGAGTCTCGGGAGCTACGGTGGGTGGATGCTGTCAGCTAGACTATCCTTGCTCACATAAATACCTACTCAAAGTCACACTGTTACTCGTAGCTCCTAACCAGCAATCTGCTTGCCTAAACATTCACATCAAACGACCACCATTCACAATGCATACCCAACAACTCACGCAAATCCATCTCGGGCCCAAACCTCAGGATTATGAGCCTGTAACCCAGAACAAGGTCGAAACCAGCGCCTACGCTCTGGAGGAGGCCAAGCTTCAAGACACTCTGCTGAAATTGTGTCCTGCAAACCTCTGGCACAATGGATCCTACTCGAGTGGCTGTCCCCGGCCAATCCTCGTTGGCAAGCATCACCAGCAGCAGATGCAGGACCTGCACGAGACCCTAACCATCGCCATCACCGACATTGTCCAACGCTGGTGGACCGATCGTGATGCGAGATTCCCCGAGAGGATGCCTCTAGAGAAGGAGGAGGAGGAGATTCTGAGGGTGAGTTTGCATCCATGCAGTGCACTCCGGTCTACCCATTGCTAAAATCGTGTAACAGTGGGTGGACAGTCAAGTCTCGTGCGGAAACATTGCACCTTTCTCGGAATGTCTGGGATCCTGGAGACCCGACTTTCTAGTGGATGAGGATGAACAGCGAGAAGAAAACTACAGGATCACCGAGATCAACGCTCGCTTCTCATTCAATGGGTTCTTGCATGAGGCTTACGGTCAGGAAGCGCTAAACAGATCCCTGCCAGAAGGTCCAGGTGGGCTCGTAGGCGCCACAAATCCAGACATGGTAATGTTGAACAGACTCCCTGTCTCGACCCCTGCAGTCCCTAACTCTTTCCAGATCCTGGATGGACTCTTTGGCCTCTTTCAACCGCAATATCCACTTCATCTCCTAAAAGGAGCTGAACATGGAATTGATATTCACATGTTCATCGATGCGGTCTGGCGTCGCTTCGGCATCAGGCCCCGGCTCATCACCCCTGCCGACCTCAGATTGTTTCCTGACCCCCGGAGCAAGAGTGGTTACCGCCTTTGTTGCATTGCCAAGAATCGCGGAGACTTCGGCTCGCCTACCAATTCATGGACCTTTACGACGAACGGAGGCGAGGTCTGGGAGGAGATCCACCAGGTCGGTCTGGAGCTGCATCAGCGAGAGCTGGTGGCCCTGGAGCCTGAGATATCGCGTCAACTGAGTCTGCGGTGCTTCAATGACATGCGGACTGTTCTGCTGGTCCATGACAAACGCATGCTTGGCATTGTCAAGGACGAAATTCCGCATCTGGTGGCCCGCATGGTGCTTACGCCCTCCCAGGCTGAGGCCCTGGCCAGTGGGGTTGTGGACACGATCCTTCCAGGGTCACGAAGGCTGCACGATCTAATAGAGCTGTCCAGGGCCTCACCTCAGCTGCGGCATGATTACATCCTGAAGCCAATCCGCAGCGGTAAAGGCGACGGCATCGTATTCGGCGATGATGTTGACGCAGACGAGTGGGTGGCCGCCTTGGAAGGCCTCGTATCGCCAAAGGTGGTGCCAGGGATAACCTGCGTCGTACAACGCCGCATCAGGCCGCGTCTGTATGATCTCGCCTTGAAGGCGTCTGTAGGAATGGTCCGGTATCCTCTTGTGGGCACCTATCATGTTGCCAATGGGAAGCTACTCGGCCTTGGAACGTGGCGTGCAAGCAGCGGGCGCATCGTTGCCGTTTCTTCGGGGGGAAGTTGGATCTGCTCAGTTCTGAGACATGAGTAGACGTCTGACTGGGTGCATGAGTTTGTTCGGGGGGCTGTAGGGTACTGCAAAGTTCAGGGTAGTTATTGACCAACCATTCAAGGGCCGTAATTTCGTTTCTTTTTCAGCGTCCACAACAGTGAAGATCATGCAATGGCTTTTCCCCACGGTGCCAATCCATTGGTCGTCCATCCGCATGTCCCCTGAGACAGGCGGCTGGGAAAGGGAGGACCCAACCGCATCTGTAATCTCAATGCACTTGGCGTTTCTTTAGCGCGCTGATCCTCTTACGGCATCCATCTAGGCTTGACGGGAGAGACCAACGTCAGAACCGCAGTTTTCCGGTTCGGGCCGTGTCTTGGCGTCAATACGGGCGGGTTGTCTGTCACTGCATTGCATTTGGGGATGCAGCCTCAACTCCACGCTTTTCCACCATAGCAGCACAGGCCGACACTTGGGGGCTTCCTCCACAAATGCACTTTTGCTGCGTGGCTGCATGTGTCAACCCGTGTCTCGGAGGCGGTATTTCGATAGCCTGGATTTTCATGCAGGAAAAGTGTTGGACTGACCTGTCAGTTCGCTCGCCCCTTCTTGGCTCTGAGACACATAATCGGCCGCCTCGCATAGCACAGCATACCGGTGACAGCCATCCAGTAGACACGTACTTCCGATAATCACGCACGGTAATACTCGGCGGAGGCCATTTCGCTACTTGAGACGGATACCTCTGACTGGTAAGGGAGCTATTGTGGAGACTTATTCAGCTCAGGGGTAAACACCCATCTTTGCCTTTCACGCTCCCTGTTCTCAAATGCCGAGTCAATACGTCATTAGCAAGGGTGAATAGGTACTTTGAGCCTTATGAGGAGATGGATCTGTAGAATTAGGACCCCCACTACTTAATTCATGTCATCATTTGCTCTAAATTTGTGTGCAGTTAACCCCCGCTTGCACTGAAGTTTGCACCGCTCGACCCTAAGTTCTGTATCACGACTTCGAGCTGGTTCGCGGTTCCAGATTGATGTCTCTACAAAACGGTTCACAATGAATCAACACCTCGCAGTTCCACTCAGCTGCGCGGCTTTGGCTATCACGGCACTTAGCACGATTGCCGCCCTCACATCCGTGTTTCGCCAACTGCGAAGCTGCAAGCCCAAAGACCGCTTCTATGAAGATGACGATGGTTGTGCAACTCCAAAGTCTTTGGCCGAATTTTCACCAAAGGGCATCAAAGCTATAATTTTGCTCTTTTCAGCTTTTGGGGCAGGAACATCAGCTGCCAGCCTAGTTCTCTCATCCCTTCACAGTGGTGATGATGAGTTGATTTTGGAGAATGCTTTACGCACAGCCGCTTGGGTAAGCTTGCATGAAATCTGAAATAGTACCTGACTCTAACAAAAGTATCACGTAGGGGCTTTTCGTCATCCATGCTGCCTGCTTAGCAGTTCATCATGCCCCAGTTAAGTCCCACAGCGTTGCATTATGGCTTGCTGGATCTGCCTTTTGCCTTGCAGGTTCTTCTATACCTCGCTTGGCACATATGGCTACACATACTCATCAGTACAAGGACTTGGCCTCTCTCCTATCAGTTATAAGTACTATTATGGCTGTAGCGCTGTGGCTTTCTTGCAGCTTGCTTCCCCGAAGACCAGATGTGTTTTATGAGAACCGCAAAGTTGATGGGCAATGGACTGTCTCTACGCTTAGTCGATACACATGGGCATGGGTGCAACCGCTTCTTCGCCATGCTTCCCTCCATAACGACATCAACCTGGAGGACGTACCACAGCCCGATTCGAGGATGAGATCCAAGGCACTGAAGAGCGAGTGGGACAGGGTCGACAGGACATCATATTCACTCATCAAGTCATTATTCAGTGCTTATAAAGGGAAGCTGACCATTCTGTGGGCTGTAACCCTTGTCAGATGTGCTGTTAGCATCGGGCCTTTCTGGTTTATGCTCCGGACTCTCAACATTCTTGAGCACCAGGCCGTGGGATCACATAACATGGAGTTGATGGCTCTGATTTTAGGAATGTCTATAACCAACCTCCTTGACTCTGTAAGTTCACCAAGAATGGTTGGAGAACTCAGTGACTGACACATCACGACAGTGGATGGAGGGATGGTCCTACTGGTTTTCTCTGTCGGATCTGTCTTTGCCAGTCCGTACGCAGATGTCAGGTCTCATCTTTGACAAGGCACTGCGACGGAAGAACATCAGATCTGTCGTCCAAGAAGACCACGATTCCGACGGGGAAGACGGGGACTCATCAGAAGATGTGGGCGCCCTCAAGTCTCATCAGAGTATTGTCAACCTTGTGGGTGTTGATACCGAACGTGTCTTCGTCTTCGTACAGTATCACTTCTTGATACTCACCGGGATGGTCAAGCTCGTCATCTTCTCAGCCTTCCTTCTGAAGCTTCTGGGGTGGATTCCCTTCCTTGCAGGAATCTTGGCTTGGGCTTCTACACTTCCTGCCAACACATGGTTCTCGAAAAGGGTCCTAGCTGAATCTAGATCCTTGATGAAGCTCCGGGACACCAAGCTTTCCAGGATCAGTGAAGTACTTCACGGCATGCGCCAGATCAAATTCGGTGCACTGGAGTCTCAGTGGGAGAAGCGCATCCTTGCATTGAGAGAGACTGAGCTGAAAACCTTGTGGAAGTTCTTTCTTGCGGATAGCGGGCTCTTTGCCTGCTGGGTGATTAGCCCAATTCTCTTGGCTGTTGCTTTACTCTCCGCTTACGTTCTAATACATGGTTCTTTATTGCCTTCGGTTGCTTTTGTTAGCATTGGAATCTTCAACACTCTTGAGATGACCTTGGGATCACTTCCTGAGTTGTTCACTTTGGGTCTCGACTCTCTGGTCTCACTGAGAAGAATTGACGCCTACTTGCACGAATCAGAGAGGCAATGCGACCTGGCCGATGGCACTTCCGTCAGCTTCGAAGGGGCTTCTATCTCTTGGCCTGTTGAGAGTATGGAAGCAGAGGATGAAACCTTTGTTATGCATGATCTCGACTTGACCTTCCCCAACGGCGCCCTCTCGGTAATCTCTGGGAAGGTTGGTGCTGGAAAGACTCTTCTTCTATCTGCAATACTGGGCGAGGCGGAACTGCTCAAGGGTACAATTCGTGTGCCCAAGGCGCAATACGCATACCCTGACAAGTGGATTATCCCTGGATCGGTTGCATACGTCAGCCAAACAGCTTGGCTTGAGAACGACTCTTTGCGGAACAACATTCTTTTTGGTCTCCCTTTCGACAAGGCTAGGTATGACGCAGTTATCAAAGCGTGTGCACTGGAAGCAGACCTGGCTGTTCTCACAGATGGTGACAGTACGGATCTGGGCGCGAATGGTGTCAACTTGAGTGGTGGCCAGAAATGGCGTGTTGCCCTCGCACGCGCTGTCTACTCGCAGGCTGAAATATTGATCATGGAGGACATTTTCAGTGCTGTTGACGCACACGTTGGTGCCTGGATTTTCGAGAAGTGTCTCACGGGAGATATCTGCCAAGGGCGCACTCGCATCCTCGTCACACACCACTTGGGATTAGTCCTCCCAGCGGCTAGCTTCGTGGTTGAGCTTTCTGACGGTATAGTTACATATTCTGGCCCTCCAAAGGGCTCGGTTTGTTCTATAAATTCATGTCAGAGCCGCGAGGATCTCACAGAGAGCCAGCTTGTCGACCAATTGGAGCCTGTGCGGCCCATGAGCAGTGCAAGAGCAGCCGACGACCAGTCCCCAGAGTCAAGTTCGCCTACAGCAAAGAAGTTTATGCAAGAAGAGACTCGAGAGAAGGGTACAGTCAAGGGGAGTGTTTACTTGATCTATGTCAAGAGCAGTGGTGGCGTGCTCCTCTGGGCCGCCTGCGTTGGAGTATACCTTGCCTATCAAGCGGGCGTTATTGGTAGGTCATCTGCTTTCTTGTTAAGTTCATCTAACATTGGACAGGCCGCGCCTGGTGGCTCCGTATCTGGACAGGCCAAGCCAGTGCTGATTCTCCAAGTGGGAGTTTCCATGGACAGAGCATCTACAACTCCGTCGTCTCAACACATCAGCTGCTTTCTCAGCCATCAACACAAGCTACTCTTCAAAGCGATGTTTTCTTCTATCTCAAAATCTATGTTGCAATCTCCATGGGCACTGTTGTCATTGGTATCCTGCGATACATCTCATCTTACTTCCTGGCCGTCCGAGCAAGCAGGTCCATCTTTCGGCAGATGCTCTTCAAGGTCATGCGTGTTCCGATGTTGTGGCTGGACACTATTCCTACCGGACGTGTCTTGAACCGATTTACGGCTGACTTCAATATCATTGATGAACGAATCACAATGACCTGGAGCATGTTCTTCTCTAGCTTGCTTCGGTTACTTGGTATTTGCATCGCGTCCTGCTTCGCATCAGCCTACCTTGTCCCTCCTGCGATCCTCCTCCTCGGTCTAGGCATCATCATTGGTCGCAAATACCTTGTGGCAAGCCGGCCCCTCAAGCGGCTGGAAAGCAATGCGAAGTCCCCTATTTTCGAGCTCTTCAGTACTACCTTGGCGGGCATCTCAACAATCCGGGCCTTCCGGAGGACCCACACATATCTCCTTCAGATGCACAAAAATCTCGATGCTTGGGTAATGACGACCTTCTATATCGCACTTGCCAATCGATGGATGAGTTTTCGTATGGCTCTGATTGCAGCGCTCTTTAGCATTGCCGTGGGGACAGTCATCATCGTGAAGCCGATCGACGCAGCCTTGGCTGGACTGGCTTTATCCTTCATCCTAGACTTTTCCGAGAGTCTTCGTTGGACGATAAGATGCTATGGAGATATGGAGCTGGGTATGAACTCGATGGAGCGTGCGCTTGAGTACATGACCTTAGAGACAGAGCCACAGGATGGAGAGAAGCCACCAGCTGCATGGCCAACCTCAGGCACTATTGAGATGAGGGATTTAGAGGTTTCTTATGCCCCACATCTACCACCTGTTCTCAAGGGTCTTTCCCTACGAATTGGTAGTCATGAGCGTGTTGGTGTCGTTGGTCGTACTGGAGCAGGCAAGTCGTCATTGACACTGGCCTTGTTCCGGTTTCTAGAGGCACGCTCAGGCAGTATCAGTATCGATGGGGTCGATATTTCCAAGATATCACTGAGCGACCTGAGGTCCAGGCTATCAATCATCCCACAAGTAAGTTCCGATCCCTTTGCTTCCTGGCATTTGGCTGACCTTGTAAGCACCCTGTACTTTTCTCGGGGACCATTAGATCAAATCTGGATCCCTTTGGTCAACTAACGGATATCCAACTTTACGAGTCTTTGGCCAGAGTTGGCCTTATTCAGCCCACTACTGGCGAGGATACGGACCATTCACGTCCAGCCTCATCAAACAACTCCAACATCTTCCGTGACCTATCAAGTCCCGTTTCCGAATCTGGAGGAAATCTATCCCAGGGCCAGCAGCAACTGCTATGTATAGCACGGTCTCTGCTGGCAAATTCCAAGATCGTCGTCCTCGATGAGGCTACCTCGGCTATTGACGTAGCGACAGACACACTCATTCAGCGTAATATCCGGGAGTGGTTTACTGATAGGACTCTGGTTGTTATCGCTCACAGACTTAGCACTGTTGTAGATTTTGACAGAATTATTGTTCTAGAAAACGGTGTCCTGGTCGAGAACGGAAGCCCGCGCGAACTTTGGGAGAGAGATGGTACCTTTCGTAGCATGTGTGACAGCACTGGCCCGAGTGAGAGCGAGAGGTTAAGAAAGGTCATCATGGGCTAGTTTGATATTCCCCTAAAGTTCAAAATTGACGTCTACGAGTAAACCGTGCCTTGCCTGCTGGGGTTTCTTGAACCCATTGAGAGTACCTTGAGACTATGATCAACGTTCTTGTCACCTCCAACACACGATCGATCTTCGGGCTCAATTAACCCATCGAGGGCAGGGCTGCAACTATAATAAAGAACAGAACATACCTCCAACGCACAGTTATTTCTCTTCGTCCATGCCTACAAGCCCCAAGCTTTTGATCCACAACTCGTGCTCTCTGGCCTGGTCGTAAGCTTTCTCCCCATATCCAGTCGCAAGAAAACCACCACCCGTGCACAGCTCAGTCTCGCCACAATGTTCCAAATACTGTCCTCCCTTTCCCTTCAACTCGTGTGCCACCGCAGCCCACATCGGAGTAGCAGCACCCTGCTCTGGGGACTTTCGCAGATTGCTAGCCCCATATTTCTCCATCATTGAAACAATCTCAGGAGTGTCCTTGGTCAATGGGGTGGCTGTGATGCCTGGATCCACACTGAATGCGTGTAAGCCCTGGGGGCCGTATCGTCTTTCGATCTCGTTGGCGAAATGTACCGTGGCCAGTTTCGATGCAGCGTAGGCATTAGAAGCTTCGTATTCTCGATGCTCGAAGGCGAGATCATCCAGATCATAAGTTCCCAGACGATGGGCAACCGAGGCCACATTGACGACGCGTACCTCGGAATCTCTTGTTGAGGCCAACAGCGATGGTTTGAGCAGCTGAAAGAGTAAGAAGTGGCCTATATATAGAGATGAGAAAGATGTCAACAAGAGATAATCCCCGAATGACTCACCTAGGTAGTTTGCCGCAAAATGAGTATCCACGCCCTCTCCTGTTATCTGCCGAGGGCATCCAAGAACACCTGAGAATAAGTCAGCAACTAGATAGACTCCGAATTGCGGAACCTACCCGCGTTATTAATCAGTAGATGCAGAGATTGGGACTTCTCTTGGAATGTCTGCGCTGCCTTTCGAACGCTTTCCAGAGACGTCAGGTCAAGTTGAATAACCTCTACCTTTCCAGGATTCCCATCGGCAAGAATACTCTGAGCAGTGACAAGACCCTTCGTTGTATCTCGCGTGGTGATGTAGACGTTGGCTCCTATAGCATGAATTGCTCTGGCAATTTCGGCTCCAATACTGCCAGGTGAGCAACCAGTCACCAATGCTACTCTACCGGCCCATTTGCCGATGAGCTGTTGGTCTTCCACAATCCGGATAGCTGTTGGACGGCCATCCCCTGGGCCGCTAGGGCTATGTTGATCGTTGGCATATGGCTGAATGAGTCCCATTGCAATCTGTTGTAGGATGTGGGTCTTGTGGAAGCTATCAAGCCGTGGAAACAATGATTGGTTTTGACTTCGTGGGAAACAAGACTTTATAAGTCGGATGCCTGGATGCCCTCTCACCCATGCCAGGCTTGATACGCGATCTACCTAAGCCTTTAGCTGCACTAGCCAAGGGGATTCAGCAAAACTATCTCTGGATTGGAATGAAACCCGGTTTTATTAGTATAACGTTATGTGACTCGGGGTAGCTGGACTTTTGGTCCTTGCTTCGGGATTGTGCCGCAACTCCGCGGACTTGTTAGGCACTAGACCCGGCCCTCCACGGACAACCCCCTGTGTGAATGCGGTTTTAGGTACCACAAATTTAACTATTGCGCGATCCTAAAGGACAAGTCCACGGAGGCCGCACTTAAGCTTCGCTTTCAACCAACTCCGTCAGATCTCCTATCCCTGACTCCGACGACACGGCCTAATGTTCCACCGACTTTCACGCAATGGCAAAAAACACGGAGGAAATAGAATTTTTTGGAATTCTGCTAGTATTCTGGTTGTTTATATATATGAGCGGTGCATTTCAAGGCTCAGTACAACTGGTTCAAGTCACAGCCAATCTCGACCCTAACAACCCCAACACCTTTCCACTCACAAACACACCAAAAGCAGCAATGAAGGAAGCTTTCATTTCGCCGGACACTGAAGCTGAGATCAGAGAAGTGCCAATCCCGGTTCCAAAGGCCGGCGAACTTCTCATCAAAGTGGCCGTGTCGGGTACGTCCCTCTCTCCACTATCAGGCTTGGCCCTTCTAACCCGAATGCTAGGTACAAACCCAAAAGATTGGAAGGTCCCAATCTTTCTCCAGAATCAGGTAAACTCCGGCGATGATATCGCGGGTATTGTCGAGGCGGTAGGTGCTGGAGTGTCCGAGTTCAAGCCCGGAGATCGCGTGGCTGGTATGCACGAGATTGGGATAGCCCATGGCTCCTTTGCCGAATTCGCCATTACACCTGCTTCTACTACGTTCCATATTCCCGACAACGTTACATTCGAGGAGGTATGTCAACGAAAACACCCACCCTTCCAGCAAATTTTGAGCGTCTGTGGCTCACGTAAACGCGCAGGCTGTCACCATTCCACTGAATGGCCTCGTTGCAGCATATGGTCTCTATCATGTCCTCCGTATGCCGGCGCCTTGGTCCCCCGCCGGGACAGAGAAAACCCCTTTCGTCATTCACGGTGCTGGGACTGCGATAGGTGCCCTCGCTATCAAGCTCGCCAAGGCCGCAAACATCCACCCGATTATTGCAACGGCCGGTAATTCGAGCAATTTTGTCAATGGGCTTCTCGACACTGAGAAGGGCGATGCTCTTGTTGATTACCGACAGCCACACGACAAGCTTGTGGCGGGGATTCAGTCGGCTATTGCCAAGGCCGGTCATGGTCCAGCTTGGCATGGTTTGGACTGTGCTACAAATCATGACGGCGCTCCCGAGTACAAGGGTATTCTAGATGATGCCTTGGGGCTCCAGGCTGGGTTGGAAAACTCAGCCGGAAGAAAGCCGCTTGTTGCTACGGTTCAAGCTGGGTCCAAGTTTACGGGTCATGTAGATGGCGGTGAGATCAACGTGATGGTGGCTCACAATGGTGGGAAGGAAGAGAGGTGCCTTGCATATACGGTCAGTCGACTCTTTGCATATGGCCTGGCCAGTGGCTGGTTGACGGGTCATCCAACAGAGGTGGTAGAAGGAGGTTTGGGGGGAGTGGGAGAGGCTCTTCGAAGACTCAAGAGTGAGCAGGTCTTTGGAAAGAAGTTGATCATCAAAATCGGAGAGCTGTGAGAGGTTAGGTCTCTTTTATAGACTTTCCGGCTACTCTAGTGCTTCTCTTCTTTTTCAATTCCAGAAAAAAGTCTTATAAATAAGCTTGCAAGTTTTTGATGTTATACGTTACGCTCGACACTTTTATTGCCATTAGGTAGAATAGTGTTCTAAAGCAAAATTACTTTCTACACAAATTCCCCAAAGAATTCCGGTCCAAGTCTTAAGGAAAGGGGTCAATTAGGCACGTTGATAGGAATAAGACAGGTGCTTACATGCGCCAAAGACAAATCTGTTAACTGATGATAGATCGCAAACCATCACGCTGTTAATACCCAGTTCACCTTTCTACAGTATTTTTCGAACATTCGGAGGGAAACCCCTTCAAATGGATTATCCAGAGTGACAGCAACAACAACAACAACAAGCTTGGAGACTCCCACACGTCCGGTTGAAACCGGTCCCCATCTAATTCGACTCAGGGAACAGGCGTACCGAAGTCCGCGACCCAGCTTATCTCCAACACGAACTCCATGGGTCTGTCGAAATCTCCATGGCGTAAGCTAGCAGTCATCTGATAGCTACGTAGCTGAACGCGTAATTCCATCGCATTATTTGCTTGTATGTGCTTCTTTTTAAGAATTTGCTATGGATTCTTCAAGCACTTATAATCTGGAAATGTACATCCTCTCAACTGACTTCTACTAACACACAAAACACACGAGGTTCACCGCTCTACTCTTTTCTCTTTCCATTCTTCCACGCATATCATCATGCAGGTTCTTCATTCACTCATATCCACTCTGTTCGGCAATAGCTCTAGAGCCAGTCCTGCAGAGCTCTTTGCCAAAACAGATCCCGCCATTGATGGCGACGACTGCCTCCGCGACTGTGACAGCTGCACTCTGCAATACCCAAAGAACTTCAAAGTTGAAACAAGCCACACCCTTTGCGGAAGCATAAAGGGCTGGAGCACACACTTATTAGTAGCAACAGCTAAATCCGACTGGGCGAGGAATGTCGCCAGCGAAAAGGGCAGCATCATGGAGGCTGTGGATAAAGCCCGACAACCAAGAAATGGGGTGAGCTTCGACTTTATTAAACAGAGAATCGTTTTTATTTCTCTATTGTTTCTTTTTCATGGTAGCTTAATCCGTTTTCATCGTCACACGAGAAACTCCTAAGTGGCAATAATGCTAATTTACCTGTACTCTTAGAGACTGATGGTTTCCGCTTCCAATATGCTCACCCCTGACTGCGCTACTGACTACTCGACACCAACCTCGGCTCTCCTCCTTCCTGGTTTCATCATGATCAACAACATGGTCCCAAAGAATGTAAATCAGCTGATTGACCTCATCGATGCTTCGCCTATAACCCTGTCCCCGCTCGCAGCTTCGACTTTTCCTGCCATCGTATCCAATGGCGACCCCACCGTCCCGGATATCAGCACCAAGCCATGTCCGCATGTAGCCATCATACTACTCTGTAGTCAGAAGTCGAGGGACGCACGTTGCGGTCAGAGCGCACCTCTGCTACGCAAAGAATTCGAGCGTCACTTGCGACCCATTGGCCTCTATCGTGACATGGACGATGAGCGACCTGGGGGCGTTGGGATCTACTTTATCAGCCATGTGGGCGGGCATAAGTACTCGGCCAACGTTATGGTCTATCGCCGACATAAAGCCTTTAACCGGGGTCATGGCTCGCATCTGGGACAGTCTCAGGACTGCAACGAGAATGAAGCACATGACCCGGTGGGTGACCTTGGGGCATCGCAGTGCATTTGGTTAGCACGAGTTCGTCCAGAGGACTGCGAAAACTTGATCCGGTATACTATTCTGCAAGGAAAGGTGGTAAAACCGGAATATCAACTGAGGGGTGGTTTTGACCGTGGTAAGGGTATCACCAGTTGGTGAAGGGGACTTTGGAGTTGTGCCGGCTAAGCCAAACAGCCAAACCAACTAGCGGTCAGCAGAATCCCGAAATGAAGGCTAAGGGAACTAAATCATACTGCATCAGTAAGCCAATTTGGTACTGAGTGATCGTGTCGTTTGATCTGCAATGTGAAGATATCACCAATACTAGGCTTGAAACGTCACGACGCGCCAAGATGAAAGGGCCAATAGCCTACCGGGATCCCCGTCCCGATGCCCCACTCTACTCCGCGGAGTCCGTTAAGTCCGGGCCCGGCAAATCTCCGATCAAGTTCAACTCCGTGTCCTCCCTCCGGTCTCTCATCACTCTACCTCCTACCACATGCCCGACTTTCGGAACCATGCATCGCCGGTCGCGGACGAATCCGCGGCTTCGATCACGCGTTGTCTCTTGCCAGCTCTGTAGAGAGCGTAAGCTCCGCTGCAACCGCCAATTTCCCTGCACCAATTGCATCGCCCGGGGAGTCTTATGCCAAGCGCCAGCCGGAGCCGGGGGTCGAGAAGCTCCAGAGACACCGCTAGCAGAACCTCAGGTTTCCAATGACCAATTACTCAAGCGACTGGAATCATTGGAAGCTCTGCTTGCTGCCAGGACTAGCCAGAGAGAACCTGCCTCTCCTGAGCCCCCTTCCGGTGAAGATGCAGGGCAGCGGCAATTATCCTCCAATGTCCAAAACTGGCTATCAGATGCCTTGCTTCTAGAGCGGCTATGCATGGGTTCGAAAGCAGGAGTAAGCGAGTAAAATCTCCCAGCACTATCAAGCACTAATATCCTCGAAAGGATTCTGCACACTCAAATCCCGTCGTAATTCGAACATGTCCTGTTCGGCTTATCACCCGACCATGGTCTTTTGTTTTCCAGAACGAGGCAATGCCCTCGCCCGTTGTCAATCCTGAGCCCATCCGGTGCGTCTGGCTACCAGAGCGCCAAGAAACTAAAAGACTTGTCGACAAGTACATACGTGACATTTCATTTATCCACCACGTCATCCACGGCCCTTCTGTCAGACGTCTCGTTGATCATGTCTACGACACGATCAACCAGGGCAATCCTGCTCCCATGGGCCCAATTGCACTTCTCCTTGCCATCTTTGCAAATGCTACCTGCTTGTGGACTCCTCAAGACCTTTCGAGGAACCTCTTCTGTGGTGTGTCTGAGGCGCGTGCACAAGCGTCACTATGGCAGAAGGCGGGTATTGATGTTCTTGATCATATTCAACAAGGTCCGCAAGTTTCTCTGGAATCTACCCAAGCATTAGCGATTCTCTGTTACTCGGTAGTCAACCTTGAAGGAGTTTCGGTCAAATATAGGGCTCTCTTCTCCAGAGCAATCACGATGGCGCGCGAGCTGGGGCTTCATTGCATCGACTCTCCACGGCACGCCTTGGGCAACAGGTTGGCTTTCACAAAGCTTGAGGCCGAAGTTGGACGTAGAGTTTGGTGGTATCTATGCACCACTGACTGGTAAGAAATGTCCGGATATCCTCAAATAATGTGTGCGTCTAACCTTGGGCAGGATACTTGCCGGGCTTTCCGGTACCCTTGGGGGCGCCTACACGATACATCCGTCTCAGATGGCAGTACACAAGCCCCAGAATGTAGATGACGAAGACTGTATCGACGGGGCAGAGATAGTTGGAAGACCGATGGACCAACCAACATGCATGTCGTACTTCCTCGAGCGTATCCGTTTTGCAGAGATTTTCCGCGCATCTCTTGAGAGCGCCCAGTTCGCCGCTCTCAGTCCAGACACTATTAGCTTTCAGCTTGTGCAGGAACTCGAAACCAGAATGTCTCGCTTCTGGGATGATGCTCCAGCCTTCCTATGCTTCAACCCCGACCTATCTGTGTTCAGCAGAAACGCGAGCAAGCTCACAATCCAGGGATACATACTGAACCTATTCGTTCATGGTCAGAGATGCAGAGCACATCTCCCCTACCTAGCTCGTGGCCAAGCAGGCCCGGCGTACGCAACGTCTCGTACAGCCTGCGTGGAGTCTGCTCGCCTCATAATTCGGATGGAGATGCGGTTAGAGGAGGACGAGCATGACTTTGCTTCGACACGACTGCGGATGTCAATTGTCCTGCATCACATCTTTCTAGCTTTCCTTGTTTTACTTCTCGACATCTGTCTCGACACCAATGGACCCAGACAAATCAGCAAGTCCCCAGAAGCTGTTATAGCATGGAGGATCCTGCAAGATGCAAAGGCACAGTCTCAACAAGCTTCCACTCTGGTAGAGCCACTTGGTCGAGTTATGCGGAAACATGATGTTTTGCACAATACCGGGGAACTAGAAAATTGGGGGTTGGCAGACTTGGGAGCTCAAGGTAGTGCCCTAGCTCCTGTACCATCGTTGGAGTTTAATTCTCCAGCATGGGGCTCAATGAGAGAATCGGCACGGATGGCACAGGGAGGGGATATCACTGGAACGGGCCAAGAATTATCTACTAGTGACTGGCCTGATTTTCTGGGTGGATTACATTTCCCCTTTATTTAGTCCTAAACTAAAAAACTTGCCATTCTGACCCTGTGTCTTCCTTTGATCTAACTTGACTACGACGTAGTTGACACGCGACCCTCTAACAACCTGGGCACCCTGTACATATTTCCCATTCAGCGCCCCTCTTGATTAGGCTGACTCCTGGGCCTTCTCGGCTTTGAGTAGCTCCTTCAACTCCTGGAACGCCTTGAGAATAGTCGGTGCCTCAGCTTCAATGTCCTTTCTTGTGTCCTCGCCCAGACCACCTGATCCCATTGCAAGAAACAGATCAGGGCCGTGGCTACCATGGAACTTGAGCGAAGGTCTCGTCTCCGCGACGCGCAGCTTCATTCCCGTCAACGATTTGTTGAGTTGCTCGCTGGCAAAGGTTCCTCCCTGGATGCCGTAACTGACAATCATAACCGGCTTGCCGATCCACTCGTTGTAGAGGTAGTCGATGGCATTCTTGGTAGCTCCGGCTATGCCAAAGTTGTATTCGGGAATCACGAGGACGTAGGCGTCGTATTTGCCAATCTCGGTACTCCAAGCGATCGTGTGTGGCTTGGAGAAGGATGCCTTGGCAGGAACCATGGCGGGGATCACCTCTTCGTCGTAGATGGGCAACTTGAAGTCGGCGACATCAACCGGGATGATCTCGACACCGCTAGATGCATCTATGTCGTTATTTATAATTTCATGGACCAGGTCGGCGACTTTGGGGCCGACTCTGGACTTTCGAGTGCTTGTAGTGATGAGGGCGATTTTCTTGACGGGGGCCATGGTGAATGGTTGTTTAGTGCCTGGTGATGTTGTTTGTTGATGAGAGGAGAAACTGTGTGTTGTGGACTTAACCGACTTGCTTGCAAGACGACCTTTTATATCCATTGGGTCATATTACTTTCACCATACCCGCGCGGTCCGTTCCATCATCTGTGGCCTCTGGTGATCAGCCGCTGGCAACACGGCCCAATGGCAGCCACCGATCTTGGGCATGTTGGTTAACCGCGCGCGCGCCTCGGGCGATCTATCCGACGTCGTATAATAAGTCGCCCATGATTATCACGCGCCATACGAAAGTTATTATCTCTTCAATATTTATACATTAGCGCGCTTGAAACATTCATGTTAAATATCTCATCCCCTTCATTTATGCTTTGAGTTGAAGCCTGCCTTGCGACACCTTAGTCTCCAAATACACATAGGGCCAAGACAACTTACACAGCACCTAATTAGACGTCAGGCTTATCCATAAGCCTAATCTCAACGCCAGCCCGAAACGCGCGGGTCGGGTTTCTGAGGGTTGAGACGAAAGTAAACTCCGCCCCGCACGTTCAAACTCCGCTGCTCAAACTCCGCTCCGTCAAGGACTGAATTATGGCGGATGAGTCTAAGACAATCATGGAGTCATTTGTTCAGGCGTTTAGTACGTAGATTATCTGCCAGGAAATAGAGCACCAGCCGGGAGGTAGTAGTCACTTTGGATCCGATCGCGGTCTGAAGATAATCGAGTTTCAATCTATGTATCAATCTTCTTGTTTGTCATCTAGCCTAGAGGATGTTGGCCCTCCTCAAGGCGACATTCTGGCACCCATTTCAAACTAAACATAGCAAACAAAGGAAAGGAAGGAAATCATGTCCTATCTTCGCAATCTATCCGTGATTGGAAGACTCGGCTCTAGGTGTTAACGGATCAGAGAGTGAAAGAGAAAAGATTGGAACAAACACTCGGATGTCTTGAGCAAGACTCAAAAGCCAGCCAAGCCCTTCAGTTTGTTCCAAATCCAAAGAAATGTGTCGCGGACATACTCCCATATTGCCCACAAGCGGGTCTTCAAGGAAGTCCAAAACCTATCCCAAGGAACAAAATAGACAGCACTGTAGGCGGCAAGTCCTACGACACCTCCTGTGGCACAAGCGCCTCCCACGCCAGCAGCTGTGAAGTAGCCGGCTGCCATGGACATGCCGAATGGCCCCTTGACGCACACGCCTCCTGCACTGACCCAGAATGACCCAATTACTTTGAATGCTCCAGCACCGGCGCCGACGATGGTTGCTAGAAGGCCTTTCCACCTCTGAAACCACGAGTCTGTATCATAACCATTAGGGGCTGAATTCTGATCAATATCCGGACTCACCGACGCACCTTGGCTCTCTTGCGAGCCGTCCACCACGTCCTCTTGAAAGAGATGAAACTGGCGTTTTATTTCATCTTGCTTTTCCTCCTCAAGCTCAGGCTGCACGATAGGCTCATTCAAAACCCGCCTGGCCTCTTCAAGGTTGTCCCGGATATCGATGACACAGCCCTCAGCGTACGTGAGCCGCTTTTTGAGCAGCTTGGAATCAGTCCGTCGATCCCACTCATAGGTCCTCACACCGGCAAAGGTTGAGGAGCCCCCAATGTACAAGGCATTATGTTGTGATCTGCCGCAAGGAGTGACGTAGACGCTCTTGAAGAGACTCGCAATGTTGTACGTCAAGTAATCAACGGTTGAGCTGACAAGAAGGTATAGTGTCTTGTATTGTGTGCCAACAGTTGCGTCCATCACATCCTGGAGGCGGTTCTGTGTGGTGACAACAACTGTGGACTCTGATAGTACCTAGGGTTAGCATGTTGACCAAGCCGGATGTGTCTCTACAAGGGCATACGCACGGAGCTTTCCTCCCTTCTTCTTTTCGTCCATCAGTTTACGCATAGGCTTCTTTTGATCAGAGCTGACGATAGCAAAGATCAGCGTGCTCTCATTGCCGTTTCTGTCCTTGACTTCCTTCCAGACGGCTTTGTTCTCTTCGTGGTACACGTCATCTGGAGCCGGACCGCGCACTTGTGGCTTGGGGGTACTGGAGGACGACTTCTTGGAAGAACTTGGAGCAAGCCAACCGAAAAAGCCCTGACGGACCAAAGCGTGAGAAGAATCAGATGACATGGTGATGTGTTCAATACGATAGGGGAGAGGTTTTGAGATGATTGCAAAGAAGGAAGTGCTGAGAAATATCATCGAGGGTTTTTTGGTGCTATTTATGCAAAGATATCATTGCTGTCAGGCTCTACTCGAGCTCTCTAGCGCTATTGCGGCTCGAAGTCGATACACATCATTTAGCCACCTTCCATAATAGCACCAAGGTACATAATACGCCGCCATCTACTCCCTGTCGTGGATTGGAGGCCAATTTCGGCCTCTTGGGTCACTGGAAGTACCCGAATGAATGGAACAAATACATCATCTACTACCAAGCCAACTGTTTGACGATGTTGAGTGTTGACTCGACGGCCGTTTCCTGCAGTGCCAAGAGGAGGGAGCATCCATCGGCGAATTACAGGGTGAGATGCCTATGCAGAAGGTGAGACGACCCCACTGACAGTTTAGTCCTCTTAACCTGTCAAGTTCCATGGCCCAGCACCATGAGCATGTAGGCTCCACTGCCAGTTTAGTCTTCTGCTCCAATCGTGTCCCGCGTGAATGCATTATCGGTGTAAAGGATGCTCAGCTGTGCTCTTCTTGCAGCTTTGGTGCCGTATTTCCCAATAATGAGGTTTGCTTTGCCCGCAGAGTTGGGGAAAAGGAAAGCTGATTATTGCGTATGCGAAACACGCCACTCCGTGCTATCTCCTCTGCCGACTTCTTTCGGCCATGGCCATGAAAGGTTAAAAGGTACTGGGGACAATAAATCATGGCCTGGCCAGTCTTAACTCTCTTCCACTATCATCACCTTTTGATCACCACCCTTACCCAGAGGCAACATTTTTGTTACTGAGAAACACTCCTCGAAACTTTGTTCCACCACTCAAAAATGACATCTACCCGCCATTTCCACACGGCTACTGACTCCGATGAATCTCGGGTTGCCTACGATGAGATGCACCCGATGGATGCGCCTCACTTGCAGCAGTTTGACTTCATATCACTATCACAATCCCAAGTATCCCATCCCTACCCTGTCTTTGGAGAAGCCGGCGGAGAAACCCTCCCAAATAGCTCCTTCAGCTTCCTTGCCAATGACAACACCCTCACTACACAACCGATCGACCTCTTCGACCAGCATAACATCCCTTCAGTTCCGCCTCAATTCTCGACCATGCTCCTCGATGGCGACCTCTCGTCCTTTAGTCCCCATGGCGGATCCATCGATAGTCAAAACTCACTACAACAAATTGAACCACTCTCCTGGGCCGGCTTCGGGGATCAAACCTTCGCTTCGGGACCTGAATGGCATCCAGCACCAATGGAGACAACATATGTGCCAGAGAATCCATCGACGGGGGCCATCCCTCAATGGATGTCGGAAGAGTTATCTCAGATGACCATCAACGAACAACCACTTCATCTACTACAATCCCTCGAGCCGCCCGATATTATGGATTTCGACTATCAAACTCCGACGCAAGCTCACTCATTAGGCATCATTTATCCTTTCTTCACGGTCGGCGATGGTGTCGAGTTTGAAGGGGTAGTGCCTCAACCCACCCCACACATTCCAAGTTTGGCTTGCACTGTACAGAACCCTCAACCGATTCGGGAATCAGACACTTCGCGAAGATCTGCCCAACAGAATCCAGGCGTGTCTTCATATTCTGATGAGGCCTGGGAGGCTATTCGACCGATCTTTCGCGACTTGTTTATCACCCAGAGGTGTACTTTGCCGCAGACCAGCATGATACTCGAGTTGGTTCATCATTTCACAGCCACGTACGTTTTCTGCACCCCTATCCCTACGGTAGCCTTCAATCTAACTAAGTAGATAGAGAAAATTCCTTCAACACCAGGAAGAAGAGACACTGGCCAGATTGTGTGAAGAACAAAACCACTGCCGCGGGGACCAACTCCCAAGCCCACAGCCATCAGGTTCCAGGGAGTTCTCAATCGCAAACGCGGCCCAAGAAGGTTATGGGGCATTTCCCTTCTCCTCCTGAGTGCGTGGTCCGGATCTTGGGCTCAGTTCCGCGCGCCCTTCCCCCTTATCTGTACAAGGGTCAGACCATACTACTTCTTTGCGTCGACAAATTCGTGAAGGGATTCTACGACTCTCAAGCCGACATTGAGTCCCTAAGCAACCCAAATGAGTCTGGAGATTACACCATGATGCTCGAGGAATGGGAGTGGCATGTTCTTCGGACCCGTTGCCAGGCCGTTTCTACTCTGATTCGAAAGCACGACGCCATTCCCAACCCGACGGGTAAAACACCTGTCGCTTTGAACCGGCCAGAAAGAGCAGATACATTGAAGGCGATCATTGGTAACCTACTTCACGACAAGGTCTTCAACAAGGCACAAGACCCTGTAAGATGCTCTAGCCCAAACCAACTGTCATTGATATGGGACATATGCCGTATCCTACAAGGCCTTTGTCTTCAGTTGAGACGCTGTGATACCTCGTATTTGGAGAGCTTCATCCACTCTCTACAAGACATGCCCAGTGTCGCTGGTAAAACCCACCATGTTGGGATGACCGCACTTTTGGAAAGTCTGTTGGGGATCTCACCTTGTGATCTCCAAGACACAATGCGAATTAGCTTCCTCTGCACCGCCCGAGCATTGTCAAGCAGGCTTGGCCCCCGCCACCCAGCAGTCCTGGAATCTTGGACGTCATATGCTCGGTATTGGGACCCCAAATGTCTCCAACAGGCGAGCTTTCTGTCTTCCTATCGAAAGGGTCTTGAAGAGACTGAGCAAAAGTTCGGTGTTTGTCATGACTACACCATCAATCTTTTGCGCAACTATGCGTCCGCAGCACATTACATCTTTCATGACAATAAACTTGCCAACGAGCTTGCCACTAGACTCTGGGAACGTACGTGGAGTGCCTGTGGTAACGACAAAACAACGTTGTCATGGTCCGTGAAGGCCCAGGGAATGGCCGAAGCCGCCAAGATGCGCGCCTTGCTCTGCTGCATCAACCACGAAAACAAACGCAAGAGTAACTGTGAGATGAAAAAGTTTAGGCGTAAGATGAAGTTGAAAGGACGCAAGGCACGGAGAAGGTTTGAGCTACGCTGGAGTCTCCACCAAATCCTCGGAATGCGAAACAGGCTATCGATTACCTCGAGAAGACGGTTGGGAGACTAGACTCGAGTGAGTGGGATTGTAAATTTGTCAAAGCAGGGCTGCTAGACATTTTGGGAGGATTGACACTTGAGTTCTGCCCGAAGGAGGTGCAGGGTGCTGCCAAATCTCATCGCGAGGAAGCCAAAGGAATTCGCCTTGAAATAGCAAGAAACGAGTTGAGGGTTGGCACAATGGATATATAGTTATACTATCTAAGTGTGCCACGAGTCTTATACTCTCTCTACCTCGTCATTACTAGTGTAAAGGTTTGCTCATCTCGACGAGCAACTTCATCATACCACTCAAAATAGGTCCATCCTCGTTAAGCAAGGCCAGACTTTTGCTCAGCCTCGGTCTTATAACCCTTGAATTCACGGGCTGGCACCTTCTTGATAAACATCTCATCCAGTTCCTCATAAGAGCGACCAGCAGACTCGGGCTGGTAGAACCAGAGGTAGACAATGCATAGGACTGCTAGGGCGCCAAAGATGAAGGACACCTTTGCTCCGAGGTTGGCCTGGTCGGGGTTGAACAGGAAGGGGATAACGAAAGCCCACATTGTCTGATTGTCTGGTTAGCATGTAAAAACGGGGGTGACGGTCTGAATGAACTTACAAAGAGTCCGTTCTGAAGGGCGAGGGAGAGGGAGGCCGTCTTGGCGCGGAGTCTGGACGTGGCGATCTCCGTCAGGAGGGTGTACGCGGTGGCTCCGATGGTGCAGTTGTAGAAGTAGCAGTAGACGAGCAGCAGGGCAACTGTTCCCTTGATAGCGCCCTGGGTTGCCGCGACAGCGAGGCCGCCCGTCACCATCAAGATGACAGTGAGGAGGGCAAGTCCCCAGATGGTCAGGTCTCGTCGACCAACCCTATCGATGAGGAACCAGGATGTGATGTTACCCAGCATTGAGAGCACCTGCTGCACAATACCAAGCTTGAAACTCTCATCGGCGGTATAACCAGCGAGCTGCTGATAATAGGTGGCATAGGCAGCAACGAAAAAGACACCACATAGAGCCTGGATGCTCATGGGAGCGACCGAGATGATGGTGCGGCGCAAGTTGGACTTGCGGAAGCACTCTAGGTAGCTGGCCCCGTCGGTTTCCTTGCGGACCTCCTGGAGCGTCAGCTGAATGACGGCCAGTCGCTTTTCCGTGTCTACGGCATTGTATCCGAGGCGGTTTAGAGACTTGGCCGCCTTGTCCATCTTGTTGTGGTCGACCAGCCACCAGGGCGACTCGGGCATGAAGGGCAGGATCAGGAAGCCGAGGCCGCTGATGCCGTACTGCGAGACGAAGATGGCCCGGTAAGCCCAGCGCGTTGTCCTGCTGCCTGTCTCGTTGGCGATGAGTGAGACGATAAAGGGTCCGATGGTAAAGGCGATGGCGGATGCGGCTGTGAGGGTTCCTCGAAGGGCCAGGGGAGAAACCTCGCCGGTGTAGGTCATGGCCACGGTGATGAAGGCACCAATGGGGAAGCCTGCGATGAACTTTCCGGCGAAGAAGACAGCGTTGGTGGTGCTAATGGTTTCGACGGTGATGGCAACGAAGACGAGGATGTAGCAGCCGAAAAGAGTCCACTTGCGGCCGATTTTGTCGGCGATCAAGCCAGCACCAAGGGAACCGACGACAGCGCTACAGCACTTAGCAAATTGATTCGTTAACTCGAGCAGAAATTGGATGAAACTCACGATGCAACAGGGCCGCCGCTATACGCGGACTGCCACTTAGCAGGGAGGACGTAGTCGCCTGCAAACTCGCTTCCAAAGTCCTTGCGAAACTGGGGAATACCGATGACGATACCACCAGCCTGGTTGTCGAAGCTGGTCAACATGAGTGTGTAGATGGCGTAGACACACCAGAGGAAGGCCCAGGGCTGGTTTCGAATAGCCTTGATAGGGCCCTCCTGGTGGTCCTCTGCCGCAGTAGCATGACCGATATGCTCGACGTGCTCTGGCTTCTTGAGGGCGTGATCATCCTCAATGTCACCGACCACGACGGTGGTTTTTGGTTCGCTCATAATTGACAAGAAAGATAAAGTGTAAAGGCAAAAGCTGAAGAGTTGAGGTGGATGAAGATGTCGAAATGTGAAGGGTTGTCGTCCGAGTTTAAAAGAAAATCATCGCCGCACTAGCCAGTGCACTAAATTTCCCCACGGGACCGATACACTGGGGAATCAGCCGTCGGTTCGTCCCCGGATACACCGACGAAGACGTTTTCGCGGTCTCGATGAGGGGGCCGGGGCGTTGGCGTTGGCGTCAGGCTACGGGTCAACTGACTCGCGACCCCTTGCAGCATGGATTGTTAACTACGGTAGCGAGTCAATGGGCCACCCCCGCGGAACCTAGACTCATACTGTACCACCCTTGTTTGGTGTGGCAACGGACGCGAGTATGTATGATGCTCTACCATGAAATCTGCACTATCCCCGCACCTCATATGGGTACGCACAAGATAGACATTTGGGGTCACGATGAAGCTTCACACCGTGTACCAATGGTGGCCCAATTGAGTTCATCTTGTGTTTACATGTTCTTGCATCATCCTTTACAGCTCGGCGTACTTCTTGACTCGGACTGTTCACGTCGTAAACAGTCCTCCTCAGCGGCATTGAACCAGCTCTCCCAAATTGGGAACAGCTCGTCCAGGCGATAGAAATTATTGGTGATGGCGAATGATGAAACGCAACAGGAAGTCTTAACCGCCCGTCACCCCCTTGGCCAAGCCGCTCCCTAGCGTGTTGGCCGAGACTGTTCCGTTCACGGCGAGTCCCCCGCCACTGGCGCCGGCAATGGGTCGTCCCTCGGAAGCAAATTTCGGAGTTTCTCTAGGCGGGCCCAGCCGACGACTCCAACCGTGTGGATGGCATGATCCTTCCCGGACACGTTTTTCGGGGTATCTGGGGACGAACCTAGCTCTGATCGATGGTTAGGTTGTATTACGAGTCTGGGGATGCCCAGTGTCAAATTTGCTGTACCCCACGGGGTTGGGTGGAAGAAACGTGGCGAACTTTTTCTTGGGGAATCAGAGGGGGTTTCTCCACCTGACGCTAAGATGGCAGAGAAACTTGAGGTTGAAGCCTTTACAACACGTACGGATAGATATTGGAGAGGTGAAAATGATACACCTCATGCATCATGAGTTCTTGGATTTGGTACATCATACGCTCCCCATCCGTACATCAGCAGATCGATTGGCTGGAGAGGTGGCATCATCCTCAGGACATGCATTCTCTTGATCCAGTCTAAAATCCATTCTCTCCAGTCTCGTGAGAAGAGCATTAACAATACGTTGCTCTGACTCGTTTACGGCCTGTATAGGCTCCCCGGATGTGAGTCGAAGCTCCTGCAGATACGCTGCACCTATATCTCGAACCTTTTTGACCAAGGTGAACCCATTGCACTCGTGTATATCTTCTGGCATATGCTCGAGGACTTCAAGAACGTCGCTAGAAGCGAGGTTAGTTGGTAAGTCAAGATAATCGAGTCAATCTGGGTGGCACAGCTCTCCACGAACCTTACGATGCTCTGGTGGCTAATGCCAGGTGCTTGGCCGAGATGCTGCAGCAGGTTTGACCGTATATAGAAGCATGTGATCAAAATGTTTACCGTCTGCGATTCGTGGCCACGAGATGGCTTCGGGAATCTGGCCAAGCCACCTCTCCAACGCAGTTCAGGGACTAGATTGTCAAGAACTGCTTGGAGGCGGGCCATGCCATCTCTTAAAGTCTCTTCTGGCTGTTTGTGAGCCATGTCTATTTTGGCGCGTTCCCAAACCATCAAAACATCGGCGAGGCTATTGAGTCCTGTGATGTATTGGTCATCGTCTTTAAGCCACGAGGCTGGCGCCGCTGGCCACAACGCCGACACGTTCGTTTCCGTGTCAAGTACTCCCAGCTCCGCATCAGATAGAGGCTTGGGACGAATAGTCTGTAACGCTTGGGTAAATGGGGGACCAGGAAGGAATGTTAGGTGTGGCTGGCCTTGTATTTCGGTTCCCCTAAGCAATGTTAGTGCTCCAGCAACAGGTCAAGCCAAGTGTCAGGGAGGGCATTACAGCTGCCACATGCCAAGCAGCCAATAAAGCCGCTTCACCATCTCTTGGTCATGCACTGATTCTGTTCCCTTTTCGTGAAAAAGAAGCCATTGAACGCCGGCCATGGCATCCTTAATAGCCTGGTACACACGCATGTCATCGAGCCCATACAGCGCGCTCAGAGATGAAGCAACGTTGTAACGCGCGAGGCACCACTCGGGAGTGTATGAGACAGGCAACAGCATATGTTCTCGATCGATGATATCGATGCACTTATCCACGGTAACGCTTGGGTAATTGTAGAAGCTCCGTCGTCTGAGAGTTGAGACGGTCATAGCGCACGTGGCCAGCACCAGGGCGCAGAATGTCGGGTTCCTCTCATCTTCATGCTGGAGAACCCTTTTCAGGAATTTCTTTCTGTGTAAAAGGGGGGCAAGTGGGTAGACGAAGCGAGACCAGTCGGTAAGAATTGTTAGGATCAGCGAACGTGAGCAGAGCCCCTTGAACTCCAAGTCGCCCAGCCTTGAGTCTGGAGATGCTTGGCTACTCTGGTCGTCCGGTTCCTCCTCAGCCAGGGAAGAATTAGGGCGTGGAGGATCGAGGTATGATTCACCAGCTGACCCGGGTGTACCAGGGCTAGAAAAGGCTTGCGCACTTGACAATGTCGTATCGTTGGGTGAGCGCTGAGCAAGGGGACTTAGGAATGTAAGTCAGTGTCTTCCCAGAGAACAGGGAGCGGACGTGGCTAAGAGTAGCTTACCGTTTAGCTGGGCCCCTTTTACGCCTGGGCTTGTTTTGCGTGCACTCGGTACCTGATAGCCTACATCCTTGGCAGATGGTTTCACCGTCTGCATAACGGCACTTGCGTTAGGACACTGTCAGCTGCCTCCCGCCTCGAAATGAGCATCTTGGCGTTCACAGTACCTTCACCTTGCGGCTCCGGCAGAGGTCGCATGCCTTTAGATTGCGTATAGCCTTTGGTGTCCCGTGTTCCGACGAGGGTGACGGGCCAGTGTCGACCATGTTTGCCGATCAGCAATACCGTCCGTTTCTGCATGGCACACGGACAAACCGAAAGGGTGCCAGCCAGCTGGGATGCTCGGATTTTCCTCTGGGGAAGTGGGGTAGGATCGGCTTTTTAAAAATGTCACCTCGCGGGGAATTCGTGCAGAAACAGTGCTGGCTCGGAAGCAGATTCCCCGAGGACGAGAAGTCTTTATTGAGCTAACTAGAGTAGGCATAGTAGGTGAACTCCCCCTTGTCAAGGTCGCGTTCCCCCGCAAATGTCACTCTTCGATGTCTGGGGATGAGGATGATCAAGACGGTAGTTTCAAGCGCGTCGTGGGAAATGAGTCCGGGGTAATCATCGGAAAAGACAATTATTGATCAACCAAGATAAGATGAGGTGTGCCATCATGGTCGTTAGTGAGCCAACTCATTGCTGTTATTACTTGGACAAACAGAGCGCTGCTTGTAATATCCTCAGCCAGTTTTGACGATACCTGTGCTAAGAGCAGACGACCACATTTCGGTATAGTAAGCTAAATTAAAGGAAAGTTTCTTATATAAAAAAATCATTTACGAATTTTAGCTATTAATTACCTATCAAGTATAACCAAATCGCTCTTTATTTACTTAGAAAGGTTCTTAATGCTGACCCAGAGGTGTCTCCTAAATGTACAGGGTAGGTAGCTCTAAGCTTACATTCACGCCATGATTCGCTAGTCTGGATTTGGATCACACTCCGGGGTCACATGACGACTAAAAAACAGTCTGGAGCTACAGCACACTCCCACTGGTCAGAGTAGCCCCACTAGGGGGGCTTAAGATCACCGCATTTGGCGATGCCCTCGTTTTCTCTTTCAGCAGCCCCCTTTCATGCTTCAAGGTGGCTGCAGGCGCTATGTAAGACAAACCGAGATTGAGGACTATACTGTCATTCAATTCATAAGATTCCTTGTTTGAACACAACATGACTCATGACTTTCCGTACATGCAATATACTTACCCTCAAGGAACCAGTCTCTTCACACTTTCTGCTCACCGATTGTCTTCTCCGGTGCAGCATATGCCTCCGCCGCTCGTTGTTCAGCTACAGTAACGTACGTACGGAACTGACGGGTGGGCACTTTCTTCATGAAGAGTTCATCCAGCTCCTCGTAGGTCCTTCTACGCGTCTCAGGGACGTATAGAAAGGCGAGAACAGCAAAAATGAGCATGAATGAGCCAAACACGTACCCGATCTTGGCTTTGAGATTGGCATAATCTGAGTTGAACAAGTATGGAGCCACGAAGGACCACATGGTGTTGAATGCCGAAGAAGTCGAGATGGAAATGGCCAGTGTCTTAGCCCTCAGAACAGACGTGGGGAGTTCGCCAGCAAGCGCGTACACAGTAGATCCAACGCCTACATTGTAGAAGAAGTTGAACATGGTGTAGAACCCCACCGAGGCCGTGATGGCAGCCTTTGTGTCAAATGAGCCCGATATCGCCATGCAGAGCATGAGCACACAGAGCGAAGAACACCCCATGATGTACATGGGTCGCCGGCCCCACCAATCGGACATGAGGAACGCGATCATGGCGCCGCTAATGGAGAGAACTTGTGCCCCAATCTTCAACTCGAAGGCCTTGCTGTCCGAGATGCCCAAAAACTGGTACATCAGAGCGCCGTAGCTGCCAACAAATCCCAGGCCTGACATGGGCTCAGAAAGGAACACCATGACCGCAATCAAGGTTCGACGCAGGTTTGTCCCCTTGAAACAGTCGAGGTATGATCCCGTGTTGGACAGCTCCGCTTCTTCAAGAGTCAGCTGAATGCGGTGGAGATGACCCTTGGCATCTTGCGGATCCGAGTAGAGCCGCTCGAGAGATTTCTGGGCGGCTTCCATCTTGCCCATGCGAACCAGATAGACGGGTGACTCGGGCATGAAGATCTGGCTAACAAGAGCCACTCCGGTAAAGCCCCATTGAGCAGCCACTAGCGATTTCCAGGCCCAGTCATTGTCCCACTTGGAGGTAAAGTAGGACATGATGGCCAAAAGGAACGGCCCAATGCATTGAGACAGGTTGCAGAAGCCAATAGCGCTGGCTCGAATAGCTAGAGGGGAAACCTCGGCGACGTAGGCGGTGCAAAGGTTGAGAAGGGCACCGATTGCCAAAAAGTTCATCATCTTGCCACCGAAGAACATGGCAAGGGATGTGGCGCCGAACTCGACACCCACTGAAGCTAGATTGATCATGGCAGCTAGTAGGATGATGGGCTTAGTCCCATATCTGTCGGACAGAAAGGAGGCACCCCAGGCACCGGCAATGGCAGCCGCGTTAGGGCCGCCGCTAATGGCCGACTGCCAGTTTGTTGCAATGAAGTAGCTACCATCCATGGCAACGCCGAATCTCTTTCTAAAGGTAGGAATACTGAGGACATCTCCTGACGCGCCAGCTTCGAAGCCTCGCACAATCAAGGTCCAAAGCATCACGCCAATCCAGAACAGGAGCCAGGGATCTTTACGAAGACTCTGTCCCCATGTCCGGTTGTGTTCCTGCTGCTGGATAGCTCGCCCCCAGCAGCTGGTCATCGGTATGTTCGACCGTTGGGTCATCGTGACCCTTGGAGGGCTCGTGGTGTTCAGTCTCGGCCTTTGCCATGATGGATCATGTACAGGATGATGGGCGAATATGCCGAGGGCTGAAGTGGGTAGTGGAGGAGCTTGGTGATGAGATTAGGTTCTAGAACTTGATGCTATTCTCGGAAAGGAAGGGCTAAGCTATATACTCGAACCATCCTCACATCCGACCCCTCGGTCGAAGAACACTCGGCTCCATCTCCACCGATGACCTTATTTCCCTGGAATCCTGGGGTGCAGCTGAACCGCGGGGATTGTTGGCTACCAAGGTAACTCTTTTGACTCGTCATGCGGGGAAGGGCTCTCGTGACTTGACACGGTTCCCCCACAAGGTTCGCGACGCGACTTGCGGGACTTGGCGCTAGAATGCCATTGGTGACTTCGGCAGGGTTTCTCTTCGGCAGGGTTTCTCTTCGGCAGGGTTTCTCTTCGGCAGGGTTTCTCTTCGGCAGGGGGGGTTTCTCCGAATTTGCATCCGAGAAGACTTCCCCATGTCCGTGTTTTGCTTCCGAGGCGGGGATCATGTCTGTTCATTGTTGATGACACTCGTGAGATGCGTCAAACTTCGGGTCAATCAATATCGAAATGTCGGCCCTCGGCAGTTACTGGCATTTCATGGGGAGATCTTCACCCGAGGGCAATGGCCCGATGCTTTGTCATGGCCGCGTGTTCTTCCATGGTAGTGGAGGTAGGATAACTGGTCTCTGTACCTACCTAGACTAATGTGTTCTACCCATCATTTCTTCTACTCTTCCATATCACACACATATCATACTCGACAAAATGCATCAAAAGATACCCCAATCCTCTTCTGCAACGTGCTCGCCGTTTGAGCTGCTTGCAGATTCTCTTCACCCGACCTTGCATCGCTGGACTCGACGTCCACAACGCTTTGCTTCTTTCACACCATGCGACGACAATTACTTCGGGTTACGGGTACAATCTGGCACCCACGAACTTTCTGATCTTCCCTCATTAGCATGGGGCAGAGACTCTGACTTTGTGCTTGACTTTGGCATCCACATGGTCGGGTATCTGTCGTTTCGGATTTCCTGCGTTGGCGCCAACATGGATGCACCATGCAGACTTCGTCTCACGTTCGGCGAATCTCCCTTGGATGTTACCATGTCAATGGATGGCGTGGAAACATGGCTTAGCAAGGGCTGGTTGCCCGATGAGATCATCAATATCGACGTCTGTCCTGACGATGTCAAGATCCGACGGCGCCACGCTTTTCGCTTCCTGCGCGTCCAAGTTATCGACACATCATCCAACTTCAAAATCGCCATCTCTGACGTGGCCTGCGAGTGCATTAGCGCCATCAGTCAAGATCATGAGCTCGATACTTTTGAGTTTGACGATCAGCTTCTTCAAGATATCGACCGTGTCAGCATACTTACTCTCAGAGACTGTATGCAGTCTGTTTTTGAAGACGGCCCACGAAGAGACCAGAGAATGTGGATCGGCGATCTTCGACTTCAAGCACTAGCCAACTACAGTACACTCAAGAACTTTGACCTCGTCAAGCGGTGCATCTTGCAATTTGCGGCTGTTTCGCGGACTGATGGGTCTTTGCCTGCTTGCCTGTTCGAGAGGCCAAAACTGGTTGCCTCAGCCGACTATCTCACCGAATACGATTCCCTATTTGGCAGCGTTGTTTATGACTACGTTGCGGCATCTGGGGACATAGAAACTGGACGGTTATTGTGGGCGACAGCTCTTGGATGTCTTCGGCGGCCACTGCAACACGTCAACCCCAAAACCTTTATTTTCGAACCCGAACGCAGCTCGGACATTAAGTTCCTGGACTGGAACAGAGAGGTCGACACCACAGCAGGGTCACATGGAGTGATGCTCTTCTGCCTCAAGCAAGTCGCCAAACTTGCACAGTTGTTGCAGCTTGATTTCCCTCATCAGGAAACGATCAAAGGGATGACCGAGGCTGCCCAAGTCTTCCTCTCGGATGGCGTGGTGGTATCAGGTCCGAAATCTCAGATCAGTTACGCATCAGCATCTTGGCTAGTTCTCGCTGAAGCCTTTTCACCTGAGACTACTCGCAGCGCTCTACTTAATACCCTGGCTCATCCCGCCGCGATCAAGCCCATGACTCCGTACCTCTGGCACCATGTCTGTGATGCACTCATCACAGCAGGCTGCTACGAGAAGTGTCTCGAAATCATAAGGGCATACTGGGGTGGCATGATCAAGGCTGGTGCTGATACGTTCTGGGAGTGTTATGACCCTTCAGATGCGCGGACAAGTCCATATGGAGATGTGAGGATGAATAGCTTCTGCCACGCATGGAGTTGCACACCAACTCTATTGCTTAGAAACCAACTATTAAATGAGACCGGTGGCAAGGCATCTGGAAAGGTAACGATGCGAGAGCTGGACAACGATATGGTTAAACGGGCCACTGGAACATCGTAGGGGATCAACTTCCTGTCTGTATTTATATGCTTCCTCAACTATCGAACCCAAGACTCGTCAAGTGAATACATGAACTCTTTAATTTTGGCTGAGTGCAACTGTCCTTGACTGGCTTTGGGGGTCCAGGTATGGCTTCTCGCCGATTCCAACAGTACGGTGGCCTACACGATCGCCCAGAGTATCGTAGTCGTTGGTCGCGCTGTGGAATGCACTGCGGTTATCCCAGATTGCTGAAGAGGTAGTTAGTGTCTGGCTTTTCTCAGTATTGCAGAACTGGTGAGTACGAACCGATGTCATTCTTGTTTCTCCACTTGAACCTGACCTGCAGGTCGTGGTTCTCCTCGATCCTCTTGTACAGGAGCTCCAGCAGCTCCCTGCTCTCGCGCACACTCAGTTCGTTGATGCGCTGAGGGAAGTTGCCAATCGCAAAGACGGACTTCCAACCAGTAACTGGGTTGGTTCGCACAACTGGATGAACTGCCGTAAGCCCCCGACCGATATTGGCGGGGTTCCCACGAGGCTCTTCGTAAATTTGGAACTTGTCCGGACGAGCGTCGGCCGCCTTGATGAATCCCTCGCCCTTGAAGGTTGCTGTCAGGCCCTCCAAGAACTTCTGCCAGGGGTCACTGAAACGGTCATAGATCTCGTAACCTGATGCCCACAAGGTGTCACCACCTGTTGATGGGAGCTGGGTCAAGCGAAGGCTTGTGTAGTCAGCCGGGACCTCCTCGAACTGAATGTCGCTGTGCCATGAAGCAGCACCGCCCTTGCGATCATCTCGATCCTTCTGGCCGATAGCTAGAGCCTTGAAACCCTGGGATGAGATGGTGCTGATTTCGTTGTCGGCAACGCCAAACTCATGAGTGCCATTGAGGAGGGGGTGGATATGTAAGGTCGACTCCTTTGGCTTGTTGACAAGCTCACCAAGGCGCTGGGCCAGCACCTTTTGTAGTTCATCTGTCAGGTTGTCCTGAGCACGGAAGAAGACGACACCCCTCCGGGAAACTAGTGATTGGCTGTTAGTAGGTCTTAATGAGACGCAACGAAGTTGGTCGGACTCACTGGTGATGGCAAGGTCACGAAGAAGCTCGTCTGAGTTTGGGGCATTGATAATGTCATCGACCAGATTGACACTGGGATATTCACGGCCGATTACGGGTGTCAGTTCCTCAGACTCAAAACGATCAAGCGCTCCAGAGAGAGACAGCGGCTTGGGATGTTGGCTTGTCTCGAGCCTGGTTCTCAGAACCGTCTCGGATTGGGTTGTAGTTGTCGACATGTTTAAATGAATTGCTGGAGCTTGGAAGGATACTGTCAGACTTGAGAGCAATATGAAGGATATCGGCTGTCTCTTTACAGCCCCAGGGAGCCGAGGGACCGAGAATCTCCAAATCACACCATGTGTGAGTTGTATCGCGAATGCACCCGTTTCATACATGAAACCCCGCTCACATGAAGAGCTGCCAGAAAGACGCAATCGTTTGCCTATCATGCATCAATCTTGGCCAGAGTCATGTTAGGTTCTGCAATGTCATGTTAGCATCGGGTCTTACCCAAACCTGGCCAAGATCTCCACATGTCAATGACGTGCTTATCTGATTACTTGAGCGACAGACGTTGTCCCTTCATTCGCCAGGGCAAGGTGTTTTTTCTATTACTATTCACGGAATTCATTTTTATTGTTTATGTAACTTTCCCATGTTAGAGCAAGGTCAGACTGCCTAGTCAAGACAAGGCCAATCTCTTGTTGATGTGAAAAGATTGTCAACCTTCCTCAACTTGCAAACCAATCTCTCTATTGACATTGACATGGCTCATGACCTTCCTCGAGCTGAGCTATCATCGTCGTTGCTGCGAATGCTACGGTCAGTCTGGTCCTTTCATCTCGGGTTGAGAGAATTCGTTTCTCGATCTTCGGGCTCAGTTAACCCATCGACGGCCGGGCTGTAACTATAATAAATAACAGATTTAATTCATTTCCCAGAAATGGGAATCTCCAGCCGCTGTAGGAGATGCCAACCGCCGGCTTCTTGACATGGAAGCAACACATGTCTTCCTTCTGCCAGTGTTTTATGAGCTAGAGTATGTAATTCTTGTGAAACTGGGAAGCTTATTATGCAGTGCAGCCGTCACGTGAGAAATCCCTAATAAAACTAACACTGCGAAGTCAGAATCAGGCTGCACTTTCAGGCCTCCCCGCATCATCTCACCGCTGAAACCTCCGATGCAGTACTACAAACCTCGCACGAAACACAAGCACAGCCAGGCGAGAGCTGATCGCTCCCTACTTGCTGGTATGACCACTCACTCAGTTGTCGCCGATCCCGCCGAAATCTGGGGCGAATCACCTGAACGATGGAGTGACTGGACACCCGTTCTAGGTGGCTGGATGCGGCGAAGGCCGAGCGTTCCAGGCACGAATCGCCATACCGGCAAGGGGTATCTTGGCGGAAGCCATAAAAAACGTTTCAGGTTCAACCCGGTGTCAAACAGAACGCATGTGGAGACAGCCACAGAGGAGTTGGAGTTTCACTGGAAAGACTTGAACCCGGTCAGCGTCACGTCTCAAGATTGTGATGCAGGGCGTGACGAGAGAGATTCCAAGGAATCAAGAGCTGCTCCACCTGAGCTTGAGTCGAAGCACAGCAAAATTGCGCCTAATCATGAACTCGAAGGTCAACTGCATGGAGCTTCCTCCACCATGACCTTGGAGAAATCCAAATTGGACTCCTTTGCCGCCTATGTCGCTTCGACCCCCAACGACATCGTGACAACGTCAAGCTCAGTTACTGAAACGTCGACCACAGTAGCCACATGGATCTTTGGCACAATTATGGCCGGGGTTGGTGTAGGGACCATGCGTGCCACGCAAAAGACTGCCGAAGCGGGCACGAGGAGTGCTGTAGCTGGCGAGAGTTCAGCTCTCTCTGGTCGGAAAAGTGCCGTGGCGGCTGAAGAGTCAGCGCGAGCGGCTACAAAGAGTGCCCAGGCGGCTGAGAATGGTGTTGCGGTTATGCAAAAGCAACTTGAGTTCATGATTCAGAGCAAGCAAGGACCTCCTCCTGCAACAAATAGTAGCATTGCCCCCCCCCGCCGATAACAGCGGCTCTGGGACAGGGTCTGTTGAGGCGACAAGATTGGATGCAGAGATATCTAGAGAACAGCAAACAGCACGAAGCATTTCGACAGCGACTCCTTCTGCTCCCGGAGCTGTGTTGGCCTCTACACCAGTGGATGCTCCGCAAGAGGGGGTATCAACAGGAGGATCCCCAGGACAGATGGATCCAGTCCAGACTCTGGAAGCGACTCGTAATGCGGCTACGAGCAAAAGTCGAGCAGTCCCCATCAATACGACTCCACCAGCTCGAATGTTAACGCCTTCATGCGCCACGATGACAACAGCCAACATATCTTTGCCCCAGGCTCCAACCTTGGATCCCGGTGAACCATCCGCTAAGCGAAATCCTTCGGAACAAGTATCAAGCGCGAGAACCAACGGGATAACACTCCCGAAAGAGACGATTTGCCGGAAGGAGGGGTGTTTGCGGAATATTACAGTGGCTCAAGATGAGCTAAAAGTACGGAGACAAGAGAGAGAAAGGATGGTAGTACTCGAAAGGAGACTACAAGAATTGCGTAACAGATTTGCTTGACAGGTTAGTATATCAATGTTTCGATCGTTACTTTTGTCTTTGGCATAGCAGAGTAATCTATTATGATTCATAGAATACTACATCCAGGGACGAGCTTGGTCCACAGACGCCAGAAGAGAAGATAACCTAGACGTGCTTGAGCTCGTGAAAGTGGATTCTTCGATCCAAGGAGACGGAATTGACAGGGCTATGCTCAATTCTCGTCTGCCTGATGGAAGCGAGATCACCGTAGGCCATTCCGACAAAGTTCAAGCCGTCCCGTTTGGCGTTGAGAGTAGTCAATGGGGACGCATTGTTAACAATAAGGAAGGTGATGCTTTATTCAGGATCCTTCCCAGGCAGAACAATTCCTTTTGGGCGCATACTAACAACAATGGGTGCTTTCCATACGCTGAATCGTAATTTACGTGCTAGTTGTCGAGGCGCAGCTCTATCCACCCCGTTATGAACCGCGTCGGCCGCGTAATGTGAAAAACTCCACCCAATGATAACGACTAGGCAGCCACTTAAAGCACACACTGATCAAGTTCTATTTATGCGCTTGGCGGTAATGTTTCTGAAGGTACCAAAATAACAAGGTCAACTGCCATGACTTCTACTAACGACTCCATTCTCCCAGGCGGGAACAACCGGAAATGCGGCGATGAACGTTGGTCTTGGGGGGTGACATTTGGATGCCATCTTCAAAAGAATCTTCTAAGATATATTGCTGGTCTCTTGATTTTTGGGTAAGTTTGTCTTGAGCACCCATTTCTGTCAATATCTAACATCAATCTGGTATCAAGTCTCGTCGGCGAATCCGTCTACATCTACCGCGTCGATATGGGATTGGCCCACATACCCAACGATCTGTTTAGCCTGCGGTTTGGGCATGACATTGGCCATGATAGCCCAGAAATCTGGGATGCGGACCGCCAGTCCTTTCTCCGACATGCTCGTCCTGTGCCAGTCCACTCGCACAATGACTACAAGCGCCGAATTCCTCTCTTTGAAGCACTTGGTTCTGGATGCGTCAGTGTTGAAGCCGATGTTCATCTACGGGGGTCTGATCTTCTTGTCGGACATTCAAAAGCAAGCCTCAGTGACGATAAAACCCTTCAGTCGCTATATCTCGAACCCCTACAACGTATACTGGAGGCCCAGAACGCTCAATTGAGTGCCGGGACTTGGCGCGGCGTCTTTGACCACGCCCCGGAACACACATTGATCCTCGTCATTGACCTCAAGACTTCAGGGAAAGAGACATTTGACGAGGTAGAAGCGCAATTGCAGCCATTGAGAGATCTCGATTACCTTACCTACTGGAACGGCAAAAAGAGAGTCATGCGACCCTTGACAGTTGTGGCGACCGGAAATACACCTTTCAGCTCTGTTCTTGCTACGAATGCAACACACAGAGACATCTTTTGGGACGCCAAGCTTGAGCAACTTGTGTCTGCTGAGGATGATTTTACGACGGATCCGCCCAAGTACAAATACAACATCTCAAACTCATATTTGGCATCAACGAGATTCCGAAACGCCAAACTATTCAGACCTTCAAACGATTCTGCCTTGCACGGGGAGACGGAGCGGGAGAAAGACAGGGCATCAACGCAGATTGAACAAGCAGAATCCCGCGGTCTACTAGCCCGATACTGGGATACGCCTTCTGACCCTCCAAACATTCGAGAGATTGCGTGGAGAGTCTTGGTTAATAAAAAGATTGAGCTCTTGAATATGGACGACTTGAGCACTGTAAGATCAAGGGCAAAGGGTTGGGGCGAATTGCAGAAAGAGCTGGGTTGATATACGGTGTTGGTTATGTATTGATAAATGTGTCTTTACGGTCTCTTAAGGGCTCGTCATTGGATGAAATAATAATGGCGTGCCTATGCTACAAAGTCACTACCACGCGTCCCTGAAACTCGTGGGCTGCGATTCTTTCTGGTAAGCTCTCTCCCTGCTGCAGTGGGACTTTGTTGATCTTGCTGCGAATCCCCAGCTCCGCCACGACGTCCACCATCCTCTTTACCTCATGCACACTGCTGTGTAGCGAGCCACGAATTATGAGCTCGCGAAATACGATGTTGAAAGGATCAAATTTGAACCCATTATTCGGAAGTCCCAGAACGACACCCACGCCCCCGTACCGGAGACGATGGAGCGCCCAATCGGTTGATGATACATCATCGGTGCAGGTGATGACAGCATCAACTCCCATGCCGTCTGAGAATCGTACCAGTTTCTCGACAGTATCAGAGTCGTGTAACTTGCAGATGATTTCGGGTTTAAGATGACTTGGTACGTTGGCTGCAATTTCCGTTCCAACATCACTACCATCAACCGCTGCGACTCGCAAGCCAAGAGCCTTTGCGAACTGGATTGCAAGAACACCTAACCCTCCGATGCCGACAACAGCTAAAGTCTCGCCCGGTTTTAGTTGGCATTGTTTTATGGCATTCCATGATGTGGCCTATAATTAGTAACGCCCGATTATAGACGAGGTGAGATACTCACACCAGCACACATGAGAGGTGCAGCCTGCTCAAACGACAGGCAGTCCGGTAACCTCACCAGGGCATAGTCTACCGCAATCATGTACTCGGCAAAGTCCCCATCGGCACCGGCAAGGCCGCCCATGATCTTATTCTCGCAGAACCTGGCGTCGAGTGACCCAAACTTGGTTAGTCGCCATCGACAACCTGCACAAGATCCACAAGGATCCCGGAAGTTAAGTACTCCAACACGATCTCCAACCGCCCAGTCCCCGCTTACATTGGGGCCCAAGGCAGCGATGACTCCTGCGGGCTCGTGTGACCCGGTGAAAGGCAGCTGAGTGCCATAGACGCCCTGATAGACTTGATAGTCGGTATGACAGAAGCTGGAGGCTTTGACACGCACGAGTAGCTCGCCATCGCCAGGAGTAGGAACAGGCACGTCGTCTTTTAGCTGGTAATTCTCATTGCACTGACTGTGATCTTAGAATAGATGTTGGAGTAATTATTTGTGAATGGGGTAGTTACCTTGACCAGCCTCAACGCTTTCATATGAGTCGGGATTTTGTCGTCCATTGTCAAAATGCAGTTTAAATCGAGGTAATTACGTCCGGCTCCGTTTACTTAAAGAGGCGAGGTCATTCATATTTATGCTTCATCGCTGTCAGAGATCCATCGTAGTTGAGAGCGTTGGGGTAAAAATACACCACGTCTGACAAAACATCGTTGGAGATGTTTCTAACAGAAAACTTTGTAAGCTAATTTATCAGCTGGAGGGGATATCATGCGATTTAAGTTTTTCAATTATCAATCAAGGATCCAGTTTGATCAGCTTTCCTGGCCTCTAACTGAATTTTGCCTCCATGAGAAGGGGCGGTCTAAGAAGATACTGCTAGGGGAAGCACTACTTAATAAGGCCGGTGTATCTAGATAGTCATGTGCTCTATCTTTACCTCGACGCAATAGATCGTGTATTGCTCCGACGAAAGAAAAACATTCTTCGATTTGGTTCACACAGACCAGTATACTCCCAGCACGATCTTGTTACTCTTTTCCATCTCGCAATGAGCGTCAGCGTATCCGATTACGAAGCCGTGGTGCAGGTTATCGAAAATTACTACGTCGAAGGGGGCCGCACAGGCGATGAATCCTTTCTCGAACACGCCTTCCACCCGGACGCCATCATGTTTGGCTACCAGCCCGATGGATCTAGGGCTGAGGGATCATGGAAGCAACTGATTGAGTACTCGAAAGAATTTGGAGGCTCGCCAACTATCAAGACCCGCACCGATGTCGTGGCAATTACTCCCGAGACGGCTGTTGTTAAGCTGGAGATGGAGAACTCTCCGGATGGATCTACGTACACGGATTTTCACACTCTGATGAAGTTTGACGGCGAGTGGAAGATTATTGCAAAGGCTTTTTACACACATTAAAAGAAGCAGGGAGATTAAAAAGGGCTGTACTGGGAAGGAATGTCGAAGGAGACTTGGCTGTGATGCGTATTGAATGTTGTTCCGGCTCAGTCAACCGATCAAAGGCCGGGCTTCAAGTATAATAAAGAGCAAGTTAGATGCGTACTTGAGAAAGGCAGTCGATTGACTTTGCTTATAATGGGCGCTGTCTTTCATTGTTTGTATCTGATGTTATCCTACTAGCTGTTCAGCCTTCCTTGGATATTATTACAATTCAGTAGAATAGATGTTACCTGAATCAGCTGAGTCAGCTTTTGGTGATGCACCTCGCCCTCGCCACTACGAATAAGTCCGACTCCGGTTTCACTAAAGTTCGGACCGGTGCCGCACATACAGTCGACCAACAGACCAAATGTTTCTTGTCGAGGAACATCGGTTACATCGGTTTAGACATGTGATTCTGATGGAGCCGACACGGAGGGGGTGCCAATTCCGTACCGACGATGGAGTTGGCCTGATTTACTATGCGAAATCCGGACCTACCCAGCACATACACACTTCAAAGGGTGCTCGGACCGGGGCCTAATGTACCCAATCAATTATCCTTTGTTCATCTACATGAGCTACATCGTGGCCTACTATTAGTGTCAAGTTGGTCGAATCAGCCAGGTCTTGACGACCCACCTCGCCCCTCGCTGCTATGAAGAAGTCCGAGTCCTGTCTAATTGGAACCCGGACCGAGGCCGTACATAGATCGACGAGAAGCTTGCTATTCTCTTAGTACATAACCGCCATCTATTTATGATAAAACCATTGTTTTAAACCTTCCTCAACGGCTTGTATCCTGTTCCTAAAAACATATCCTCCTCGTCTCTTAGGCTTTCCCTAATAGTCTTGCGACATCAAAAGATCACCATGTCTACGACTATCACAACGTATGTTCCATCCCAAGTCAAATTCAGGCCTCGACTAACTCTATTCACGAAACTCCAGCCGCGTCGGGAATGCGCAGAGAGGATCTATTTCCCTAGAAGCGCCGAAACAGGGCCTCCCAGAGACACTTGATGAGAAATACATTCTACAGTTCCCCAAGCTTTCACGAGAGCAGGCAGGCCACTTGAGACATTTTCATAACTTGAGGAAGCAGAAAGACGGCGAATGGCGCCATATGGGGAGTCAAGAGCCGGGCCAGGAATGGCTCGACGCTTACCGCTACCAACTAGCAATCATGACCTACGCCGCGGGAGCCGCTCATTATCACCACCTACCTCTTTTGAGATCCACCTTTAAGTCCTTGATCGATATGCTGATCCATAAGATGTTGCTTCGGGACGTATGGGGCTACTGGTTTCTGACTAGCCACAGCGGCAAGCGACTGGACCCCGATCTTCAACAGCTTAGACAACCTTGGGCAGACCCAGTTGTTCGAGAAAACATCATGGTATTCTTCAGTGTCCGAGTTGAAGATGATCTGACTGACTCAGCGAAAAGTACTCCGGACATTTGCTCCTGATGATTTCGCTCTACACCATGCTCTTCAATGACGACAAGTACAACGTGGATGGCGCACTCACTTTTAATTGGAATCCCATCTTCTGGGGCATGGGCCCGGAAAGGTTCTCCTACAATAGGCAGTCTCTCCAGGCCGCTATCTTAAAGTAAATGGAAAGTGAGAACTGGATGGGAGTCTGCTGCGAGCCCAACGCCATCTTTGTCCTTTGCAACCAGTTTCCGGTCAGTGCCTTGACCTCTGATTCTGTCAATTATGCTCTAACTGATATTTCCGAACAGCTGATTGCACTGCGCTATAACGATGTGAGAGACAACACAGACATCTCCTCAGATGTTCTGGCAAAATATCAGGCAGCATGGAAAGCGGAGGGCATGGTCCAAGACATCGGGTTATTTTGCGACAGCTTTAACCCTAATCAGGGCAGTAAGACTACTGGTTATGAGGTTGCTTTTACATCTTGGTGAGTTACTCCTAGCCGAATATCTATGAACATGTAGCTGAGTTGACCGATGCTAGGGCTCTGGCATTCATGAATTCGTGGAATCATGAAGTTGTTAGTAAGATCAGTGCGAATGTGGCTCCAGGCTTCCTCGCCAAGCCATCGCTCGAAAATCATGTTATTGTTCCACACCCCAGGGTATCACTCAAAATCAGAGAACTGGTATCGACACAGGGAATGGAAGCTATGGATCCTGCCACCTTTGCAAAGGCATCAGAGATGGTGTCCGAAGATGAGCTGTCACTAGTACGCTCACCATTCGCAAAACCCAACTTCGCATGCGCGATGATGTGGGTGTCTGAGCTTGGTGATCATACCTTATTGGACGGCATGCTGTCATACGCAGATGCAATTCTCAACCCGACCTGGGAGGAGGGAGGTTTATTCTATCCCACCAAGAGGTCGGCAACACCGTTCGACTACAGGTCTCCAGATATTGACGCTGTCACTGGCAATGCTGGCATCGCATATGGTCGCCTCAACGTCTTTGATGGACAACACAAGATGTACGAGAATCCTTGGACCGACCAACACTTTGCCTCTTACCCTTTCGTTACCAACGTGGATCTTTCAAGTGGTGTGGACTTTTTGCGCGGCAATTGGGATGCTGATTTAAAGGCGCTGGCGGTTACTATGCGATCATGGGATGGGCAAACCGAACGGTCAGTATATGCCTTCCTCGCGCCGGCCTTAGCCTTCGCTAATAAAAGACGGTTAGGATCCAGCTTCGCTTTTCTGGCCTTGGTGAAGGAAGTTATGGACTTTACCAGAACAACCAGCTCCGTGAGGTATATGATGTTGGGGGAAGAGATGCAATGGTTCAGGTCGATTTGGAAATTTCTGGCGATGAGATGGATGTTATTCTTAAGCAGAGGCAGTAGTAAGCTATCTGAAGTGCCATCATTGGACAGAAAATTTCGCGAGGTACTTTCATTGGCATGATCGTATCCCAAATGTCCCTTGGCGTCCCTGAAGTGACGGGCGAGGAGTGAGTGGGCTAAGGGGGCAGTGTTGGGGGCGGTGCTCCCTAGCGCGCAATGAATGAACACAACTTCATTACATAGAGACCGGGATTTTTTAATTAACGCCAAAGGTTAAAGGGCACGCTGTTATCCGTCTCGGGCCTCTCCTCACCGAAAGGTCGCCTAATCCGGGCTTTCATTTGAGAGAGATGAGACATACGGATGGTGGATGGTGGCTGTGCCTGCGAGACTCCTGTTAGTCCCAGCCAACCTCCTATCTATCAGTCAAACTTCTCCTCGGCGCATGTGCTTGACAGATCTTTGACTTCCAACCCAACCGTAACAAGTGCTAGGATTCAGATGCACAGCCTTAGACGGTTGCCCGATGTCTATCCCTTTAGCTCGCGCTGCAGGGAACTTTCTTCTCGGCCAAGGCCTTCGGCCCGGCGCCCAGGAACTACGGGCTTTTTGACTTGACTCATCACTCTTAGCTGGTAGGGTGGGTAGCCTTGACCTCTTTCGTACCACGTGAAAAAGATTTTCTCTTTTCCTCTGTCAGAATAACTGATACTCTAATATCAAATGTCTGCTATGAAACATTCCCAAAATCCCCTTTCTTTCGTGTAAAGCCACCAAACCTCACACACCAATGATCCCTCTTATCGATTCACAAAACCATCCCTTATTCTTGGACGCTCTAGCCATCGCAAATCTGGAGGCTCCACGCACGCTCAGGAAAGCAGTCCTAGCCGAAGGAGCTGCAAGGTCTTATGCGACAGACTTTGAACCACCAGAACTGCCCTAACTCGGAGACTCAATCTTGTCGAGAGGTCTGTATCTCGCGATTTGGAGGCACAGATCTGAGCTGACGACTAATAGTCACATGGAAGAACATGAACAGACCAACCTACGAACAGCGAATCGCCGAGACCATGATTCACCGCAGAATCAAGACCTGGCCTACCTGGCTTCGCCGGCTCGTCTTGGCCAGGTCAAGTTCTAGATCGCAACTGCAGCCCTGGCAGGCAAGAACGGAATCAGTTCAGGACGATACACAAGAAGGAATACTGCGACGCTTTGCCTCCATGCCAGCAGAGTTGGTCTTTGATCATCTCGCCTCTAGTGAACATGGCATCTCCGACACTGAGGCGCTCGCCCGGCGACGCATTCACGGCCGTAATGCTGTATCCTCTCAGAGACCTCCGTCAGGCTTCGTACTTTTTCTGTCCATCATTCCAAACCCGTTCAACATCTTGCTGATTTTCCTGGCTATCATCAATGCTGCAATGCCACCTCCAAACTGGGTGAGTGCACTGTCTGGACAAGACGATTACACGACTAACGAAACGAAACAGAAAGGATTCGCTGTTCTCATGATTATGGTATCCGTCTCATGCATAGTGCGATTCTGGCAAGAATACCAGAGCGGCATGGCCGTCTTTCGACTTCAGTCATCCATCACGAGCAAGTTCAGAGTCCGTCGACCCTCATGCAACTCGACCTCGACCGATAAACAACCGCACTCGTTGAATGAGACAACTGTTGCCGGCGGTGACCTTGTTCCTGGAGATGTGGTCATACTTGTGCCAGGTACCGTGGTCCCCACCGACTGCCTGATCTTGGAATCGTCTTTTCTGCGAATCAGCCAGTCCACCTGGACCGGCGAAAGCGAGCCGGTGCTCAAGCTCACAGCTTCCAATGACCTGAAAGAAGGGTTTTCTCTTTTCGATATTGGCAATTTGGCCCTGATGGGCACTAGCATCGTGTCTGGTCATGGCACAGGACTTGTGCTTCGAACGGGCGACGGTAGGTGGAAGAACCAATGTTTCATTCGCGCGTGGAAGACTTGACTGACTTTTATAGACATACTGATAGCAACCATGACCAAGGAGATCGAAAAGAAGCGGCAGCCTAATTCATTTCAGAAGGGAATCCGCAATGTTACGTGGATGCTCATTGGGTTCATGGTGGTCATGGTCCCTATTGTAAGTATCTCCTATAGGGGTAATCAACCCAGTTCCACTGACCGGAGTATCCAGGTCTTGTGCATTTCAGGCAAAACCACGGGTGATTGGGCGAATGCTGCGCTCTTCAGCATCAGCGTCGCTGTCGGCCTTGTCCCGGAAATGTTGCCTGCTATCGTCAATGCGAATCTCGCCCGGGGCGCCCACCAGCTGTCTAAGAAACGGGCCATCGTCAAACGCCTCGATTGCGTCCAGAATCTCGGAGCTATGACGGTTCTATGCAGTGACAAGGTATGAAAATGGATGTTTGCTTGATAGCCACCATCTTGCAACAGGCGCTGACGGTTGAACAGACAGGAACTTTGACCAAGGACGAGCTGTTATGGGAGAAGACAACCTGGATGTCATTGAGCTTGCTAAAGTGGATTCTTCGATCCAAGGAGACAGTGGCAATAACATGGATAGGGCTATTCTCAACTGTCAACTGCCGGATGGAGGCGAGATCCCCGTGGCCCATTACGACAAAGTCCAAGCTATCCCGTTTGACTTTGAGCGTCGTCGATCGGGATGCATCGTCCGTGGCATTACCGGGAACAATCTACTCATTATCAAGGGTGCATTCGATGTGGTTCTCGCTCTGTGCTCATCCACGCGATTTCGTGGGAAGAGTGAACATCTCGACCATGAAGTACGACGGCAACTCAGCCAGCGGGCCATGCGCATGAATGAGCAAGGGCACTGGGTGATTCTAGTGGCAACTAGAAATCTTGGTAAGCCTCAGCTGGTCGACGATCTTGAGCTCGGCACACTCGAGATATGCATGACTGTGGAAGGTATGATCAGCTTTGTCGATCCACCCAAGGACGACGCGAAGGACGCTGTCGCCAGGCTGACGGGGCTGGGAGTCCGTGTCAAGGTACTCACAGGCGACTCTCTGCCTGTAGCTCTCAACGTGTGTAGTTCTCTGGAACTCATACAGCGTGGAGACGCCATAGAGGAGGATGCGGAGGCCATTACTGGGCCCGATCTCGCGGCTTTGGAAGGGTCGGCCGAGTTCGACCTTGCCGTGGAGAGGTGCACTGTGTTTGCCAAGGTCACACCCAAGCAGAAGAGCATGATTGTTGCCAGCCTCCAGAAAGCAGGTCATTGCGTTGGAATGCTTGGTGATGGTATCAACGACTGCATCGCCCTTCGAGATGCCGATGTTGGCATCTCAGTCGACTCGGGAGCTGGCGTGGCCAAGGACTGCGCGGATTTGATCTTGACTGAAAAGGGGCTCTCGATCATAGTCCAAAGCGTCACCCTCGGGCGAATTACATATGGCAACACGATCAAGTACATCAAGGTGAGCTGCTCCATCTATTAACCGGTGCCTACCTCCAAAGCTGACATTGGCACTCCAAGATGGTCGCATCCTCCAATTTTGGCAACGTCTTCAGCATTGTGGCGGCGAGCGCCTGGCTGCCTTTTACCCCGGTGAGTTACTGTTCATGTCATTCTACCTAGGGACGCAGTTGCTAACCTTGGGTGCAGATGATGAGCATCCAGCTTCTCGCTCAGAATCTTCTGTACGATATCAGCCAAATCGCGATTCCTTGGGACAGGGTATATGATGAGTATCTGCGAGAGCCAAGAAGATGGAACGCCATGGGTAATTCCCTCTGCCTGAGAAAAGTTTGATCTTAACTGACAATGAGCGCCTAGACATTTTCAGATTCGTTGTCGTTCTTGGCCCAACCAGCTCTGTAATCGACATTTGTACATATCTTCTAGGCTGGTTCTACTACGGCATCAGGTCCACTGCCGACAAGCAAGCTGTCAAGCTGTTCCAGACACACTGGTTCCTACAGGGGTAAGAAAACAGACCTTTTTAATGGACTTCTCGACTAACAGTCGGCCTAAAGCCTCCTCACCCAGACTCTCATCGTGCACCTCCTCCGCACGGTAAAGATCCCATTTGTTCAGAGCCGCGCTGCCCCGATCCTCGTCTTCTCGACTGCATCCATCATGGCCATCGGCTTTGTCCTGCCCTGGATTCCAGCATTCTGACCTGCCTTTAGCTTCGCCCAGCCAGCGCCGTCTTTTGTCGGGTTCCTTGCGGCCGAGCTCCTGGCTTACGCCATCGAGGTTCAGTTGGTAAAGATGCTTTACATCCGGATTTTTGGTACATGGCTTTGAAGGCGGCGTGATGTGGTTTCATTACGGTGAGGTGGTGAAATCCATGGGGCTCCCTCTTTTTTCTCTTGCTCATTGTCGTGATTTCTTGTTTGTTCTTCCGAGTCTCTTCAATGTCGTTAAAGAATATCGCGTTTGTACCGAGGTCTCAACACCTTCATGCAGGTAGCTTCAGGTTGTTCAACAAACCGCATTTTCTCTTGTTTACTCTTTTACTCTTTTACTCTGTCTTTGTTGAATCGTTTGCTATCTCCTTTCATGTCATTAGAAAACATTATTCAAACTTCATTTCAGCTTCTGCATGCCGGTAACCATATTAACACAATTATTGCTACATAGGTCTTCTAGCCTTTGCCTTTCCCACTACGCCCCATCCGTAAGGGTTGACTGTTTGATATAGTTCAAGGCACTGCCAGACCTTAACCATTCTATTTGATGAGTATGATAAGAATGGTGGAGTGGTGCAGTCCATCGAGTGCCATCTTTCGATCTAACCTCCATTGTGACCTGCTTCCCCGGTTGAAAACGGTTCCCATCCACGTCCAGCAGACTAATAACATCTCCTTCGGCAATCTTGTCGTAGTCTCTCGGATCCGCAAACGTCAAGGGAAACATGCCTTGCTTCTTAAGATTCGTCTCGTGAATTCGGGCAAAACTCTTGGCAATGACAGCTACACCGCCCAGGTGTCGAGGCTCCAATGCGGCATGTTCTCGTGAACTGCCCTCTCCGTAGTTATTGTCGCCAATGATGCACCATCTGATGCCGGCCTGCTTTAAATCCCTGGCGACTTGGGGTACGGGCTGGATTAGGCCGTTTTCTGGATTTTTGGCCTTGCCGATCATGCTTAGAGACGAAGCATCGGCGAGAAAGCTATTGGTAGCCCCAAGCAGCATATTGTTGCTAATATTTTCAAGGTGGCCTCGATATTTGTACCACGGCCCAGCTGGAGATATGTGATCCGTCGTGCATTTGCCAGCGACCTTTATGAGGACTTGCATATCTTCTGCATTTCCATCCCTCCATGGCTGGAAAGGTGTCAGAAGTTGTAGTCTGTCGCTGTCCTCGTCGATATCAACACTGTATCCAGACGTGTCTGTCAGAACTGGGGCTTGATATAGGTCGTTTCCAGGCGAGAAATTCTGAGGAAGCTCGTTGGCTGTCGGAGGCGTGAAGCGGAACTCGGATGGGGCGCCAGACTCGTCAAGGAAGGACACGGAGTCGGTGGTAGGGTTGAACTTCAGATCTCCTGTGTAGGCAAAAGCTGTGGCGATCTCAGGAGACGTGACAAAAGAATGGGTTGCTGGGTTTCCATCATGACGACCAGTAAAGTTTCGGTTGAAGCTTGAGATGACCGAGTTGCTCTCGGCTCCGGCAATGTCGACGTCCTTTCGATCCCATTGCCCGACACATGGGCCACACGAGTTGCTTAGAACGACAGCTCCAGCATCCCGAAGTGTCTCGAGGATCCCACTCTCCTCCGCTGTGGCACGAATCTGTTCACTACCTGGACTGACCATGAAAGGTGTCTTGGCTCGGTGCATGCCTGCTTCCTTGGCCTGTGTCACGAGAGTGTAAACCTTTTCCAGGTCCTCGTATGAGCTATTCGTGCAGCTCCCCACCATGCTGTAGCTGATCTTTGAGGGCCATGAGCTTTCCTCGACATGTTTCTTAAACTCGGAGAGGGGATGCGATAGATCAGGTGTGAAGGGGCCGTTGATATGAGGTTCCAGCGTTGAGAGGTCGATGTCGATAACGTCATCATAGAACTCCTCGCTTCCGGGGTCGGCATTAAGTAATACTTGCTTAAAGGTGTTGGCATACTGTGCAATGTCTCCCCGCCTTGTTGCTGAAAGGTAGCGGGCCATGGCTTCAGAGTAGGGGAAGATGCAAGATGTTGATCCAACCTCGGCCGACATGTTGCAGGGAGTTGCCATGGCTGTCGCGCCTAAAGTCTGAGTGCCGGGTCCAAAGAACTCAATGACCTTTCCCTTTCCTCCAGAGACAGACAGAATGCCGGCGAGCTTACAGATGATGTCCTTGGAGGAACTCCATCCAGACAGCTCGCCCGTTAACCGCACACCCACGACTTTGGGACAGACTAGCTCCCAGGGCATTCCAGCCATGGCATCGACGGCATCGGAGCCACCAACTCCGATTCCAAGCATACCCATGCCGCCAGCATTTGGTGTATGCGAGTCAGTGCCTATCATCAACCCACCAGGGATGGCATAATTCTCCAAGATTGTTGTGTGGATGATGCCGGCACCGGCCTTCCAGTACCCGATGCCATACTTCTTTGCGGCACTGCTCAGGAACGCATAGACTTCGCCATGATCACTGGAGGCTCGAGCAAGGTCTTGTTCAGCCCCGTACTCGGCCACGATGAGATGATCACTGTGTACTGATGTCGGGACTCGGACTCGCGGAAGACCAGCACTGATGAATTGAAGGATTGCCATTGTTGCAGTTGCATCGTGGCATGCAACGCGATCGGGCCGCAAGCGCAGAATTGTCTTGCCTCGTTCGATTTCGTCAAAGGCCCAGCCATCTTGGTCGTGTATAAGATGGCTGTAGAGTATCTTCTCGGTTAATGTAAGAGGCCTCTTTCCGATGCCTCGAACGCGCCGCAGGCATTGGAGTTGAGAGTCGTAATTGAGGGGGTTGTACTAAGAGATAAGTTAGTGTCTCATCTGGCTATGTGATGGGCCACAAATTACCGGTTCCAGTGGACTCATGGCAACATGCGACGAATGCGTTGCTAGAAAACGGGTTTGAAGCCATTGGAGCTCTCTCTTGGCGAAGGAGCCCCGGGCGACGGCGGACCGCAGTGTTGTTAGTGCCATGTTTGCTTGGATCCAACACCCATGACGATGCCCCAAAACTGAGGGAACCTGGAGACCTCACCCTGGCATTTATTCAGCATGATGAGAATTTAAGAATACCCTATTTGCTAATGTCCGAACCGCCGAGGCAATGTGCAGCATGGATCCGTCCCACCTTGAGAAGCGTGGAGTAGTCCGCATACCACCCATCTCCACACACGGGCTACTCCGCGAGAGCGGAACGCTTAGAAACCACCATTCGGGTGCGTTCCGAATGGTTCAAGATCCTCGCTAGCATTCAGAGGGAAACTCCATGTGAACTCGGACCTATCGAAATCGGCCAAAAACATCTCAATTTCTGGCACAAAGTCCGGTCTTTCCATGTTGATGCCCTGCCACATACCCTGATCATCATCAGAAGTGGCAGCGATTCCTTGCCACGCTCCGTCTGTTTCTTTGAGTGGAAGCTGTCCAATGCCCCCCAAAGTTTGAGAATTTTCCAGCACAGTGATGCATTCACCTTCTGTTTCCTGTTCTCCGACCCTGCGGGTAGAGCGACCTCCTGTGGTCGAGTATTGGGAGAGACGCGGAGCTTTGAATGGGGAGTCGTCCATATACAACTTTCTCATCGTGAGATCGGCTACAGAGCCAAAACTTCGTTGGCCGCTCTTTGCGGATGGCCACCACTCGCCGCCGATGGTGAGGAGGCTGGAACAGGCCCGAAGATTCTTGGACATTGTATTCGCAGAGGCTTTCTTGCGAACTTCCAGCGAAGTCCAGAATGAGTAGATCAGTGTAGCCCCGGCTGCAAAAATGCTCTGCACTGCTCTCCATCCGTGATGAAGACTGTGGAGATCATGCAACCTCTCGTAGCCTTCCAAGATGCTTGACGAACTGTCAAAACAAAGTTGCAGGGCTTGTGAGGGAGGATTTTTGACCACCTGAGATGGCTGGAAAAGTAAGACCGTGGCAGTGTGATACTTGATGTTGAGCTTCAATCTCCATACTTCTCGTTGTCGATTGTCAAGGCTAGGAAAGTCGAATTCGTCTTCAGAAGCCTCCTGCCACCAGTTATCGAGGGCTTGCTTAATTCTTTGTTGATGCTCTGCTGGATTCTCTGGCCAAGGAAACCAGCTGGAATCGCCTGGTAGGTGGTAGAGATGAAGCTTGATGTCGGAGACAATTCGATCAAGCTTGTATGTGTAAGATGCATATCGAGTAACAGCTGCCATAAAGGAGTGCGGAATAGCCCCGTTCATGGTATCATCTTCGGATGGTGGGGACTCGGGTAGTTTAATATCAAATGTTTCGTCCCTAAATCCTAGAGGACGACCCTGGATGGAAGAAATAGACCTGGTGAATCAGCATTGGATGAACGCGAACCAAATATGAACAAGCGTACCTGTCAAGGGAGTATATCGTAAAAAAGGTGAAACGCCTGATCTGCTTCATGGCAAAGTCCTCAGGCTGTTCACTATGGTGTTCCCGATGTATGCCAAGCTCGACGCAGTGAGCCGACGCAAGATGAACCAAGGTCCACAGGTTTATCTCTGCTGGCATCAGCATGCTATGGTTTATAAGCATAACCATAGCCTGAATCGTAGGAAGTGAAATCTGTGAAAAGGCATCCTTGGAGAAATGAACCGCGGCACTGTAGAACCTCTGCGGCGGGAATTCGTAAACGCGAGTCCGGACCTTTACAATAGCTGCAATATTGAACACCATGAAAATTATAAAGGCAATCACAGGCAAGGTGGCGCCGTGATCGTCCGGGACCCCAGGAGTTACTAGACGTCCATTCCAGCGGAATGGGGGCATTGTCCTGGGCCAACTGTGCATTGAGTCATCTACCGGCTCAGATTCAAAAACACAGGAGTAGATGGCATCAATGGCGCTGAACAATGATGAGGGCTCCAGAACTGGAAAATCAGGGTGAACCCAGCGAATGTATGTGTGAGCGAGGATCAGAGCCTCTGGCTTGGTAGGTAGTTCCTTTTGGCATGATTAGATCCAGAGGTCCGCAGGAGAATTCGAGAATAACTCACAGTTCTGAGGAAGGCAAGCATAGCCTGATGGTAGGACTTATTGTGGCCTGCGCTCACTCCCGAGTCTTGCCACTCCAAGTCGCCCGTGTTGAGATTATCACCCATACCCTGCGGCGTGGATCCGGTACTTGATGGTGAGGCTCCTATCAGATTTGCAAAAAGGAGTCCAGAGCTTGAGCCGAGGTAATGTTTTTGCGGGGAGTCTGAATTGAGAGACAGCATGCCTAGGTTGACAGCAACGGAGTGTGCGCGTTCAGGAAACGAGCCATCGTGATCGGACTGTTCAGATGCCTCTGCTGATCTCTTTCGTGATATTAATTGCAGGGCAGGACTTGGAATCGCAGCTGTTGGTGTCGTCGACGCATCCTCTTCTTCGTTTCCTCCCTCATCCACCGACCGGCTGCCTTGATCTGGTGCGGGCTCTACCTGGGGGCCAGACCGTAGATCTACATCAGGTGCACATTCCCTGATGATATCCTCAAGCCATTGTATCCTTGCGCGAGAAGCCCCAATAAAGCTTTTAGGCAGATTAGGGAGAATCCATTCATAGAGTGCAGGGTACTTACTTCCGAGGGATGACAATGTTGGAGTTCTGGCTATCCACGTCAAGACATATCTGACCTGCCTTTGCGCAGTTTGTGCATGCTGGAACTTGACCATCACACTGTTTCAGACTCAGTACATGTTCCTTTAGCATAGTAATAAGCAATGCTCTTCACCTTTATGCGTCGTGATCGACATCGGCGGCAGGCCAGCCGGACCTTCTTAGGGCCGCTGGTCCTGGAGGCCATCTAAGCGCGCACTCAAAGCTCGAAAAGAAGGGGTACCGTAAGCTTCGGTCGCTTTTCGTTCCTGCTCCGTCGATGGGCCTTTGAAGAGGCGCTGTTTGTCGCGATAATTGGCCCAATTCATGGGACAGATCAAAATGTCATGGCTGCGGATGGAACGAAGATGACGCGGCGGGGTCGAGGATTTTATTTAGCCCGTGAACACCCTGTACCCAAGTACCTAAAACCCCTAGAGCCACCAACCGTCTAACCAAGTAAGGTACCCAAGCAACTTGATTGCACCCCTTTGTTCGCTATAATCTACCACAACGACTCAAAGAATCACCAGCTTTGAATGAATGACCGGAGGGTCTCTCATGAAATCCAGCACGTTTTGATAGATTGAGAAACTGATTGCTCCTGACACCTGAAGTTATTAATGCTTAGCAGTCTGATGTGTTGGGTTGGTTGATCGAGTGCACTCACGCTAAGTCTAACCAGCCGAGGCGTCGTGCCCTTCCATAATCCTGCAACGCCGGATTCTCTGATGATGGAAGTGAGGATGTGCAGAGTTCCTTGTCCCCCACTCCCTGTTGATACACTCTGCATCTTGGTCTTGATGGTATCAAAGGGCATTGTAGCATATACAGTGACAACGCCAGCCGACGCTCCCGCTATCGAAGCTGTAAGGCTCCCTTTACCCGCCTCTTCCAAGCATGGTTCAATCAAGTCAAACATGGCGTGATAGGACGTAAACCTGACCAGGGCATTCGACGCTTGCTTCATCGTCACTGGTACCACTCCACGGTAGAAACCACTTATACCCTGGTTGGAAGCCATCCACCGCATGGTATCGCCAGTTGACTTGAATGTGCGAGAGCCTGCTCTATCTTCAACAATCTTTGTCTTGATGCTTTCGCCTGGAGTCACGACAGTGATGCTTTCTGTCACTCCGGCCGCAACCCCAGCAAGCATATTTGACGAACTTGTAGGCTTGCCTGTCTTGCGATCCCGGGGTAGCTTATTTCGGATCGCATCAAACGTCAAGAATCTGATGCCCGACTTCGAGGCATTTGAAACGCAAAAGGCCCCAGCTCCAGTATACAGAATACCAACGCCATGATCTCTCACAGCCGTGATGAGAAGTCGAAGAGGTGATGGTGAGGATGCGCCGAGCAGTTGTTTTCGCGTCTTGACGTATTCGGTCGGGTACTGGTTGAGGCTGCTGTGAGCAAGCTGGACCCGTAACTGTGGAAATGTGGTTCATTGGGGCTTACAGTTGTCAAAGACTCGATGCCACCAGCAGCAGCTCCAGCCACTATTGACTGCAGTGGAGTCGGCGCGTTCGCAGCTTTCTGTGCCATATCTCTTTGTGCTGCAAAGTGTCTTGATCTAACAGAGTCCTCCCTTGTGTTTGTATTGCCCATTCAAATCCTGAGTCTACTGGTCTCATAGGAACTCGACGCTGGATGCGTCCGGCTCCGAGACTCGAACCCCGAGTCAAGAATTCCCGCCGCAGTCATCCGCCACCGGAACCCCTCCGCATTCCGAGTCCAAACGCTAGTCAGTTGTTGATCTCTGGAGGCGGCAGCTGGGAGGGGACTGGGCAACTGGGCTACTCCGCTCGCTCACCCTAGCCTGCGGAACAATCCAGCATATCCACCCCACCCCACGGATGTAAGGGGCTCAGGGAATACGCCGCGGTCACCCACGAGTAACGACAGCAGTTAATAGAACTATGAGGATACAATTAGATTAAATCTGGTCTTTACTTTGAACCCTTCTAGGTAAGAAAGAGTTACAGCGGCTACTGAACAGCACACCATGGCACCAGAAGCCCTCGTCGAGACCAGCAACGTGAAACTCTTTCCCAGAGGAGGCTGGGACACTCATCATCACATCTTTGAGCGTATGTAGCAACCCCACGTCAGCCATTCGACAAGCAGCTCTAACTTGCATCAGCCCAGGTGTTTCCGTACAGTCCCACGCGCCACCTCACACCACCCGCGGCGACCATCAAAGCCTTTGAGAATTTCCGAGCAAGACTGGGAATCACAAACTCTGTCCTTACACATGGCCTGTCCTATGGTGATGACTGTACCTCGTTGAAAGCTTTCGTCACCAAACTAGGAAGACAGTCAACTTCTGGCGTAGGGGTGATTGAACCCGACAAGACCACCGACGATGAGATGCGAGATCTTCAAAAGGCCGGCGTCCGTGGTCTCCGTGTCAATCTATACCCAAATGGAGCCATGGAGGATGTAGAGCTTCAGAAGGAAACGTTGCACGCATATCTCCAGAGGATAGTCAACTTGTCCCTTGATTGGAGTTTGACAATGACAACGATTCGAACTGAGTCCTGGGATGAATTGGAGCCATTTGTCCGCAACGAAGTTGGGCCAACGGGCAGGCCACTGATCACGGATCATTTTGGTCTTTTGAAGGCGCCCAGCATGCTACCACCTGAATATCGGAACGATGCTACAAAGCAACCTGGCTTTGCAGCGATCATGCGGCTGGTTAGAGATGGGCTTCTGTTCGTCAAGCTCAGTGCACCATACCGCGTAAGTGAGCTGAGCCCACGCTACGATGATCTCAAGTTCCTTGTCCGAGCTTTTGTGGATGCCAACAAGCACCAGGTGCTCTGGGGGAGCGATTGGCCTCATACCCCCAGGATGAGGGTGCGCAGTCACGAGGAGGCCATGAAGGAGACTCCCTTCTTGGAGGTGGATGATGAGGCATGGCTTCGGAGCCTGAGGGGATGGTTGTCAGATGAGGAGTGGGACTTGTTGATGGTGCAGAACCCACAAAACATCTTTGCTTCATAGATGATATGTGTAACTATCGATGGGGCATAAGTATGGGGAATGGCTGAATTGTATTTATTTACTCACTCTAACAAGAGGTAGTCTTATTTGTTCCTTCTTTTCTTTTTCTCGCTAGTTTACAGGCAGACTATAATTGGGTTCAGAGCCTGGCCTTTGGCAAAGTTCTTATACAGAGTAGGGGCGGCTATCCCAATACACAATTATTAGTCCATGACGTCCATGGCGTTAGTCTGCGTACCTTAACCAGTTGTCACGGGACTTAGCCCCTGACCCTGGTCTTGAAACTGGAGGCTCTCACCCTGGAGATTCAGACCTCATCCCAACATCCATCTCCTCTAAGCACCGCTCGCGCCCTCCCGCTTCAAAATGTCGTCCACGCGTCAAGTTGTATCCGCAACTCAATCCACGCCATTCATATACCGACTCATCCTCCTTAGCATCGAGCCCTTCCTCGCCACCGCCGGCGCCATCATGGTGTCGGCCAAGCCGGCTGCTTACGCTGACGCCATGACGCGCGGGAGCATTCCCTTTGCGCAGGGCAACACCTTTATTTACACCCAGATCGCGGGCTCCTGGCTCTATTTTGCCTTTATCGAGGGTGTGGTGATGCGCATGTTCGACGACTTGGCCCTCTGGCGCGTGCTGTGCACGGGGATGCTGCTGAGCGACATCTGGTACTGCGCCGGCACGGTTCAGGGCGTCGGGGGGCTGGCCAATTGGGCAAACCTGGCGTCTTGGACTAATGACGACTGGATTACCATGGTTTCAACGCTGCCGATGGTGATAGTCAGGGTGCTAATCGTGTTGGGCATTGGCGTCAAGCGGGCTGAGGATCGCGCATCTGATCCTAAACTGAAATGATGCAGGCCAGTCGCGCAGACAGGGTGAGCCAGAGTCAGTCTTCCTTGACCATCTTCCCCACTCTTCAGCATACATATAATTACTATAGTGATAAAGATGAACTATTGTAATTGATGCCTCGTCACTTATCCTTTCGGATCGTCTTGATGAGCTCTCCCATCGCAGCGCCCTTCCTGAGTTTAGTAAACATCTTTTCGTCCACCTCAGCTCTCGCCTGGCACAGTTCAGCAACGCGTTCGGCAAGTGACGGAGGCACGACGACGACACCATCAGCATCCCCCACAAGTATATCTCCTGGGGTGACCCATAGTTTGCCTTTGAATTGGAGAGGAATGTTCACTGCAGAGGCTCTAGTAAAAGTGCTAGAGCCCAGTATAGAATGCCCGCGAGCAAACACCTCGAGGAAATTAGTCAACACGAACAAATCTCAAGTGAAACACATACCGGAAACTCCATCTCCTTGTGTTCATTAATGTCTCTCATTCGACCATCAATCACTACACCCTTGGCCCCTAGAAACTTTGCTCTAGTCGACATCAATCCACCCCAGCAAGCTGACGGTAGGTCTTTGGGCTGTTGAATGTACATGACGCCACCGTCTTCGTTGTGATCAGCAAAGTGCTTGTCCAATGCTGGGGCAGATTCATCGCTTGACTCAACCATCTTGACAGTAACAGCCGAGCCAATGATTCGAGTTTGAGAGTCCGGAGAGAAGATACGGATGCCATCCAGGAATCCCCCATAGGGATACTTCAATTTGACCAGGGCATCGCCAATCTAAGAAGTGTAAGTCGTTCTTTCAGCCACACCAAAGAGTTGGAATCACTGGAGCAGCGGCTTACATCGCAAGTTGTAAACCTACGCAAGAGGTCGAGTGCTTTGGAGGGAGGCATTGCGAGCTACTGCAGGATGTGGTATAGAGTGACAAACAGAAGATGGTGTGTCGATGAAGTGCAACCAAAGGCCATGCATCTATCGCATGCTTTTTGCAGTGGCATCCTGGTGGAGCGCAGGAGCGGTAGTGAGGACATCTCGATGCCCCCTTCGGGTCTCTCCCAAGGCAAAGGACAGCTCCGTACCGCCTTTTCCCCAATCACGGACTGCTCCGAATCCTCTGTGGCCAATCTCCCATTCCCCCATTCCCCGCATTCTGCATTGGCCCCATGACCCCATGGGGTCCTGGTCTGGGGCTAGAGTCCAGCGTCAAATGCGGCCCAGCCGATTGGCTATCTAGACTCTGCTTGCGGAACAATCCGTTGCCCTACGGTGCGCCTCCAATTTCTCAACTCATCGGACCATGATTGCGTTGGACACAGAGTTGTCTCTTCATCACATTGGGTAGGCGATGGTGCTCGTACAACTGGGCCAGGAGCATATTAAAGGCTCTCCGCTTTCTTCCTTGAAGCCATGAACCACCCTTGACAGTCCCCTCCATCCAAGTCTGATACATCACTGTCTTTGCAGACTTTTCAAATATCCTTACCAGAATGGCAAACTCCAAGACAGACTTTAAGCTCAACGATCTCCATGGCTCGTCGGATCACATCGATGATGCTTTGCCTCCGGTGGACAAGGAGACGCTGGCAGAAACAAAGAGCAACGAATTGGGTATGACCGAGGAGGAGTACAACGCCACCGAGAAGAGTCTTGTTCGGAAACTCGACTATACTCTTGTGCCTATGGTTTGGTTGCTTTATCTCTTCAATTATCTTGACCGAAATAACATTGCGTACGTGGTCTGCAGACAAACATTCTCCTTACTATCAGTACTAACGTCTTATCCAGCCAGGCGAGACTCAGCAGCTTTGAGCAAGATCTCGGTCTCAAGGGGAATCAGTTCAATGTCGCCGTCTCGATTCTGAACGTGGGCTACATGCTGATGCAGCTACCAAGGTATGCTCAACAGGGTAGACCTTGCTGAGACTTTAATTAACTCCAAGTCAGTAATATGCTCCTCACGCGTACCCGGCCTTCGATCTATATACCATTCTGGACAGCCTTGTGGTCTATCGTCTCCGCCGCTACTGCAGGCGCCGGCAATTACACGCACCTCATCGTCATACGATTCTTCCTCGGTATCGCAGAAGCCCCATTCTTCCCCGGCGCCATGTATCTCCTCAGTTGCTGGTATCCTCGTAAGGAACTTGCACTCCGCACGGCGATCCTATATTCGGGTGTTCTCCTGGCAACAGCCTTCTCAGGTCTTATCGCTGCTGGCGTCTTATCAAACCTTGAAGGTGTCAGGGGAATTGCTGGATGGCAATGGCTCTTCATTATCGAAGGCGCCGGCAGCTTTGTTGCTGCTCTCATCGCTTTCGTCTTCTTGCCTGATTTCCCTGGACAAAAGTCTGGGGCGGTCAAATGGCTCCTCACGGATAACGAGCAAAAGGTTGCGGTTGAGCGAATCCAGAGAGACCGTGTGTCCCTACCTCAGGCTGATAACAGCGTCTGGAGCGGGCTGGCAATGGCTGCTAAGGATATCCGAACTTGGGTCTTTGTAAGTTCTTGTGTGTCCGTTATCATGTTCACGACAACTAATGGTTCTTGATAGGTTATCATGCTCACGGCCAACCACAGCGCCTACGGCTTTAATAGCTTCTTCCCGACCATCGTCAAAGGCTTCAAGCTCGGCGACAACACCCTGACACTTGTCTTAACAGCTCCTCCATATCTTATGGCTACTGCCACCGCTTTTACTACAGCTTGGTCTAGTGATCGCCGCAAGGATCGAGGTTACCATATTGCGGTGCCCCAGGCTGTCGCTTGCATTGGCTTCATCATCTCAGTCTCTACCCTCAACAACGCTGCACGATACACAGCCGCCTTTCTATACATATGCGGGTGTTTTTCCTCCAACGCAATGGTCTTCAGCTGGGCGAGCTCGACTCTTAACCAAACACCTGAGAAGCGAGCCTGCGCAACAGCCATTATCAACCTCTTGAGCCAGCTGGGCAACATCTGGAGCCCTTATTTCTTTCCATCGGGCGACGGGCCGCGTTATGTCAAGGCCAATATCTTGATGATGGCCTTTTCGCTACTGTCTGTAGTGACTTGCGTGGTGATGAAGATCATGCTGAAGAAGGCGAATCGGAAGCTGAAGGAGACTGGAGAGAATGTCAACTTGTTTACGCTGTGATTCAAGAACAAACACGACGACACTGCCTATGCAGTTATGCACGAATTGGTTCATAGTTAAACTACAGTGTTTTATCGGATCATGGTTCAATGTCATCATGTAGTGATATCACAGGTCTTGGCTGATGGCCTCCTTCAAAGATGTCATCAGCGGCAAGAATAACATGGCGGAAGGATCAGTTGCTAAAGGATACCTTCCAAAATAAAAACATCACATTGAGAATAGGAAAACTGACTAATAGATACACTGTTGAGCTCGACCTTGCACTACACTGCTGGCTTTACTCTGGTAAGGTGAAGTTCTTGACACGAAACTTGTGATATCCTGAGCCAACAACCCTAGAGTTTTCTCTCGAGCCAGGGAGGATTATCTCGGCCTGTGTATTTGGCGGGATGATGACGTTCAAATCAAAATGACCATTCTTAACCCTCCAATCCGTAACGATCTCTCCATAGGGGGAAATCAACCTAGCCTTGGCCTTGTCAATACCACCGCCGGGTACTGGCGCGATAGTAATCTTCTTGTAGCCCGGCTCAGATGGTGCAATGCCTCCTACCACTTGATGGATCCAATCAGCAACAGAGCCAAACGCGTAATGATTGAAGCTCGTCATCTCCCCTGAGTTCACGCTGCCGTTGGCTAGAAGGCTATCCCAGCGCTCCCACGTGGTGGTGCCGCCTTGCACAACCTGGTAGAGCCAAGAAGGGACCTTTTCTTGTAAGAGCATCTGATAAAATTCGGGGATCGAGTCAATGCTCTTGAGTGCGAACCCGAGCCGAGCTGTAGCGGCAAAGCCAGTGCCCACGAGGTAGTTGTTGTCCTTGATTTTCCGAATGAGTGACTTAGCGGCATTTGCACGCACTTGCTTGTCTTTGAGGAGGTCGAAATCAAGAGCAAGGGTATAAGCAGTCTGCGTTTGGTTCGCAAGATTTCCATCTGGTACCCACGTGGCTTCGAATGCCTGCTTGAGATCATCATGTTGTTGGGTATAGTTATTCGCCAAGTCCTGATTCCCCAAAGCATGTGATATGTGCGACATTATCTCTGTCATCTTGATCAAATATGCATCGGCAACAAGTACACGGTGAGTAGTAGCATTCCCTGGGCTGTCTGCTGGCGAGAGCGGATCCAGCCAGTCTCCAAACTGAAACGGCTCTGGGTCCCAAAGACCGTCTCGACTGCGAGGAATTCCAACATCAATCCACGATTGTGCCTGTGGTAGGTTTTCGGCCAGTAGAGCTTCATCACCGAATGCTGTAAAGGTGTTCCAGGGATTCCCCACAACCACATCCCCCCAGATTGCGGTTGGTAAGTAACCTCCCAAATTGACGGGGACTGAAGGCACATAGACGGGAGGGGCCATCCGGTTTCCCTGCATTTCAGACCAAATATCTTTGTGCCAGCCCTTCCAAAAGCCGGCCGTGTCAAAGAGATAGTTGGCAGTTGGGCCAAAAGCGTGGGCATCTCCCGTCCATCCAAGCCGTTCATCCCGTTGAGGACAGTCAGTCGGGATCGATAGGAAATTCCCCTTCATTGACCAACGGACATTGGAATGGAACTGATTCAGGAGGGAGTTGGAACACTCAAAGAAGCCTGTTTCTTCCAGATCCGTGTGAACAACCACTGCCACGATCGAGTTTTCATCAAGGGGCGTCTCATTAGGCCAGCCGTCAACTTGAGCGTAACGGAAACCGTGAAATGTGAATCTGGGCTCCCACTGAACCGGGCCATCGCCGCTTAGAATAAGCACATCCCGGGCAGCAGCCTGTCGTAGGGGTCTGAGAGCCAGTTCATCGTCCTCAAGCACTTCTGCGTGGTGAAACGTGATGTTGGTATCCTTGGGGCCCGTCACGTTGATGCGGAGATGCCCAACCAGGTTCTGGCCAAAGTCAACAAGCGTTTTGCCCGAAGCAGACTTGAAGAATCTCTTTGGCTTTATGGTTTGAATGACACGAACTGGTGGTTGATCGGGCGCAGTAAGTTCTCCTGTCAGAGGCGGAAGCTCACGAGTTCCCTCCCACCCTTCAGAGTCAAAACTGGCGGTAGACCAACCCTTCAAGTCTGAGGCTAAACGATCGTCGTACTGCTCGCCATCGTAGATTTCCGCCGAGACGACGGGCCCGGTAGTCGACTTCCAAGTGTCGTCGGTCGGGATCCATTGTGTGGTGCCGTTCTTTAAAGTGATCTTCAGCAATGCCAATGGCCCGATCTCATCGCCATAGATATTCCGCTTGCCTCCGCCGAATCCGAGTCGCCCCGCGTACCAACCCTCGCCAACAAGAGCACCAATGGCATTGTGACCAGGCTGTAGTAGCTCCGTCACATTGTATGTATCATAGACATGGCGGTGATGATAGGATTGCCAGCCGGGAGCGAGAACATGATCACCGACTCGCTGTCCGTTGATTTCTGCCTCATAAAGCCCTAACGCTGTGATGTAGAGCCTGGCAGAGAGGATTCCATCCGATATATCAAAGGGTTTTCGAAAATAAAGTGGTACTTTGGGCTTGTCCTTGTCGAACTCTTGGGTTGAGGTGATAGGCTTGGCGCGAGACCAGGTCTCATTAGAGATACCTGTTTCAACAAAAACCCAGTCAGACCAGGGAGTAGACGTCTTGTCCCCATGCGCGCGAACCCGGACTGAGGCGGATTCGGTCTCGTTGAGGGGAGGGCCAGACCAAGGCACATAAAGAGATTGGTCTGAGACGGCGTTGTAAACTTCTGATGCCCCGCCGCGGTTGATTTCGAGTTCGTAAGAGCTTTGCACCCAGTCGGAAACAACGCCTCCAAATCGCCAGGAAACACGGGGTTGCGCCTCCGCAATGCCGAGGGCGGAGCGATGATTCTCAAAAGAGACACGGGATATTTCCAATGCCATGATGACTGTCAGATCTCAGCAAGTGAGTGTTGCACCCAAGAGAGAGCTACAAGATATCAGATTCGCACTACTTCAACAAACGATTTTTATAGTCCATCTAGACGTCAACAGAGGTTGTGTTCTCCTCGGCCATAGCTTCACCGTGACATTAAGTGCTCACTCGACATAGCATTAACCCGAGACAGCGAATCTTTGAACTGGAAGTAACCTTCCACCGAAATGATCAACATCAATGGGAACGGTTTCAACACTACCCCGCATGCAAAGTGCGGAGACCCCAGGTTCACGAACGATCACTTGCGGGGGCGTATAAGCTTGTCAAGGCGGGGCGGAGACACATCTAGACAGCTGACAGTACGGGTCAGGTACAGTCCATCCGCTCAACTGGCGAATTAATAGAATCCTATGGAGATGGACTCTCTAGCAACCCTAACTTTATCTCGACACTTTGTCTACAGGGATGCTCACCATGCCGCCAAACGTAGAGTGGCTCATGTGCAGGTGTCCCGGTGGCGATGAATGCTGTTCATAGCCCGTATTTCACTCAAGTCTTAGTCCAAAGCAATTCGGTGTGATCCCTTTCGGGGTCCTGAATAAATCACATGGGCTGTCGAGCGACAAGATTTGCCGTGTCGCGTTGCCGTGATCACCACATAGCCCTGGATAAAGCCGATGTAGCACCGCAAAGATAGGCCGAGCCATGTTCAATATGGCACCACGAAATGAATCAGCAATAACCCTCGGTTCACTTCTCCACCCCCGGTGCATTGCAAAGACGACATCAATTCGCGGCATACAAAAGTGTCGGCTGGAGATGGCGCGAGTTAGATCGGCGTTGCGCAACCAAGAGTACTCCAACGGTACAAAATGTCGGCAGTTAAAGAGTGACCCTCAATGGGGCAGCAGACCAAGGTATCCAGTCCATGCTACCGTGCGTTAGTAATTCACGAGAACCCGGCAAAATAGAGGTAGCCGTCGTTGAGTCGCATGCGGAAATAATGAGAGCCACCAGCCAGCGCTGCACATAGGATGAGGGATTGGGGGTTGCCTAAAGGAAACTGAGTCCTTATTGGTGTTTTGATCAGTCTTAGACATTAGTCACGAGGGAAAATGTGCTGCTATCTCATACAAACGTCAAGTGAGACAACCAGAAATATCGTCAAACAGAGCGCGTTTCACAGTCGCGAAATTAGGGTTGAACGGGTTACCCCAGATTTGTCGACGACGAAGGCCCATGATTCGCGGTTCCGTTGAGCCAATCGGACCAAGCAGATGAGTTCATCCGCCTATCAAATTTCGCCTTGTCCCACAAATATGCTTGCAGCCGATGGCGTCACTCAACAACGCAAGAGAGCATTCAACCTCAGCGAGATATGTGACTTCCCAAGTCTAGGGAACTCCTGAAGCTGTTTTGGTTTTGCTTATATGTGCATAAAGAGTTCATATATTGCGTTAAGACCCGCTCGACTTACCTCTTGTGGCGAGTACGTGGCCTCCCTAAGTGTCTAGGGTAGGGCTTCATTCCTTCTCGTACCTACCTATCTCACGAAGCGTATGAGATCGGAATTGATCTCAACATTCTATCGTAAACCTTGCATATATGAAGTTGAACGAAACCCAGTAGATTTTGAGAAATTTCACCTTTATTCTTACCTCACAAATCCATGCCTTTGATTGATCACATCAACAATTGTCTATGGTCGCTGGTTTCGTCTCAACCCTGGTTTTGTCTTAGCGTATTGGGAAAGCGACTTTGTCTTTCCTCAACTTCACGTATCGAAAAGTAGTCCAGTTCTGGCATTCAACTTCTCATACCTCCTATTGTTCCATCGATACTTATTGTGGCTTTTTGCCCGTCTTCGCCGCCGGCGGGCCAAGACAACTTCAGCCGCAGAGACGCATCGAGCTGTCTGCATGTCTCAGGCATGTGCTGAGACAGGCACTTCCCCGCGTTCGTTCTGGGCCTCATGGCCATTGTTAACGTCAGGCCACGACAAGATATTGGTTTAGAATTCTGTATCTTATCGAGAGGGGTTGAGGGCCGCATCATTGGCAATGGCACTGCCGCCTAGGTCATGGATGTCTGGTCCATGACTGAATGAGCCTAGCAGGGTTCGATAGTGTCTCTGGCCCGTTACATCGGAGGCCTTGCGCCAATCAGCATGCACAATGCTTGGCCAGATTAGGCATAGAGTGTGAGGCTAGAGCGCGGCGACGGCCCGCGAAACTAGCCACATTCCGCATGTCTCCATCAGTCCAGCCAGCCTTCAATCCTGTTTTGGATAGATGGTTCATTGGCATCTGGATGCAAAAGGCAATGAGGCGTTGCTGAACGACAGCTGAGAAGGTGCCGGTATGTGATCACACGCCTTTTAGCTCTCCTCACTGAGACATCTCTCTGTCGGAATGTTCACTTCGGTCAACAAGTTCTTCACGTTGAGGTTATCTTGGCAGCTTGGATAACAACTATGAAGGAGGCGACTATATAGTCTTGCCCTGGCCGCTGAGATGGAATAATTAGAGCAAAGCTATCTAGTACTAGACTATCTAGTGCTTCTGATTTCTCTTCTCATCTTACTTTACACAATGGCCTCCTCCACAGACGTCACCGTGGTGGGAGAGCATCTCGAGTCCAAGTCGTTCAAGTACATGTGGTCTCGCTATGTTCAAAAGCTCACGTTGAACTATGACCTGAAGGTCACCAAGGCTGCTGTCATTGATTCCAACCTCCCTATCGACATCACCGGCAATGAATCTGTTGCTGAACTCCAGAAGGCAACAGCCAAGGTCACCGGCGTCGGCTTCGTGCCCAAGGAGCGGGGTAAGCTCGACATTGGCATTGTTGGTGCTGGCGTCTCTGGACTCTTCTCTGCCATGGTCTTTGACTGGTTGAACGAGCATCCCGAGTTGAAAGGCAAGCTCGAGATCAAGTACGACATCCTAGAGGCTGCAGGAGAGGAGAGACTGGGTGGTCGTCTTTACACGCACAAGTTCTCCGAGGGAGACCCGGTGAAGACGCACGATTACTACGACGTCGGTGCCATGCGATTCCCCAACAATGACATCATGAAGAGGTACGCTCAATTCCATTCTCTCAATACCCTGACTAACTCCAACCGCCTTGTAGAACGTTTCAGCTCTTCAACCTCATTGGGTTGCATCAGGGCAAGGGTGGTATCATCCCTTACTATCTTGATGATATAGATGGCGTTTGCCCTTCCTACTTCAACGACGTGCGACAGGTGGGCAATGCTTGGAACAAGGGTATCAAAGATCCCTTTCGAATCAACAGTGGGCTTCCCGATGGTGGAAAGATCCCCGATGAGCACGTGAAGCCATGACCACCAACACTAAGATGCACAGCTAATTGGCCTTCAGATTCTTGGAGCAGGACCCGTCAAAGCTCGTAGCCGATTCGCTCGCCCCTTTCATCAAAGATATCCAAGAGAAGTTCGAGAAGGCCCTGAAGGAGGTCGATGGGGGCACTATCCAGGGAGACGCCTCCAAGGAGCTCTGGAAGCGGCTCATGGCGGCAGACCACATGAGCACTCGGCAGTATCTGGCTTCGTGAGTATATTCTGCATCACTATTGAAGTATATGTCTAAGGCGTATCCAGCGATCAAAACCCGGAGAACCAGAAGGGGGAGAACAGAAAGTTCAACTACAACACGATTGAATGGCTGGAGACAGCAACCTAGTAAGTTCACCCAAAGTGTAGGCCAAGAACCATTCGCTGACACCCTACTAGTGGAACTGGATGGTATGATCAAGCGCTCAGCGAATGCGTTCTCGAAGAACTTGACTTTGGAACTCCTGCGCAAGACAAGGCCCCGGGGGTCCAGTGGTGGTGGTGCATCGACGGAGGTGCCCAGAGAGTGGCCAAACTGATGGCGGAGAAGATCAAGAAACCAGTTCAATTCAACACCCAGGTCGAGGCCATTAATGCCAATGTCGAGAAGCGAGAGAACCCCAAGGATTACGTCCCGATGACACTTGCCATCAACAACAAGGGGAAGAAGACGAAGAAGGACTACTTCGCCATCTTCAACAGCACCACACTTGGTGCCCTCCAGCGTATGGATCTCAAGGACGCCGGGCTTCTTTGGGGTACAAAGCAAGCCATCCGATCTCTTGGCTATGGGGCCTCCTGCAAGGTCGCAATCAAGTTCAAGACCGCTTGGTGGCAGCAAGGGGACCTCAACATCAAGAAGGGAGGCATCGGTCGAACTGATCTCCCTCTCCGAGTCTGCGTCTATCCTTCCTATAACATTGAGTCTCTAGAGGGCAAGGACTTTGATCCGAACAAGCCTGCGGTGCTACTGTGTTCATACACCTGGGGGCAGGATGCCCAACGCATTGGCTCGCTGATCTCCAACAACACCCCCGAGAATGAGGAACAGCTCATGAAGGTTCTACTCCACGATCTGGCCCTGATGCACGCCCCAGAGAAGTCCAAATATGAGGGTCTTTTGCAGAAGCTCAAGGATCAGTACATGGATCACCACGCATATGACTGGTACAGAGACCAGAACATGTCAGGAGCCTTTGCGTACTTTGGGCCTGGGCAGTTCTCCAACATGTGGCAGGAGATCATTAAGCCAAACGCGTTTGGCCAACTCTACATGGTCGGCGAAGCAGCCTCATCTCACCACGCCTGGATTGTGGGAGCCCTGGAGAGCGTTATTCGCGCTACTTACGTCATGTTTGAAGGACTCAGTAAGAACGACCCTGAGTGCCAGGCCTACAAAGACGCCATGTATTGGCTGAGCCATGTGCCCAAGGAAGGGGACTCAACCTATGACCCCAACGACCAACAAGAGCTGAAGCCGGGTGACATGCCCAAGGGCAAACCTTTCTACCCTCTACCTGAAGAGATGCCTGATCGCCAGATTGGCGTGGACCTCGACAAGGAACTGACCCAAGACCCGAAGGAGAGTCTCAAGACAGACAAGGAGTTGACTCATTCTGCCGCCCTTGTCGCACTTTGCGTTATTGAGAGTTACGTTGAGTTATTTTATGGAACTTCAAAGTCAGACTGAGTAAAGTTAGCTTGAGTGGGAGTAATAAATTGACAGATTGAAACTTTTTAAACATGGCCTGCATTTTTGACGTCTGGCTGAGCGAGTGGCTTGTCATCAAGGGACCCTGGGAATCCGTGTTACGTATGTTATGTGCTGGGTAAAGGTATTAAGGTGCCACCCATGCGTTATTAAGGTATCCTACAAGCTATACCCATGTCCCAATGTCGGAACAGTATCAATTAAGCTTTCTGAAAGCTGAGCAAGTTATTACGTTCATGCGTGGGGGTACCAAGGGAAGCATTTGTTGGAGATTATCATTCTTCGTGGCGTACTACGCAGTTTTATTCTGTTGACCCATGATGAAGCTAGAGAGAAGGAGTTTAGTCCCTTCCATCAACTCTGATGGTCACTGTTTGGAGGAGCGGAGCGTCGGTTTAATGGCATATCCGCCTTACCCTTGTCACTAGATGGGTCTGTTGCGAGAGGCTTGAGCGGCTTTCGTATACTCGTCCGTTCAAAAGCGAAAGCGAGCCAAGATTTCCGGAACATCGGCATTTCTCCTCCAATCTCAGCCTCTGAGCAAAAGGTTCACAACGGCCCGAGTTGAAGCTCCTCTAAGTGACGACGACGGGTGGACTAACAGCATCGGAGAAGGCCGGTAACGATCATTAAGGCATGGTTAGACTCGCTGATCATGGTCATTATTTGATCTGCAATCCCGCAGCACTGGGTAACCGAATCATCTCTCTGGCATAAGCTTATTGCTCCTTATCCTGGGTTTCAACATGGTCTCAAATCCAACCGACGAGGGCGTCTGCCCTGACTCGGACCAAAAGATCAACATTTCCGCAATGGCGACCAATGAGAACCCAGAGCCACAAGAAGAAAAGCTCCCCGGAATTGTCCACATGGAGGCTTTCAACGACCAGATCACCACTGCGGAACGAGTCATGCTGTTCTCAAGCATGTTCGTGGTCGGGTTCGCCTTTGGCCTTGACGCACTTGTCCGCTCTACTTACCAAGGATACGCAACCTCGAGTTATTCCCAGCATTCACTGCTTTCGACAATCAACGTCATCCGTGGAGTCATCGCCGCTGCATCTCAACCCCTGGCTGCCAAGCTATCCGATCTAATTGGCCGCTTGCCCCTGTTCCTGATCGTAGCTCTGTTCTACGTTGTTGGCACCATCGTCGAAACCTGCGCCACCCAAGTACAACACTTTGCTGCCGGAGCTCTCTTGTACCAGATCGGGTACACATGCACGCTGTTGGTGCTCGAGATCATCATTGCCGATATCACCTCGATTCGAAGCCGTGTCATTTTCGTGTTGCTTCCCAATACGCCTTACATCATCAACACTTGGATCAGTGGCAACGTTACTTCAGCTGTTCTGGGGGTAACCACCTGGAAATGGGGCATTGGCATGTGGTGCATCATATACCCTGTCTGCTTGATCCCTTTTGTCACCATCATGACCATCGTCGGACGGCGCGCTTCGAAATCCATTCCACACCAGATAAAACACACGCCATCGAAAGAAAACACCAGACTACAGATGCTCGCAGATGTCTTCCATAAACTCGATATCGTAGGAGTCTTTCTGCTCACAGCTACTCTGTCTCTCACTCTCATCCCCCTGACCTTGGCGGGAGGAGAATCGAAGAAATGGAAGACCGCTGGCATCATCACCCCCTTGGTGCTAGGCATTCTCATGATTCCTGTGTTTGCTGTCTGGGAAAGAACCACGGCCCATCCGATGATGCCCAGGTACCTCCTCCGAGAAAGGGGTGTCTGGGCAGCGCTTCTTGTCGCCATCTTCATATCCTTCTCTTGGTGCACACAGGCCGACTTTCTATACACAGTTTTGATCGTGGGATTTGATTTCAGCATTGCCGATTCGACCCGCATCGCCTCTGTGTATAGCTTCTGTGCTATCGTCGGAGGAGTGTCCCTCGGCCTAGTCATCAGAAAGATCCGACGCCTTAAGCCCTTCATTGTCGGAGGCATTAGCCTTTGGCTTGTTGCATACGGTATCATGTTTCACTACCGTGGAGGCACTGACACAAGCGCAAAGGCAGGTGTGATCGCAGGTCAAGTCTTGCTCGGAGTGACTGGCGGCTTCTTCTCCTATCCCAACATGGCAGCTGCCCAGGCTCTCACCAAACACGAAGACATTGCAGTCATTACCAGCATTATGCTGACGATGAACAATGTTGGAGTGGCTCTTGGTAACACGGTCTCGGGCGCCATTTGGACACAGACCTTATATGACCGACTTCAAAAGGATCTGGCTCCGAATTTTGAACTCGCCCAGCAAGTCTATGCCGCACCATTGTACGTCGTGCCTGAATATCCTGTTGGAACCCCCGAACGAACCGCTATTATCGAGAGCTATCGATATGTTCAACGCCTTCTAATGATCGCGGGCATGTGTCTTGTGATCCCAATGCTCACATTTGCAATGTGTTTGCGGGATACTCGGCTACCAAAGCCGAAGAAGCCTGAGCTGTAAATGCATCTTCTCGAAGACTCAATTAGCGTATTCGAAAGGAGAATTGAGCATCTACTTATGCCACGAGATGGATTCTGCATGTCGATCTTCTCACCGTTGGTCTTGATCAATGTGGACATCGGTATAATAGCCTCTACGCCATTGGATTGGCTCTCTCTAATTTATGTAGTTCCTCTGGAACTCTGGATTGTCGGTTTAGTTGGAAGAGATCTTGTCGCCAGAAATAATAGACATCTCCATGGTCCTCCCCAGTCTTTATTACTTAAACTGTGTTGCTAAGTGCATGTTTGATGTATCTGTGGGTGAAATTCTTCATGTTATCTGCCACTAAATGCGAGCCTAGCTACTCCCACCTGCAATGCCCGAAACAAGATCTCGAGCTAGCTTGGCTACAATATTCAGGGCCTCGCCCGACGAGTTTGACTTCAGCTCCTGAGCCGGGCCATCGAAACGCCGCCACACCTCAATAAAACGTTGCTGACCTTCATCAAGACCGATAGCACGGAGAACACCGTGCATGTTGTGGTGCTTTTTGAGGCTCTCGACATCGACGTCACTGACTGTTGTGGGAGATCTGACACCACGCAGAGCCTCTCGTTCTGTGTGGATGGCCCCGAGACGGACACAGTGAAGTATCAGTGCCGCTAAGCCGGCTGCCAATGCCGTAGCTACAGACGAGCCGGTCCGTTCTTCAAAGTCGTCCGGCAGGGCTCCTTCCCGGTGTGGGTTCCGCGAGACAACCTTATGACCGGGCAGGATAAAGCTCAGGTCTCGCGGGCTACCCGTTGGGCCCCATACTCGGCCATCAGCCGTCGCAGCCCCGATCCGGAAGATGCGGCGCTGGTCAAAGGACCAAGGGTACTCGACCTCAGTGACGGCGCCTGTGTCGGCGGCAGCGCAGAAGAGGAGTATGCCTGAGTCAAGAGCGTCCTTGACTGCCTCACGAAGGCCATTGATGCCCTTATGGTTGTCTTCGGTATCCTTCACCGTCCAAGACATGGAGATTATATCTACTTTCTGGGTTATCGCTGCCCTCACAGCCTGTGAGTACTCCAAGCTAGCCAAGAACAGCCATGCTGACTAGCAAGAGTATTCAGTCAACTTACTAGAGCAGCGCTTTCTGCAGCAATGTATTCCTGCCCTGGAGTTTTCGTTGCCAGGTTGAGGCTGGGCTGCATCTCGAGTTTGTACACATACAGCTTGGCCATCGGACACACTCGGCAGATCATGTCTGCCATGACAGTTCCATGACCTTTGCTGGATCTGTAATAGGGACTCGGTCCATTCTCGTGTGGGAAGCCCCTGTCGAAGGATTCTCCGCCCCTGATCTTGCCACGAAGCGATTCCACGTAGGGATCGGCACCATCGTCGATCAAAGCGATCTTGATGTCGTGTTGAGGCTTGACGTCATCCAAGCGCACGTTCTGTATCTCATCAGCGAACCTATCCATGCAGTTGAGCCATCGGTTGGACTGCAGATTCATCTCGTTAGTGCCACTCTGCGTCTTTGCGAATCCGCCCTGCTGAACAAGTCGCTCGCTGCCGGCAACGTCTGTCTTGCGTTTGAAAACGAGGATGTTTCTCGTTTCTTAAGGTTTTTCTCCATCAATTCCATCTGCATCATTCTGATTGCGATTGGCCGACGCGTTTAGTCGTTCTTTAAAATCCTCCACGTACATGTTGATGCGGTCAGCCGACTCCAAGACCTATATGAAGTCAGCGTTAGTACCATGCTGAACATGGCTCCCTTAAGGATACATACCTGCCCATCATCCCACATGAGATGCACTGCCTCGAGACTTTCCAGCCTCGGCAGTCCTTCCGGCTCGCTCCAGGCCCTAAGGATGGCCCTGTTACCACTCCATCGGAGATGAAGCTGCCTCACGTTTCTACAGGCAGTCAAGATGGTCTCTGGGCACAAGTCAACTTTCCGCCAGTCCAGGACTTCCACTTCGAATGGCCTCAAGCAATCCGAAGATTGCTTTATCACTATGCGGCGGGTCCTTGAGGTCGTCCACGATGACTTTGAGGATGTGTTTAACCCCCTTTCTCCGGAGCCAGCCAAAGAAGACAGTCAGGTCACTCCTCCCTCGTCCAGTCTTTGGCCTCGGGGGCCTTTGCTTGGTCAACCTTGACTCTCGAGTTGGCGCTGGGGGCTTCTGGAGCTCGATTCTACGGAATGAGACATAACGTAAAACTTGATCAAAGTTCATGTGGTCATAACTCTGTATGAATGAGTCCTCAAAGATCTCGGCTGGAGCTTCGGAGTAGTCGAAACACAGACTGATATCTAATAAGGAAGAAAATCAGCGTTGCATGTACCCATGAGACTTGTTCGCTCTTACTGTTGAAGTTGGCGCCGTGTAGAAACCTCACGGCGTTATGTTGATTTCTGCTGGCAAGCTTTGAGTCTGTCTCAAGTGTAGTGCGAAGATAATAGAGTTTGATCTCTCGCAAAATCGCGTCTGCATGTTCGGCTTTCTGCTTTTCATCCTCCTGGAGCCGTGTGGTGTCCTCGCCCTTTCGGCCGGTTTTTGAAACACCAGCTGTTGACCTTCTCTGTAGCTTGAAATCTTCAACGCCTGGCAAACCATCGGCATCTGGTTTCTCGTCTTCTGCTGCCGTGCGCCTTTGATGATGACCATATGCATTAGGGCCCGAAGTGGGCTCGTGGACTAGTTCGGAATCTCGCCTGTGGATGCCAACTGATGGCAGAGCTGGTCCCCTTTGACCGTCCCTGCTTTGTTGCTCAGGGGAAAATCGGTCTTTCCGATTGACACGCTCAGGGGATCCTTCAAAGGAGACTCTCTCACCAGCAAGCCCGTTCTTCTGGCCTTGGGCTGAGCCTGCGGGTTCCCCTTGTCTTCTTTATGCAAGACGCCCAGAGACAGAGTCCTCTGATCGCTTGCGCCACAGACTCCGCGTGAACTGATGGTACTCATACACGGATAAGTCTTTGGGGTCTTTGGTGAAGATATCCAGTGCTCCATCTCCATTGGCAATGAGGGCTTGGACGATTCTCAAATGTGGTCCTGATGCATACTTGTAGTCGACTGCTAGGTGCAGGGGCGTCAGACCACTTTGGTCCGTGGCTCTCAGAGTCTCTTCAGACGCGGCGTTGATCAGCGCGATGGTGCTTTCAGGCTTCAGAGGGGGAAAGATGGCTGCGTGGATACAGTTTCTAGCGTGCTCGCACCGCATTTGAAGGAGAGCGTCCAGGTCATCAATCTCATCGACGACAACATCGATAAAGTTGATGTTCTTTTTAGCGATGGCCAAATGAAGAGGAGTCTATCCAGCTTCATCTGTATAGCTCAGAAGCGTCTTTTGGTTCCTGATGACACAGCGAGTGAGGGACTTGTGTCCCAGCGTGCTCGCGATCAGGTGGAGCAGTGTCTGTTTCGAGTCCCTGGTCGTACGCGCCAGGAGGTGTCCGTAGGCTTGCATGAACTTTTGACGATTCTCCTTCCTACCCAGGTTCAACTTCTGGCTCTTCGCCTGGTCCAGGATGTCGTCAAAGGCTGTCTGCACCTCATCCTGGTCCAACATCTTGGCAGGCTCAACCTCAGAGTCGTCATCCCTGTAGTCTTCGTCGCTGTCGCCAGTTCCGCCATCGGATGGCGGGATCACAACCTGCCTCATTGCTGCGGTTGGCTGTATGGCTCAATCTGGTGTCGTTTAGATCTCATCGATGATGTTTGAGACCACTGGCGGGTCAGATCAGGCTGGAACAGAGACGCGTCTCGCGTGAGCCTGGTTTCAGGCGTCAGCACTACGACGGCGACTGAGAATCGACCCGCTCTTGGAGCCAACCTCACTTTGCCACACCTTGTATGGAGCATAGGCATCTCTTTTGCCATGGAGCAAGCGCAGTCGCCACCTGATGATGGAGTGCCCCCTAGCAAGGCCTCAACGGCCGTCAACCACTCGGAAGTATTGGTCGACACGACTGAGTCGTACGCCTCTAGCGAGAAGAGGTTCGAGTAAGACAGGCTCAACCACAGCTGTGCACCATCTAGCTAATCGAGACTGCTCTAGCATCGTGGTAATCCACGGTCTCGGTGGCTTAAAAGAAAAGTCTTGGGGCTCTAGCAAGCACCCCACGTGGATTCATGACTTGGCGGCTCACAAAGACTGGCAAGTCCGGGTTATACGGTATATTTACCCTGCCGAGGAGATTACGGAGGCACTATATACCGAGGAGGCCATTTCGGTAGAAGCAGAATAGCTCCTTCAGAAACTGGGCGAGTTGAGGAGCGAACAGCAGCCAGTCAGTATCTCGACCCCCCCGCTTGGACAGTGATTGACCGGGAATGCGTAGCCGTTGCCGCTAGCTTTCTTTGCGCACGATGTAGGAGGAATCATTGTTAAACAGGTAACTGAAAGTACCGATCTGTCTGTGAAGACTGTTGATGTTGACTCAATCTGTAGGCTCTAGTCCTGGCTGGCCAGGGCAACAACACATACGCTGGCATTAGATGTTCAACGCGCCTCCTGGTATGGATCTGGGATACATAATTCTCTTTGAGCCGTCACTTACCATAGACAGATGTTCTTTGGCTGCCCACACAGAACCATTGGTGACCTCGGGGACGTGGATGTCTTGGCTGCCCGCCTCCGACTCTTGAATCAAGGAGAGTGGAAGGATACAGATTGGAAGATGAAGAGTCTTGCAAGATCTATCATTACGATCAACGGTTCCTTCCTCCAAACTAGGATGTTGACCCGTGCAAACGTCATGAATATAGTGTCACCAAAGAAGAGTCGAGAAGAGAGCGTAAGACTGGGGCTAAATCGTGCCCGAAGTTGAACTGTACTGACTATACTGTAGATCTTCGACCAGCATACCGTATCGTTCGGAATTCCTTTGGAAAAAGTTGTAGCCGTCGACAAACCGCATAGAGAGTTGGACCGAGAACCGACAGAAGAGGATTGGCAGACTCTCTACGGATCGCGTTATCAGACCAATCGGGTTGCATTGTTGCAATCTGTGAGTGAGCCCCTTGCAAGTTGGCGATATCCATCTAAAAAGATGCTTACCCTCGCGTCTTGCACAGTTCCCTGGTCGACCGATAGGATTTCATCATTCATTGATGCAATCCAATCTCAGGCAGCTCCAACTTACCCCCTGCCGACCTTGCCAGAAAAAGCCCATCAATTCGCCTGGTTGAACGAGGATGAGACTTTCAAAAGATGGGATAAAGGCCAAGGATTCAACTTGCTACACATACATGGCACCCTTGACATCTCTGATGCGGCCGAGTATGTGTTCCAGAAAGTTGTCAAAGACAAACAGAGCCCCTATTTCCGGTGCCTTCTCCATTTCAAGTTTGACCGGCACGACGTGCGCCGGAACTCCATCGGGGCCATGGCAAATACCTTCTTGTCCCAGATCCTTGGTTCGATTCGAGCATCGCCCGCAGGTCTTCTGGAAGACCTCGAGCCACCTGACTTTGCAGACTGTTGGACCGACAAGGACGCCTTCTTCTTCCTCGACAAAATAAGGAGAGACTTGGGAAATGTCGCCAAGGTCCACTGGATCCTGGACGGGCTGGACCAGTGTGACGAGTCCCGCCACTGGTTTCTCTCGGAGCTCTCAAGCATTGCTACGGCTTCAGAACAGCATTTCAAAGTTCTGATAACAAGTGTTGATGGCAACCATTTTCGCGAAGAACTTCCCGAGTTTGCTGCCATTGACTTGGCACATCGCATTCCAAGCACCAATTCAATCGAGCGTGCTAGACAAGAGTTCCTGTTGGCGTTGTTCCAGAAACGACCTCAATTCTATCATGTCCACACCAAGGTTACTCGTTTGCTAGAATCTTGTGGATTTGACAATTCGGTGCATGGTCTGCTACTGGAATGGCTCATTGTTGCTCCTTGCGCATCAACGAGGGCGGCCTTGAAAGAGGAACTCGAATTGCTTATGCCGCTCTCGCCAACCAAGATCTTTGAGAGAGCCTTGCACTCTGTGCCCAAAGAGCGGCGTCAGTGGGCTCAGAAGGTTCTCACCTGGGTCACGCGCTCTGCACGGCCACTGTCCCCCAAGGAGCTCGCGAGCGCCCTCACTCTCGATGCCACTGATCCTGAAACAGAGCCAAGTCTTCATCAGGATCTCATGTGGGACCTTCAACAATGCTTTGGGCCTTTGATCATCCTAGACAATGGCGCAGTTCAGCTCCGCCATCCTGCTGCTCGAGACGTGTTGACAACGGAAAATGGTGCCCAGAAAGAGGATCGTCCATGGTATGTGCTAGATTCCCTGGAACAAGATCACAGGAAAATTGCAGACGCATGTGTTCGTTATCTTTCTATACTCAGCGTTCGGGAGGAGATTCTGGCTGCTTGCAGAGCCTCTTCCGATATCCAGCCAGTCTTTGAAAGCCGTTCAGACATCTTATCTTACACCATCCAATACTGGCCATGTCATTACCAACAAGGCTACTCAACTGAAGCGTCAATTCCCCCAACATCTAGTATCGCAACCTTCTTTCAAGATGAAAAAGCGCTTCAATGCTGGGCAGCAGTTAACTGGCGCTTCTCGAACCCCTGCATCCGGGCAGACCAGCCCTCCTTGCCAATCTTACCGGCTCTTGCCTCTCTGGGCCTCGACAAATCCGTGGCTACTCTCATCGAGTCCCAGGGGCTTGAAGACAAGGGGTCCATCTCAAAGGCGCTCATCGAGGCGTCTCGACATGGAAAACTGGAGGTTGTCAAGTTGCTGTTGAAGGACTCCAGTGTGGATGACTCCAGTTGCCTAGACGCTATGAAGGCCGCAGCACGATCAGGGGAGTTTGGGGTCTTGGAAATATTACTGAAACACGCGACGGAGAACCTCAATATCGTGCAATGGCTTGGTTTTCTAACTTCCCGACTTGCATTCCTCGGGCCCATCGACCAGTTGAAGACTATCCTTCAAGCCGGACGGGATGCGAACTTGATGGATGCAGACTATTCGCCACCTCTTCATTGTGCTATCATGAGAAACAACACTACAGCCTTTGATATCCTCATAGCGCATGGTGCTGATCCTGCAGTCACTAATTCCAACTGGAAGAATACACCGGCAATTCTTGTGGCGACCAAACACGGTCGTATGGACATGGCGAAGAGGTTGAGCGAAGCTGGTGCATCACTGGATGCGTACGATGGCGGAGGAAGGTGTCCGGTAGGGTTAGCCGCGATGACAGGCCAGCATTTGGTCCTTCAGGCCCTGCTAGAAGCGGGTGCCAACAAACGAGCCTTGGAGGTTCCAAAAGAGGGGACAGTGAAGCCACCCATGGTCTCACTTGCAACGGTTCCCTTTCCCAAATGCCTCAAGTTGGCGCTTGGGTTCGGCGCGGATCCCAACTGCAAATTACCAGACGAATATCCTTCAAGTGCTCTTAGTATCGCAGCGAGATGGGGCTCTCCAGATACTTGCCGAGCGCTTCTCGAAGCTGGTGCTGATCACGATGCTGACGATGATCCTCCTCTTATCCACGCCGTCTATTCTGGCAACCAAGAGATTGTGGAAATGCTGCTCGAAAAAGGGGCGAGGGTTGGCGAAGCTGGAATATGATGACTTCCATGCCACACCTCTCATCACAGCTGCCCAGCAGGATCACCAACATTTGGCCAAACTTCTCATTGACAGAGGAGCCGGCATCGACACTGATGTCTTCAACGGGAATACCGCGCTACATTATGCCACCAGTGAGGAGAATGCCGAGATGATCAAGTTCCTTGTCGGACTAGGGGCTAACACCGGACAAACTCAGAGTGGAAGGTGGACGGCCCTCCAAAAATGTTACGCAAAAGTGAATTGTATGAAGGTCCTCCTCGAAGCCGGAGTCGATTTGAACTGGGCCAAACCCCATGGTACGGCGTTATATCTCGCCACCTATTACAATGAGCTAGACGTGGCAAAGTTGATCCTGTCATACCACCCTGACCTGGAAGTCAGGTGCCCGACAGAGAAGTCCTGGGATTCGGGATACACTGCGCTCCATGTGGCGGCGAGTTACGGGTTTACCGAGATGCTACGACTACTTATAGAGGCAGGCGCTGATTTGAAGCCGACAACCCCCAAGGGCGGGACACCTCTGATCCTGGCCGTAGCTAACAATTCTGAGGGTTGCACGAGGGCTTTGTTAGAGTACGACACGGACATAGATGCAAAGGATGTATTCGGATACATAGCCCTCCATTGTCTTCCATCCCCAGCGCCCTTGCCTATCGCAAAGCTCCTGGTAAATCGAGGAGCCAGTCTGGAGCTTCGAAACAATGACGGAAAGTCTGTCCTCAACTTGGCTATCCTCACCAAGGATGTTCCACTCGTGGAGTTTCTCTTGGTTAGGAAGGCCGATATCAACGCGGCAGCCAGCTCAAGCGGTGCCGCTCTGCACGTTGGAGTCCCTACTGGCATTATTGGCATGGTCAAGCTACTCGTTCGGAAAGGGGCTGATGTGAACCTTGCCCACCCTTGGATGTACGGCACAGCGCTACAAATGGGACACCTGTCCAACAGTGGCACTGCAGAGGGCAGGGATGCTATCGCTCGATTCTTGGTCAATGAGGCAGATGCTGATGTGAATGCTCAAGGCGGAGTGTATGGGTCTGCACTGGACGCTGCGCTCCTGAATGGTACTGTTGAAGCAGCCAAGTTCCTCATGGAAAGGGGCGCTGACGTCGGTTGGAAGGACCCCTTTGGTCGGCGACCGGTCCACTTCGCAGCCTTGCGGACACTAGGTCACTTCTAGCTGTTGCTTGACTCGGTGTCAGACATGGACGACGATAGCCTCGGCATTACCACCAAGACAAACCTTGGCCAGACGCCACTGCACTTTGCGGTGGCGAGCGGAAGTACTGACCTTGTCGAGCTTCTTCTCTCTCGCACCCGAGGCAAGGTATCCATCAATGAGCCAGATGAAGACGGTTGGACTCCACTACTATGGGCGTGCCGGCCGTGTGACAAATGGGGCACACCTGCTCAAGTTCAATACTCTATAGTGAAACTCCTCCTAGATAGGGGCGCGGACCCATTGGTGCGAGGGCGAACTTGGGACGACAAACAGTGGTCACCGCTCAAGATGGCGAGATACCATGGGGCAACCGAAGAGGTGGTACACCTGCTGAAGAAAGCCAGCAGGCATGGAAGGGAGAAGGGGGAGAAAGAAGACTTTCACGCCTCCAAGAAGGGAGTGCGTCTTCGCTCTGCGTTTTGCGACATGTGTCTCTGGGTGAGTTTTGACAATTGGGTCCTTCCTGACGAGTGCTGACCTAGAATCAATCTCAGGGTATACGTGGACTTGAAAACGTGTGTGTGGGTTGCGAAAACGGGATCGTCTTTTGCTTCAAGTGCTCTCACTGGAAGGAAGAGCTTCACCCCCATCACAACAATTGGGAAGTACGAGGGACAGAGTTTGAGGAAACTGAAGAAACTGAGGAGGAAAGCGAATCCCCGGAGACTTCCCCGGAGATCGAACAGGTATAGGATGACGATGCTGAGGGAGACTGGTCAAGTGATGAAGATAACAAGGGTTAGAAAACAAATAGTTTTGTAAGACTCAGCTTTGACATCTTAGAATGATGTTATTGATCTGTTCTCTGGCAGAATGCTACACGCCACTGGGTCAGTAATCATGAAAATACTCGGGGCTGACTAAAGGGATTATTAGGATCAGTTACCTAACTTCCCGAGCCCTTGAGTACTATGAAAGGCTGCCTATTGCCACCTTCGAAACTCTCTCATCCTACCCAGACCCAAACAGAATTCAGTGGTTGCAGCCATGGCAGTGCAATTCTCCATCTACACCTGCCAGCCGATCCCGACCGCCGCCAGCTCCCCTGATCCATCATCGAAGGACTCTGGTCTTTGGTCCCCCCTCTCTTGCACTCTTATCTATACGCCGACTACCTCCGTTCTGGTGGATTGTCCTGCAAGCATCGCCGCCACTAGGGATCTTGCATCATGGATTAAATCAACCTTACCAGCTGGCTGCACCTTGAAGCACTTCATCGCCACTCACGCCCATGGGGACCATTTCTTTGGGTTCCCAGTCTTGAAGGACTTCTTTCCCTCCATCACAGCTATTGCCACTAAAAGCGTAGTTGAAGGGGTTGAATCTCAATACGCCCCTGAGCTCTACGACGGGCTCTGGAAGGTTCATTTCCCCTCGGCTGAAGCCGGCACTGGCATGCCGGAGGCAAGGACCGAGTTTGTAGCCCTCCCACCGCCCAACGAGGTTGATCTTGATGGGCACTTGATCAAGCTCTACGACGTCCCACACGGCGATACCCACGCCAACTCTTTCGTCCACTTGCCCGAGTTAGGACTGGTGGTCGCGGGTGACATCGTCTACAACGAAGACTGTCACCAATGGCTTGGCGAGGCCGCCACCTACGAAAAACGGGCGCAGTGGATCGAGGCGCTTTCGCAGATTGCGGCGTTGAAGCCCAAGGTGGTTGTGCCTGGGCACACTTTCACGCCTGAGACAGAGCCCAACGAAGGTCTTGCTCTGTCAATGCTGAAGAGTACCAAAGAATACATCCAGGCGTTTGAGAAAGAGCTTGAGAGTGCAAAGGATAAGGATGACTTGTTCCAGAGAATGAGGTCTCGTCAGTCCAGGTGGAATCTCTGGATCCTGAGTGGGGGCTGCCAGGCTGGAATCGCGACGAAGCAGGCCTGATGGTGGCCATGGCATGACAAATCAGAATGGATGACAATGTTATTTCCTCATCAATAGAAGTTTACAGAAGTGTATTCGCCAAATGGCCCCAGGGGTGAAACACCGGTTGATCGGACTTTTACAAGCTCGGGTAGTCTATCCTCCCACGTGCCTCGGCCTCCCGGATTTGTACACAGTCCTGATACGACTTTTATCTTTCTCGATGATGCTCGGGACTGCCCCATAGTGACCCTGGTCACTTACAGCAGCGGGGTAAACTTTAAATAAAAATTCGGTGTCAACGACATACTACAATAACAACCGGGGGTAGAATTCCGGTGCTGGCGAACGAAACAGGTTGTCCAAAGTTCCCCAACACAAACACTCCGTGGCTCGCCGCACATAAAAGGCCCTTTCACATTGGAAGAAGATGTTGCCCGCAGGCAACCGCATTTTCAGACAAGAAAAATTTATTGCAATATAAGATACCTGCAACAAGATCTCACCGACAACTAAACTCTACTTCTTTCCAGTCATGTAGCCCTTGATAAAGGCATCCAAGTCCTCCTGGGGCAAGCCCAACTTCTCATCCCCCAGCCCTTTTGTGACAGAGAAGTTCGCCAGACCACCTTTACCATAGATAGCACCAGCAAGCATTGCAAGTGTACCAAGCAACTGCCCTTCCTTCACCTGCGTGGCGCCGTCCTGCCACAACCCCTCGACGGTTCCATGCGATGTCTCAAACTTTTCCCCTGTGGCTCTCTCGAGGGCTCTCACCACCTGATTCTGTGTGACCGTGAAGCTATTGACGTACACGTACTCGTTCCTCGTAGCCTCCGGGTTCTTCAAGCTCTTCGCAATGGCCCTGCCAACTTGATCCAAGTTTGTGGCCTCATATGGGATATCGCCCCCATCAAAGATGGTCGCAGTACGAGCGGAGACATCCAATCCTCCAAATCCAGGAATTTTCAGTCCCCAGTCAAACATCGACCCGGAGACGATTGCTGTCCATGATATCTTGTCCTGTTGAGTCTTGAGGTAATCGAGAGTGTCGATCTTGTCCTTCAAGAATGGGATGTAGGTAGATGCGACATGGTTCGAGGTGTCGACGCTGTATTCCGATGGAATGAACACCTTGACTCCTGCTCCAATAGCCGCGTTAACAATCGTTTCTTGGATAGCTAGAGCATCCCCAGGAACAATGCTGGAAACGGTGCTAACAATGGCGTCCTGGCCTTTGAAGATCTCAATCAAAGAAGCTTCAGAGTAGCCGGACTTGACATGTTTCACTCCTGCCGGTAAGACAGCCTTGGAAGTATCCCGGGTCAATCCCGTCACTGTGAAGTTCTCCTCTAGCAGAGCCTTGATAGTGGACCTGGCCACGTTTCCGCCCGCGCCCAGGACGAGGACATTGTTGATAGACGACGAAGTCATGGCGATAGAGAGGAGTAACAAAGAAGGTGAATATTATGGGATGAGCGTAGACATGTGAAGGGTGGAGTGCCGTTTGATGTTTGGCGCTCTCGCAAACATTTTATCATGTTGCGTGCTATGTCCGTGGAACCTCCACGGCGCTGATTTCGTGTCTCATTCTGTCCAAGATGAATAATGGTAGAAGATTCACTCATCTATTGATAAAGGTAGAATATTAATTCATCTGTGAGGATGATTAGTGATCGTCCTGCTCGTGGTTTAGCGCGGCGTCCGTACGGATGAAAGAGCGCACGTGACTCTGTTCTCCCGGGGATCATTATGAACCGAACCCGTTTAATCGGGGCACCTTGGGAACTAGACACAACGCAATGATTCGTTATCACTAATCATTTTGCGCCATAATGGAACTCAAGCCGAGGCGGCTCATTGGTTGCCCCGACCTCCAGATAGAGACGACATCTTTGTTAGACGGTCGGGAAGACGGTCGAGTTGACGGTCGAGAAGACGGAATCTGTATAAATACAATACTTTCTTATTGTTTCTTCTTCTAGCATTCTATCAAACCATCATCCCAAACTTCTATCCATAAATCAATATGGCAAACAAGATTATCACAGTGGTCGGTGTTACCGGAAAGCAGGTAAGAATGCTATGGTCCTCGTTCAGACTGGTGACGATAAGTCTTGCTCACTTTACTCAAAAAGGGCGCTTCTGTTGCCGAAGTGTTCCTCCAGGAGGTAGGCTGGCATGTTCGTGGCGTTACACGCGATCCTACCAAGGCTTTAAGCCAGGAATGGGCTGCTAAAGGTGTCGAACTCGTCAAGGCGGACTTGAACGACGCTGCCTCTCTGAAAGCCGCATTTGCAGGATCAACTGTGGTATATGGAGTCACCGACTTCTGGGGAATCGTCGGCGATCCAGAGGTGCAGAAGCGAGCCCAAGAGGCTGGCAGTCCCGTCAATGTGCTGGCCTACGACCTCGAAGTGCAGCAAGGTCGCAACATTGTTGACGCAGTCAACGCGACTCTGGAGACCATTGACAGATTCGTGCTCTCGACTCTTTCTCCCACCAAGAAGTTGAGCAAGGGAAAGTATACGCACAACTTTCACTTTGACGCTAAATGGGAAGCTGTCGAGTACCTCAAGGCTACATACCCGGCCCTGGACAAGAAAACGTCTTATTTGCAAGTGGCCTTGTATCTTGAGAACTGGAGGTCTTCTCCGCTGGGAAGGCCCAACAAGGTAAATCTACCACATATCCACTGTTATACGCGCGACCCATAGTTGGTGTCGTCGTGAGATGCCAAGATCGGACACTAACTAGGCGTCAGCAACCCGATAACACTTACGTATGGAACCTCCCTGGAAACCCTGACGCGCCAGTAGCGCAAGTTAATGCGCGCCACGACACCGGTAAGTGTCTCGCCAGTTTGGGATAACGCACAACTAAAAGGGTTCTACAGGCTACTTCGTCAAGGCTCTCACCCAGGTCGAACCCGGGAAACACCTTCTTGGTGCTTCGGGCTTCTTGAGCTGGAACGAGTACGCCGCTCTGTGGGGCAAGGTCCACGGCGTGCAATGCACCTTTCAACAACTGGATCGCAAGGTCCTCGAAAATGCGATTCCTGGCGGTGTCGGGGAGGAGCTTGCCGACATGTACGAATACATTGGGGACTTTGGATATCACGGTGGTGACCCTAGCGTCATTTTCCCTTCTGACGTGAGTACCTTCACCACTTTCCTAAACTCTTGGTTAATGATGCAATTGAATAGCTTGGGGTAGAGGTTCCCTTCTGGACTCTTGAGGAGTTTATTCGTCAGGAGGATTGGTCGTCGGTGCTTTAAGATCGGCCTCAAGAAATAGCCGTGGGGAATTATGCTGTATTTGTCTCTCACTCTCAGCACTATCTATCGGCTTAGTTTCAAGAAGCGGACGGGTAGCAATGAACGACTTAGCCTGGGAATCGAAAGGCATAATGAAGGCAGTTGGTTAGATGACTTCTTGCTTGCTCTGAAAGGTATCACTCCCATACTCTCTTGTCCGCCCAGGTCGATAATCGGTCCCGGCCTGGCGAGTGTTGCAGGTGCACATTCATTTGACCTGTCAAGTACTGGTAGGTGTAATCGCCAATAGCTTTGTATCCAGGTTTAATGGAAAAGCACTTCCTAAAAGGAAACAATTCGTGTTCAACTAGCTAAAGCCCGATCATGTAACCTTGTCCTAATGATGCGTTCCGGCCCTATTGCTCTAGGTTCCCTTCTGAGCTCTTTCAATGCGCATTCAAAGCAACATGACCTGACATCGATCATGACAACTCCGGCACCAGAGAGAGCCAGAGCAACGTTTACCTTGAGGCGATCAGAAAGAATACGTGTGACCTGGATGTCAGTTCGGGGCGTCATCAAGCTCCAATCTTCCAATATGTTTTCAAATCCGTATAGTCTAGCGGCCGTTTCCGCCTCCTTCTCTTGCGGATTTGGGTTACTAGTACAAGAACACAAGGGGAAACGGGAGTTGAAGAGACACTCGAGTGCCTCTGTAGGGTCAAAGACGCGCATAATAACTCCAGTCGACACCAACGTCATGAGCCGGTACACGGAGTCGCCTTCTCGGAAAATGGCGGTGCTGAGTGAGAGTTTCGAATCATCTTCATCTTCACCTCCTGTGAAGAGTTTGGCCGACTCGTCATCGCCGTTGCCCTCTGATGCCCTTTCACACCGCATCATAGCAGTCTCTTCGGTAATGCCTTCTATACAACCTTCATAGAATTCGAGGCTGAAGCAGCCTGCTAGTTGTATCTCGCGGCTCAAGCTGGCCCATGGCACCACGGCCACATAGGCGCCATTCTGCATAGCGATAGGCTGGGTTCCACCAAAGGATGGGCCGCTCTCAGTAAAGATCCGATAGGGTATGCCAGCAGTAACGATAGTGACGACGGAGAACCAGTCGCTCCACTGTAGCCGGTTTCTGAAAATCAGTTGGTGAAACACTTCGAACATTGATCCTACAACGTCGTCAGGTTTTGCGAGCCCGGAGACGTCCACTGCTCCGAATCCCTCGGAGATAGCGTGGGCGAGGAGGATGAAGAGTTCTGTGATAGCCAGATCCCGTAGGCATCCACTCTTGCATTCGTCCAAAGAGAGGTGCCGTCCACAGGCAGAGCAAGAGCACCTCTTGGATATACTTTCTAGCATATCCAGGACAGCAGGGAAACAGGAGAAAACCGCAGACAGTCTGTACGCTTCCCCTGGACCCATATCCGAGCTAGAGTTGCCGTCGGAATCATCTTCGGGCTGCTCTTGGGTGCGAGTAAAGACAGGAGCCGTAGATTCGAAGTGGCCAGTATCTTTTTGTAGAAGACTGGGGTGGACGGAAAGCATTTCTGCTAGACAAGTGACGCCACCTTTCTCGTCCCATGTCGGCGCAAAAACCAGTGTGGCTCCCCATGATTTGAGCTGAAGTGCGAGAAGCCATTTCAGTATGCTCTTGGCAACTGCAGTGGCGTGATTTTTCTCAGTACGATTTAGCTTCGCTACTCGTCCAGTGTATCGTCTGTTTGACTCTAAAGCCGACTCATGGTACAACGGCTGTCTCACATGGGGCTGTGGCCGAGCACTCTCAGAGAACGGACCTTCTTTCGAACTTTTTCCCACAAAAAGGCGATAGGAGCCATCTCCGGCTGCCACAGATGCCTCAAATACGTGTTTCTTCTGATGGCAGTCGTCGGTGTCGTTACAGACTTCTTGAACCATCAGGTGCACGCCTTTCTGATCTGGACCAAGATGCTCTGTGAAGGAGACAATGCCGCGGACAGACACTTTGAGATGCCCATGAAAATGAGAGAAGATCCAGGCAAAAACGTCCGCAAAAAAGACACCGCAAACGATGAGGATATCGCCGTCAGCTTGCTGTACCCCCCGAATCAAGGCCGGAAGCTCCCAGTGACCCAACGCGTGAGGGTGCAGGTTAGAAAGCTGGGGAGGAATGTGAGGTGGCCGATGGCCGGCATTGATGACGTTGAGAAAGATGCTGTCGACGATCTTCGACATTACCGCTGCGATGGGGGCGCGGTAGATTTGATAATGCTTGTACTGACGAATGCCAGGTAGTGCATCGGTGCGGTCAATGATCAGCGAGCAAATGATATCAGTGATGTGCTCATTTCCATAGTACGCGGCAAGTGACGCGACAGTAGAGACAAGATAGCAGTAGTCCTGGTCGTGAACCATCATCCTGCCCAGGGAGCCGGAAGTGATCAAGCTGATGGGTGCGTTGAGGCCCCGCAGGCGCTCATTTGCATGCTCGATCGACTCCCGAATGATCAGCCCGTGTTGGTTAGGGTATGCCAATTCTCGAGCCAGTTCCGCGCATTTCTTGAAGCTCGCCTCATCGATACGTTCCCTTGCCAGCCATTTGATCAAGTCCTTGGCGGCCTGGGTGATGACGCTTGTTGGCTCGCTCGCCTTTACCAAAGAGCCAAGCAGATCAAACGTCCGAGCCGTAAGGTCCAACGACGATGTGACACCAGAGCTGCTTGCAGGAGAGGGGGACATGAGGCCGATAGCAAATGGTCTTGTGCATCGGAGCTGGCTGTAGCGCTGTCAGTCCTGCTAGGAGAGTGCGAGAATAGAGGTGGCCCTGCGTGGGTCGTTTGTGAACAGCGACTCTATTAAATGCGTGTGCCTACCAAGCAAGAGCAGTAACGTTAGGCATCAATGCAAGGGGGGCTGAATGAGTACTTCACAGCGAGTTTGACAGTCGTTTACGGGGAGTAACCTTGACGGGAAGGGCGCTTGGCAGAACGTGATTGGTGACAGCCAGATTCAGGCGTGCTCGGATTGCCTTATTCTGCTCGGGAGGGTTGCTAAATATGCAAAAGAAGAGATTTGGCGACAATTGAAATTGCAATGATGGCGTTCAGCCACCCCGAATTACGCCGAGCCTGACATCCAGCCGCACTTCTCGATTGGTTCGTATCGAAAGCAGTATGTAAATTGCGGCATTGGGAATTACAATTCAAGTTTCAAGAGACTGATCAGTGGTAGCGTTAGGACTCAGGCTAGAACGCATGTTTGGGGTTCATAGGTAGGCGACAGACAAGGAATGATCTTCGAAAGTGCCATGATTGTGACGAGCGCTTGATACGGTCTTTTTGATATACTTGAAGCCTGACTCTGGATGGGATGGCCGAGCTAATGGGGATGGTATGGGGTATCACATAGGTGGGGGGCCCTCGACTATTAACGAGATAACAAATATATATTTAGACTAACAGTCTCCCTTCCATCTCTCTCTTCTATGATGATTCATAATATACTTTAGTCTCGTTCTTGACTTGGATGCCATAGGTCTTATTCGTGTCGTTGTTGGGAACCTCATCAGCGCCGGTTGTAATAATAGTATTGTTATGACCACCACGCTCCGGATAGGAATGGAAGTCCATGTCGCCAGATGACCCGTCCTCGAGGTCGGCCAATTGTCGCTGTGAACTGTTGTCGTTCATTTCCTTTGTCCGTACAATGTTGCTAAGTTTGATGCCCCTACTGCTGGTCAAGCCGCTGATAGGGTTGGGACCAGTTGAGTTGGACTTGGAGCTGAGTATCGAGCTGGATATGACCTTGCGGAAGACAGGTCTGATGATAGGGAGACATGCTTTGTCGAGGGAAATTAGCGTCCAAACTAACATGCTGCTTAGACTAGTGACAGGAATTACTCACAAGAGATGATAGCTAGGTAAGCTTCTGTGCCTGCCCAGATAATAACTCCTCTGATATCCTTTGCCATCTCCGTTGTCTTGGGATTCAGTGTGATTGCCTCGACAAGTACGATAACTGAAGCGACACAAACACTACAAGACTCGGTCAGTCATCCACCCACTCAAGGGATACATAAGTTGAGCAAGACTTACAAGATACCGAACATAAACATAGCGACGACAGCAATCTTCTGACCCAGGCGAAGCTTGAGGGCCTTGACCTGAAACACAGGCAGCGATAAGACAGCGATCTCGAGGAATAAATGGACAAGGGTTGTGCCAAACATGAATTTGGAGGGGTCGACTTTGCACACAGCGTTCTTGATGTTGTGGTTCCAGTACGCCTGGACTGGAATACAGTGGAAGATGGTCATGAAGGTTCGGATGGTGAGCCAGATCACAGTGCATCCCTGGAGGATGTAGATTCCTAGTCGGATGTTGGAGACATTGAACAGGCGCCAATAGAAGCCGAGGATTGCCAGCTTGGAGAATCCCAGCGACATTGCATATAGGAACTCGGCCATAAAAAGCCCAAATCGAGCATACTCCTCAACCTTCTCGGGTGGCTTAGAAACATCCGCCTTCAGATGACCTAAGCCCATCACAGTAGCCCCTGCGGAGAAGTGGTCAGTACGCTGATATCCGCCCGCCCCGAGAGAGACTTCTGAGTCCCCCAGTCATGGTACACTTACAGTACATTGTGAAGCCGAAGTAGAGAGCAGCCGCCACCTTGTGATTACGATTAGTCGGCGAAATACAAGCAAGACAGAGAGGAGCGGAGGGAGAGAAGAGTGTCGTCATGAATTTGTAGGACTGAGTAACTCACCCAAGAAGTCATACAGAAATAATCGTCCCACCACAAGACTACACTTGTGATCTTTCGAGACACAAGGCGACAGATGACGAGTGTTGTAGCGACAGAAAATGTAATGAGCGAAGAGCTCATTACGCCAGCGTCCGGTGTGTAACCCATGGCGGCAGGTAGTATCGGTGATTGATGTCGTATTGAAGACGGTCGAGGACAAAATGAATCGACGATAAGATGGATTGAGGATCAAATGGACTGAGAAGAGGTTGTCGTGGGAGTGAAGCCGGCAGATTCCGTTTCGAAGCAACTGATCCCTAAAGCAAAGCGAAATGCAAAAACAGAGCAGGTTTCACTGAGGGGTGATATACCTGTTGACGATAGTTGAGAAGCAGATCAGGCCCCGCCTCAAATGGGAGAGAAGGGAAGATACAGGGTCTTTAATTCACCAAGGTGGAGGAAGAGAAAACAAGAAAAGGGGCACGACTCGTGAAAAGAGCTTAGACCTGCACTAATCGAGGCCCGTGATAGCTGAATAGACCGAATACAGAATATTGTCGTATTTAAAATGCAGATCGCACATCGTCTGGAGAACCCTACGTGGATCGGCGAAGACCCTAGTTGGATAGCAAGCCACTGGCGTCGCACCATGCATGGTGTCAAGGCGCCGAGGTTCAGCTTTTCACTTCCGGCTGGCAAGATAAGGCAGCAGATTGCTTTATCTGGATGAGGTTTCGCTGCTAATGAATGAGCTGTTAACAGGAAGGACCTAGGTCTACGGTCTTGGGAAACCTTCAAGGTATGATACCCAACTAGATGCAGGCTTTACGATGGCGTATATGAGCCTGGGTACAGAAGGATAAAACTCAAGTGGCCCTGAAACGAGGCGAGTAAGAGGTTCATATGCCGAATCACTCCTTATGTGTGCAGCTCAGACTTCAATGCAACAAACAACTGAGTAATGCTAGCGCGGTTCGGCAGATGCCCCTGACGATTAATAGAGTTTAATTGATGTGGGGGGTTGCTTGGCTGCCCAGGGCCATGAATCATGTTCTACGCTACAGCTCATGTAACTAACTGCTTTTAAGAGTGTGTCCAAAAGTGCCGTTACTGTTGGGTTGACTTGGACCTGACAGGGCACATGATGTAACCGATGCGATTCATGCACCTAATTGTTTTAGCCTACCTATGCATTTGCAACGGGAGTGGCGTCCTTCAAGAACTGAGAGCTGCCGCTGCCAGTTGATGCCACACTTCAATATTAGCAGTGAGACCTAACTAACGTTAGTGTCTATTATTTCAAGCGTGTCTATTATTTCAAGCCCAATTACAGTATCAGTATTAACAGCAGTAGAATCGCTGCTGATAACCACCGTCTCACGTCTTCGGCACTCGCCCGGCTGGCCGATGTTTATTTGCTTGCAACGGTGTAGGATTTATTCGGACCGTAATAGTCCGAGGGCCTCTCTTCTGCCCCAGACAAGCAAGGGATCCTGCGGGGGAAGTTGATCTGCGTTCCGGGGTAGTGCGGGGGGTGATCATACGAAAGGCCTCGGCTGATGCCACAATCGCGATGTTTTTATTGGAAGCGGCCAAAGATGGTGCGACGTCCGGAAGTCTTGCATCGAATTCCTCCGCCCACCCATAACTTTTTATGCACCCCTGTTGCAACTACCTCTGTGCTCAGCTGACCGACTTTCCCGCAGCCAACTGCTCAGAGATCTTCTTGGCCAGTATCTGGTGGAAGCCCTGTGTAGGATGAGCGCCATCGATATACATGTACTCCAGCGCATTATACTCGCAAGCGTCTGACTTGAAGTCCGGCACAGATGTACCCCTAGACACCACTCCATTAGCACGAAATGACAACAAGAAACAGATGATTAATAGTTGACTTACGACTTGTACTCAGCGCAGAAGCTGTTGCTTTTGTAAATGGCCGTCTCAGGGAATTGAGAGGGGTCTTCGGTGACGGCAGTGATCAACGGAACGATGTCAAAGAAGAAAAAGGTGCTGTGAGCTAGCTTCCGATCTAGCTGTCGCACAAGCTTGTAAAGTCTCGTATTCCAGCTCTGAGATGCCGCCTCCAGTTTTGGAACAATTTCTTTGGGCCTATTGTTGGGGAATAGAGACTGCGGTGGCGTGGAAATGAAAAGGAACTGCCGAGCACCGGTCTTGTACAGGTCGAGGGTGAGTTCACTGATGCGCGCAACGATAGCAACTATCTTCTCCTCCTGGTCGGCGTCGTTGATGGTCCGGTAGATGTCATTGATGCCAATAAAGATAGCGTAGAGTGTATCCTTTGGCGGAAAAAAGCCGGGCTGCTGGCTGGAGTATACCTCAAACTTCTCGTGAACCTGAGTATCTACATCGTTCGGTCCAGTCGTTACGATGTCCTTATCCGTGACAGCACCACCCACGGCCATGTTGTAGAGCAACACAGATGATTGGTTGTACTGTGTGGTTAAGTAAATAGGCCACATTTTACCGTTAGAGCTCGTCTTGCCGGTGTTTCCGAGAGGGTTAGAGATTGAGGGCTGAATGCCTGTGGTGTTGAATCGAGTATCCGTCCATGAATCACCGCTGAAGGAAAGGTGAGCAAGAACACGATGGAAACTTGGCCAATAGTTGACTCACAAGGTAACGATATTCCTGATGTTGTTGAAGTTGAAACCTCGGTGAGCTGATCGCTCGAAAGACGGTGCTGCTGTAGCACATGGCAGCGCACCAGCAAGAGAAAACAACACAAACAGCTTCATTTTGAAGGCTTTGCTCGTACGAGATAGAATGAAGGCCGTAGAGGATGGCACGGCGTTGAAAATATTTATGCGGACTCCGGCTGCTGAAATAGTAGGCCCATCTTGAGTCTCGGATACAGATGCCCCGAGGAAGAGGTGGCTAACTCACATCTGGGGTAAGACCCCTGTTGCGGCCAATTACGCTTAACCGAGCTAGGAGATTTATCCGCGTTGACTTGACTCTGCCTGCAACTCGACTGGCTGGCTTCGAACACGACCCCCAAGGCTTGACTGAGGGTTGAACCCTGGCTTTGGGGGATTGAATATAGCCGCGAGCATCACCACGGTCCTTGATGGGGGTGATATTCCAGAACAGGCTAGGATCAAATTGGCAGGGCTATTAACAACACCTTAAAGAGTCAGGATCTCTCTATATATGAGTACGACACTACGATATAAATTTACATGCATGGCCTAAGCAGCCGCCCTTCCCCTAGTCTCGAACGGTAGAATAAGAAAGACCACACCACCAACAACAAACAAAGCAGCCGAGATCCACACAGGCAAGTCCGTCTCGATTCCCACGTAGGCAGCAATAATAGGTGCCATAAGCCCACTGAGCCGATTGAACATAGCAACAAGTCCATTCGCCGTACCTCGGATGGGCGCGGGGAACAGCTCAGGGGTGTACGAATAAAAGAGACCATAAACGAGATTCTGAAAGAATGCAATCGCGCAAGTGAATCCAATGATACCAGCTTCTGAATTTGCTCTGGTGAAAAGGAAGAGGAAGACACCAGTTCCGATGCAGGCAAAGGTTCCTGTGCCTTTGCGCCCAACCTTCTTCAGATCGACGGTGAACCCACCTAGGATGGAAGCTGGTATACCGCACACAGCCTGGATGGCGTAGTTGCGATATGTCTTCTCCAGAGAGGAGCTGCCTTGGTTGACGCCCTTATTCTCGAGGTAGATAGGAATGAAAGAGTTGTAGAGAGGATAAGCCATTCCAATAGAACACCACAAGAAAAGCATGAGGGAAGTAGATATGGCAATTTGAGGGCTGGAGAAGAGGGAGCGAATCCTGTCGGGCCTGAACTTTTCCATGTTTCGCTTGATTATGCTCCGGTGGTTGACGTTAGGTGCTTGGTCTTCAACCGCCGTGCTGTCATTGTTGCGGTTGTTCAGCTCAACGTCGATAGCTTCAAAATTCGAGATGGTAAGCCAGGTCGTGGTTTTGTTCCTAGCAGCAACCTTCTGAACGACATCTACAGCCTGCTGATCCAGACCCTTGCCTAAGAGATACTTGGGCGTCTCGTAAACGCGGAAGAGAAGACGCATCAAGAACATGACCAGTGTGAGACCACCGAATGTCCAATACGTGTATCTCCAGCCGAGGTTATCTTCGAACCGACACTCTCCAGCAGGAAGGCCAGATGGGCATGAGTAGTTCGCAATCAGGGGCCACGCAATCAATGCCGCAACAGCTTGACCGACGGACCAAAAGGCGGACTGCATGGTGAGGAGGTACTGATGCGTGGCCGGGATGAATTCGAGGAAGATGGCACTGTCGACAGGTTGGTTGCCTCCCGTACCGACACCGATGATGGCGCAGAATGTTGCGATGGCGACAAAGTTGGGGCTCCCAGCGCCGACAAGTCCAGCAACGGAAGACAGGAGCAGGGTGGCGTTGAAGGCGAGACGGCGGCCGATGAAGTCGGCCGTCATTGGCCACACCGAAGAACCGACGACAAGCCCAGCGTATTTCGCCACCGTGAGAAAAGCGATCTTCTTGACAGCGAACTCGTTCCGGACTGGGGCGCTGATGATGGTGATGGCTTGCATCCAGAACTACTCAGTCAGTAAAGGAGCGCCGGTATGATGAGGGGTTCTCACATTATCCACAAACCAACCAAAGCCCGTCATGGCAAAGACCTTCCATTGGAAAGATCCCATTCCAATGTCAATGAGAGCCTGGTTCATAACGGCAACCTTCCTCTCATACACCACGTCTGCTCCAGATGGAATAGCACGAGTGTCGATTCCATGGTAGTCTCGGTCTTCGGTGACCTCAATCTTTCCATTGGCTCGTGATTCGTTGGTGAAAGTCCTCTCGTTGGGAGACATGACTTCTGGAGCCTTGATGTCTTTTTTCATGTCAACATTTTCCATAGTTATGAGTCAGGGGTGGTAGAGTTTAGAAGTAAGATGTAAGAAGATGAGGTTGGATGTTCGTGTCGTTGATGGAAGGAATCGTTGGAAAGAAAAGCTCTCTGATCTCTCATATCTATACCAGTTATCAACACCAACAAGGCCCCGAGTTATCATCCTTCATGGTTGAAGCTCGGGTTTGCGGGGAGAGCCTAGCCAGACCGGGAGCCCCGTCCCCGAGTCATCTCCGCTTTTTCATATCGACAAGCTCGGCCCAAGATAGCGGCCACGCTGGCGCTTCAAATCCCCTAGATGGGGTATAGCGTTGCTCTCCTAAAGATAAATGACTGACCACGGCATGCAACGCATTTTATGAGTGTGGGGAGTTTTTGCCTTAATTTGGTCATTGACAGAGAGCAGTGATACCGTACTGTACGTGAATCGCGCTCACTCTCTCGCTGCGGAATCTTACACTCGACGTCATCGTAAGCTCATAGCCGTCTCCACAAGTTATCGATTCCGAGAAGCCGAGCGCGCGTCGAATACCCCAGATGTGGTATAGCGTTACTCGCCTATCATGGTTGCATTCTATAGAGTGCACCAGCTGTGAAAGATTGCCTCTTGCGGGGAAGAGGGTCGATATGGTTTGTTGTCGATTTCAAAATTATCATGACAGTTACAAAAGCGGACAAGGGATGAAGCGCGTCTAGAATAACCTCTTTTGGGAAAATAGTCCCCTAGGCCAGCTATCTATAAAAGCATAAACATGGCATGTTTACCATCTTATCTCTTCAACACCAACGCCAACTCCCAACTTCAATATCTGTACCCCTGCCTTTTCGAGTCATTGACTCTGCATTCTAAGACACAACCGCCATGGCTCCTTCAGCTCTTATCGAAACTCCCCTTGCCCAGGGGCCAATCAGTCCCCAGCTTGTTGCCTCCTCAAAGCACTCCGCTGTGCAGTTCAACCCAGCCAGACACCTGGCCTACTCCCCGCCTTCGTCTATCTTGACCATGAAGGACCTTTCCCTTGAGCCTACTGCGCTGTCACCAGTTGCAACAACAGAGCCGTTCCCGTTGCTCTCTCATGAAGCCGTGCTGCAGCATCGACGAGATCTCTTCAGCAAGGATGTTCTTGACAACTGCCTCCATCACACTCGCCCTGGTTCCGTCCAGCTTCGCGGCATGGCTCCTCGTTATGCTCCATTCATTCACCAGTTTTGGCACTCTCCTGAAGTTTTGAAGATTGTTAGTGACATTGCCGGTGTCGAACTCGTCCCAGCTATGGACTACGAAATCAGCCATACCAACGTCCAGCTTGGTCCCGGTGGACTTGACGCTGTCAGAAACACCACAGTTGAGCCCCCAGAGGCCACCGCAGAAGCTATCAAGAGGTTCGAGCAGGACAAGCCCAAGAAACAAGAGGTCACGGACCAGACAAAGCCAATCATCGAGTGGCACCAAGACTCCCACCCATGGGTCTGCGTCGTGATGCTTTCAGATGCTAGACATATGTCCGGTGGCGAGACGGAGCTCATGAAGGGCGACGGGACGACCCTTAAGGTGAAGGCACCGCAAATGGTAAGTAACATGTTCATCTCGTGGCGGTGTGTGACTAAAGGGTCTACAGGGCTGCGCAGTTCTCCTCCAGGGCCGCTACATCACGCATACAGCAGCACCTGTGACCAACATGCCGGAACGGGTCACTATCGTCACGTCCTTTCGACCAAAGAACCCCCTGCTCGTAGACGATACCACCAACAAGAACGTCAGGAACAAGTCTCACCTCACCGAGCTGTACTACCAATGGACGACATATCGTCTGGATGTGATTGCTCAGCGCGCCCGCATCGCTTCAGATGCCCTGAAGGAACGGTATGCGAAGAATGTCGCAGAGTCAGATGCTGAGGGTAGAGCTGGTTTGTGTCGAGTCGAGACTGTCAGCCCGGAGGAGATCAAGAAGTGGTCTGAGGAGATGATCAAGTACATTCAGGATACAACGAAGGAGATGGGGCTGCCTTTGCAATAGTCTCGAAGCTCATGGCAATGTTTGTCTTGCTGTGTTGATTATTGTATTTACGAGAATGAGCTGGAGGCTTGCTACTTCAGGGACCAATGCATCCTTAATGAGAGATACAATTGTTGCTACACTTGTACCTCGACTGCCCATTTGTGCAATTTGTGAGCTGTCCTCACTGAGAAATTTAACTCCAAGAGATACAAGATAGCAACTCAAAGCTATGAGAAGAAAAGGCGACCTTACTCATACTTATCTATACTGCTGGCTGAGGTTGTGATGGGCACTTACCCTAGATCGGTAGTTAGGAAATTCGGCATCACCCGAAATCGGTTAGTCAGCTCTTCCATCGTGACAAAAACTGCACTGCAGGCGCTTAAGACAAGATATAACAGAACCCTCCCTCTCGGATTTCCACGAATGCCTTACTATTGAGAACCTGCTTCTGCATGTCTCAGGAAAGTGAGATCCATGTCTGCCCATGCTGTGCTACCTCACTCCCCTGCTCCCTTATCCTTATCTTTCAATTTTGCGGGGTAACGGAGGCGCTAACCGACGACTCCACTGATATCCCAGCCAAGTTGGTGGCAGCCCTCCCGCTCAACTCTCCCCTCGCATCACGTATTTGGTATCACCTGGGAAGTCTCTCCACCAGCAGCGGGTGTTATCCTTGCTATTCCAAGTCTGTCTCTCTCCACGCCTTTGAAGAGGCAATGGAACCCAAGAAGCGCCAACGTCGGTCTCGAGCAGGGTGCTGGACGTGCAGGAATAGGTACGCTATCGCTGGTTTGTTTCAGCGAATCTTGACTTATCCATTACAGGAGAAAGAAGTGCGACAGTGTCTCATTCCCATGTGGCAACTGCCGAAGGCTGGGCTTGGATTGTAATACCGAAACCAAGCTTGTCTGGGAAGATGATTCTCGCAGACAGGGGATGAAAAGGAGAGGTCCATCCAAATCCACGAACCCTACCAATGCTACCCAACCTGTGGATGGTCAGACTGGTTCACAAGAAAGGGATCACAACCCAGTCACACAGTTCGATTACTTCCCAGCCAGTCTGGCCATCAAGGGGGGCCACAACGACTCTGCAAAATCTCAGAATGGCCCTTTGAACTAGATCCCATAGAGTCACACGCCCTCGACCACTACATCCAACGCTTCTCCAGGACATACCCAACCTGCGCTGGTCCGACTAACCCATTCTTAAGGGTATTTATTCCTCTCTCGATGAAAAGTCGAGTGGTTCTCGATGCTCTTCTGACTCTCAGCTGTGTCCAAAGCTGGGAGCATGGAAGCTTTGTCATGGAAAGGCCTATGTTATTCTTCCGATACAAAGCCCTCCGCGGTTGTAGAGAGCTTATTGAATCCGTCATCAATAAATCTGGAGTCCAGAAAGAGATCCAATCAGCATCAACTGTGGATGCCGCCATCCAGGTTGTGGCATCTCGGGCAGCAACCCTGGATGATGGCGACGTCATATATCTCCTTGCCACATGTGTCCTTATGATCCTTTACGAGAAGCTCAGTGGAGAAGGGCAAGAAAACGCGACTACGCATCTACGATTCTTTGCCCAACTCTTCCCGAATAAGCTGTTTCTGGCTATTGCGAATGGAAATCCTCTCGACGACTCCGGGCGCCAGTGGAACGAGGCCATGGCCTTTCTCTCTAGCCTTTTCCTTTATAACGACCTCGTCAGGTCAACCTCGCTCCGTACTTCGACGCTGTCAGACTTTTACATCAGACACGGTGACCCTGGATCACGCTTCGAATTCCCCAAGATCATCGCCAGGCTAGGTTCCGGTGATCATTCAGTAACGGACAAAGAGATCGCAGGGTGGGATGGACGGTTGGACTGGTTTCCAAGTTTCGCGCTTGATGTACCCGATACAGGCGAATCCAGCGGAAGGCTTCCTGTTGCAGAACCGGCTTTTGTTCTAAACCCCTACTTCCGACGACTTGACGACTTTTCCCCATCAGAGACTTGGAATGAAAAAGGCATCGTCTCGGAGCTATACCGCGTAGCAGCCTCAGTCTACCGAAAACAAAAATTTGTAGACCAGTGGCTCTCATTCGGCGATAGCCCCCAAGAGCTAGGCGAAAATGATTCGGAGATGGGAAATCTTCCGTCGTGGGGCGTTGAGCTGCTTCGCCTACTGTCACCTGTCTCGCCCTATAATAATACTCTTTTATGGCCAATCTCTATTATTGCAAAGGAGCTTACGGATGGGACAGATCGCGAGTTTGTCCTGACTAGGGTCGAATCACTGGAGAAGTGGTTTAAAATGAAGCATTTTAGCGATGTCAGAGAGTGTCTTGTTACTAGTTGGAAGGCAAAGGATGAGGGCATCATTAGCGCACACAAGCAGCCGTTTCTTTTTGGCTAGAACAACTTCGCGAGGATGCATCACGCATGGGTGGCCATATCTAATACCTAACAAGCATTGGTTGAATCTCGCACGTGGAACCTGCACGGAACCCGCGAGAGGCTTCACGGGACTAACCAACTTGGAAAAACCGTTTTTGTTTTTCAGCTGGCTAGTGTGAGGGCGGCCCGCGCCAACGTTGGGCTAGCTTAAGCTTCGCCTCGAGAAGACGCCCGAAGCTGACTCGCGGGGTGGGCGCCTGTTACAGCTTGGCCACTGTAGCACCGTTTGAAGCCCGATCAGTAGTTGGTGCATCTCCTGCAATTGCTCTAGTGGCGATCATGACTCAGTCTTTTGCTCGGTGCCGCAGCGGTCAAGGTGCCTGCAGCGAAAACTGCCGTTATCCCATGAGTTGGCTTGGATAGCGCCGGTGCAGCATCAGACACGCGGCGCGCTATTGACTCGGCGGTACTAGTCAATGAGCCGTTGAGCTACCAACGGATCGTCGAGTTGAGCCTCTAGCAAGGTGCCCTGGCAACACACGTAGTAGGGAGGCGGATGAGGTGACAAATAGAGAGACCTGTTCGTCCACTGTCTGTGTGTATCTGCACGTCTTATGTGAACTGCCGACTTGGCGCTACTTTTCTGGAACGTTGCACCAGTAAACTCTCTAGGTATCTCGGAGCAGGCCACGGGGTTTCTGACACGCCCAGAGATTGATCGTCAAGCACCAAATTTCCCAACCTGAATCAGCATGATTGAGACTTAGAGGAAGCGACCTAGTTAAACGGCTCTGACAGTTCGCTGGCCCTCTTTCTAGACCGATGCCACCTCGGGAAACTCGGCGTCTTAGAAAGCCCCGGTGGCAATGCTACGTACTCTGTCCATTCATACTGGGGCTCCAGAGTCCCCTGACTGGGGTAAGGGTCCCGCATCACGGAGCCGGTATGATACACCACAACCGGCCTAGTAACCCGCGGGGATTGACATTTTGTGTCCATTTATTCTTCTGTTGGTCTCCATTCTTGACCCTGGACTGGATCTATCCGCGCCGGAACGTCTCAGATTGCGTGCCTCCTCTTCCCTCCTCTAAAACGAGATACTACCAAGTCCCGGCAAATCATTGCTACATGTGTAAGAGCTAGTTTGGTCCACAATGGTTGGAGGTTGGAACGTCAAGACGAACTTGCCAGGGGCAATGGTTATCATTGCGATCCTGTACGTAACTGAGCCAGAAGACAGACAGCACCTCTGTTACAGTTAGTTTTACTGCTTAAAGATCAACTGCATAAACACACTGCGCACGTTGACCGTGTTCTTGGGGGTTTGTTTCTTTCTCTCTCGCCTTTCTTTTTTTATATCGTTCTTCCACCAGCCGGCCGTCTGTTCCTTTCCGTCGAAACAAAACAAACATGCCGGGTTTTTTGGTGCCGGACCACTACAAGGTGGTCGCGCCCACCCTCAATGACTTGTTGGTCGCCAGCATCATCTGGGGCTTTACGCTCGCGACCGGCGTCTTCTCTGGTCACAAGGCCGTCAAGCAGACATATGCACAATGGAAGCGCTCAGGACGCGCCAAGCCATATGTCATCATGGTTTGGGCAGAGTGGCTTGTTTCCATCATCATTAGTGTGCTGTCGTGGTGTTTCTTGCGAGGGTTCATCGAGCCAAGGTGAGTACCGAAACTCTATCATTCCTTCTGTTTATATGTAATGTGACAACTGACGATGCAAAATGTAACCAGCTTCTGGATCTATTTCACATTCTGTAGGATCAACCCCCCGCGCAGACCTATCGATCGAATGAAGAAAACTGACTGTGACATGGGCAGTGGCTCTCTGGGTCGTTCAGATTCAATGTATCTGCGGCATCATCATCAACCGAATATCGCTTCTCATGGTGGACCGTCGGGATGGAGCAAAGATTCGCTGGGCGACCGCCATCCTCCTCGGCCTCATCAACATCAGCGTCTTTGTCATTTGGATTCCCGCGCAGCTGCAGATCTCGTCGACATGGGTCAACGTTAATCACATCTACGACCGCATCGAAAAGGGCCTGTTCCTCATCATTGACGCCGCTCTGCACTCCTACTTCATGTACCTGATCCGTGTCAAGCTGATTGCCAACGGTTTGGACAAGTACAAGCCGCTGCTGCGCTTCAACTTTGCCATGATTGCAGTCTCAATGAGTCTCGATGTAAGGATTCCTCCAGCTCTCGCTTGTGAAGGGAAGGATCAAGCTAATCTGGTGGCGTCAAGGTTATCCTCATTGGCAGCATGTCGATTGGCAATGGCTTCATGTAAGCACCAACCCCCCCCGATTCCTTATGCCACCACTAACGGAAATGATGCAGCTACGTCCAGTTCCACCCACTGGTCTACATGCTCAAGTTGCATATTGAGCTCAACATTTCTTCTCTCATCGTCAAGGTCGTGCGCGCGACCGGCGACAACAGCTCGTATCAGAACGACTACTACAACCAGGGCACCGAGCTGCAGTCCAAGCCCATGGGCGGAGGCACAAATGGAAACGGAGCCTCCAACAAGGGTCGATCGGGTACAAACACTGGCCCGCTGTTCTCAAGCACAAACGAAGCACGCATCGACACAGACGGAGATGGCCAGAGCAGGGTAAACATGTCCCGGGGCATCACCAAAATAACCCAGACGCAGGTGACGGTGTCACGAATTCCTGAGGACGACGCCAGCTCGCAGTCTTCGACCCGGCAGCTGAAGGGAGCCGGGAACATGTACCGCGATCCATTCCCGTGAAACAGCGCGTAACGATGGGTAATCTTTGTCTTGGGAACGGGAATAATGGCTGGACTCGGGAAATTAGAACACAAGGCAAATGCATTAGAATCATCATTATTATTAGAAGCACATAGAATTATAGACATCATTTCTCTCGAATTCTGAGACCAGGCCCGGCCAACTAGAATGCCCAATTCAGATCACCGACCCTTTTCAGCCAGCAGAACAACCCAGTCAGAAATCTGTGACTATTAGTACGCCTGAACGACCCGCCTGCGGGCCTGCAATGTCACCGTCACATAGCTCTCTTGGCTCGCGCGGAAAAGGCCTCGGTCTGAACCTTTACATGTGGCACCAGGCACAACGAGAGACGGTCCCCGACTAGAGCAATCCAGAACGCAAAGATCAGCGCTGTTGGTTGCTGGTCCAGTGGAGTTTGTCTGTGTCATCCATGAGCGCCAATAATTTCGCTCAAGTGGTCAGGGCTCTCCAGGACCCCGGAATGCATCCGTACCCCCGGACCCCACGGAGCATACGCAAGTACGAGTCGTCGCAACGGCCTCTCTGTTGGGTCCAAGCCTAACCAGCCACTTGCTCCGCAGATCATCTGTAAAACGCTTAGCGATGCTACCCCAAAGCCCCGGCTTCTCCTCAGAGGAACCATGTTCAACCCCCTCAAAGAGTAAGGGAGAGTGTTACAGGCAGGAGAAAGGGACCGGAGGTCAGACCAGGAATGGATACGCGCACGACCGGAGCTTGGTGACCTAGACGACACCTGCAAGGGGCAGAGACTAGGCAGATGCATATAACTTCCAAGAGCCTCGTGAGGGGGAGACAAGAAAATACCACACAATCCCCAAGGAATACTCAACTCTGAAATCCTGATCTACATAGGAGAGCCGCGTATTAATCATGGGTCTCTACACTAAGCTTGCCGAGAACCTCGACGAGGTCGACGTCATCATCGCCGGAGGTAATCCTCGTCTCTTACCCCAATTACGGTCCCTCAGTAAGCTGACCCTTCCACAGGTGGCACGGCAGCTTGCGTTGTAGCTGGTCGTCTAGCAGAGGCGGATCCCAGCTTGTCTATTCTCCTCATCGAGGGAGGCCCGGATAACAAGGGTGTTGCCAACATTGAGCATCCCGTCTTCTTCCTTGACCATCTCCTACCTACTTCCAAGACAACCATCTTTTACAAGGGTAACAAGTCTGAGAAGCTCGCTGGACGAGAATGTATTGTTCCCTCAGGTGGTACGCTCGGCGGTGGTTCATCCATCAACTTTATGATGTATACTCGGGCTCAGCGCGAGGACTTTGACTCCTGGAAGACACCTGGATGGTCAGCTGATGAAATTCTGCCTTTCCTCAAGAAGGTGCGCCATTACTTATTCATAACCAAGATGACTCCTTGTACTAATAGTTCTTTCAGCTTGAGACATATCATGGCCGAGGTGACGCCTCTGTGCATGGCTATGACGGCCCAGTCCACGTCAGTGATGGTACATTCCGTTCTACCGGTTCTGAGAGCGACTTCATCAAGTCTGCATCCCAAGTCGGCTGGCCCGAGATCCAGGACTTGCAGTCGCTAGACCACAACAACGGTTACGAGCGCTGGCTTCGCTATGTCTCGAAGGAGGGCAAGCGGCAAGATACTGCCAGCGTCTATGTCCACGATAAGCTTCAAGACACCAAATACCCCAACCTGCATGTGCTAGTTGAGGCCAAGGTCGTCCGGGTGCTTCTTGATGATGATAAGCGTGCTGTTGGTGTCGAGTATACACCTAACCCTGCCTTCCAGGCTGAGGTTGGCCCTACAAAACATCCCAAAGTGACCATTAAGGCCCGCAAGCTTGTCGTTGTGTCGTGTGGTGCCTGTGGCACGCCGCCCGTGCTTGAGAGATCTGGTCTTGGCGACCCTAAGATTCTTGAGAAGGCCGGTGTTCCTGTCAAGGTTGACTTGCCTGGCGTTGGCCATGAGTACCAGGATCATCAGTTGATCTTGTATCCTTACAAGACCAATCTCCAGCCCCATGAGACCATTGACAGAGTTCTCAGACACCCCGAGAAGCGCCAGGAGCTCATCGACTCAAAGGACAAGGTCCTTGGCTGGAACTCGATTGATATCTCCTCTAAGCTCCGACCCACGGATGCTGAGGTTACAGCTTTGGGTCCCGACTTCCAAAAGGCATGGGATAAGGACTTTAAGAACATTCCCAACAAGCCGATTATGCTGATGGGTCTTGTTTCTTGGTGAGTTGTCTGATGGAACTCATAAAAGCAAAGCTAATCAGAAAACACAGCTTCTTGGGTGACCCCTCCAGTGTACCAGAGGAGCAGTACGTTACTGTAGGAAACTACACAGCGTACCCCTACTCCCGAGGCCACATGCATATTACAGGACCGAATGTTGATGACCCCTTGGACTTTGACGTCGGTTACCTCAACGATGAGAACGACATTGATCTCAAGAAGCAGGTCTGGGCCTATAAGAAGTCCCGAGAGATTATGCGCCGCACTGAGATGTTCCGTGGTGAAATCGCCCCCGGCCACCCGGCCTTCCCCGAAGGCTCCCCAGCTGCCTGTGTAGACCTCAAGGAGCAGTCGTCTCTCTCTGACGTTAAGGACGTTGAGTATTCTGCCGAGGATGATAAGGCTATTGAACAATGGGTGCGTCAGAACGTTGGAACTACATGGCACTCAATTGCCACCTGCCGGATGGCTCCCCGCGACGAGTTTGGTGTTGTTGATGAACGCCTCAATGTCTGGGGCACAAAGGGTCTTAAGCTTGCTGACTTGAGTATTGCTCCTGCCAACGTCGGTTCCAACACAAATAATACGGCTATTGTGATTGGTGAGAAGGCAGCGGATATCATCATCAAGGATCTGGGACTTGGACAGTAGATCATTATGAGTAGCAAGCGCTGTATACATAGCATAGCATATTAGTGGTGCAATTCAGATCACGGTCAGCACGTACAGTTGCGGCCCAAACATTCGCTGTTTACTTCTCCTCCTTTACGCGTTAACACCTATGACCACCCGTGACAACATCACGCCGCACCTAGTTATCCATGGCGTCAAGCTCTCCTTTGTAGATTCCCTTCTTGTTTGTTTACTAGGGAAGTTACCAACGGAAGTGCCATTGTCAAAGGCTAGTAATACTGATCGTAATGCTCGAGGTTTACATGCGATTGATCGTAGAAGGATGAAAAAGCTTGACACCGAGCTTGTAAAGTCAGCCCATAATGCACAGGACAGAGATACGTTGGAGTCGGGCGTTGAAGCAACAGACAATGGGAGCTGGCTTTCTTTGTCTCAAGGGAACAGGGTCAACCGGGTGATTGAGTCGCCAGGTTCAGATATGTTCCAACGGCATTGCTAAAAAGCATCTTCGGCTCATAGTTCCTGGAAATACCCTTCTTGAAGGTTAAGTGTTCAATTCGAAGGCTCTCATCGATACAAGCTGTTTAACTTGGCTGAGATTTGCTCCGAGATCTTCAGTCATGGTGATTGATGACTAGAATGGCGCAATCAGCTCAACATAAGAGACAGCCTCTGCAGCCTCCTGATTCCGGAGCCTAGAACTATTGTAGATTCTTGTAAGTAATTAGATTACATCCAGTCAGTCGACATGAATAATACTCATTCGCCCTCGCGCAGTATCAAAAGCTAAGAAACTCTCCAGCCAAAGTGTCTCTCATGAAGCTCTGCCAGAGATCCTGGCTACCTGGGAACACAAGCTGGTGGGCCTCAGCCGCACCAAGCTCTAAGTTCCCATCGTCTGCTGCGGCCACACGACGGACTATATCACCAATATCTGCTTCAATATCAAGCGAAAAATCCGAGCATCCTTCCAAGTTCATCAAAGCGGTAAGCAGCTTTACCCCCCTTCGCGCAATAGAACTAAACTGTTCCTCTTGGCTTATGAAGTTCCTCCCAAAATCGATGTAACCACGAATCTTAGCGGAGTCATAAGTGAGCGTATTTTGTGATTTGAACAACAGAGCAAAGACGAGGGTGATACAGCAGCTAACGACATGCGTCAAAGTTGTCCACATCCTACGGCTAATACTAGACTCGAGTGTATCAGGCCAACGTTGAATTGACTCCATGCTTCTTTCGGCAATCGCAATGCAGGACAACTATGCGGTTGTCAATTAGCGGCACAGAACAAGGAAAGGCGTATGGGCATACCTGCGAGAAAGCAAAACGCCTATCGCGAAAGCTGGATAACTGGAAATGTCGATGGACCGTCAAGATCTTTACGGAGGATCAGAAGAAGCTTTGGTAAAATCTTTCTGGTCGGAGATTTGACTTGGACCTACTTTATGCGCTGTACAGATGAGTACCATGCCTGGCATCAACCCAACAGGAAAAGAGTCGAGCATTGGCTGATCAAGTTGGACATCCTCTATTTCACGCAAGGCCAACGGCCAGGACGAATAGAGATCTTTTATCTCCTTATCGGCCCATAAGGCTTGATCATACAGCTTCAAGATCCTGTCAGGGTCTTCGCCGGGATAACCAACTTTGAACATACGATCTTGATGCTTCCAGATCAGGACAGAAACTAAGGCATCGTTAAACAAGATCTTCTATGCTCATGTGCTCGTCGAGGCTCACCCTGGTTTAAAGAATTCGTCCAACTACTCGAGGTGCATACATCAGCTGGTTGCGAGACAATCGCTCCGTTTTGAATCATCCGCACTTCATCATCGAACGAGTTGGCAGGCATCGGAGTGTTGAACTGGGCTGGGTGAATCTGGCAGGTATTCTGAAATGGTATTTGGAGCCAATCGTATCGAACGAGGAACCACCAGACGCGTTTCCGTATTTCTCTGTCGATGATGTACTGGGCGTCGTCGTCCACTGTTTTCGGTACAGGTCGATCGGCTCCGAGTCGATGAAGATTAAGACATTGCGAGATACGTATCGCGGTGGAGATAAGGACACATATGAGGTCGGACTTGTCGAAGTTATGTGCCACTTGTAGCAAGAGGCAAATGGCTTGCACCGATGTCAACTTGTGCTCATCCATAAACCCCCCTTTGAATAGGATCTCGATACTTTTGTCGAAAAGAAGGCGAGATGTTTTCATATCGGCTATTGTTGTGATATTAGCAAACATGAATCACTGCGCCTTGTCAATAAGACTGACCGTGTATTGGCTGTGGTAACGAAGCGAGATATCCACCATCAATATGGTAGACGGTTTGCTGTATTATCAGGGTCAGCATACACGGGTCAGCCCGAGAATAAGAACTTCCATAGCACTAACAGATAGCAAAGCGTAGTATAATGCGAGCCAGGAACAGTCGCACTCCATTCGCGTCAAGTTGCTGTCAAGCTCTTGGCGAAAGGTAGGCAAGTGAACCACATTGTGCATCCAAGTGAGATGGGCTTGGTGAAGAGCTAATAGCATGCGGGCGTCCTCGGGTGCAAAGAAAGGATCCCACTGTTCTTCAAGCTCGTGACGACTGGTTGAGAATCGGGGAGTAGATTGGGCAATAGACTCTCTGCCTGAGAACCTATTCAGAACGTTTCTACGGCCATGGGCCAAGAACTCCAGGGCAGCAGCTGTTTCGTTGGTAAGGCGACTATCAGCTGTGTGTGTTGATGTCAATATCTGCATCAGCATTTCATTGGTGATTTCGGGGATGGCATTTTCGAATGCTCCTCTAGGTTGTGCGTTGGTAGGGGGAACGACTGCTGACGGTACCACCGGCTCAACCCGAGCGTCGACGACAGTGACATGTACCGGAGTCGCACATGAGGCCGGATCTGTGGGTGTATGGCCAGGCTCTTCGGGTACTTCAGGCGATACCGAAGTGCCCCCCAATGAAGCCGAGGGCGATCCAGCATCATTTGCGGGACGGCTTCGGCGAGAGCGTCTTCCCCGAGTGACGACAGCAACCTGCTCACGCTGGCAAGAAGATGCCTTGTTCTGACGAATGCATGTCTCACAGGGGATGATCTTTGAGCATCGTATCTTACGGCGCACGCATGCCGTGCAGGCCAGGACTGATCGCTGTGTATTTCTCACTGGCCCTGGAGCTGGCATGATGGGTCTGAGTGGTTGTCGAGCAAGATTGTGCTTGAGGATTGTCTATCCAGCACGGCCGAGATAACAATTGCCTTATCGGACGAGTTTGGGTTAGACCCACAGTGGTTAATGACATCCTCGGCCGAGGGGGCAAAGAATCCCAGACTCTGCTCTAGCTTTTTTGGGCTTAAGGCCAGGCAGGGTTCCAAGTCTCATCCAGGGAGTGAATTGTGAGTAGGCACTTTGATTTGCGCCTCAAAAATCGAAGGAGATGAATTACCAGATAGCATTAAAAATGATGAATTGGAATATTACCAATTCAAATGCGTTTTTGCTTACAGCAGTGAAAAAGCCTTTCATCGGAGTTTACCTTGTGGGAGTCATGAATGCAGCGCACAGGGGAGAACCTTTCAACATTGGACAAGCCGAGGAAAAAAGCTCCAGCAAAGGTTGTTTCGAGGAAAGGAGCACAACGGAATTCTTTGAAGAAACGAGATAGACTGATGAAGATAAAAGACCAATTTATTCAAAGGTATTATCTTGATTGGAGGGATATGATAGACGCAAGCAACAAATACTGCGCGCTTCAGGGTAGGTAGGTTTATGTGCTTTCATGCAAATGGATGATATCATGAGACAAGGATCTCTAATTGGTGGAACATAACCTCTTTCGCACATATGCTTGTGCGGTTGTCCTCTCTGGCTGTAAGTCACATATCTCAGGCCTTCTCGATGCATCTATTTTAGTCCTTTCAACCATCTCTGATGGTCAAGTGAGTGCAATATGCTACATCACGGCATGAAGCTGAAAAGGAAGCCATTGCACCAATAAAAAATTTGCTAATTTATATCAGTCAAACGAAACCTTGAGTATTTTGGTGATTGATTGCTAACTTTCGCTCTCTAAGAATGTACCTGTGCTGGAATGATTATGATCACACCTGATGAGCCCTATCGGCGATAAAGGCAATTGACCTCTACCTAGTCTTGTCTTCAAAAACTTGGAATTGTTCAGCATCATTTCCGATACCTTCGATAACATCCTCATGGGCCAGCACATAGGTCTGTCTGGCGGGCGCAAGCTTGCTTGACACTATGTAGACCAGAAATGAGCTGAGAAAGCCGTAATACCACACCAAGTGTCCGATGTACTCCGCACCTCCAATATTTAGAGAGGGATTGACATTTGCCGCAAGGCTGGGCAGAGCAGGACCGACCCCGATAGCAAGGGCGAGAAAAGCCCTCCAGTTCCAACCAGCAAAATACTGGTAACGACCATGAGGCTTGTAAAGCGCAGATACCTCAACGCGTCTTTTTTTGACGATCCAGTAGTCAGCTATGGAAATAGCTATTATAGGAGCAAGAAAGATGCCAAGGCTTGCCATGAAATTGACAAGGCTCTCGGCGCTTGTAACAATCTTCCATGGGACCATGGCCCATCCACCTAGGATGGTGGAGATGATTGCAGCCCTCCGAATGTTGACGTACTTAGGAAACAGACTGGCCAAATCGTTGGAGGCTGAGATAACGTTTGCTGAGACATTAACGCCAATCTGTGCCACCATCCAAGCTAGACCACAATAAAAGGCTCCTGCTCTCGCTGCCGGCGACGTCCACTTGCTAGCCAGCGCGAGAGGGTCCCAGATGTATTCCTGGTAGATGATTTTGGAAGCCGAGGCACTGATGATGCCCATCATGGCGATGGCAAAGCAAATGAGCGGGAAGAAAATCGCCTGATAGAATATGTTTCTTGGAACCTTGACATAACGGGTAAAATCTGAGATGTTTGTACCCACAGTCGACCACGATCCAGTTTGTGATGTCAGGGTCGCAACGATCAACCAGGATTTGGCCGAGCCTTGTACCGATGGTTGCTGTTGCCAGATATCGCCGGATCCGCCCGACATGACACAGACGGCAATTGTAGTACCGACAGCGGCTGTGATAGTAATAACAGCTTTGAAGACGAAGAACCACTTCAGTTTGTGGGGTTGTATCGTGAGGAAAGGCAACTGGATCGACCAGAATAGGAAATGGCTGAGGAGCCCTTGGCTGGTGATACCAGCACTGGGTGGGAGATGGTTAGGAAGCCTCGAATAGCTTGGCCAAATTGCCGTCAGCATAACGGTAAGCGCCACGCTTCCTGTATAAGTCTGAATGGCATGCCAAAACAGGGCTGTGATCAAACGGCAGACGACAGGAAATTTCGCCCCATGATAGCCGAACGCGGATCGAATCCAGACGGCAAAAGGAACGCGCAGATAGGCTCCTGGAGCACCATTCAAAGCGATAACAAATGCCATTGTCAATGACCCAACAATGACACACCACACAGCTTCACGCCATGTCAGACCAATCGCTAGAATGGACGCCCCAATTTGCCAGCTTTGAGCGGAGAGCTACCAAGGTCAGCACTCAGGCGCCACACTTCTTCACAAGGACGTGCATGATGGATTGCTGTTGACGTACAATATCAGAGAGCCAGTAACCCAGGATGGATAGGGTAGTCCAGGTACGTCTCTCTAAGGGTGTTACATCGAGATCGATGTTGGTCCAAGTTCCCTCTGGAGCAAAGGACGTGGATTGTTTGGGCAGAGCCAATCGACTCAACAAGGTGCGGCGAATGGCCATCTCGTCGGAAGATTGCAGTTAGAGGAGTTTGCGTGTCAATTGAGACTGCAATGCGGTTCAGATTCATTATTATAGAGTAGAAGGATTACACTGTTATCAAACATTCTAAGCATCTTGCAGATAATACTATGATATGAGATCACATTGGGCGATAACAATTCAGATAAGGAGAGATAAGTGACTCCACTTCTGATATCAAGCCAATCCGCGCGGGACAGGCTGCTCGTCTCGGCCGAGATTGTTCCTACCCTTTTATTCAGGGAACGATAACATGTTAACCGTCACTGGTAGAAAAAACAAATTGCGTGTGAAATTATGGTATGAGGAAATCTGACCCGTAGTTCAGAACCCCTGCAGCGTTTATTATGATCGAACAGCAGCACCCCCTTTATGCACTTGGCAATGTTTTGCGTCATACTTCTGAAGCCACCCTTGTTTGTTTCAAGTAACGTCTGGAAGTACTGGTGTGGTGATAGATCAATGGTCGTTGTTAGAAGCAAGCAAGCTGCCATAGCTATTGGTACCCAGGCCCATGGGTAAGCATAACTCGCAACTCTCCCGAGTTAAGCTATGCTACAACTCAACTCTGCATCCTCTTCAATCCATGAGTCAATCTGGGACAGTACACTATCAAGACGACTCTAGGACTGTTTTCATGTCACGGTGTCGTAGCCAATCGCCGAACGAGTCTGAGTGACCGATCTCGACTTCTTGTTGAACGAGGGAATGTTACAATCAACCTCCGTTCGAACCCAAGTAAATATTAGTTGCGTACAAATATAATTATGAAAACAAAAAGTTTTTATGACTGTTATCTGCTGTCTAATCTAAGCATCAACTGGCTCGGGAGGGCATGTTCTTCCTTGGACTAGACTCTCCACCCCATACGCTAATTCCAACAAGTGCTGCTCCTGGTACTCCAATCCTACCAGTTCCATTCCGACAGGAAGTCCATCCTCTGTGAATCCTGCAGGTACGGAGATGGCTGGCAGCCGGGCGATACTAGCCAGGAATGTATTGGTGGGGAAGTCTTCGACACCGTTGACGATGAACCGCTCTTCTGCTGCGTCGGAAATCCGAGGCGGAGGTACCTGCACATCGGGGAAGACCAAGGCATCCAGGTTGTTGGTTGTAATCAGAACATTGATCCTTCTCCTGAACTCGTCGCGTAGAAGAAGTCGGTCGGCGTACGTTGGGTCTTTCGATGGGTTCTTAGGCCCGTGAGCGACCGAGCAAATCATTTGTAGAAAAGACTTCTCAGACGTTTCTGGCAGTATGCTTGCTATGTCCTGGGGGAGATGAGGCTTGGTAGCGAGGAATGTGTTGATGTCATGTCGTGATGTCTGAAAGTAAATCTGGCCAAAGTCCAAGTAGTACTGAAGGTCATCGATATGGATGTCGACAAAGGTAGTGCCCACCTCTTCCAATTTTCCCATGGATGATTTGATGACAGAATTGACTGCACGGCAGTAAGGGTCTGCATCTTTGCCAAAAAGCTGTCGGACCACACCAATTCTGGATGATTTTATAATCTTGGCATCGAGATTGGCTGCGTAACTTCCTCCCTTAGGTAGCCCAAGGGAAGCCGAACGTGCCGCATAGGCGGTATACTCGTCTTTTGGATCAAAGCCAGCCATGCAGTCCAATAGTAAAGCACAGTCGGTTACCGTCTTGGCCATGGGGCCCGGGGCATCTTGGTCCTTGATCAGAGGACAGAAACCATGACGGGAGACAAGCCCAGGCGTCGTGCGAATTCCGACCAGACTGCAAAAGGAAGATGGAACTCGAATAGACCCCCCGGTGTCTTCGCCCACAGCGCAGATGGCAAGGCTTGCGGCAACAGCTGCGCCAGACCCCCCAGAAGATGCACCGACATCGTGGGAAAGATTGTAGGGGTTCTTTGTGAAGGTGTAGTTGGTGGCGCCATTGGCACTGAACCAAGCTGTTGCCCACTCAGCCATGGATGTTTTTCCAAGGATCAAAGCGCCGGCCTCTTTGAGCTTCGTAATGATGGTTGCATCTTGATCAGCTACGTTATGCTTTGCAACTGCTGATCCGTATGTTGATACCAGGCCCTTAACATCGGCCTAAGAGATAGTGAACTGGGTGAGCGTGGGACAAGCAAGATGTCAGATTGTTTTACCTGATCTTTGACAAGTATGGGAATACCGTGGAGCTTGCCTTTGAGCTTTCCATTCTGCTCAAAGTGTCTGTCCAGTGCTTCCGCCTCTGCAAGGACCGTTGTTGATATGGCAAGCGTTGAATTGATGTTTGGTCCGCCTTTGTCCAGCTTATCGATGCGTTCCAAAAAGGCAGCGGTCAATTCTTTGGCCGTAAAGCGCCCGGCCTTAATCCCAGCTCGTGCTTGGGGGATGGTCAGCTCCCTCACATCGACCATCGTAATGTTAGTTGTGCGTCTTGACCTATACCGTTGCCAGCGTCGGAGCTCTGCAAACAGACACATAATATCTTGATAAGGGACAAACAAGAATGAAATGTCACCGCACATAAAGATCCCGCCTCAGAATTAACCATCCGGAATTACCAAGAGTGGGGAGCCTTTTTGCCATGGCCACTAATCTCTGCTCTGTAATCTACAGGGGCCGTATCTAAGCCCACAGCACCCCATGACCTCACGGCCGAGATTGCCATCGCTAATGGAAAAGACTCGGACGAGTTATTTAGAGCTTATCTCTTTAGCAGCTAAGCAGCTAAGCAGCTTATGGGGATTTTGCTAGTCTTTACTGCTTCAACAGAGAAATGCCCAGGTAAACGGGAAGAATACTACTAATTTAAAGATCTGTTATGCACCTGTGTTTTGTCTTAATGAACATTGCTTTGATATTTATTAAATGAAAGTCATTTACAAGCAAGAACTCATAAAAATAACCCCTATGCCTGAAGTGTGAGTGTCTTGGATATGGAGCCAAGCTGGTTGCTATCGTCGTCTACCTTACTCAACAGTCTTGCCCGAGCTCTCCTCCAGATCTGGCTTCAACAAGTCGGCTGCCTCCTGCGAGAAGCCCCGGGTTCTAGTCTTGTGTTCGAACAAGAGATCAAGCTCCGAGTACGTCAACCCGCGGGCTTCAGGCAGCCGAAAATATGTCCAAGCAAGGAACAGGCCAGCAACCCCTGCCCAAAAATAGCCACCTTGTGCGCCCCAGTTCCAGGCGTTCCGGCCGATCATTCGAGGCATGAGAACGTTGGTGATGAACCCTCCCGCGTTGTAGCAGGCGCGCGCAAACGCGACTGTCTTGGAGGGGAGCTGGGTGGAAGGCATCTCGGCTACGATTGTGAAGCAGGCTGGGCCGATGGTGATCTGGTAGAACACCACCATGGCCACCATGAGAGCGCCAACAGCCCAAGACGTACCTGAAGACGCTTTTGGGATTCCGAGTGACCCGATAATCACCAGGTCAACAACGGCAAAGCTGAGACCGGCCAGGTAGATCGTTCGGCGTCCGAACCGTGTCAGAACCCACATGGCGACCATGCATTCGATGAGGCCCAAGCCGGCTTGGGCAAGGTTCATGGCGAAACCATGGCGGCTGGAAAGCCCGGCCTGTATCATAAATTGGACTCCGAATCCCATAAAGGGTGTGCCGGCAAACGCTTGGGTGAGCCAAGCCATGCAGGCGATCTCAGTACGGCGTCTTGCAGTACCAGGTCAGCTTCTGGAGGTCTGCCTCTTATGAACAAGCCACTTACAAGTTGGTACCACGGAAGCAGTCAAAGTATCGTGCTCCTGCGCTCTTCTCTCGTTCGAACTGGGTTGTGACACACATCATCTCCACATACGCGTCAACATCGAAGTTGATATCTGGCTGACGTGTAATCATCTTCTCGACAGCTTGCTTTGCGTCTTGGTATCGGCCGTGTCTGACCAGCCACCAAGGGCTTTCGGGGGCGAGGTAAGTCCCAATCATGATGGGGATCGGCCAGATCTGAGTCAGTTAGTACTTGTCCGGTGGAAAAGGAGGGAACACGTACCCATTGTAGAGCGAATGGAATTCGATACGACCACTCGTCAGTACGAGATAGAAGCCCGTTCAGAATGCCAATGGAGATGAGCTGGCCGATGACCCAGCAAATGTTGATCTGTCTCCTATGAGCGATCTAGTCTGAAGAGCGGCAAGTCATGTCAAACATACCCAAGAGGTCATGTAGTGCCGGAGAGTCAGAGGACAGATATCTGCAGCATATGTAACAGCAAGAGTTTGAAAAACTCCCCATGGGATTTACTGGCATACGGCTGCTGCCACAAACATGGGGAGACCAGTGGAGAAGAAGGGGATAAAGATGGCCCCGATCATGAGGACCATGGCACCCTGCATTGTCCAGCGATAGCCGATGCGCTCGGTGACCCATCCGTTGACAATGAGACCTAGAATAGACCCGGCCTATGCATGCGGCGTGGTTAGGGCTCAAGCCCAGAAACACGGAAAGGAGCCAAATTGTACCTGTCCCGAATTGCTGATGATGGTCTACCATTGGGCGCTGATTATTGGGTCGCCGTTCTTGTCGACCTCGTCGCCAAAGCGTTCCTGGAAGGAAGGATAGGGGTAGAAGTTGGACATTAAGTTTGTATCGTAGCCCTACAAAATTGTCAGCAGAGGACCTGGGTAGCAGGAATGTGAAGGCTAACCTCCATAATAATGGCGAGAGACACGATGAAAGAGAAGACGATTGCCTTGGGCCAGAAACGTATGGCCTGACGGACCGTCATTTCGCGTTCTAGCCGCATGGCTAGCATTGTCGCATTTTCATTTTCTCCGTTGAACTCGGCCGTCTCGGTAACGGGAGAGTTCTGTTTCTCAGAATCCATCTTGGAAGGATTGAGGTATAGATCTCTGTCAGGATGAAGAATTGAATGGTGGTGGGTAAAGTCCCCGTAGAAAGGAAAGGCCCGTCCCTCTTATACTTGGAGGGAACGGCCACCATGAAGCCATCAATGGAGTCTCTCGATCCCTGGTTCAAACCATACCAAGATGCCATGCCCCACGGGGAAACAAACTTGCCCCAGTTTCCTCCACATTAATCTCCCACCCTCCTCATGGCCTAACTGATTGGGGAATCAAGTCAAAGTTCCCAGCAGTAGTCTATTGCGTAACTAGGCAACCTTATTGGCTCAACCCACCAGGGGTGTTTTCAGGTCAGTCGTCAATGGGTACTTGCGGCCATTTACCCGTTTGAGTAATGGCCTGGGGCGGGGCTCTTGCTACAGGATCTCATCAGGCCACTCACAAGTCAATACATGGTCTCGAACAACACCCATCTTCAAGTAGGCTTTTCATTTTTCTTTGGTACCGCAGTAGTCTTGTGTAGAGCCCAAGTTCGACATGACCGTTACCTCGACCAAGACTCCACAGTCCTCCTACCGACAATGGTGGAAGGAGGCTACCATCTACCAGATATACCCGTCGTCATTCAAAGACAGCGATGGAGACGGCCTAGGAGACATCCAAGGCGTCATTGAAAAGCTAGACTACCTCCAAAACCTCGGCGTGGATGCTGTGTGGCTTTGCCCAAGTGAGCACAACCTTCCCAACTGACTGCCTCCAATATGAGGGAGATGACTAACACAAGAGGTGCCTTCGCAGTCTTTAAATCCCCTCAAGTCGATATGGGGTATGATATTTCGGATTATCGAGCCATGCATCCTCCCTACGGCACCGTCGAGGATGCCCAGGAGCTCATCCAGGGTCTCCACAAGCGCGGGATGCGGTGCATCTTGGACCTCGTGGTGAACCATAGCTCCGACCAACATGAATGGTTCAAAAAGTCCAGGGCCTCACGGGATAACGAGTGGAGAGACTGGTATGTCTGGCGGAAGCCAAGATACGATGCCTCCGGGAACAGACAGCCGCCGAATAACTGGGCAGCAGCTTTTGGTGGTAAGAGCTCTCGCATGACTTACTCTTCTCTTTTGCTTCTGGAACCTCATTCCTTCTAGGCAGCGCTTGGACCTACGATGGTGTCACAGATGAGTACTATTTACATCTCTTCGCCCCCGAACAGCCAGATCTCAACTGGGAGAATCCTACCGTCGTCCGCGAGGTCCACGAAGTCATGGAATTCTGGCTCAAGAAGGGCGTGGACGGGTTCCGCATGGATGTAATCAACTTCATATCCAAGGAACCCGGCCTGCCAGATGCCGAGATCACAGACTCTGCCGCTCCGTGGCAGTCAGCGATCAAATTATTCTGCAACGGACCGCGACTGCACGAGTATCTTAGGGGCCTGCGACAGCTACTGGACAGATACGGGGCTTTCAGCGTCAGAGAGATGCCAGGTGTCAAAGAAGACGATCAAGTAGCTATGGTTGTGGCATCGGACAGGAAGGAGCTGCATACTATCTTCTAATTCGACATGTACGTCGTCCCGCATGAAGCTTCACCCAAACTAGCTGACAGATGCTCTTCTAGTTGTGACATAGATGTTCCTAACAAGGGAAAGTTCTACAGAAAGGACTGGAAGTTGCCCGAGTTGAAAGGCCTCATCGAAAAATGGCAGACATTTGCCCACAAGGTGGGTGGGTGGAACGCCACCTTTCTAGAGAACCACGACCAGGCTCGATCAGTCTCGCGATACACTAAACACAGGCCTGAGCACCGGGAGCTGGCCGCTAAGATGCTGGCAACCTGTCTTTGCACCTTGGGGGGGACTCTCTTCGTCTACCAAGGGAAGGAGTTGGGAATGGCGAATCTGCCTCAAGCCTGGGGCATCGAAGAGTACAAAGATATTGAGTCTCTGAACTTTCTCCAAGAGTTAGTACTAGGAGGAAAGACAAATCTTCTGAGTTTGAGGCTAACCTTTGGATCATAGGGCATTGAAGACGACTGAGGGGGATGAGAAGGCTCTGGATGAAATCTGGACAGAAATCAGATTGAAAGCTAGGGACCATGCACGATCTCCTGTGCTGGTACGCGCTCTACTTTCAGCATCCCTAAGTAGCATTTGCTAACACGTACATTGCAAGTGGGACACGACTAGAAATGCCGGCTTCACCACAGGTACTCCCTGGATGAAGGTCAACGAGGATGTCACCCGGTGCAATGCCAGGAATCAGCAGGCTCAGCCCGACAGCGTCCTTAACTACTGGCGCCGTGGAATCTCACTGCGAAAGAAGCTGCAGGACGTCCTCGTCTACGGAACCTTTGAAGCGCACGATGGTGAGAATGAGGCCATAATGAGCTACACTCGCCACTGCGAGACTACCGACGCACATGCCGTAGTCATGATTAATTTTACAGATGAGGAACAGAAGTGGCAGCTTCCTGTCTCGGAGAGGGCATTGCTGAGCAGTGGCATAGGTCAGACTGTTCTCTCAACATATGACACGGCCCTTCCGTCGGTTTATGGGGAGGGGTTTATCAATCTCCGGGCGTTTGAGGCAATTGTTGTCGCTACCGTAGGAGTATTCTAGATACTAGACATCCGAGAACCCTTTTAGAAAAGACAGACACCCACTATAACCACGTATGTTATCCGCGTGATAAAATGCCCAGACGCCCGAGGTATCTCATTGCAGTAGAGTAATGTGATGTTTTTATGTGGCGACGGGCAACCCTGAACATCCCTGCTAACCCCGCCACGTAATGTTGCGAATTGCGGAGTACCTAGCGCGGGAATCAGTTCAGCTGAAGACGTTAGGGGTTCTAGGCAATGCCTGGAGTCACAGCAGCTACAGCCGGGCTTTTACTTAAAGTGGACGGTTCTCCAGCATAGGTACGCTAGCACCCCATACGCCCTCATCCCGCACACTCGCGGCATCAGACATCATGTTTGCATTCAAGATGACCTCCTAGTAGGATGGCTGCAGCAACCTCGAGCCAACTCCTGGTCAACCCTGCGACCACTGCAAGCGACGTAAGATGAAATGCGATAGGTGTAGGCCGTGCGGGGTCTGCCAGGCCATCCAGGCAACTTGTTCTTACGAATCTCTACCTCGGCGCAGAGGTCGCCCCCCTCGGAAAATCCGCCGGTCTGTTAGGCAAAGCCGGGACACTTTCCTCGACCCAATTCCGACCCCATCGCCCAAGAACTGGCTGTCCACTCCCAGCTGCGCAGTCGGCCATGTTCCTAGCCCAAGTATAGACGTCATCACCACGGCACCGCCAACACTGGACAATGCTATTATCTCACCCAGTTGGGCCGAGGCTGATGGACTCTCGGAGGGAAACTACGGGCTGTTTGTTCCGCCAACGCCTGCAGAGAATACGCCAACGTCAGAAAATACGTTGGCTCTAACGACAGTGAGTACGCCGTCGAGCCAGCCCGCCCTGGGCCTGCATGTTCCAGACCAAGATGGTATGACCCAATATCCCCTATCAGAATTTGCCCACTGGACCAGGGTGTTTCTCTTACGCCTCTACCCCGTATTCCCCGTACTGGATCCTGGATGCCTTCTGAACACACTCGGCTTGCCACGAGACGCGGTACCTCGGAGTATGGCCCGGTTCTTTGCCGCAATGTCTGCAGCTGTCATCGTCCAGCTCAATCTTTCTACCGCCAGCGAGGGCGAGCAGCCTTCTGCACAGTTGGCGGACAAGTACATCCATCGGTGCATAAAAGGGCGCCAAGATTTGGATTTCATCGAGGATGCGGATGAATGGACGATTCTAGAGTCATTCTTCATGTTTTCCTATTATGGGAACCGCAATAAAAGCAAGCAAGCCTGGTACTACTTGCGGGAAGCGATGGGATTTGCTCTGGCAATGGGATTAGATCGTGACGAGTCCTACGACGACCCTGACTTGGAAGTAAATGAACGAAGAAGGCGCCTATACTGGTTGTTATTCATTACAGAAAGGTGAGAGCTGCACGCTGGGGTGGCTTTGGTTCACTGATCCGACCCAGAGCATATTGCCTTCAGCACCGAACTACATGCCAGCTGAGGGCTTCCATTTGTCTTCCCAAGATCTACAATGGCTGCGACGAACCGACATTGGCAGGTTTCATAACGTTGGCCAGACTCTTTGCCAGAATCGATACAGATTTCGTGTCTTGGTGGAGCGAACAATCACCAAGGGGGGCTAATGACAAGCTTCTAAACCCTGAGCACTTTTCGGCAATTTCACACACGTCAGTGGTCGACGAGACACAGCGAGTTGATGTCGCCGTTACACAATGCTGGCTTCGAACCCTCGTGTGCCAGCTTCGGGGCCGATTCACGCAGACTCATGGGACTGACGAGGTCATATCCCTGAGCGCCGCTGCTCGGAGCTTGCTGCTCTGCTTCAACGCCACTCGTCTGGACTCTCTCGAGTCCCACGGCATCGGAATGGTACGTATTGTAACCAGCGGCAACACAACCAGTAGTGCTGGGGCTGACCATGCGTCCCTGCAGGAGCAAAAGATTTCAGTCATCGCAGGCTTCCTGTGCGACCTGGTTCCCAACTTGGAACCAGACTGTCTTGTCGGGGATATCAACTCTATCCCGAATCTCCTCCACGAATTTATGTGTCTTCTGTCCAACTTTAGGAACGAGGAGTCTCGCTATCTCGGCCCTTTGGCGGGGAGAGCTGCTGCATTGCTCATCCAGAGAGCAGGGGTGGGCGTGCTGGGACCTCACGGGGATGAATGTGAGGAGGTCGAGGACAAGACTTTGACCTGGTAGAAGTCTGTTTAAGCCAGTCAAATCATGTCATAGCCACTGATTCTATCCGTATAATGCCGATAATTACCGACTGCCAAGCCCTCCTCGCTCCCAAGACCAGACTAACTATCCCTTCCAGAGCAAATTGCCCATCAACTCACGTGAATGCGGTGATTTTCCAAAACGGGTAATTGTCCGAATGCAATTCCCCCTGGAAGACGGTGACATCACTGCCGTCGCATGAAACATTCATAACGGGGCCCAGTGTGGCCCTGGTAGCTTGAGATACACCCAGGAATTAATCATTCCATTCAAATTGTTCTTCCATGCAACTTTCTTTTTTCTCTGCCGGCCTGCTCCTTTATGGGATGCAAATGGCTGCCGCCGAATCAAACGTTCCCGGCTTGACGACATGGTGGCATGACAAGTCCTCTGTCAGCACCAACAACGCTACTGCGCCTGACGAGGTTAGGCGCTCGCGCAAATACAATGTATTTGTTTCTCCAGCAGGAGAGGACAAGTTTCAACGCTCATTTGTTTATGAATCGATCCCTCGCAATGGCAATGGCAAGATGTTCGACCCTGCTCAACCTGGCCTGGAGTACAATCTCACGGACGGCGATGGGATAACTGTTGAAGTCGATGCGGGGATCAACATGGCATGGTCCCAGTTCCAGTACAGCCGGGATGTCAATGTTCGAATTGTGTCCTCAGATGGGTCTCCGCTCGGCCCGGCATCCAACGTGGTCATTCGGCCGGTAGACCTAGACTTGGTCGTTATCAGCCCCAGCGCAGATACAGTCGACATCCGAATCCCATACCGAGACTCTGGCATCCGGTTCTCAGTCGAGTTTCAGAACGATTTATATACCTACCGATCAGACGGAACTGAATACGTGTGTGAAGGTGGCATCGTCGTCAGCGAGGAACCTAGGAATGCACTCCTCATCTTCGCAGTCCCATGATACCAGACGACCTCATCCCGTCAAAGATATCGCCAGACACACAGGTGATAAGCCCTGGTAGCCTGACTCAGCAGAGCTTTAGTTCAAAGCCCACGCTATACTTCGAGGCCGGGATCTACTGGATGGAGAGGGATGGTATCCTGGGCAAGGACCACATCAAGCTTCACTCAAACACGCATTATGTCTACTTCGAGCATGGATCATACGTCAAGGCCGCGTTTGAATACACCACTCACCGCGCGAACTTTTACACCATTGGCAACGGTGTGGTGTCTGGAGAGAATTATGCCTATATGGCCAACACCATTCAAGACTACGTTGCAGTCAAAGACGACCGATACAGCCTGCGCATGTTCTGGCACCAATCTGTCATGGACAACCAGATATGGCACTGTGTAGGGCCGACTCTCAACTCGCCTCCCTTCAACACCATGGACCTCCACCCCATGCATCACACACCGCACGAGGAGGACAACAAAGTCAGCGCCCACATCCGGGACTATAAGCAGGTCGGGGCCTTCTACTTCCAGACAGACGGCACACAGATGTACAAGGGCACCGTCCGTGACGTTTTCTGGCATGTCAACGATGATGCCATCAAGCTTTACCATTCTGGCGCTCAGCTCGACGGACTGACCATTTGGAAGGCCCGCAACAACGCAATCATCCAGATGGGGTGGAAGCCACGAAACGTGAACGACGTGTCGATGAACAAGGTCCGCGTCATCCATAACCGATGGATCCAGCCCAACGCATATGTCCCGTCGGCTATTCTGGGTGCGTCGCCAATCTACGCAGACCCCAAGGATATCAACCCTTCCTACAAGATGTCGCTACACATCAACGATATCGCCTGTGAGGGAATCTGCGCAGCCCTGATGACGATAGCACCGCTGCAGAATTTCGACCTCGGCATTCAGAACGTGCGGTTCGAGAAGATGCACAATAATACGGCTGTAAGGCTTGGCCGCAGTGTTGTAGGTATGGATGCCGGGGACGTGAATAACTATACTCCCGGCCAGGGGAACCTTACGCTCGGCATTGTGATACGGAACTGGACCATTGAGGGTGAGAAAGTTGACGGGACGAACTGGAGGGAAGATGAGCTGGGCCAACTTTATATTCATCCCGACTTTTACGGCGATTGGACCATTGAGTAATCTAACGTGATTGAATCCACTGGCATTTAGTAAAAATTACACTGCTCATAATTCCGCTGGATTCTATCATTTGTACGTGAGGCCAGCTCGGCAAATAGGGCCATGGAGAAAGACGCGCATGTCACCAACAGCACATCCCATACCCCTGCATCATCTTAGCGGCACAGGTAAGAGTGTTAGCGGAGCGTTGTGTCAATCTCTAGTGATAACAGTTTAAATGCTGGATTTTTTAGTGGATATTTGGTGCGTTAGGTTTGTAGATTTGGACATGTGTATGCGAGTTACACCCTATACAGGAGAACTTCAACACTTTGGAGCATGCACAGGGGGCATACAGGATCAGCCAATGAATGAGTCAGAGAAATCAAGGTAATTTTCGGAGGAAATTAACATGGTTATCGAAAATAGAGTTATGACTTAACAAGAAGGTGCAGAACCACCAACGTCAAAGGAAAAACAAGACACTGATACAATGGATATAATTAGTTACCCTGCTTTAAATATAATACATGAAATCAAGAAAAATAAATAAAAAAGCTGTAAATTATTATAATTATTATAAGATATTTCTTAGACTTTTATTATAATTATGGATAATTATTTACTAAGTCTTAGATAAGTTAGTTAGTACTCTCTGTCGTTCTGGTGTCTCGTTTACTTCTTAACACGCATGAGAACCCAAGATAAGCCTCGTTCCGGATGGGCAATAGCGTCATCAAGGAAGTACCACTGTACAAGTACGTTAGTTGGCATAAAGCTTGACCCCTCAGTGCGCATATGACTCATTACACCTGCAACGCAGGGTATTAAGGAGAGTTCAGGCCTGTCCCCCTCTTGGACTCTTCACATCTTTCAAGCCTTCAGACGACATTTCGACTGTGGTAATACGAGAGGTCATGCCGAGGCCATTCTATAATTTTTCCGTTCTGTCTCCATACAGGATAGCCAACGATGGTGACACACTATTGCTTGGCCAAAACTCCCGTCGGCAAGAGGGCAATGGCTATGATTCGAGGTATCTCCGTCTCCAGATACAATCGCTGCACTCCTTGCCAAAAGAGGTGCCTGACCTCATCCGCAAAGAGTTACGAAGACTCTTTTTCGAGGAAACTGCTCACAACCTACGACAAGAGTATGACTATAAGTTATTCTGGCGCAGAGATGCCAGCATGACACATATTGATGAGCGCCGTCCGCCCCAACACTTTATTAATCCAGCAGACACTCATCAGTTCTTAAATAAGGAGGTCATGGTATACTTCGAACCAACGTCCGTTAGCGATTTTTATAGTCGAAAAATTGGCTGCTACATTTACCGGGAGTGGCTACATCTGCATAATATGCGGCCAATCTTTCAGCGAGATAGCTTCTTCGCCAAAGCAGCACACACCAGTAACAGCAACAGCGGGCCCCAGAATTTGAAACAGCTCTCAATATTCACCACCATCTTTGCGAACAATTATCGACTAAAATGGACCAGCTTGTTGATTTCTATCCAAACAGACCATCAGAAACGTCAGCGCCACCTTTGTGGGGCCCGATGCCGAGCAGGAAGATACAGTCGTGGCGAGATCACGGCCATACTATGCGTCATCTATTCCGTGCGCTATATATCGTTGTTGATAGACAGGGTCTAGCAGAAGATCCCCCGCCAAGACAACTGGAACATCTGGAAACCCTTTACTGTATGGAAGCTGAGGCTGAGCTTGACTTGAGTCAAGACAGGTGATGAGGCGCATCTTCACTCTCCCATCAGCTTCTTGCCCTTATTTGACGCGGGTCTAGCTTTGCCGGTCAATCGAGAAGACTATCGCGGTGACTTAGAGGAAACAGTCGTCCGCGTTAAGTTAAACGTTGCCGTACGTTTCGTGCTGAAACTACTAGGTCGAGAGGAGGCAGCCCTCGAGAATCTAAGGTGGGAGGCTAAGGTATTGAGGGATGAGCAAGAGAGATGCTGTGATGCTTGGTTGAACAATGTCATGGCCCATTCCGACGAGGTTGGCATTGATAACAATAGACACACATGGCTGGCCTCCCGGAGAGCGCTGGCAAGAATGAATAACGAGGCGTTTGAGGAAGACCAGGTTTACCCAGGTTGGGAGATGCTAAGAAGGTGGACTTTATGAGACATTAAGCAGGCCAACGTTTCCTCTCATGGCAGGGCAGACACCTATTTAACTTTGCATTATTACTATGTAATCATGCGATGCTGCGATATCAAAGATACACTCCATCCAACTGCAGGCACAGAAATAAAGAACACAGTCTATTTTTCATCATGGTTATAATGTCTTCTTGATGCAGCGTTCTGACGAGTACTGGTCCTTAGCCGATTTCCCATAATACATGATAGATTCTACGCTGTTGAGGTGGACGAGGGTATGACACCTATCAGATGCCCCCAATATCGCTGGAAGAACTGCGTGGCAGATTCTATGTCAATAGCTGATATTGTGGTGTGAACTGCAAAGTACACATTGATGCTTTGATTCAACTTTTGGCAGATCAGGCTCAGTCAGAACCACAGCCGACTTTGTAATTGCACAGGCTTCGGTTCAGCAGTAGGAGTAGGATTTGTTTTTAGGTGGATCTCTAGTAATAGAATTCAAGTAAACATTATACACGACAAAACAACGTGATTGATTGCCCTCACATCAATGTCTAGCCACGGGTGTAACGTCGGATCTTGGCAATGAGTTGTCTTTCTTTGACTTTGCCACGGTAGGTGGTCTCAAGAGTGGGAAGCTTTGCAGGCTTTATTTTTCTGAATATGCATATTTATTTGTGCACAGGATACTGCTAGGCGTAAGAGAGTCAAGCATAAAGTTGGCTTGGTTGGATCATATGCTTGCCTGGGTCTGATAGTTGACACTGGACTGGCTACCTCATATGCAGGAAATGATGATTTTAACAAATATGGAAGCCAATATATTTCTTAGCTACAGGAATTGCTATTTGTCTTTCATACATGAATCACCTGCCGGTTGCAAACGCCCTTTAGCCCCTGGTCTCAAACTGGTGATTGGCGTAATCATGGCGAATTGAAGGTCAACCATGGCCTTGAAATAGGGCACCTTATCCAGTGCTCGTCTGACTGTAAAAATGTCTCTGGATTGGGCCGGGTGGTTCGTCTCGATGTTGCAGATGGCGGTACGTGTGTTTTGGGCGCAGTAACGGCAAGGTGGTCGAGTCATCTCTTGTTCAACCCTAATTAATTCCAGTTTCCCGCTTCTTCTCTTCGGTCAGCTCGGCTATAATCCTAACCGCATCCTCCTCTTTTCCATCGGGCACGTAGAGGTGATCATGGTAGAAGCCGCTCACGGGGTTCACCCCCATACCACCTGCAGCAAGTCGCGTAGCCACAACAGCAATGAACCCAACGGCTTCAAGGCTGGACGTGACGTCGAGCGTAATCCTCCTGCAGGGGAAGAAGTATTCTATGTCGTGGGCTTCTGCGTATTCGCGAGATGCGATGACGGTGACGCCTTCTGAGTCAGCTTCGCGGAATAGCATGTCCACCTCGGAGAAGGGCGGCAGCTTGGATTCGTCCTTGATGACGGCAAAGACATAGGCTTTTGGGTGTAGTTTTGTCGTGAGTGTGGCGAGGAGTTTGGAGAGAGATAGTTCGCCTGGGTGTTTTGATTCTGTAGACATGATGTGGAAGCTTGCTGATGTTGAAAACTGTGTGTTCTTTGGTGTGGTGGCTGGCTTCTCTGACTCTGGGAAGGGGTTGTTGTAATGATTAATATTGTGCAAGAAAAATCGTTTCAAGCAAAAGAACAAGAGAGAAGAGAGATACGCTGACTGAAGAGACTTTTTAAAGACCTTTCCTTTGACAAGAATACTAAAGTTGAAGCCAAGCTGCAGCCATATTCACAATAGTTTTGACTAGTCCTGTCGATATGATTGGTTGCCTCAAAGACAGATCCACCGTAGTCGCAAGAAGGCGTGCGCCCTGCAGGTGGCATATTGTCAGAACTAGTCCCAACCTGGCAACTTAGCCACCTCCTCCACAGCGGCACAAGCATCTCCGTATCTGCTTGTTGGACAGATCAACGTTGCAGCGCAGCCACGGGATGCGCTTCCGTGTGCGGATTGAGATTCCGTAGCAAGGCCTAGGTGACTGCATCTGCCCTCACAATCTCATTTCTAAGCAAGGTAAATTTCACTCGGCCTCGGCAACCAGGCAGGAGACTCAGACCCAAAGTAGGACGAAGAAATCCATGCATGCGTCGATGGCATATTCCCCCTAATTGTTACAACGTCACAGATGCTGGGGGAGGTCGACGCTACAGGGGTGCTTGAGGCCGAATATGGAAACCAGAGATCCTTGCCTGCATTAGCTCCGTCGCGATGCTTCACTAGTGATGAGCGTAAATTGGGTTCGGTATTGTCTACGGAGATCCCCTGCGTATGTTGTCTTCGATTTTCCAGCACTCCAGTTCTTGTGTGCAAGCCGTTTTACATCGAGCTCTTCTATAATCCGTCATAAAATCACGCCGTGCCGCTGTCGACATGCCTTCTTCGAACTCACCTCTTTCTCAATCGACGACGACTGTGGGCGCGTTACCCAGTCCCGAACTACATAACTCAAGTGTTGGACACTTCCGCCTGGTATTGGGCCACATTGGCATCTCGCACAATGTTCTACAATATCCATACCGAGGAGAGGGAACAACCGAATCGCCATTCCTCGTTGAGTTCCTCCCAGAAGACCCCTATAACGCGATGGAATTTCCCCAATGGAAGAAATGGACAATCACTTTTGTCCTGGCCATGGCCTCTCTAGCCGTTGATTTTGCAAGTACGGCGTACTCGAGCGGCATAGAGGACATTGTGAAATCATTCGGCGTATCGAGTGAGGTCGCAATCATCGGTCTGTCGCTGTTTGTCCTGGGACTGGCGGTTGGTCCAGTCTTCTGGGCGCCTCTGTCCGAGGAGTATGGTCGCCAGTATTCATTCATCACCACCATGACTGCCCATGTTACCTTCAACGCCGGGGCGGCGGCTTCGCAGAACATAGAGACTCGGATTATACTCCGGTTCTTTGCTGCTGTCTTTGGAGCTGCGCCGTATACCAACTCAAACGCTGTGCTTGCCGACATATTCCCTGCGTCGCAGCGAGGTCTGGCCATGACCTTCTTTGGCGCCGCGCCGTTCTTGGGCCCCGCTCTCGGTATGTTGCCCACATTCCTCCTTGGTACAGCTTATCCTCTGACTATGATTTAGGTCCCATTGCTGGAGGGTTCCTGGGTGCTGCCGGTGGGTGGCGATGGATCCAAGGACTGATGGCAATCTTCACTAGGGTTTGCTTGATAGTCTGCGGCCTCTTAGTGCCAGAGACCTATGCCCCAGTACTTCTCCAATAGCGAGCAGCCAAATTGTCAAATATGACGGGCAAGGTCTACATGTCCTCAGTCGACGCGAACCAGAAGAGACATTCGGTCGGCCAGACTCTTAAGCGTGCCCTTCTGAGACGATGGGTCCTCCTCTTCCGCGAACCCATCGTCTTGCTCATGACGCTTTACCTGTCTGTCATATACGGGACGCCATACCTGTTCTTTGCCGCCTTTCCTATCGTCTACCAGTTCCAGAGGGGTTGGTCGGTGGGCGTTTCCGGACTGGCCTTTATCGGAACCGCCGTTGGTATGTCTTTTTCGATACTCTACGTGGCTGTCTACGACAACAGACGGTATGCTAGGATCGTTGTTGCAAAACGTGGCGCTGCTCCTCCAGAAGCCCGGCTTCCAGCAGCCATTGTTGGATCTGTATTTGTCACGGTTGGACTCTTCTGGTTCGCATGGACGAACGGTCTGGGAGTTCACTGGATTATTTCCATCATTGCATCTGGCTTCTTTGCTGCCGGCATGGTTCTCGTTTTCGTCGGCATTGTCAACTACCTTATTGATCCGTACGTCATCTACGTGCGTCAGTCCTAGCCGCCAACACTGTTATCCGCTCTCTGTTTGGCGCCGCATTCCCATTGTTCACAACCCGGATGTACGAGAACCTCGGCATCCACTGGGCTTCTTCTGTGCCAGCTTTCCTTGCACTGGCGTGCTTGCCGTTTCCCCTCCTCTTTTACAAGTACGGAGAGTCAATTTGCTCAAAGTGCAAGTATGCCGCCGAAGCTGCAGTTGTGCTGGCACAGATTCGTGCTGCGCATCAGGTTATCCCCGAGAGAACCGATGCCGAGGCTGGAAGGCGTTCAGTCTTGTCCCGGAACTGATGAGTTTCCGTCTGTGGCAGGTCTCAAAACAAACTGAAGGTACTTTTGTGCTGCATTTGTTTAGGGAAAATACCTGCCTAGTGTTGTTTTGTTCACTAGAGGCCTAGTCTTGTCCTAGCCTTGTTTGCTATATCCAGTTGATTCTTTATAGGCTGTTGGCCTACAGTGGCTTGGAAGATTTGGCTATTTATTGATTCCAGTCATGTTCCTTTTCTTTCCTTTGTACTCCTAGCTACATAACATTAATATACCATCAACAGACATTGCCAGGTCCACACAACATGTGCACCTCACATCGACCCAATACCTACAAATCATCAAGTACCATACCCTACATCCGCTTACATTCTATGGAATCCATCTTGCCCGCCAACAGAACCTCTCCTTGCCCCTCAATTGCATCAATCCAAATCAGTGCTCTGGCCAGATCAATAGCCCCACGCATATCCGCGATACCCTTAGCCCTCATGGCGGCCTCAATGTGTGACAACAATTCTTCCATGCCATCGCCAGGCTGAATAAGTGCACAAGTCACCAGTGCCCAGAGTCCAAGGTCGTTGAGATGAGTAGTGACTGTATCCATGACAGGTAGAGACAATGTGGTCATGAAATTTGCCCAAAGCGTCACCATGTCCAACGTGTTCAAAGAGAACAAGCCCTTGAGGCGGGAAAGGAGCATCAGGCATGTCAGTCTGATCATCTCACCAAGGATGAGAACCTCAGAGGCCTCACCATCGACATGGGTCGACCAGCGCCCCCAGTCCCCAATATGTACCTGTCTCATGTGGTTAGTGTATAGAATACAGGCACAACGAATACTACTAATGTCATGGCAAAGACACCCGATGATGGTTGCTACAACTCCAGCACTCGTGCAGTCAAAGGGATCGCTCAAGCGGGTCGACAAATCCTTGAGAGCCTTGGAGTAATATCTCACAGCCTCCATGTCGTTGGCAGCTTTGAGGACCGGGTCGTTGTTCTTGCGATTCCAAAGGAGCAGCGTAGTGGCCATGGAAAGATGCAAGGTAGTGGGATCAGAGAAGCCGATACGGACCCATATTGAGTGAAAGGGCTGGTTTATGTACTCTGATTCCGCCGCAACTGCAGGTAGGACAAGTCAGCAGATCTATATCGCGACGAGACGGCCCGAACCTTCTTTTCTTGGGTAGGCTCACTGAAGTGGACAATTTGTAGAGTACGGTCACTGAGTTCGACTCCGAGTATCCCGAGCCGGTTTAGTTGGAACAAGCGATGAGGAGATCGGGGTTCAGGCGCGTCAGGTCTCTGGCCATCTACAGGGTGTTGCTCAAGCTGGAAATCATTGCCGTCCGCCCGGGGTGTCACGATCTCGAGAGGAATGACGATGTGTCGGGGCTTTTTGCGCCGCGATTGCCCAACCTTGGCCATGACATGGCGACGAATGCCTTTTTGCACATCGCGTCGTCGAATATCATCTGGGTGGAGTTTCGTTGACCTCGACCGTCGTCTGGTTACTTTTTAGTCACCAAGTATTGACACAATGGCTGGTATCGTCGCTTCGTCTGAAGTTCCTGCTGGAAAAAAAGTGTTGGATGGTGGTCTATGAGTCCCCTGCTGGGCTATTTGTCATCCGTGCTAATTGAAACGGGAAGTGTTACCTGCACCGAATCCGGTGTAGATAGGATCACGTGACCCAGGTGCTGTTGGTGACATGACTGTCTTTCTCTAAGGGTCCTATGCATCCCAAAGCTGATTTTTCTAGAATTATTTAAAGGTATTTTTGCAAAGCAAGGAAATTTTTCACCAAGACCCCAGGATTAAGGCTGACCCTAACCCTATATAGACCACTGATATCTCTTCAGCTCTGGTCCTATACTTAGCTTATGCGGCGAGAATCAAGTCAAGAGGTGTGTAGCCAGGCGACTGGTTTCCACTGGCGGCAAAGTAACCATTTTGAGAACCATCAACATAGAACTGAGAAAACGGCACAGCGTTATTGGGTCTCCTGCATGTCCCACTCGACGTGCAAGATCCATTTTTCGCAGTGCAAGCAAGGGTGCCGCTAGATGACCGCGTGCAGGTCAGAGGAGCGTTTGAGAAGTTATCAAACGGACAGAGAACAAGGGGCCCAGGAACATCTATGTCTTTATAGGTCATGCATAGGTAGTTGCCATTGCCTGCCGAAAGCTGATTGTTGACGAGAGTAAAGATCAAGGTTGAGCCAGATGATGCGAAGGATAGCGGGACGAATCGCGCGCTGTTGCTACCTTGGAGGGTGAGGTCAGCGACGGGTCCGGTGCCAACAATAGAGCCGGGTGTGTAAGATGGGCCTGCGGTGGTTGTAGTAGAAGCAGCTTCAGTGGTTGTTGTGGAGGCTTCTTCGGTGGTTGTTGTGGAGGCTTCGGTGGTTGTAGTAGATGCAGCTTCAGTGGTCGTGGTGGAGGCTTCTTCGGTAGTTGTAGTAGATGCAGCTTCAGTGGTTGTTGTGGAGGCTTCCTCGGTGGTTGTAGTAGATGCAGCCTTGGCGGTCGTGGTTGAAGCCTCCTCAGTGGTGCCAGAGGAAACAAGCTCGACCGAAGTAGTACCCTCCACCGTGGTAGACGATGTCAAGGTTTCGATTGAGGACTCGGAGCTGACAGTCTCGATTGCGGAGGTCAAAGACTCGGTGACTGAAACTCCTGAGGTTACAGTAGGAACTGTGGCTGTAGACGACACCAAAACTGAAGTAGTTGTACCTAGATTGACCCATATCAGCATTGAAGGGTTGTCGTGCATATAATTACTCACCTTTGGGCTTGCACACTCCAGCTTCAACAACCATATCGGCTGCGAAAAGGGCCAAGGCAAAAGACAAGACACGCATTGTAATGGCTGAACGAAGATTAACGAAAGACAGACAGCATGGCGAGGCAGACCGCGTTATGGCGCGAGGACTGACTTTGTCTTAAAATATTCTTTAGCGAAGCCTACCTCAACTTTAGCCCAGGTTCGCAATTATTATCCGTCGATAGTCTCTAGATAGACGACGCTAGCTTCAATAGTTTCATCGTGTATACAGGGGGAAAGACGTTCTAAGTGGACGGTAAAGTGTAAGGTCCCACTTAGCAAATTGTTTCTCGTTAGAAGGGTCTGGACTCTTGGAACGACACAGCATTTTACCCCTTTTGTCGATAGAGATAACATACATGAGTGATGTGATTTGAGAGCAACAAGGAGTGATGTGGGTCAGAGAACAACTAAGAGAATTTGAAAACTCTCGATCCTTGCCCGGTTAGAACTGCTCATCGACCTTGGCCTCCCATTCGGAGAGCTTTTCGACCTCATTATAGGAACCAGCGCTGGTATGACAACCGCCGTCTTCTCCTGATGTCCATGGGTGATACTGACGCCAACGCAGGCGGACTAATAGCTCTTGGCCTCGGTGTCCATAGCTTCAGCGTTCAAGACTGCATCACACACTTCAAGACATTGTGTGAGAATGGTTTCGAGAATGAGCCAGGGGCGAGAACCCAATAGTGTGGATAGCTAGTAAGGCTTTTTGTACCCTCTATATATAAGACCGAGCCCTAACCCTGACAATTATAGCTTACGTCGGCTATTAACCGACGATTAATTTTATATAGGAGATTTTTTAGCGCTTATATAATATGGATATACTAATAATTAAAATAAGTATTAGCTAATAATTAGTAGAATAGCTCCTGTAATAATTATGGTAATCTAAAAATAGAGAAAAATATAAAATAAATAATATATATAATAAGCGAGTGGGATACTCAAGCGAGTAAGACAAAGGTATTTTTACCTTAAAAGAGAAAATTAAAAAATTTCTTAAAAATTAAAATCTTAATTAAAATTAGTAAGACTTTAAAAATATATTATTTATATATTATATAATTTTATTTAATTTTTTATAAAATTTTAAGGAGATTCCTTATAAGGTAGTTTAGAAAAAACTTATTTATACTATATACTTAGTTATTTCTCTATAAAGGAGATTTTTTAAAAATCTATAGAAATTAGATATAGTTTATTTATATTTTAAATAGCTAGAAATACTCTTTATAAGTTTATAGCTATTTTATAAAAGTTTTTATTAAAGTTTAAAAATCCTAGTTTTAGTACATAGTCTAGCTATCCCACTTGCTTATCTATCCCACTCGCATATTATATATATTATATATAAATTAATTAATATTAATATTAATATATAGATTTATTAGTTTTATATTTTAGAGGTAACATGGTTAATAAGCATATAAGTTAGATAAGTATATAAGTTAAAAATCCCTTTATAAGAGTATTTAGGTTCTATCGGCTATCGCCGGTAAGTTAGGAAATCCTTAGATAATTACATAGGTCTTAGACTATATAAAACTCCTTTCGCTAAAGACTTATAGAGACTTTAGTAAATTAAAGTTATATTAATATATTAAACCTACCTTCCTATCTCTAATATTATCCTAATTATACCTATTAGGCCTATACCTTTATAATTCTTTAATTTCTACCTATATAGAAAATTAATATATTATTAAGATAGATAGGTCTAATAAGAATACCCCTATTATATAATAGCTAATAGCTTAGCGCTAAATTAGCGAAAATAATTTAATAAAATTATAAAGAGAAAGATAAATTATAACGTCTAGTGTTTTCCAAGGGAATAAACCAGGCGTGAGGGTTTAATATTAGCAGAGGGTCTCGGCGTAACTATGCAAAGGTATAGTTACGTCTTAGTAATAGGTTAAGAAGGTCTTAAAGGTAACTAAAGTCTATTAATAGCTAAGGAAGCTAAATATCTATCTAAGGTATAATAAATATTAGTATATATATAAGGGACCTCGCACTTATAGAAGTAACGTTTATATAAAGGCCTCGCACTTATAGAAGTAAGGTTTATATAAAGGCCTCGTACTTATAGAAGTGAGGTTTATATAATTAGTATATATAGAAGGGAATTTATAGGGAATAAAGTAATATGTAATAGGGGATATATTAGGCTATAATATAAATAGCTATATTACCTAGCGGCATAGCTATAAGACTAAGGGTCCTAGGTTATATAAATATAAAAGACCTTAAATAGCTAATCCGAGAGAATAAAGAATAGCTTATAACCCTTATTATAGATACCCTCTTAATAACTCTATAAGAATATAGAGGCTACTCTTTGAGATACTTAGAAGATATTATTTACCTATTAGGTAATAAGTAGTAATAGTTAAAGGCCTATACCCTAGCTATAATACCTTTTAAGGAGTATATATTACTAATATAATACTAAAGAAAGGCGAGCTTATTATTAAGATCCTTAAGAAGCTCCTTATTTTCTAAGAGGTTATAAAAATTATAAAGAAAGAAATAATAATACCGCTAATAAGTTAAATAAGAATAACAATAGGTAATCTTAGATAAATTATTATAATAGAATTAAATATTAATATAACTTATTAATCGCTTAGTACTAACTTATTAAAGAGACTATAAAAAGCCTTTAACCTATAACTATAAATATCTAACTAAATATATTAATATAATTAAGATTAATAATTAGATTAAGGCTATTAAATTAGCTAATTAAATAAGACCTAATACTATGGCCTAATAATAAATTAAATAATCTATAATTAAGCTTAGCTATGCCTTTTAGATAAAATAGAGAATATATACTATAGGCTTACTAATAGACTTTTTTTTCTAAGAGGAATATCTTATATTTATATAGAGATAATATATTAATCTAGAATTATAAGAATAATAAGTAAGAGACTAATTTATAGTTATTATATAAGGGAAAGAAAAAATCCCTTTATAATACTTTATATAATAATATATCCTCTGCGATATATTGCCGATAAAATAAAAAGAAAATAAAGGCATAGCCTATTACTTCTTTTATTACTTAGTACTAAGAGTTAAAAAAAAGCTTAAATAGATTAAATAGCCCTTAGATAGGGCTAGAGATATTATTAATAAGGTAGAATATATCTAGAATTAATCCTAAGCTAATAATAAGGCTAAGAGGAAATATAAGCTAAATATCTCTAAGCCTTTAGCGAAAAGATATTATTCTCTTTATTAAGGAGGTTATAAAGGAACCCCTAGGGGTAGCTTATCCTTAGGACCTCTATTAAGAGTAAGGTTAAAATACCTATAAGGAAACTAAAGCTATTTAAATATACCTATATTAGCGATATATTACCTATATAATAATAAGAGACCTATAATAATTAAATACTATAGCTATAACTAAATAAGATATAAGGCATTAAATTATTTACTAAAGAAACTAATTAATAAGAGCTAAGCCCCTCTTAAAAGAAATAGCCCTTTAGTAAAGGTTAATTATACCTATGCTAGAGAAGAATTAGATAACTTAGAAAATTAAGTTAAATAGAGGAAAAACTTATCCCTCTATTTATAACCCTTATTAAATAGGTACCTATAGGGAAGATTACCCGAGCTAAAAGATTAGCTCTCTAAGGACTTAGCGAGGAAAAACTAAATATACTCCTTAATACTAAGTCTAAGATTAATCTAATTAATATAGACCTTATTAAAAGACTAGGGCTTAAGCCTATAATAGATTATATTATCTTATAGCTAAAATCCTTTAGGGGGGATAAAATGAATTTAAGAAATACCTATTAATTTACTTTTTTTCTTATAGATAATAATAAAAACCTATAGAAAATATAATAAGTATTTATAGGATTTAATATTAGGTTAAGGAGGTATAATATAATTTTATCTTATTATTTAATAAGATAAAAAGGTATTATAATTAATTATATTATTAATTTATAGTATTATTAAGAGATTATATTTATAGACCCTAAGTTTATTCTTTAAGATATTATTAAGAACTATAAGATAGCCTATATATTATATATTATAGCTACCCTCTTATTAAAAGAAAAAAGTATAACTATATTTAATAAATTAATAGAGAATAAAAGGGAAAATAAAAATAAATTCCCTTTAGAACTTAAAGGCTTAAAAGGGTTCTTTAATAAGGAAGCTATTAAAGGTATTATAACCTAATAGGCCTTATATCACGTGGGTAGGAAACCCCTACTATTCCTAAAAGGCACTAACCTATTATAAGATTACTTACCTTTTAAAATATAAGCCTTATAATTATAAGTATAAGCCTTATAATTCTAGGCATAAGCCTTATATAGCTTAGCATAAGCTATATAGGAGACTACTAGTATATAAAATATACTTATTAGTATTTTCCTATATATTAGCTACCTTAGCTATTAATATAACTTAGTTATACTTAATACCTTTAAGTATATTATTAAATATAATATTACCCCTTTAAGGTTATATAATATTCTCCTTTATTAATATAAATTAATATAACTAATTTATCCCTCAAGAATCTTATAATTATTATATATTAATAGCTCTTATTTAGAGGATTATTTATATTACCTTAAATAATATTAAATATAATAATTACTTAGGCTACTCTTAGTAATAATTACTAATAGGTTCTACTTATTAATTACCCCCCTATACCTATTATACCTCCCCTAGCTAATACTAAGGATAAGGATATAAATAATATAGAGAGCTCTAATAATAAAAAAATTAAATAGCTCTAAGCCTAGATTATTACTATAAGTATTAAAATAAATAAACTTTATAACCTTATTAAAAAAATAAGCTAGACTTAGCGTAATTAAAATATATAATATATTAATAATACCTAGAGGCTTAATAATATTATTATTATTATTATATAAAGAAAGGATATAAGAGAAATCCTAAAGCTAGACCCCCTAGAGAAATTTAATAAAACTACCTATAAGCTATTAATATTTCTTATATAGCTATATATATTTATAATATATTATCTTATATAATTTATTATAATATTTAATAAGGTCTAATATATTATAAGATAATTAATTAAGAATATTATAGCTTAGTTTAAACTTATTATAAAGAAATACCTTATTAAATTATTTATTAAATTTTCCCCTTAGACTATAAACCTTTATTTTAGCTTTAAGACTTTTAAAGCTATACTTTAATAAGCCTTTAGAATAATAAATAAGAAGTCTTAAGTAAAAAGAGATATTAAAATACTTTAATAAACTTATTTTATATTAAAATATAATATTAAATATTTTTAGCTTACCTTAAAGCTTAATTAAGATTAAAAACCCTTAATATTCTTTTTCTTTAATAAACTTAAGAAAGAAATATAAGCTAAATTATATAAAGAAGACTAACCCTATAGCCTTATTAATTATATAGGTAAAGCTATTAGAATTAATAAATAATAATTCTCTTAGAAAAAACTATAAAACCTTAAGTTTAAGAATAATAAAATTAATACCTCTTAGTTTAATATTAACTAAAGATATACTTAAATTAATACCTCTTATAGAATATAACCTAGACCTATATAACTTAATAGCGCTTAGTAAAGGCCCTTAATTATTAAATATTATTATTATTATAAAAAGGGCTATAAGGCTAATATATATAAGAAGAAGTAATATAATATCTAAGAAAAATATTATTAACCTAGGCTATAATAATTATTACCTAAAAGAAAGAGATAAATAAGGTTTATAAAAGCTAATAATAAACCCTAAATAGCTATTTAGATTATTAAGACCCTCGGTATAATATATATAAGATATAATAATACTAGCCTTTATCTTAGAGAGATAATTATATCCTATGACTAAATATACTTTATAAAAGAATAATTTAAATATAATAATAAACCCTAGAAAGAAAAATATTATATAACTATATAACCCCCTAAAATAAGATAATTTTATTTTATTAATAAATTAAAATAATAATTATTACTAAAACCTATTAATAAGCTAGCTAAGGCCTAAGGCGCGAGGACTATTATAATTACTTAATAAACTAAGCGCTATAACTAAGACCCTAATTATAGCTTAGTAATAAAAATATAATAATAATTAGCTATTACTTAGATCTAAAACTAATATAATTAGAAAATAGATAATAACTTATAAAAGGAAAAATATTACTTATAACTCTATAATAAATAAAATAACTAATACTAAAGCACTCTTAGGGAATAATATATCTAGACGGCCCGAGAATATATAAATATAATAAATATATAAGATATCTATATCTATGCCTTATATTAAGTAATTATTAAAGATCTTAGACTCCCTAAAGTACTATTTAATATATAAGATAATATCTAAACCTACCTTATATATAGGGAATACCCTAATATCTTATAGATATCTTATTATTACTATAAATATAAGAAATACTTAAAAAAAAAATAAAAAAGAAATTATTTTTTAATCCCTTTACCTTATTAACCTAATAATAAGCTATACCTCTAATATAAAATAAAAAGGTATAAGATATATTATTAATATAAATCTATTTCTATTATTACCTTATGATATAATAAGGGACTATATAAAGTAACCTAGGAATATAAGTAATATAACTATAAAATTAATAAATAATAAGAATAAATTATTAAAATAATATAAAAAGACTAAGAAGCTATATATATTATAAAAAATAATAATATAGATATAAAAGATATTCCTATTAGGGTATATTATAAAGAGATAGCTATTAGCTCTTAATAAAGCCTATGCTATAATATATAAGATAATAAATATACTTAATTAATATACCCTAGATATAAAGAGATCTTATAAATCTCTTATAAAGATTACTAATATAATATATATATCTAAAGTAAATAAAAAAATAATTATTTCTTAATATAACTATAAGAATTAAATAATAAATTATACCTTACCTATAAAATATATATATATAAAATTAAAGAATAAAATAAGGCACTTAGTATAACTAATATCTATTTCCTCCTTAATAATAATAGATTAATTACCCTTAAATAATAATTTATTATTATAATATAAATAACTATAACTAACTAAGAATAAGACTTAGATAAGAGCTACCTTAATACTAAAGTAATCCTCTATAATAAAGAAATATACCCCTAATATAGGCTATATATTAAAGCTATATATAATTAATTTAAGTAAATAGCTAAAGAAAGATTTAACTTCCTTATATAAAATAAAAAACCTAGGGATAAGAAATAATATTAGAAGATCTAATTATACCTTAGAGATAACTAAGGACCTATAGATAAGCTCCTATAAGACTATGCCGACTATATTAGGCATAGAGAACCTAATAACGCTAATTAGTAAGTAAATAATAGCTTCTAGGAATAATAAGATAAGATAAGAGATAATTATAACTATAAAGTATATATAAATAGCGAATATAAATTTAATTACTTTAGCTATATTATATAAATATTAAAAAACTAATTATCTTATTTAATATAAGGTAATAAGTAAATAAATAAAGGGATAAATTACCTAAAAAGGCCCTTTACTCTATAAATAAAGAATATAAGTAATAATACTTAGAATTAAAAATATAAATTAAAAGAAAATAATTAAATACTTTAGTAAATAATAAAGCTAAGTAGAATTATTTTAATTTAATAATAATAAATAGGCTTAGGCTATTATAAAGATATAAATAAAAGCCTTATATAATATATAACCTTAAAGGAATACCTTTTAATTATAATAATAGAGTTATTAACTATAAGATTAATTACCTTAAAGTTTTTATTAAAGAAAAAAACTAAGGAATCTTATTTAATATTATATTAAATTAGAGCTATAATCTTATGCTTAGGTACTTATAATTATAATATTATAACTTATATTTTAATTAGAGAATTAATTAAATACTCTCTTATAATATTAAGATATCCTCTATATTAAATAATAACTTAGGATAAAGATCTTAAACTTCTATTTATAATAAAGAAGTTAAGTAAAGGTAAATATAAGATATCTCTTTACCTATAGGGATAAAATATAAATATTATAATAGATAGAAATAATAGTAATAATAAATAATTATATAAATTATATAATAATTTTATATACTTAAAAAAGACCTTAAAAGGCCTAAGAAAGATAACTTAGAAGAAAAATAACTTAAGAATATACCTTAGTAATATAAGATCTATAAATAACTCTTCGCGAAAGAACTTAAAATAGGTCTATTAGAATATACCTTATATAACCTCGAGATTAAGTTTATTAATAAGAAATAACTTAGCTTTAATAAATTCTATTTACTTAATAAAATATAACTTTTAATATTAAAGGAATATATTAAAGATATAATATAGAAAAGATATATTAGGGAAAGTAAATTATTTATTAAATACCTTATTATATTTATTCTAAAGAAAAATAATAAGCTCTAGCTTTATATTAATTTTAGAATACTTAATATCATTATAATTAAAGATTATATATTATTACCTCTTATTAGTAAATTAAAAGATTAATTTTTTAAAATAAAGTATTTTATTATATTTAACCTTAAAGGAGCTTATAACCTTATTTAGATTAAGAAAAGATATAAATAGAAAATTACTTTTTATACTAAGTATAAACTATTTAAGTACCTTATTATACCTTTTAGACTTATTAATATACCTATTATATTTTAGCGAATAATTAATAATATACTATAAGAATACCTAGATATATTTATTATATATTACTTAGATAATATTTTTATTTTCTCTAAAATAAAAAAAGAATATATAAAATATATCTATAAGGTATTATAAATATTATAGAATATTAAGTTATTAATAAAACCTAAGAAAAATAAATTCTATACCTTAGAAGTAAAATTCCTAAGATATATTATCTCTTATAATAAGATATATATAAACCTTAAGAAAGTTTTAATAATTAAAGACTAAAAAGAACCTATTAATATTAAGGAAATATAAGCCTTCCTTAGATTTATTAATTATTATTATAAATTCCTTAGAGTATTTAAGAAGATAGTTATATTATTAATAGAACTTATAAAAAAAAATAAAACCTTTATATTTAAGAATAAAGTAAAGAAATCTTTTAATAAAATTAAGGGATTTATCTTAAATAAATTAATACTTAAGATATTTAATTTATCTCGGCTAATTAAACTTAAAACTAATACCTTAGACTTTGCCCTAGGCGCCTAGATTAGATAATAAGATAATAAAGGATAATTATACCTAATTATATTTTATTCCTATAAGCTATATAAAATAAAACTTAATTACTTTATCTATAATAAAGAATTCCTTATAATTATTAATACTTTTAAGGAATTTAGGTATTACCTCCTAAGAAGCTATTATTAAATTAAGGTTTATATTAATTATAAGAATATCTCTTACTTTATAATAATATAATAACTTAGCGGAAAATAACTATAATACGCTAAATATCTTTTAGAATTTAATTATATTATTATTTATATTAAAGGATTAAAAAATAGCCGCATAGATACTATTAGCTATAGACCTAATCTAAATATAAGGAAGATTAAAATTAAAAAATAATTATTATACTTTACTCCTAAAGGATATCTTTAGCAAAAGACTAATAATAGTAATAAATAAATTAAAGAACTTATATCGCTACCTAAATACTTTAAACTTATTAAGAAATATAGTAAATAAGAAATTAATTATATTAATTATATATAAGGATATAATTATAAGGAAGATAAATTCTTTACCTTTAAAGGGAAAATTATTATCCTTAGTAAGGTATTTCTATAAATCTTTAAATATTATTATAATAAATTTCCTTATAATAGAGATTATATACTTATATTTAATGCTATAAACTAGGTCTATAATAATTATTTATTTAAGGAAGAAATTTAAGGCGCTATATAATATTATAAGAAATATAACCCTAATTAAACTCTTAGAATAACCTACTTAGTAAAATAAGGTAATCTACTCTTTATTAAAATCCTAGAGTATAATAAATAACTACTAGATAATTAGAAAATTAATAAATAATAAATACTAGAGAAATTATAATATAACCTTATATATAAAATATATAAATATTAACTTTATAAATATTAAGGAATTAATAAAACCCTAGAATAAATTAAAATAATATATATATTTCTTAATATAAAAAAAATAATTATAATTATTATTAATTAATATAACCTTTATATAAGAACTAAGGCATAATGCTATAAACCTTATAATAAACTATAACCCCTATTAATACCTTAGCTACTATAGGAAGCTATTATAATAAATTTTATTATTAAATTACCCCTATTAAAAGAACTAATAATTAAAAACTTCTATAATAATATTCTTATTATTATAAATAGACTTATAAAATTTTCTTATTTTATACCCTATAAAGAATTAATAATAATTAAAGAATTTATTTACCTCTTTTATTTTTATATTACTAAAATATATAATATATTACTTAAGATTATTATTAATCGAGGACTATTATTTATATCTAAGTTTTAATAAAGCCTTATTAAATACTTAGGGATTAATTATAAACTCTTTATTATATACTATAAGGAGATAAATAGATAAATAAAATATATAAATTAAATATTAGAATAATACCTTTAATATTATATTAACTATAAATAAATTAATTAAATTAAGAAACTATTAGCCGCCTAGCTAGCCTATAATATAGCTATAAATAAAAGCATAAAGACTATATTAGCCTATATTAACTTTAGATTTATATTAGATACTTATTAATAATTATAAGATATTATTATTAACCTTAAAGTAATCCTTATTAATAACTAGCTATATAACCTATATAAAAAATATATATATAGAACTTAAATTTATTAAGAATAGAATAATAAACTATATAAATAAGAAAAAGATTAAGAGATTAACCTTCTTAGAGGAAAATATAATTTACCTTATAATAAAAAATATTAAAATAAAATAATAAAATAAAAAACTTAATTATAAATATATTATATTATATAAAATTAAATAAAAAATCTTAAAATATAATTATAAATTAGACTTATTACCTAAGATTAAGCTTTATTTAATCTTTTATATCTTATTACTTAAGTTAATATAAGATATTATCTAAGTTAAAATTAATAATAATTAATTAAAAGCTAAAGTTAATAGACTAGAAAAATATATTATAGAAACTATCCTTAATATAAATAAAAGTAATAATAAAATAATATATTTTATTAAATAAAAGAATTACCTTAACTCTAAAAATATATAAGAATTACTAAAATACCTTATAGGTATATAATACCTCCTAAAGGACTTTTATTAGTAATTTTAAAAAAAGGTAAAGAAAAATCCCTAAGAATTAGGGAACCCTAATTAATAAGATCTATATATACTAATAACTATATATCTAAGATAGCCTTAGACTCTATTACCTCTAGTTTATTTAGATTATCTATTAACTCTAGGTTATAACGAGTTATCTCTATCCCCTTCGAGATTAAAAAATAATACTAAGTATATAGCCGAGATAAATAAGCTAAGGACTCCTCTAGCTCTTATTAATAAATAGCTAACTCTTTCTATACTTATACTAAGGATATATAGCAGGCCTATAGAAGCTCCTCCGCTACGAGCTCCTCTATATTAATTTATTTTACTTTAGAAAGAATTCTTAATACTAGAAATAAATTAATTATAAGCGCTTATACTATAATTATAAGAATAGACTTATAGAAATATAAAGGAACCCCTATTATATTATAAGAATAACCTAAATAGGTATATAAACTATATTTCTTACTATTATTAACTATCTTATAGATAGCCCTATAGGCTTAATAATAAATATAAGGCATTATAATAAAACCGGTATATTTAATAAATTCTATAGAAATATAGCGATAATAAGTAAAATTAATAGGTTTAGGATTAGTAGATTTCTTTTATTTTTTAGAAATATAGCTAGATATTATATTAATATATATTAATAAGAGGTTAAGGAAATAAGATATAAGACTAACCGGGTTAAAAGTAATAGCTACTTATATAGCCTTAAGGATAAGACTAATAGAGGGGAGACCTTATATTATAACCTAATATTAGACCCGGCGGTCTAATAAGGCAAAAAGCTACTATATAATAAAGATAATATAAAAGTAAATAAGACCTATTATAATATAAGTAAGTACTTATATATCGCGCTTACCCGCGATAATATAAGAGCAATAAGTAAATAAGCACTATAGCTTCTACTCTAATAAGCACTCTAAGTATATAGAATATACTTATTAATACTTTCTTATATATAAGCTATCTTAGCTATTAATATAACTTAGTTATACTTAATACCCTTAAGTATATTACTAGATATAACTTATATTACCCTTTAAGGTTATATAATATTCTCCTTTACTAATATAAACTAGTATAACTAGTTTATCCCTTAGGAACCCCACGATTATTACACTAGGGGTAGATAATACTCTAGTTAGCGCTATAATCTAATAATATCTTTATATCTTCTTATTAGCCCCTTAGTTATATTAATGCCTAGAGATATAATTAATTATATTATACTTAGGGCTAGGTTTAGTCTAGCTTTTATTATTAAAAAGAAGTAATATATAGAGCTATAAGTTCTTAGTTTAGGTTATTAAGAGTATTAAAAAGATAGCTTTCTTAGTACTTTATAGCAATATATTTAAGAGAGCTATAAATTATATAGTTAGGGTATAGGCATAGTAAGTAGATATAACTATCTTTATTATACTTATAGTAATTTATATTATATTTCTTTTTTATTATACTTAATACCTCGCTATTAATAGGTATAATATTAATAAGTAATATAATAAAGGCTCTTAGAGATATATTAATATTTTAATAAGAGGTATTTTTCTTAGTAATAATCTTAGCCTAGATTCTTATATTAATAAAGGTATCTTAAGTAATAAATATATTATAGCTAATAAGCTATACTTTAAGGGTAGGAATTAATTTTTATATTATAAAATAAACTTAGAAAAAATTAAGAAATAAATATAAGAATTTAGCCTTAATATCTTTATAGGTATTAATAAAATTATTAAAAGATTAGCTTTATTATATAAAATAATATATAAGCTTTATAATAATATTAAGGTAATAAATTTTATTATTAATAATAATATTCTTAACTTATTATTTAAAATTAGCCTAAATAATATCTTTAATCTAGCTAGCCTAGGTAATATAAATATAAATAGCCTATTATTACTTTAGGGCCTCTTCTAAGTATTAATTAATATATAATACCCTCTAGTAATTATAAATAAAATAATTAAGTTTTATAAGGAAATATATATTAAGGTTATTAAGGAAGGTCTATAGCTAAGTCTATAACTTCTTATTATAAAAGGAGGCGCTAATATTAGGCTTTCCCTAAGCATAGTATATATACTTTATATAAGTATTATTATCGCGGGGAATAAATATAATAGAGGATATATTATAGGGGTTAAATCCTAATTCGCGCCTTATTTCTAACTCCTCGAGCTAGGCCCTCTTATAGGCTAGCTAATATATTTCCTAAGCGGCATAGATATAGGCATTAAGCTATACTTTTTCTATACTTATAGGAGGGATAGGGGTAAAAGTATTAATATTATCCTTATTTTATAGCTTAATAGCGGGCTTAGGGGCTAGGTTAAGGGTATTATTAAGCTACTTAAGGGTAATATTTTACTAATTTTATCTATAGGGAGGTATAATAGCTTGCCTTAATAGTCTTTTCTCTTTAATTAGGGGGAAAAATTAATTTATTAAAGGTAAAAGGTATTAAAGAGAGTAAAGAGGTTAAGCTACTATAGAGCTATTAAAAGGTAAATAATATATTATAATAGTCTTAATTCTTACCTTACTTACTATATATATATTTTCCCTTATATAGGCTATATCCCTTTAATCCTTATAGTCTAACTAGCTTTTAAGTAGCTAGTTAGCTATATTCCTTAGGCATTATATTACTTTTTAGGGCATTGGGCTTCTATTAGTTTCCGTCGGTCTCTATGCCTAATTAGCTATCTAGATATTTCCCAATTAGGGCTTATAATATAAGTCTTATTATTCGCACTATACCTAATCTCTAATCGCACTATACCCCACCTAGTTATATAACCCGGCCGATATCTCACCCATGCCTACATACTAAAATCATATATAAAGTCATAGTAAGAAGGTCTCGCGATCAATTATAATAGTTCAAAGCTAATAAATATGCTAACTACTTAATAGCACGCATTTAATTAAATTGAAGCTATTATAACCTCATCTAGGCTCTCTGGCTAACGCCGATATGAGCGCCCGCGGGCGCCTATGAAGGTATTATCACATAGAGGGCACGTTTTAGGGCCTCTAGTGGAAGGTGCGCTGAAAAATACCCTATAGAGGTTGCCTTTAGTGGGAGGTGCGCTAGAAGGCCCCTATAAGGTCGCTGTGGGAATTTTTTTTTTCGGCGGGCCGAGGATCTGCCGGGTGGGGCTATAGTGGGGTATAGTGCGATTAGAGATCGGGTATAGTGCGAATAGTAAGACTCTATAATATATACTATAAAGAAATAGCTATAGGCTCCTAATAGAGCCTATATTATAATATATAAGATAATAAATATATTTAATTAGCGTACCCCTAATATAAAGAAATCTTATAGATCTCCTATAAGGATTATTAATATAATATAATATATATAATAAGTAAGTAGGCTAGATAAGCGAGTGGGCTAAAAATCTTAACCTTTAAGATAAGATTTAAGATAAAAACATAATAAAGCATTTAGTTAATTAAATTAAATTACTTTTTTTTTCCTTAGATAGCTTAATAATAATTTAATATATTCTTTTATTATAATCGGCCTTACTATATATTTCATAGTAGCTTTCCTTCGGTCGTATTAACCTACCTCGATTACTACTTCTTAATAATTTAGCCTATATCTATATATTAATATCTATTTAATTAATTACTTCCCTTACCTTATCTATAATTATCTTCCCTCTATCTTATAGGCGGTTTCTTTTCGCTTTATATTACTTATTAAGGGCCTTATTTAATTATTAAAGGTTCTTAACCTTAGACTTTAATAAGGTTATCTTATATATTATTGCCTTTATCCTCTTTATTAATAACTTTAGAGCCTTAAGAATAGATTCTAGAGAGCTATTTTAATACCTTTTAATTTATCTTTTAAGGTATTTAGACTAAGAGCTAGCTTTAAGGGCTATCCTTAGGGTCTTTAAGACCTAAGGGTTAGGCTAGCTAGTCTCCTTCTTAAGAGGTATTAAGGTCTATAGATATATATTAAGCTTTAATATAATACTTTTAGGGTCTAAAGGAATAAGCCTAGCTCCTCTAAAACCTCCCTTAATATTACTTATTATTATAATAGCCTAATAAGCGGTATAAAAGGCTAAGAAGAACTTAGTCTTTAAAATATAGGTAATAAAGTATCTAATTAATTACTTAATCTCTCGACTATATGCCTTTTTTAATAGCTTAAAGTACTTAATATTAAGAGGCTAAAGTAAGTAAGATAAATTATTATGACCCTCGCGGTTACGTCACGTGCGCCCCATAGACCCTACTAATCACCTTAAGGCTTATCCGCCCTGCCCTACCATATCATAAGCTAGTCACATAGGACCACCAGAGGCTTACTAGGACTCACGATAAGACTCATAATTTATATATAAGCTATGACTTACTATCGTAAGCCCCTCTAAGTATATAGAATATACTTATTAATACTCTCTTATATACTAGCTACCTTAGCTATTAATATAACTTAGTTATACTTAATACCTTTAAGTATATTACTAGATATAACTTATATTACCCTTTAAGGTTATATAATATTCTCCTCTACTAATATAAACTAATATAACTAATTTATCCCTTAGGAACCCTATAATTATTATATATTAATAACTCTTATTTAAAGGATTACTTATATTATCTTAAATAATATTAAATATAATAACTACTTAGGCTACTCCTAGTAATAATTACTAATAAATTCCACTTACTAACTATCCCCCTATACCTATTATACCTATTCTAAATAATACTAAGGATAAGGATATAGATAACGCAGAGAGCTCTAATAATAAAGAAATTAAGTAGCTCTAAGCCTAGATTATTACTATAAGCACTAAGATAAATAGGCTTCGCGACCTCATTAAGAGAATAGGCTAGACCCAGCGCGATTAAAACGCGCAATATATTAATAATACTTAGAGGCTTAATAGTATTACTATCGCCGCTATGCGAGGAAAGGATATAAGAGAAATCCTAAAGCTAGACCCCCTAGAAAAATTTAACGGAACCGCCTATAGGCTACTAATATTTCTCACGCAGCTATGCGCATTTATAATATACTACCCTATATAATTTACTATAGCATTTAGTAAGGTCTAATATGCTATAAGATAATTAATTAAAAATATTATAGCCTAATTTAAACCTATTATAAAAGAATACCTTATTAAATCCTTTACTAAATTATTCCCCTAGACTATAAACCTCTACTCTAGCTTTAAGACTTTTAAAGCTATACTTTAATAAGCCTTCGGAATAATAAATAAGAAGTCCTAAGTAGAAAAAGATATTAAAATACTTTAATAGACCCGCTCTATATTAAAATATAGCACTAAATACTTTTAGCTTACCTCGAAGCTTAATTAAGACTAGGAACCCCTAATATCCTTTTTCTTTAATAGACTTAAGAAAAAAATATAAGCTAAACTATATAAAGAAGATCGACCCTATAGCCTTATCGATTATATTAGTAAAGCTATTAGAATCAATAAATAATAATTCTCTTAAAAGAAACTATAAAACCCTAAGTTTAGGAGTAATAAGGTTAATACCCCTTAGTTTAATACTAACTAAAGATATACTTAAACTAATACCTCTTATAGAATATAACTTAGACCTATATAACTCGGTAGCGCCTAGTAAAGGCCCCTAACTATTAAATATTATTATTACTATAAGAAAGGCCATAAGGCTAATATATATAGAAAAAAGCAATGCGATATCTAAGAAGGATATTACTAACCTAGGCTATAATAATTATTACCTAAAGGAAAAAAATAAATAAGGTTTATAGAAGCTAATAATAAACCCTAAATAGCTATCTAGACTACTAGGACCCTCGGCATAATATATATAAGATATAATAATACTAGCCTTTATCTTAGAGAGATAATTATACCCTATGACTAAGTATATTTCACAAAAGAATAATTTAAATATAATAATAAACCCCAGAAAGGAAAACGCTATATAACTATATAACCCCCTAAAATAAGATAATTTTACCTTATTAATAGATTAAAATAATAATTACTACTAAAACCTACTAGTAAGCTAGCTAAAGCCTAAGGTATAAGGACTATTATAATTACCTAACGAGCTAGGCGCTATAACTAAGACCTTAATTATAGCTTAGTAATAAAAGCATAATAATAACTAGCTATTACTTAGATCTAAAACCAATATAACTAGAAAATAAATAATAACTTATAGAAGGAAAAATATTACTTATAACTTTATAATAAATAAGGCAACTAATATTAAAATACTCTTAGGGAATAATATATCTAGATAGCCCGAGAATATATAGATATAATAGATATATAAGATATCTATATCTACGCCTTATACTAAGTAATTACCAAAGATCTTAGACTCCCTAAAGTACTATTTAATATATAAGATAATATTTAAACCTATCTTATATATAGAGAATACCTTAATATCTCATAGATATTATACTATTACTATAAATATAAAGAATACCTAGAGGAGAAATAGAAAAATAATTATTTTTTAATTCCCTTACCCTATTAACCTAATAATAAGCTATACCTCTAGTATAAGGTAAAAGGGTATAAAATATACTACTAATATAAATCTATTTCTATTACTATATTATAATATTACTAAAAAGTATATAAAGTAACCTAGGAATATAAATAATATAACTATAAGATTAAGAAATAATAAGAATAAATTATTAAGATAATATAAAAAGATTAAGAAGCTATATATATTATAAAGGATAATAATATAGATATAAAGGATATTCCTATTAAGGTATACTACGAAGAAATAGCCACGGGCTCTTAGTAGAGCCTATACTATAATATATAAGATAATAAATATACTCGATTAATATACCCTAGATATAAAGAAATCTCATAGATCTCTTATAAGGACTATTAATATAGCATATATATCTAAAGTAAGCGAGAGAATAATTATTTCCTAGTATAACTATAAGGACCAAACGATAAACTATACCTTACCTATAAAATATATATATATAAAATTAGAGGATAAAATAAGGCACTTAGTATAGCTAATATCTATTTCCTCCTTAATAATAATAGATTAATTACCCTTAAATAATAATTTATTATTATAATATAAATAACTATAATTAACTAAGAATAAGACCTAGATAAGAGCTACCCTAGCACTAAAGCGACCCTTTATAATAAAGAAATATACCCCCGATATAGGCTATATATTAAAGCTATATATAACCGAGTTAAGCGAATAGCTAAAAAAGGATTTAATTTCCTTATATGAAATAAAAAACCTAGAGATAAGGAATAATATTAGAAGATCTAATTATACCTCGGAGATAACTAAGGACCTATAGATAAGCTCTTATAGGACTACGCCGACTATATTAGGCACGAAGGACTTAATAACGCCGACTAATAAGTAAATAATAGCTTCTAGGAAAGGCAAGATAGTATAAGAGATAATTATAACTATAAGGTATATATAGATAGCGAGTATAAATTTAATTACTTTAGCTATACTATGCGAATATTAAAAAACTAACTACCTTATCCGATATAAGGCAATAGGTAGATAAATAAGGGAATAAGCTACCTAGGAAGGCCTTTTACTCTATAAGCAGAGAATATAAGTAATAATACTTAGAATTAAGAGTATAAATTAAGGGAGAATAATTAAATACTTTAATAAATAATAGAGCTAAATAGAATTATTTTAATCTAGTAATAGTAAATAGGCTTAGGCTACTATAGAGGCATAAATAAGAACCCTATATAATATATAACCTCAAAGGAATACCTTTTAATTATAATAATAAAATTATTAATTATAAGATTAATTACCTTAAAGTTTTTATTAAAGGAAAGAACTAAGGAATCTTATTTAATATTATATTAAATTAGAGCTATAATCTTATACTTAGGTACCTATAGTTATAATATTATAACCTATATTTTAATTAGAGAATTAGCTAAATACTCTCTTATAATACTAAGATATCCTTTATATTAAATAATAACTTAAGATAAAGATCTTAAACTTTTATTTATAATAGAGAAGTTAGGTAAAGGTAAATATAAGATACCTCTTTACCTATAGGGATAAAATATAAATATTATAATAAATAGAAATAATAATAATAGTAAATAATTATATAAATTATATAATAATTCTATATATTAGAAAAAGACCTTAAGAGGCCTAAGAAAAGTAACCTAGAAAAAAAATAACTTAAGAATATACCTTAGTAATATAAGATTTATAAATAATTCTTCGCGGAAGAACTTAAAATAAGTCTATTAGAATATACCTTATATAACCTTAAAATTAAGTTTATTAATAAGAAGTAACCTAGCTTTAATAAACTCTACCTACTTAATAAAATATAACTTCTAATATTAAAGGAATATATTAAAGATATAATATGAAAAGGATATATTAAGGAAAATAAATTATTTATTAAATACCCTATTATATTTATTCCGAAGAAAAATAATAAGCTTTAACTTTATATTAACTTTAGAATACTTAATATTATTATAATTAAGGATTATATATCGCTACTTCTTATTAATAAGTTAAAAGATTAACTTTTTAGAATAAAGTACTTTACTATACTTAACCTTAAAGGAGCCTATAACCTTATTTAAATTAAAGAAAGATATAAATAGAAAACCGCTTTTTATATTAAGTATAGACTATTTAAGTACCTTATTATGCCTTTTAGACTTATTAATATACCTATTATATTCTAATAAATAATTAATAATATATTATAAGAATACCTAGATATATTTATTATATATTACCTAGATAATATCCTTATTTTCTCTAAAATAAAAGAAAAATATATAGAATATATCTATAAGGTATTATAGATATTATAAGACGCTAAGTTATTAATAGAACCTAAGAAAAATAAATTCTATACCTTAAAAGTAAAATTCCTTAGATATATTATTTCTTATAATAAAATATATATAGACCCTAAGAAAGTTTTAGTAATTAAGGACTAGAAAGAACCTATTAATATTAAGGAAATATAAGCCTTCCTTAGATTTATTAATTACTATTATAAATTCCTTAAGGTATTTAGGAAAATAGCTATACTATTAATAGAACTTATAAAAAAAAATAAGACTTTTATATTTAGGAATAAGATAAAAGAATCTTTTAATAAAATTAAGGGACTTATCCTAAGTAAATTAATACTTAAGATATTTAACTTATCTCGATTAATTAAACTTAAAACTAATACCTTAGACTTTACCCTAGGCGCCTAGATTAAATAATAAGATAATAAAGGATTATTATACCTAATTATATTCTACTCCTATAAGCTATATAGAGTAGAACTTAATTACCTTATCTATAATAAAGAATTCCTTATTATTATTAATACTTTTAAGGAATTTAGATATTACTTATTAGGAAATTATTATTAGATTAAGGTCTATACTAACTATAAGAATATCTCCTACTTTGCAATAACCTAATAACTTAGCGGATAATAATTATAATATATTAAATATCTTTTAGAATTTAATTATATTATTATCTATATTAAAGGATTAAAGAATAGCCGCATAGATACTATTAGCCATAGACCTAATCTAAATATAAGAAAAATTAAGATTAAGAAATAACTACTATACCTTATACCTAAGGGATACCTATAATAATACACTATTATATATACTAAGAGGCATAGTAAACCTATATTATTACTAGAATATATTTAATTTATTAAAGATTATAAAAGATAATATATTAACTCCCTAGATTATATATAGGGATATTAATATAACTAAGATAGACTCTTAATATACTAAGGAATAATTATTATCCCTAACTAAATATTTAAAACTATTTTTAACTATTATTATAACTAACTTCTATATAACGGGGAATATAACTAAATATAGAGATAAATAAATTACTTCTATAATAACTATTAATTTAAGATAAAGGTTAAATAATAAGTATAATAATATATAAAGTACTATCCTAAAATAAGATCTACTATCTACGAATAGAGTAGAATAATTAAAATACCCTACTAAATAGTAATAATTACCTATATAATAAAATAAAGTAATTTACTCCTTACTAGAATCTTAAAATATAATAAATAACTACTAAATAATTAGAAAATAAATAAGTAATAAATACTAAAAGAATTATAATATAACCTTATATATAAAATATATAAATATTAACTCTATAGATATTAAGGAATTAATAAAACCCTAGAATAAATTAAGATAATATATATATTTCCTAATATAAAGAAAATTATTATAATAATTATTAATTAATATAACCTCTATATAAAAACTAAGGCATAATACTATAAACCTTATAGTAAACTATAACCCTTACCAATACCTTAGCTACTATAAGAAGCTATTATAATAGATTTTATTATTAAATTACCTTTATTAAAAGAACTAATAACTAGAAACTTCTATAATAATATTCTTATTATTATAGATAAACTTATAAAATTTTCCTATTTTATACCCTATAGAGAATTAATTATAGCTAAAGAATTCGCCTATCTCTTTTATTTTTATATCGCTAAAATATATAGTATATTACTTAAGATTATTATTAATTGAGGACTACTATTTATATCTAAATTTTAATAAAGCCTTACTAAATACTTAGGGATTAATTATAAGCTCTCTACTATATACTATAAGGAGATAAATAGATAAATAGAATATATAAATTAGATATTAGAATAATACCTTTAATATTATATTAACTATAAATAAACTAACTAAATTAAGAAACTACTAGCTACTTAGCTAGCCTATAATATAGTAATAAATAAGAGCATAAAGACTATATTAGCTTATACTAACTTTAGATTTATACTAGATACTTACTAATAATCACGAGATACTATTATTAACCCTAAAGTAATCCTTATAAGTAATTAACTCTATAACCTATATAAAGAAATATAAATAGAACTTAAATTTATTAGAAATAGAATAATAAACTATATAAATAAGAAAAGGATCAAGGGATTGACCTTCTCAGAGGGAGATATAGTCTACCTCGTAATAAAAAATATTAAAATAAAATAATAAAATAAAAAACTTAACTATAAGTATATTAGACTATATAAAATTAAATAGAAAATCTTAAAATATAACTATGAATTAGACTTATTACCTAAGGTTAAGCTCTATCTAATCTTTTATATCTTACTACTCGAGTTAACATAAGATACTATCTAAGTTAGAACCGGCAATAAGCTAGAAGCTAAAATCAACAGACTAGAAGAATATATCATAGAAATTATCCTCGATATAGATAAAATTAACGGCAAAATAATATATTTCGTTAAATAAAAGGATTACCTTAACTCTAAAAATATATAAAAACCCCTAGAGTACCTTATTAATATATAATACCTTCTAAAGTAATTCTATTAATAATATTAATAGAAAAAACCTTACCTTAGTTAATAATATTAATAGCCCCCGCTAGCTAGGCTTTAATTACCGCAAAAGACTCTATATTTTTTATTACCTCTAAATTATCTAATATCTTAATATTACGACGAAGTATTTCCTCGGCTTTTTCCTATAGCTACTATTTTTGCCGCCGAAGTTATATTAAATAACTTAGATACTTATTTACCTACTACTATAATTAAATTAGCTTATTTTTAGCTACCTCTTCCTCGCGCTCTAAACAATACTTCTTAATAGTAATATAATCCGCTACTAGATATTAGTAATAGAAATAAGAAAAGGGGCCCTAAGAATGAATATACCTTTGAGAAAGGAGATCCCCTTACTATCGCACTTATAACTACGCCGCGTATACTAGGTATAGTATTTATAACCCTCTTTAGCCTAATACTTTAAACCCCGAGGTTTATAGTAGCTATATAGTATAATAAGAAAACCGGTATTTTTAATTAAAATAGCTTATGCTTTTCAGTTTTAAGTAGCCTTTAACTCTAATATACTATTAGTAAGAAATAGAAAGAAATAATTATAGGATAAAGTTTAGGACTTATTAAAGTAGGATAGGCTAAATAGTTTAATATAGGTCTTAAGGATAAGACCTAATAGAGGGGGAATATCATATTATAACCCTCGCGGTTATATTATATGCGCCCTATAGACCCTATTAATTACCTTAAGGCTTATCCGCCTTGCCCTACTATATCGTGAGCTAGTCATATGGGACTACCGGAGGCTTACTAGGACTTACGATAAGATTTATAACTCATGCGTGAGCTATAACTTACTATCGTAAGCCCCTCTAAGTATATAGAATATGCTTATTAGCACTCTCTTATATATTAGCTACCTTAGTTATTAATATAACTTAGTTATACTTAATACCTTTGAGTATATTACTAGATATGATTTATATTACCCTTTAAGGTTATATAATATTCTCCTCTGCTAATATAAACCAATACGACCGGTTTATCCCTTAGGAACCCCACGATCGTTATATAAATAAGGTAATATATAAAGCATAATAATTTTATTTTCCTTATAATATTTTTTAAATTTAATTAAATAATAATTTTTATGCCTATTAAGGATTAAAAGATAATAGCGATTATTTAATTAAATAATTATATATTAATTAAAGTACTTAAGCTACTTAAGATTTATCTTATTATTAGTTTAGCTATTATAAGTCATAGTAATAGCCTAATTGCCCGGGAGGTTACTTTCTTAATATTAACTAGCGAGGTAATACTAGCCTATAACTATAATAAATAGCTAGATCGCTTACCCTTTTATATTAATCGCCTAAATAACTATAGCCTATTCTTAGTTTCTAGGCTAGATTAATTTTAGCTTTTTATGCCTCTCTACGCCTATAATAACTATTCCGCTTATAATTATACCTATTATAAAGCTAGTCTTATTAAAGTTATAGATATTAGTAAGAGTAATATTATATTTTATAATTATATTTATTATAAGCATAAACTAATTATAAATAATAATTAGGTCTTTATATTTAGCCCTCTAATAGTTATACTTACGAAAGAAATAAATCTTAAGGTCTAGATACCGCTTAATAAAGTTAATAACTTATCGCTTACTAATAGGTAATATATCGCGGTTAATAAATAGCTAATTCACTATTTCTTTAATACTATATAGTTGCGGGGAAAACCCTCGCGAATCTAGGTTAAAAATAAACTAAATAATAATCTATTCCTTTAGATTAGATAGCTTATATAATTTAGGAATAATATCGCGTTAAGACTATATACCTTTTTGCCGGCGACCTAGGGTATTATAGTATATATTATAGATCTCTATGGCTTTCTAGATATTTAATTTTAGGTTATTTTAGAGGGCTTAAAGAGTAAGAAGGATATTTGCCTCTTTATTTAATCGAGATATCTTAGGTAATTAAGAATTAATTAATTAATTAAGAAGAAGAGAGGTTAAGGGATTTTTAGCCTACTCGCTTATCTAGCCTACTTACTTATTATATATATTATATATCTAAAGTAAGTAAGAAAATAATTATTTCCTAGTATAACTATAAAGACTTAATAATAAATTATACTTTACCTATAAAATATATATATATAAAATTAGAAGATAAAATAAGGCACTTAATATAGCTAATATCTACTTTTTCCCTAATAATAATAAATTAATTACTCTTAAATAATAATTTATTACTATAATATAAATAACTATAATTAACTAAGAATAAGACCTAAATAAAAGCTACCTTAATACTAAAATAGCCCTCTATAATAAAGAAATATACCTATAATATAGGCTATATATTAAAGCTATATATAACTAATTTAAGTAAATAGCTAAAGAAAAATTTAATTTCCTTATATAAAATAAAAAACCTAAAGATAAGGAATAATATTAGAAGATCTAATTATACCTTAGAGATAATTAAGGACCTATAGATAAGCTCTTATAAGACTATACCGATTATATTAAATATAGAAAACTTAATAATATTAACTAATAAATAAATAATAGCTTCTAGGAATAATAAGATAATATAAAAGATAATTATAATTATAAGGTATATATAGATAGTAAATATAAATTTAATTATTTTAGTTATATTATATAAATATTAAAAAACTAATTACCTAATCTAATATAAAGTAATAAATAAATAAATAAAGGAATAAATTATCTAAGAAGGCCCTTTACTTTATAAATAAAGAATATAAGTAATAATACTTAAAATTAAAAGTATAAATTAAGGGAAAATAATTAAATACTTTAATAAATAATAAAGCTAAATAGAATTATTTTAATCTAATAATAATAAATAAGCTTAGGCTATTATAGAGGTATAAATAAAAGCTTTATATAATATATAACCTTAAAGGAATACCTTTTAATTATAATAATAAAATTATTAATTATAAGATTAATTACTTTAAGGTTTTTATTAAAAGAAAGAATTAAAGAATCTTATTTAATATTATATTAAATTAAAGCTATAATCTTATGCTTAGGTACTTATAGTTATAATATTATAACCTATATTTTAATTAGAGAATTAGCTAGATATTTTCTTATAATACTAAGATATCTTCTATATTAAATAATAACTTAAGATAAAGATCTTAAACTTTTACTTATAATAAAGAAATTAAATAGAGGTAAATATAAAATACCTTTTTACTTATAGGGATAAAATATAGATATTATAATAGATAGAAATAATAATAATAATAAATAATTATATAAATTATATAATAATTCTATATATTAAAAAAGGACCTTAAGAGGCCTAAGAAAGATAACTTAGAAAGAGAATAGCTTAAGAATATACCTTAGTAATATAAGATTTATAAATAACTCTTCGTAGAAAAACTTAAAATAAATCTACTTAAATATACCTTATATAACCTTAAGATTAGGTTTATTAATAAGAAATAACCTAGCTTTAATAAACTTTATTTACTTAATAAAATATAACTTTTAGTATTAAAGAAATATATTAAAGATATAATATAGAAAAGATATATTAAGGAAAATAAGTTATTTATTAAATATTTTATTATATTTATTTTAAAGAAAAATAATAAGCTTTAGCTTTATATTAATTTCTAAATATTTAATATTATTATAATTAAAGATTATATATTATTACCTCTTATTAGCGAATTAAAAGATTAATTTTTTAAAATAAAATATTTTATTATATTTAACCTTAAATAAGCTTATAATCTTATTTAAATTAATAAAAGATATAAATAAAAAACTACTTTTTATATTAAATATAGATTATTTAAATACCTCTTTATACTTTTTAGACTTATTAATATACTTATTATATTTTAGCGAATAATTAATAATATATTATAAGAATACTTAGATATATTTATTATATATTACTTAGATAATATCTTTATTTTCTTTAAAATAAAAAAAAAATATATAAAATATATCTATAAGGTATTATAGATATTATAAAATATTAAATTATTAATAGAACTTAAGAAAAATAAATTCTATGCCTTAGAAATAAAATTCCTTAAGTATATTATCTCTTATAATAAGATATAAATAAATCTTAAGAAGATTTTAATAATTAAAGACTAAAAGGAATTAATTAATATTAAGGAAATATAAGCCTTCCTTAGATTTATTAATTATTATTATAGATTCCTTAAAGTATTTAAGAAGATAATTATATTATTAATAAAATTTATAAAAAAGGATAAAACTTTTATATTTAGGAATAAAATAAAAGAATATTTTAATAAAATTAAGGAATTTATCTTAAGTAAATTAATACTTAAGATATTTAATTTATCTTAATTAATTAAACTTAAAATTAATACCTTAGACTTTACCTTAAGTACTTAGATTAAATAATAAGATAATAAAAGATAATTATATTTAATTATATTTTATTCTTATAAATTATATAGAATAAAACTTAATTATTTTATTTATAATAAAGAATTCCTTATAATTATTAATATTTTTAAAGAATTTAAATATTACCTCCTAGGGAGCTATTATTAAGTTAAAGTCTATATTAATTATAAGAATATCTCTTATTTTGCGATAATTTAATAATTTAATAAATAATAATTATAATATATTAAATATTTATTTAAATTTAATTATATTATTATTTATATTAAAGGAATAAAAAATAAAAGGGTAAATATTATTAGCTATAGACTTAACCTAAATATAAGAAAAATCTAAACTAAGGAATAATTATTATATTTTATCCCTAAAAGATATTTATAATAATATATTATTATATATATTAAATAATAATAATACCTAAATATAACCTATATAATAAGATAAGGTAATTTATTTCTTACTAAGGTCTTAGAATATAATAAAAAATTCTTAAAAGATAAAAAAATAAATAAGTAATAAATATTAAAAGAATTATAATATAACCTTATATATAAAATATATAAATATTAACTCTATAGATATTAAGGAATTAATAAAACCCTAAAATAAATTAAGATAATATATATATTTCCTAATATAAAAAAAATTATTATAATTATTATTAATTAATATAACTTTTATATAAAAACTAAGATATAATACTATAAACCCTATAATAAATTATAACTCTTATTAATACCTTAGCTATTATAAGAAATTATTATAATATGTTACGGCTTGGTTCCCCGTAATAGCGCTATAAGCCTCTATATAAGGCAGCTAAAGCACCACTATGATTACTACAATAGCGATTATAGCCCAATCTTTTGCCCTGTGGCGTGACGGCTAAGGTGCACCGTTACACGATAATCGCTTGAAGCGGGTGACCCGAGGCTCGCAGGTTCGATCCCTGCCCTTAGCATAGTTGCTCACGGGCTTGCCTAATGCATACGGGGCATATGCGGGGCTTGCGCCGGGGGTTAGTAGCTGCAGCGTGCCGTATAGGGCTTGGTTCCCCCTGTAACGGATTGACCCTTAGTGGCTCGGGACGAAGCCATAGGGGAGGGAGCATCGTGTTACGGCTTAGTTCCCCGTAATAGCGCTATAAGCCTCTATATAAGGCAGCTAAAGCACCACTATGATTACTACAATAGCGATTATAGCCCAATCTTTTGCCCTGTGGCGTGACGGCTAAGGTGCACCGTTATATAATAGACTTTATTATTAAATTACTTTTATTAAAAGAATTAATTATTAAAAATTTTTATAATAATATTCTTATTATTATAAATAGATTTATAAAATTTTCTTATTTTATACCCTATAAAGAATTAATAATAGCTAAAGAATTTATTTATTTTTTTTTATTTTTATATTATTAAGATATATAATATATTACTTAAGATTATTATTAATTAAGGATTATTATTTATATCTAAGTTTTAATAAAGCCTTATTAAATATTTAGAGATTAATTATAAGCTCTTTATTATATATTATAAGGAGATAAATAAATAAATAAAATAAATAAATTAGATATTAAAATAATATCTTTAATATTATATTAACTATAAATAAATTAATTAAATTAAAAAATAATTAATTACTTAATTAGCCTATAATATAATAATAAATAAAAGCATAAAGACTATATTAATTTATATTAACTTTAGATTTATATTAGATATTTATTAATAATTATAAGATATTATTATTAACCCTAAGGTAATCTTTATAAATAATTAACTTTATAACCTATATAAAGAGATAAAAATAAAACTTAAATTTATTAAGAATAAAATAATAAATTATATAAATAAGAAAAGGATTAAAAGATTAACCTTCTTAGAGGGAGATATAATCTACCTTATAATAAAAAATATTAAAATAAAATAATAAAATAAAAAACTTAATTATAAATATATTAAATTATATAAAATTAAATAAAAAATCTTAAAATATAATTATAAATTAGATTTATTACCTAAGGTTAAGCTCTATTTAATCTTTTATATCTTATTATTTAAATTAATATAAGATATTATTTAAATTAAAATTAATAATAAATTAGAAATTAAAGTTAATAGATTAGAAGAATATATTATAAAAATTATCCTTAATATAGATAAAATTAATAATAAAATAATATATTTTATTAAATAAAAAGATTACTTAGACTTTAAAAATATATAAGAACCCCCGGAATACCTTATTAATATATAATACCTCTTAAAGAACTTTTATTAATAATAAGTAAAATAATATTATTAAAATCCTCGCCTAACCCTAGCGATAATTAATTTACCTTATTTAAAATACTTAAGGCCTAAAGGTCTTATATTATATACCTCTTATAAGAATTAAGGGCTAAAATAAGATTATCTTTTACCTTTAATTCTATTATACCTAGCTTAAATAAATTATTATTTTATTCCTTTATTTTTTTTTTATTTTTTAAATCTTTTATAGATAAGTTATAGCTATTATAAGAGAAGTCTAAAGCTCTATTAATTAATTATAAAAAAAGAAGATCTTATTACTTATTTTATTCTCTTCTTAATTTAACTTCTCTTATTAATTAATTAGCTTATTTATTATTAAAGGGTTAGCTATAAACGCTAAGATAAAGAACCTATAAATATAATAATATAATATAAACCTTATTATAAGGGTAATCTTACCTTATATATTACTTATACTTCGCTAAGTGATTAGAGTTATATATTTTATAAATAAGCTTTTACTTAAAATAATATATATAAGGTATATTAATAATTATAGAATTTTAAAAAAATATTATAATAATACTTATTAATTAGTAATATTAATCTTATGCGATTTTTTAATCCTCCTTAATATTATATTAGCTATACGAAATAATTATAAGAGGAAATTAGGATTAACTAGTTAAAGGAACCTTAGCCTAAAGAATTAATCTTGAGGATAAAGACTAATAGAAAGGGAGGATTATATTATAACCTAATAGGCCTTATATTATATAGGTAAGAAACCCTTATTATTCCTAAAAGGCATTAACCTATTATAAGATTACTTATCTTTTAAAATATAAGCCTTATAATTCTAGGTATAAGCCTTACGCGGCCTAGCGTAAGCTATATAGGAGACTATTAATATATAGAATATACTTATTAGTATTTTCCTATATATTAGCTACCTTAGCTATTAATATAACTTAGTTATACTTAATACCTTTAAGTATATTACTAGATGTAATATTACCCCTTTAAGGTTATATAATATTCTTCTTTGCTAATATAAACTAGTATGACTGGTTTATCCCTTAGGAATCCTACGATTATTATAGGTTTATCCCTTGGGAACCCCACGATCGTTATATATATCTCTTATTAAGCGACCTTTAATAGCTTATTATAAGCTTATCCTAATTATAAAAGATTAAAAGAATATATTTTATAGACTTTAAAACAAAACTGTTTAATAATATTAGTTAAGTCTTATATATCTTAAAGCTAATTTCTTTAGAATTATTTAAAGCCTTTTTTCTAAGAACAGAAAAACTTATATTAAAACCCTAGGACTAAGGCTAACCCTAACCCTATATAGACTATTAATATTTAATATATTATTTTATAAAACTCTACTAATTTTCCTAATAGTATCCTTTAATATAATATTTGATATTTAATATTATATACCTTACTTAACCTACGTAAGTATTACCTTCGGAGGTTGTTTCCTTACCGCCGAAACTCAATGCAACCAGTCGGCTCTTATCAAATCCGACTTCCAGCTTTCGGAGGGTTTCGCTCTATAACGACCGAGATAAGATAACATACGATTTTCTTCACTCAGTGCTTAATTGTTACCTTATATTTCCTTAGCAGTTTCAAGTTATATAATTCCAGTCGACGCACAGGGTTTTTACAACGTCTATTAGTTGGTATCGATCTAATTATTACAGATACTTCCCCACAACCTTCTGACTTTCCATCTCTCGCAGTAGCTTGCCTATACAACCAACAAACATGTCAAGTGCAGCGTCTGCAGGCTCCCAGATCTTGTCCATTCAGGACCTGAAAAAGGCAGCGTCGGAGAAGATGTCTCAGATGTTCCGAGGTATGCATGCTTCATTGATCTGGGAGACCTGAACTAATACTCGCAGACTACTACAACGGAGGGGCTATGGATAACATCACGTAAGTTACACTCAAACAAGCTCTTAGTTCTCGCCTTCTGAAATACTGACGCGTTCACTTAATCCCCATAGACTTGCGAGCAACGAGGCTGCATTTGACCGTTACTTGATGCGTCCACGAGTGTTGCGCAATGTTTCCAACATTGATATGACTACTAACCTCTGGGGCGCCAAGGCAGCACTCCCTCTTGGGCTTTCTCCATCTGCAATGCATCGACTTGCGCACCCCGACGGAGAAGTTGGCACATCAAAGGCTTGTGCTGCTCGTGGTGTACCCATGATACTTTCAGCCCTGTCTAACGACACTCTTGAAGATGTCTCTGGGCAAAGCACTGATGGATTAACCCCCTACGCGATTCAGGTCAGCCCGTTTAAGAATCGGCAGATCACAACCAACCTTCTCAATCGCTCCAAAGGTGACAATTTTTCGTCTTACCCTTCATTCCAGGGCTGACAGACGATTTCCTCCAGCTGCCGGGTACAAAGCTGTCGTCCTGACTGTCGATGCTCCCATGTTTGGTAGGCGGCTGGATGACCTACGAAATGGCTTTCGCGTACCACCAGACACAAGCTTCCCAAACCTGAGCGCCCAGACCCAATCAGAATCTGGAGGACTTGGCGGCGGTATTCCAGATCTGTCTTTCGGTATGTACGTTGCGTTGGCTTGGTGGATGTTGTCACTGACTAGGCCAAGACACTGGCGCTACTTGGGAGGAGAAGATTGCATGGATGCGAAGTCAGACTGATCTAGAAATCTGGGTCAAGGGGGGTGCGTCATTTCATTCACCACTACCCCTATGTTAGCTAATTCATGCAGTCACGTCTCCCAAAGATGTCCAAATTGCCATTGAGCAGGGTGTTGATGGCATCATCATCTCTAATCACGGAGGTAGGCAGCTTGATACTACTCCTGCAACACTTGACATTCTTCGTGAGGTTGCGCCTCTCGCCAAAGGCAAGGCTCGCCTTGCACTCGATGGAGGAATTCCACGAGGTTCAGATATTTTCAAAGCTATTGCTCTTGGTGCACACTTTGTCTTTGTCGGAAGAATCGCCATCTGGGGTTTAGCGGTAAGGGCCCCTAACTGCTGGAGAGATTTTTTAATAATAACACATCTGCTTCTAATAGTACGACGGCTCCAACGGCGTGGGACTGGCTCTTGACTTGCTTATCAATGAGTTCAAGCTTTGCATGGCGCTTGCTGGCTGCAGTAAGATTACTGACATTACCCCGGCACATCTCTCAATCTTAAACGGCAACGGCATGTTGGAAAATGTGTATTAGCAGCAGAAGGTTGACGTGATTTTGTTCCTTCATTTCGAGTCAAGGTGTGCAGAATGTGGCACAATGACAGAGACGGATAATATGGTTGATTCAGAATACATACATGGCTTTCATCTTGAAATGAAATAGAGATCCAATATCTGCGTTTTGAGGTTCTTGTGTCCGTGCTACCATCTCAGCTATTGCCAGAACAACAATTGTCCTAAACTCTAATGGCAATCTTCACGCCTTTCATATTACACTGAAAAACAAGCGCAGTTTTGTTGAGGGTTTTTAGCGCCATTGGTTCATCTAGCAGCTTGATGATGAAAATGGCGATGTGGATGAAGCAATCTCCAGCCGCGAGAATGTGTAAATCAAGATGAGGGCTGATATAGATCTGGCCAGTGGTGCTTTCCATTCCAATCATCTCCCTTTAAGGTTGACTCAATGATAAAGACTTCAAATATGATTACATTTGGCATCCTACCTTGAAGAAATGCGATCGTAGTTGATTCACGTGCCTATGGATTTCGGACCAAAGCTCAAGCTTGCTTACTACCGGTAGATGTCATGGATGCTGGTACAGTACCCTCCCATGCATAGAGCCATTCGATGCATCACCTTGAGAGCCAGGGAATACCTGACAAACCATGATCTTGGCACGGAAGATCAGCCGCTATTACGCCTTGGCAACGGCTTGCGGCAATCTTCCGAAATCGCGATCTCGCCGTCTTCAGTGTCGGCATTTTACTGCCGGGTTGGTGTGTGAGGTCCACCTTGTTGTCCAGTTAGCCGAGTTGCGTCACCGGAAGGCTGGGTCCGTATGGCGCCATGGATGGAAAGCTGACATGGAGAAGTAGACAAGCGTCGTTATACCCTGCTTGGAGGATCAGGTCATGGCTGTGTTAAGAAGTTGAGTGCGTGCTGTGCCTTGGATGTACTTGTGACTCCACGGGTGCTCCACGTGTCTCCTTTCCCTAGACAAAAAGCCGAAGCGAGCAGGGTAGCTGAGTCAGGGACGGAGTTCGTAGTTATGTCTGTTTGGCATAGAGCCGGTGAAAGACATCTTGGGTGAACAATCGCAGCCTCTTTTATGAGGGGTTTGTTTCATCCTTGCTTAAGCTCGAGAAGTGCAGCGGCAGAGGACTTGCTAGGCTACCTTGGTGGTTCATCCGGCCTGCCGGGGAGCATTACAACAGGTACGCAATCGATCATGGATCCAAATGGTGGGTGACGCGGCGTTTCTAACTGGTCAGATTGCCATCGGGTCCTCCCGTTGGTGTGGGTGGGTTGCATTGCAGATCTTTGAATGCCCGCGGGATTAACAAATTCTCGCGCTGCAGTCAGCTGCTAATCCCGTTCCTCTGTTGAGAAATGTAAAACATGGCTAGCTGAGTTGAGCTACGGAGGCAGCCCAGTCAATCGGCTACTACTGGTCCCTTTGAGAAATGTAACGTGGAGAGATTGCTTGAATTCCCGCGCGGGAATTCGGTGAAAATGATTTAGTTCCATTCCCCGTTTGGGATCACATGGAACGGCGATGATAGTATCGTGATCCAGGAATAACGAGACCATGATATAAATATGCCGTGCCATGTGGGTTGCTTTAAAGGTTTTCTCGTGCCAGTTCCATGAGAATGTTTCTTAGAATTTTCACTACCATTTCCCAATTCTTCAACAGCCTGAAACAAGACCTTGAGAAATACGGGACAAATCCTTACGCGATGCTGACAGAACGAACACAATCCACCTCTCACCACCACCAAACCATACTAGGTCAGCCAGGATTCGACTCTAACGGAGTAAGCGGACATTTTACAATGGCCGTTCACCGGGAACCAAGGAAAGAAGTGTGGGTTTCGGATCAACCACCTGTTGGGACGGGTGAGCCATACAGATCTTTGGACTTGTAAGTCTTTTTTTTTTTTTTTTTTTTTTAATTTTACTCTACCTGCTCTAATCTATGGCAGTCTATTCAAGAGATAACTCAACTTTTATGAACAGGTCTCTAAAAATCTTTAATCTGGCGCATCACTACCTTTAAAGCCCGGACGCACCTTACGTCGTCATGGTTTCCGTCTCTATCTTCACCCAACTGTATCGCCGCATTAAGAAGAGATTGACTGTGCCGACTCCCAAATAGCCCCGGTTCCCCATCTTTACTGTCCTTAGCCCTCGACGATACTCTATAATGTTCAGGGAGACCCATTAGTTGTTCGATTTGGTGTAATTGATGTTCGGTAAGGTGCACAAGTAGGTTGGCCGAGAGCGTCTCATTGGGTGGAATGGGCAGCCCTCCGATGTAAAGTGTGAGTGGAGGTGACTGATATGTTGCAATTGAAGTCTTGGAAGTGTTGAGGAGGTATTCGAAAACCTTGGAAAATATGATACCGTAGATAGAAACAATTTGTATGTAGCAGGAGAGCGCAATGAGAAGCTGTGTTGTGCGTAGGCGCGGAGGAATTGCGTAAGAAAATGTCGAAGGGGCGCGCTCAGCAATTGTCGAGGGCCGCAGGCCAGCCAAGAGCCTCACAAGCTCGGTACAAGCTTGTGACACCTGCGCTAGAGGATGCGGCTCTTGATTCTCAAAGCCTTTGTCGTTACTCTGACGTGTCAAACTAAGGTTCAGGGTTCCCTTGATATCCCATGGTGCTGATCTGATGGAGTAGAGCTGACCAGACAGTTTGGAATGCAGCCTTGACAAGAGCAGCTCAACATGGTCGCTTCTTATAGGTAGCTCAGGGTCTATTGGACTGGTTCTTGGTAGACGGTCGAACTGGTGTGACGCAGATTGTACCGAACTGGGCTCCGCAACCTGGGTCTGCGCAACGCTGTGTTGGTTCATCGACTGAGACGACAGGGGGGGTAGGTCGACGAGTATATTATCATTCATGATGAAATCTGAATGTTGCATGCCAATGATGTCCTGAATACCATCACGGGACAAGTCGTAGTCAAAGTTGATCATGTTGATGTCTGCACCACCGGCAACAGGTGACGAGTCTGTGGTGTGTGACGAGGAGCTATTGTCGGCTTGCTCGACGACGGTGGGTTGCACTTGTCTTGAGGGGGGACGGCCTGTTGGTCGGGCTTTGCTGGTGACACACTCAGTCCCAGATTTAAGGCACCTAAGACATGCGTCCGAAGAATGCCCTTCATCGCGGTGACATCGCAGCTTCTGTGCGCGGCAGCGATCACATGCCGAACGCTTCCAAGGAGCTCTGGAGGAGACGTCACTGCCAGCCATCTCTGGACAAGGTTATGTAAATTGGAAAAGAAAAGAACCCGTTTGTCAAGAGATACCGGGAAAGACTGGATAGAATGGGTCATTGAGTGCAGATGTACAAAAGACCGGTGCGCGGTTTTATTCTATATCGGATAGGAGATGATCAATCCTCCTTCAACGGAAACTTGCAGGACTTGCAGGCAGGTGAGACCCTGCTACGCCGTGCAGAAAAAAACAAAAGTTCCCTGCCGGCCGGCCGAATGCAGGCTTTCAAGGTTGTTGCCACTTAAGCATAAGCACAAGGGCCCTTGACATGAACCTGGCTAGTTTCTCTACCGCTGAAGTCCACTAAAGAAGGTTCCATTCGTCTATCGGGTTGCAGATATCCTTGTTCCACGAAATGCTATTTAAGACTCGTCATTCTGCAGGAATCTGTATTGGTGAATTGCGTGCCCGATCATCGGCGAGACCCCCATTCCCAGTTTATGTATGTTTTGCAGGTCGCAATGGGTGGGTTTTTTCAGGCTAGATGACAACAGCTCTTCATTCGTTTAGTAGTTGAAACAGTATCTTCCCTAACGATGGATGTTTCCTATGTTTGAAGCCGTTGTAAGAATAGTGCAGGCGTGCATAATGAGATTTGTGGCCGATGACAGTAATATCATACTCGACTATGCGGCTCGTCGATTCCGAAAGGAATTAAGAAGCAACCATAGTAAACTTCTCGGCGAGATCGAGCTAATCTTCGAGTTTATGCATGAGCTCATTTTCGTGAAGTAACAAAGTGCCCGAATACAATTGTCAAAACGGAGCGTATCAAATTTCTATCAAGTTTTTACTCTATACGGTCAAGGGCAAACAGCGCACCATCTAAACTCTATAGCCCACTTTGTTGTCTCCATGTCGTTCAAGCATACTACCCTTCAGCTTGGCAATATCCAACCACTCACACCAATACAGTCTATCAAACGGAGCGACTGGGACTCAGAGATCTGCGATGACTGTGACCGTGACCGTGATTATGACTCGCCGATGTATGGCTGTTGTGGGTTCTAGCCGTCCACATCTCCTCGGCCTCGTGCATAGCATCGTCCTCAGTCACGACAACGTGTAGAGATCGCATCTTCTGAAGAACGTTGGCCGCCTCAGCTGCGTATTCGCACTTCATGCGTATCTGGCGTCCGTACTTGTAGAACAAGAATGGGAAGGGAACACAGCTAAGCGCGAAGAAGGCTGGGATAGAGCTAGCCCACTGGACTCCGAGGTTCTCGTACATTTGCCGTGTAAACAAAGGAAACGCAGCGCCAAATAGTGACCGAAGAGCAGAGTTTGCAGCCATGATGGACGCAGCAAAGATAACGTCTGAGCGTGGTTAGCGAGGTATAGACTTTGTGTGTGCCTGTGTGTGTGAAACTTACAGGAGTCGATGAGGTAGTTCAGAAGTGCCATAAACACAAGGACGAGACCCCAGGCAAAAAAGACAGTACCGATGATAGGAACAATCCAGTGAACACTAGTGAAAGAAGTCCAGGCGAACCAGAAGAGCCCAATTGGGATAAGAAGAGACCCCATTATAGCTGGCGGTAGCCTATCCTCCGGCTCCATTGGGATACCTCTCCTTTGAGCTGCACGCGTATAACGCTTGTCTTCGAAGATAAAGCTGATGATGGATAAGACCACTCCGATGACAATACCAGTGAATGCCAGTCCACCCACACCTTGGCTCCAGCCCCGCCCAATCTGGAAGATGATCGGAAATGCCGCAAAGCACATATACATAGTACCATAGATAATGGATATATAAATAGAAGTGATGAAGACGATGGGCTCTTTGAATAGGAGCAACCAGGGCCTTGTCAGGGCATTTTTTAGCTGGTGAGCAGCGGAACTTGGTGGTTTGTCTGCGTCAAGAGTAGAGATGTATGTATTGCCTGTAAGCTTTGAAAGATGCTCGGCGCGCTTGCGAAGGATATAAGGGGCATAGGTCTCAGGGATCAATATGGTACAGACGATCCAGGTGACGCCGGTAAATATGGCCATTAGCCCATGTAGCCATCGCCAACCTTCAGCCTGACCGAGGAAACCACCTGCGATAGGACCTAGAACACATCAGCCATAAATCCCCCGAGTAACAAGAAAGGTTGCATGTAAACATACCAATGGCGGGTCCCAAGAATGGAGCTCCTGAGAACATGCACATGGCCATACCTCGCTCAGACTTGTCAAACATATCGGCAATAATAGCTGGTGCATTTGAAAGAGGAGCAGACCCAATAGACCCAGTGAGAAAACGGAGAACAAGCAAAGCAGCTATTGAACCTGCGCCAGCAGCCCCAGCGCTGAAAGCCGTTGCAGCCATGAAGGTATAGAAAAACACATTTCGCCGGCCATAAAGCTCAGAGAGCGGGGCCCAGATGAGAGGTCCAAAAGCAAAGCCTAGGACATAGAGAGAGATACCAAGTGTAGCCAGTTCTTGAGAAATGCCAAAGTCACTGATAACTTGCTTGATACCGCCAGAGTAGGCCGAACTGGCAAAGGTTGTGGCCAGGGTTGCCAGGGATTGGAGACCAACAAACGCCCATTTTTTCCATCTGGGCAACAATAAAGCATTTTGGGGATCATCTGGTAGGAAACTGATGCGATATGGAGACTCGATCGTGCCATCCCCTGGGTAATTCTGGTCAATAATCTTTTGGGAGATGTGATGCGTCCGGCTGTAAATTCGCAATAACCGAGGGGGGACTGGGCCTTCAAATTTCTTTGGCTCGACGCTGGGGCTGTTGACATTGTTGTCGTTGGCGACATTGTCGTTTCCCATGGTCTCAGAGGACAAGGAAGGTGAGTGTGGTTGGGAATCCATAGCCATTGCTGCAGATTTGTTCGATGCCCGATGGTGGTGATAGACAGATGCAGTAACTCACCGTGCGTGACCGCGAAGTCTTAAGGGAAACAACATTGATTGCCTTGGTTGGTAAAGGGGCGATACATCATGGGATGGGGCAATGATCGATCAAAATGTTCGCGGGCTTTTCGTCGGGAATAAATCAGACACCGGCTAATAAGTGGATCCCGGGTTTTATCGGCGCCTCCTTTATCTCCGTGATTAAATCACCGAAACCCCGCGGGATTTATTACGCCTCAAGTTCAACCAAACCCCGAAGCACCGCACCATCCATCATCACGGCACCATACCACTGAATTTGACCTCTGATGCAATGCCTCTTCCATCTCGGGGCTCTTCGGCGTCCAAGATAAGCAAGGCCTGCGTGCCCTGTCAAACCCGCAAGATCAAGTGCAATGCCGCTGTTGTTGGCCTGCCTTGCGGTAGCTGCGTCAGTAGGGCATGTCCGGAGGAGTGTGTTTTGTCGGCGCGAAAACGTCGTACTGTGTCAGTATCAACGCCTTCCTTTGTCGACTTGACATGTCTTTGCTTACACTTGACTTAGAAAAGCACAGAATGCCGATCCTGCCAGACTACGGAGAAATCTACCGGTCAGTCATGGTTCCGTTCTAACCGTCCGTCATTGTCTCGTTTGATCACCAGCACTTTCCCATACGCCGGCCTCTCCTGTCCAGTATCATATTGTCTAGGTACACCAAGCTGATTGATAGTATCAGTCTCAGTCTCAGTCCCAACAACCCGGACCGAATGGATCGAGGCACACAGCTGACAGTTCACACTCTGACCCTATAGAGGAGTCAATCCACGCCAGCCATCCAGGGAGCTCTCTGAGAAATGACACTCCCATCTCGCGAGACCATCGCAAATTACGTCAGACCCGACCTGACCTTCTCTATCTCAACATTCTACAAGACACGGTTGACGATACTTCCGCAAGCCAAACAGATGCAAACGATCATCAGTCAAACGACGGACCTGATGATAGCTTCAACACTCAAATACACCACTGGAACACGCCACCACAACTTGACGACATTGACAACGAGTATCTCGCTAAGAAAAAAGTCTTTGAACTCCCTCCTCCACGATGCATGTAAGCTCACCTCCTAGATGACATGATTTTTCAAGGCCAACCAACACTACGGCAGGGACACCATCGTGAAGGCATACTTCGACCACGTCCACCCTTTCGGGCCAATTCTTGACAGGACAGAATTTGTCCAGAGTTACCAATCAGGGAACTGCTGTCTCTTTCTCCTCCATGCCATATCTGCTGCCGCGAGTCTCTACGTCTCTAACGAGGTAATACTCAGTTGTGGTTATGCAGATCGCTCGGCTGCACAGACGGCTTTCTTTTCAAAAGCTAAGCTTTTTCACGATTTTCATTCCCAAGGCGACCAGCTTTCCATGTTGCAAGGTTCCATAATCCTCGGTGCCATCATACTAGATTATCCCTCTGATAGGGACTTTCAGTATTGGTTTCACAACTCGGTCCGGCGTGCCTCGAAGCTGGGCATATATCATGCGCAAGTTCAGATGGAACCGAGCCGCTATGAGCATCAATTCCACTAACAATAACTAGATGTCTTCGTGATGATATATCGAAGAAGCTCTATCGACGAATCTGGTGGGTTCTTCATGTATGTCTGTATGACTATCTGCTCTGCACAACCCCGTTGACATGTCAAAGAACAGGGATATCTTCCACTTTTTTGTCAACACCCAAAACATGCGACTGTTGGCAAATGCACCTCCTATCAAGCCCCTCACAGAGGATGATTGGGAAACGGAAAACTTTGAACGGAATTCAGCCTTGTTATGTCCGGTAACCCATGCTCAAAAGATCTCCCTCATAGCACATTGCGAATCGGCTCAAATTTGCAAGTTCCAGCAGCTTTTATATTGAAGAAAATAGCTAACAGATGGAGTAGTTGGCAATGTTCTTTCCGTCATCACAAGCTCAAGTGCAACTACTGAGGATGTTCGCAAGTTGATCCAGCCCCTGGATTCATGGCGAACATCACTCCCCGATAAGATGCGATCTGCCAGCTCTTCCACAGAGGACGAGATCTACCATATCGAGGTCCTCACGACGAGCTATCGATTTGAATGCATCCTGTGTCGCCTGCTACGACGTGGGAGATGGCAAATCCGTGATAGCAGCCTGTGCGAATGGGCGCAACAACGGTTTCGATCGGCCATCTTTGAGCTTAATACTATCGTACAGCGGGTAATGATTAACAACACAATCCAAAAGCTACCAACAACGTTGTATGTATATATCCTTGGGGTTATACTTCGTTTACTGAACTTGATTCTTTCACAGTATTACCACCATTACAGCTCTTCTTGCGCTGCACATTGAATCCACTCGGGATTCTTCAGAGTCAAGCCTCATCCGCTCTATGGCTCGCATTTCCATTCAACACACTATGCTTGCTCTTGACCAGATACGGGATACTCCCGCTATCAAGCGAGCCTTGCCTGCATTCGAGATGGTGCTCTCCAAGAACAAGCTCTACCCGGTGTCTCTGAGTGATGCTGAACAAGTGAGCATCATGCATCCTATTTCTCAAGATGATAGCCTGAATGACAGACATGTCTTACTACCAACCCAGTCGGACATGGCGTTTTCCCAGAATGAGCAATCCTTCCTATCAGGAGATTTCATTGGGTTTGAGTTCTTAGACCAATGGCAGATAGGGCAATTAGACTTTACAGGAATTTATTAGTTATTTATTCAATATCATTATGTTAAAAGTTCATATCAGTTTACTATTGAGCAACGCAGCGACATTCTGTATCTAAGCTACCTGATAACCTTGAAACTCGCTGTATTTGTCCTCTATAATATAATCTTTTAACTTGTTAACTTAACGTGGTTGATAAGTGAGTGGGTCAGACAAGTGAGTGAGTCAAAAATCTTAACCTCCTAGATTAAAACCATAATAAAAATACCATAAACTATTTAATTAATTAAAACTACTTACTATACTTTTCCCTAGACGTCTTAATTATTACCTAATACATTCTTGTATTATGCCCGGGCTTGCCGTATACGCCATAGCGCTAAATGCCCGGTCTGACTAACCTTCCTCGACTACCACTTCTCGATGATTCCGCAACTATTTGCGTATTAACGTCTATCTGATTAATTACCTGCCTTCTTTCCTCTACTATTATGACCCCTCTTTTCTGTAACCGGTTTCTTTTTGCCCTTCGGCGCCGGCTTAGTATCTTATTTGCTTCCCGAATGTTTCGGAGCTTATTCCTTAATAAGGTAACCTTATGCATAGCTGCCTTTATTGCTTTAGTATTAGACTTTAAAGCTTTAATAATTGACTCTGGGGAGCTGCCTTTATGCCTTTTAATTCGATTTTCGAGGTATATAGATTAAGATTAGGCCTTAAGTGCTATCTTTGGGGTCTTTGAAGTCTAAGGGGTCGAGGGTTTAGTAACCTCTTTGGGAGGCGTTGGAGTCTGTAGCTATATATTAAGCTTCGAGATTATATTCTCTGGGTTAAAGGGAGTAAGCCCGGCGCCTTTAAACCCTCCCCGGATATTACTTATAGTAAAAGTAGCTTTAAACGCGGCGTAAAATATGGAAAAGAACTTGATCTTTGAAATATAGGTTATAGAGTATCTGATTAGATACTTTATTTCTCGACTATATGCCTTTTTAAGTACTAAAAAGTACCTAACGTCGAGAGGCTAGAGTAGGTGAGATATATAAGCTAGCATATAAAGAGTAATGATTTTATTCTCTTTATAATATCTCTTGAAATCGGCCGAGTAGTGACTTTCGTGCCTATTAAGGATTAAAAGATAATAGCGATTATTTAATCGCTTAGCTATAGACCGATTAAAGTGCTTTAGCTACTCGAGACCTAGTTGGTTATCTGTCTATCTATTTTGGCTTGTTGTAATAGCCTAATCGTCCGGGAGGTTATATTCTTGGTATTAATTCGTAAGGTGATATTGGCCTGTATTAATGATAAACGGTGTGATCGATTGACCTTCTGTATTAATCGCCTGAATAATTGTAATCTATTCCCGATTTCTAGGCTGCATTGATTTTGGCCTTCTATGCCTTTCTGAACCTATGATAACTATTCCGGCCATTATGATGCCTATTATAAAGCTAGTCTTATTAAAGTTCTAGATATTATCTGATCGGATGCTATACTTCGCGATTATGTTCTGTACGAGCCTGAACTAGTTATGGATAATAGTTGGATCTTTGCATTTAGCTCTCTGGTAGTTATATTTGCGAAATAAATATATCTTTAGCTCTGGTTGTCGCTTTATAAAGTTATGAGCCTAGCGCTTGCCGATGGGTAATACGTCGCGGTTAGCTAGTAGAGAATTAGCTATTTCTTCTATAAAATATAGTTGGGGGGGAAATCCTCGTGAATCTAGGTCTAGAATGAATTAGATTATTATTTGTTCCTCTAGATTAGATAGTCTTCGTGACTTTGGAATAGTATCGCATCGCGATTAAATGCTATGGTGGCGGCGACGTAAGGTCTCGAAGGGGATCTGGTAAGTAGTTGCTGCGCGTCGGAGGCTTAGTTCTGGGTTATTTTGAAGGGCCTGAAGGGTAAGAAGGATTCTAGCCTTAGTATTTGAGCTTGATATCTTTTTTGGTAAGGAATCAATTGATCAAATGGAAATGGTGTAGGTTGAGAGATTTTTGACTCACTTACTTGTCTGACCCACTCACTTATCAACCACGTTATCCTAATAACTATAAGCTAAAATGTTCCACCTTAATGACTAAACATTTTAGTTAGAGCCCTTTGCTAATATACCCATAAGAGAAAGCAGTAAGGAAGTAAGTATAATAGCGATTATACGCGGATAAGTAGTAGAAGAGTTATACCTAGCTATATTATTAGAAAAGTCTAACCTCTTACTGGTATTCCAGTTATTTTAGTTGTTCTCACGTCTATACGAGAAAGAAGCAATTATCTACCTCTAGGAGCACGGGCTTAGTTGGAGCTTGAATGCAAAATCTCGGTGAATTGCCAAACTTCTCTGGTTGGCGCACATGTCATCTTCAAACACAATGCTATAAGACTATACTCAATACCCCCACTGTTTTAACCAAGTCTGAAACCACGCTGTTGAAACAGGTTCTAGACTAGCGAGGACGGAACTTTGTGCCAATGTGTTGCCTTTGGCCCAATCGAGGACCTTAGTACCTAAGCTGCCATGCGAGGCTGTCTTAGATGGGTCATTTTGGCTGGATAACATTTCAAAGAAGGGCAATAGCTTAAGCCCTGTCTGAGCCCTCCCTGCCGTCTCTGATGACCCATCATCAACTTCCTGGTCAATAGAATTCTCAGTGTCTCGTAAATGGCTGACCCATTCTTGAAATGATATAATCTTGAAACTCTCGGACGAAGCAGTCTCTAGGCGGTCCTTCACGCTCGGCAGAATATCAACCCACTCGCTTTTCCTGGGGTTAAGAATGTTATAGTAATTCTCTTGTGCCAAGACTGGGTTCACAGGATTGACCAGCTGTCCAATGATCTCCGCCAGAAGATCAATAGGGATCCAATCAAGGGCACTCGCAGTACCTAGATCAGAGGGCAGTAGTCGGAGATGGACCGAAGCGTCGATAATCTATGACGAACTATTAGAAAGACTGTGGCAAATGCATAAGGGGGTAACTCACTGCTGGAAGCCAATCTCGTCGTGTCCACATGCTGCCCTCACCCGGAGTCTTGACAGGGCCTGCAACCTGGCCAACTCGTAGGATTGAGAGACATAGTACCCCAGATCGTGCCGCTTTTCCTAGCAAGTGCTCGGCTACCAACTTCGAGGCACCATACCCGTTGATCGGTGCATTGAAGTGTGGAATGCTTGCTTCTGGAACAGGACCCAACAGGTCAGAAGGCCAGTTCATGGCAGCGCTGATAGAGGACACGAAAAAGAAGCGGATCTTATGACGAGTCTCTTGACATATGTCAACAAGAGATTTGAGTCCGACGAACTGAGGCTCGAAGGAGGAAAGCGGGAGGTTGAAGTTGATCTCCCATGCATTATCTAGAGTTTCAAGGTTAGTTTTCAGCTATAACCTCTCTCTGAGTCCCTGAGCTTACGTATGATGACTGTGGCTTGATTCTGAATCTCTTCCAGGACCGCTTGGCTCAACCCGAGTCTCTCTGATCCCAGCTCATAACGGATAAACTTAGCCTTTCCTTGCCAGGTCGATGAAAGACCCTTGGACTTTGCCAAATCCACTTGGCGCTGGGAGGCATCGGCACTGCGGTTCAAGCACCAAACTGTGGCAACTTGATCGTTCTTGCAAAGAACATCGAGAAGATACCCGCCAATCTCTCCAGTCGTACCTGTCAGAACGATGTGCTCTTGAGATTTCCGAACTGGAGCGAAAGACTGTGAGTATTTGGCAAGCATGTGAAGTGTGACTTGGCTGTGATGTAGCTTGTCTTGCGGTCCGCGTTTAAGATGTGTGGAAATCCAATTTGCTAGCTGCGAAATGCTGGGGTTGGTGTATATGGTGCCCACCTCCATCTCAATGGGTCGTTCAAAGGCCGAGCAGAGCAGCCTTGCAAGTCGAACAACGTGAAGTGAGTCAAACCCTCTGGCGAAGACGTTGTCATCATCCTTGAGATCAGGTAGGCCAGAAACGGTAGCGATTGCTTCCCGAATACCGGAAAGAATGTCATCTTGAGTTATACCATTTATGTGAATAGAATTCTTGACCTCGCTAGGCCGCTCGTAGATCGAATTGATATCAGTCGTAAATGCTTTTTCGGTTTCGTTGCGAGCAAGTGTTCCTTTCGGAGTGAGAGGAAAGGGTGTGCGGACGATCTTGACAAAGTCACGATGGATTTGGGCAAATGCAGGCAGGGACTTGTTCACTTCGTCAATGGTAGGCCATATTTTGTCGATGATTGTATCGTCTGGCCTTTCCACGCTGGTCTCGTCTGGATGGAGGAGCACGGCAGTTTGGAACCGACCACGACCCGTGAGGTAAGCAGCAGATACCCAGGGATGGCTGATGAGCTTTCCTTCAGCTGCGAGAGGGTTGAACTTCTCGCCGTTGGAGAGGATAATCAGGTCGTCACGGCGCATCTCGTACTTCCAAAGGTTTGGATGCGTTGGGTGTCGGGAATACAAGTCCTTCGTTTCCCACACATCAAGCTCAGGGAATGTCTTGAAGACCGGCTGAGTCGCAGAAAGTCTCGGGTGCTGTATAAACACCAGCTCAAACAAACCATCTGAGTAAGGTCGCATCTCAACTCCAGTACGTGGGTGGAAGTAGTAGTAAGCCCACTCTTTAGGGTGTGTGACGACGGATGCGAGCCACTGACCCTCAGTCATGCCCATAGTCTGCATGATTGGTACTCGTGGATGGATGTGATCACCGACAGACTGAGGAATTGGACCACCGGCTGATGTGATAAACTTGAGTTTCGAAAGCTTTTCCAGTACGCGAGGTGACTTGGAAATGTCCTGGAGTACACTGGGCGAGATGAATGCCGAGTCAAGCGGGATGTTGTCGAGAGCATTCTCGATAACATGTTGCATGATAGGCCCGGGAGAAGGCAATACGACTGTCCAGTTGAAGAAGACAGCCGAGTACAATCCGAGACATATACCAGCAACCTGTTTAGTTTGCATGTCATCGTTAGCATGAACTCACGGACACGCTTTAATCTGCGACATACATGGAAAAGAGGCATCGCGCACAGCTGCCTCGTACCAGTCCACTCGACACCTGTTGGCATTTTCCCATCAGTGGGCTCCATCAAATGAAACCCATCGACAGTTGCTGCAGTTTCCAGATAGACCGGGACAAGCTTCGGCAGGCCTGTGGAGCCAGATGTATGTAGCAGTGCAAGTATATCCGACTTTCCTTGGTTCCAATCCTTCCGGTAGGGATAACTCTTGACGGGTGTGGATTCAAGGAGTAGGGACAACTCGGGCGCTTCAATACTCGGTATGTGGAGGTCATTGAGAAACTCAGGGCTGGCTATGCCTGGTGAAGTGATCCAGACCTTGCAGCCAGACTGCTCGATCAATGAGAAATGTCCTTCCGCACTGTTGCGTGGCGAAGAGAGTAGAAGCTTAGAGCTGGTTAGACAGTATCAAGTGTGACAAGGCAGGGCAGGGGATCAATAAGTCCATACTCTATGTCCAATCTTGGTAGACGCGATCATCATCAGAAAATATCTCAGATCATCTGATCAGCTTTAGTAGTTGCTTGCAGCACATTGTCTGTAGACGAAACTCACTCTGCCCAACGTACGCAATTGTTTGAGGCCCTGTCAGCGGACCAAGCTCTGAACGAAGCCATTCACAAAGCCGATTGACAGAATTCGCAAAGATTTTCGTTGTGACCTGATGGTACCCCTGGGCAGGCTGACCGTTGCGTGGCGTGTAGAAGAGTACGCGGTCAGGGTCATATCTTGCTGAATCATCGATAACCACTGGAAGCAGTCTGTGGCCATAGGCTGGCGGAAAAGGGTTGGAACCCATGGCTTTGAGTGATTGGAAAGAGATATTCGCTCGGAATGCCTTAATTTCAGTTTAGCTGCGTTACGAAACAGCTTCCGCGATATTTGATGTGAAAGCTTAATAGTACAATTGTCTCACAGCCCGAGTTCAACGAGGTAGGTAGGCAGATACGGTCTAACGGCTGGAGTGGAACACAGGCCTATCTGTACTTGTAATCAACCTTCTCTCCGGTCCGGGAATACACAGTGAAAATGCTTGTCGAAGTCCATGGTTGAGATTACATTTGCCATGAAATCGGAGCTTTACGGTGAACTGGTCTACTCGGCCGAACAAAACCTTCTCGGCATCTGAATCTTATGACGCATGATTGATGGGTTGCATGCTATAGAAGTCACACACATTCTGACTTCTTGACACGCGACGCGTATACCGAGACTGTCTTGATTATCGGAAGGTTTTGTTAGGTCCAAACCGGAGATGACATGAGCTCCCGGCGTGAAATGTCCGATCACCCCACCCCCATTCGGCATTCGGCGGTTCAGATGGAGGCGGAGAAGCGACAACAGACAGATTGGAGTCATGGCCAACATGGGGATGCATGTGTGATGACTTGCATGCGTGAGATGTTTAGAAATCATATAAGAAATCACATATGCATCATTGAAATCATATGTCCAACTCAATCTGCCAAGCATTGCATTTTCACTTTTTCTCCTTACCCTACACTCCTCAATTTGCAATCACAGCATCTCAGGATGGCCGAACAAACCTTTCAGAACTTTGAAACCCTTCAACTCCATGCTGGGTATGCACGACATACATATTGCCTTTTCGCAAGCTAACCAGGTTTACAGATACACACCTGATCCTCACACGAGATCCACAGCTGTACCCATCTATGCAACGTCTGTTAGTTACCCCTTCGCCTTCATCAATCAAGACATTCATTCTAAGTGACTGTTCCCAGAGTTTCACGTTTAATGACTCTGCTCACGGAGCGCGCCTTTTTGGTCTGAAAGAGCTTGGCAACATCTACAGCCGTCTTATGAATGTAAATTCTTCTAATCCCGATCCATGGGCCCGTTCGTCCCTGGCCTGACAACAATTCTAGCCTACGGTGGATGTGTTTGAGAAGCGGATCGCTGCTCTAGAAGGCGGTATTGCCGCTGCTGCAACATCTTCGGGTCAAGCTGCGCAATTCTTGACCATCGCCACCCTCGCCAAAGCCGGTGACAACATCGTCGCCAGCTCGCATTTGTACGGAGGCACCTACAACCAACTGAACGTGCTGCTTCCTCGCTTTGGTGTCAAGACCAAGTTTGTACGAAGTGGAAAGCTAGAGGACTATGCAGCCGCCATCGACGGTCAAACAAGGGCGATCTACGTTGAGAGTATGAGCAACCCTGATTATGTTGTTCCCGACTTCGAAGGAATTGCCAAGATTGCTCATGATTACGGTATCCCTCTGGTTGTAAGTTTGTTGCTACGTGGGTTAGAGGAATAAAATCCAACTAACGGAAGCAAAGGTTGACAACACTCTCGGCGCAGGCGGCTACTACGTCCGTCCCATTGAGCACGGAGCGGACATTGTTGTCCATTCGGCTACCAAATGGATCGGTGGCCACGGTACCACTATCGGCGGAGTCATTGTTGACAGTGGTAGGTTCAACTGGAACAAACACTCTACGCGTTTCCCCGAGATGGTTGAGCCATCTCCCTCTTATCACGGTCTGAAGTATTGGGAGGCCTTTGGTCCTGCAACCTTCATCACTCGAATTCGAGTTGAGATGCTGCGAGATATTGGGGCCTGTCTTAGCCCCTTTTCGGCGCAGCAACTCTTACTTGGCATCGAGACCTTGGGTCTTCGAGCTGAACGACATGCCCAGAACACGGCTAAACTTGCACATTACTTCGAATCCAGCCCAAGCGTCAGCTGGGTCTTGTGGCCTGGTTCCGACTCTCATCCAACATACGCCCAAGCTAAGAAGTATCTCACCCGGGGATTCGGTGCCATGCTGAGTATCGGAGTCAAGGGTGATGCCTCAGCTGGAAGCAAGGTTGTTGACGGTCTCAAGCTCGTCTCGAATCTCGCCAACGTGGGAGACGCCAAGAGTCTTGCCATTCACCCGTGGTCGACTACGCATGAACAGTTGTCGGACGATGAGAGGATGGCTTCTGGCGTAACTGAAGATATGATCCGTATCTCGGTCGGGATCGAACATGTGGACGATATCATCGCCGACTTTGAGCAATCGTTCCGGCAAGTTTATGGACATTGAGTATCATGGTCCTGATAGACTAGAATGTGTGTTTCAACATACCAGGAATAAAGAAGAGGGCATTGCTCTGATATCAAAAGACATTTTATTGTCACATAGCGTACTGAATACTGGAGCGAATTTTGAACATGTCTATCCGGCTCGACAGACAGGCTGGCAGGTCTACCCCCGGCCCCAGCGTGGACGACATCACACAATACCGAGTTCCATACTACTCCCACAGTCAATCTTGTATTTGACAGAATCAGATATGCGCTTTTATAACATAATGTATCTATCATGGAGAATTGGCACAGTGAGATACATGTCGATTTATTGATCCTCAGACTGCTGGCAAAGAAGGAAGTTTCGTGAGATTAACAAAAGGGTATCAAAGATACCTCAATGTAACCAGAGAATGGTTTTCTTGCTGCATCTTACAAGGGCTCCGCCAGTCGGGAGCTCGGATATGTGCTCAATGCTAGCTTAGGTGGAAGAGACTCAAAGCGAGTCATTGACTGCTCAAGAACTGCATCTCGACCAATAGGAAGTTTATGTGAAGTTGCCCCGAAACGGCATACATACTTATCGTGCGCTATTTGGAACGAAATTGATGACGATCAACTTCAGCCCCACACGGAGACTTATAAATCGGCAGCTCGCCGGTAGGCTCTCGGGATCAACGACCGAAGAGACCGAAAGGCTCCGAGGGCAACCGATTGGGTACTTCTTTCTTTAACCTGGCAAATGCAATGGGCCTCAGACTTGCAGGATTATACACCACAAAGCGTGAATTATAAGATGAGCTCGATTCGGGGAAGCAGTATTGATCAATGTAAATCAACCTTGAGAGGCGTCAACCAAGGCACAATTCTGGCTGACTTTGTTTTCATCCATCTACAACCCAAACATCATGACCGAGGTAGTCCAAAACAAGACCTGGGTCTTCAAGCAACCGCCGACAGGGCTACCCCAACCGGGAATCAATACCGTGTTCGAAGATCGACCCTTGAAACTCGTTCCACCACCTCGAGGGCTAGTTATCAAGCTTCTCACATCCGGTCTCGACCCTCATCAGAGAGACCGCATGAGAGGATCAGGCAATGTCGATTACGTCCCTGGTTACGAGAATGGCGAACCCATCACCAACTTCTCAATCGCCAAAGTAATCCGCTCGGATAACGAGGCTTTCGAAGAGGGCTGCTTAATTGCAGGGAGTCTTCCCATTGCCGAATACGGCATCATCCCTAAAGAGCTCATCGACGCACGAGCAATGGCTTCACCGCTTGTTTGGAAGGTTTCCAACGACTACAACCTTGATGTCAAGCACTATGTCGGGTCATTGGGGTTGGCTGGCATGACGGCATGGAACTCGTTCTACGGCCTGGTGAAGCCCGTCAAGGGCGAGACCATTTGGGTCAACGCCGCTTCAAGCTCGGTTGGTGAAGTTGTGGTTCAACTGGCCAAGATTGAAGGAATGAAGGTCATTGCCAGTGTGAGCTCTGATGACAAGCTTGACTACGTGGTGAACGAGCTTGGTGCCGACGTGGGCTTCAACTACCGAAAGGAGCCCGTCAATGAAGCACTCAAGCGACTTGCACCAGAGGGGTTGGATGTTGTTTTTGAGAACGTCGGTGGCGATCACTTCCAAGCGGCAGTCGAAAACATGAAGTGGTTCGGACGTATCATCAGCTGCGGAACCGTGAGCCATCCACCTTGACCCTTGGCTTCCATGACCACTACTGACAACTACTTGATAGGCCTCACAATACAACAAGCCAATTGAAGAACAATACGGTGTAACCAATCTTTCCGAGATCTTTCGTAGGCGAATCAAGATCCAAGGATTTATTTTCTGGGATGATAACATCTACACGGACAACATTGATAGCTTTCGTGCCACCATGCCGAAGTGGGTTGCAGAGGGCAAGATCAAATCACGTTACACAGACTTTGAGGGGATTGAGCAGGCCGATAAAGCTTTTCTTTCCATGTTCACCGGGAGAAGCTTTGGCAAGACTGTGCTTAAGATTAGCGACCCTTGATTCAAGGGTTGAAGATTGATTGCGGCGGCCGTGTATGAAATTCTACTGATTACATGTTTGTATTTCATGAGGAGTAAGATTTGATGTGTTATAAACGATAATCCATCTTTAATCCTCATGGGATAAACGCGTATACAACTTGCTGAATGTGATTGTGGTCACTTGAACCTGGGCCCCTGAGGCTGTCATTCTAACATTTTCATGTCGATTAGACAGAAACCGTCGAAGTAATACTTGCGAATAGTGAGTGTGGTAGATGAAGTAGGTCTATACATATTGTTTTCTACTACTCTGCACGTACAAAAACAACCACTATCAGCCCAATATTTACGCAGGCTGTTTTCTGGACAAGGCCCTACCACTGCGTGGCGTGGAAAGTCTCACTGCATGTGCTAATTCATTGCAAGAATCTAACAAAGCTACAGTGCTGTTCCCTGCATGATATCAGGGAGACTTTCATACAGGAACCCTATCAACAGCCAGTTCAACTGGTTCCATTCAATAAGAAACGCATCATGCCCATCATCACTAACAATCTCCCTCAGCTTGGCGTTTGGAACGGCTCGGGCAATTTGTTCTTGTTCGGCAAGCGTATACAATCCATCACTTCGTATTCCAAGCACAAGTGTCGGCTGCTCAATAAGTGACAGTGCTTCGGTGATGGTATGCGTGCGACCTCGGGCTAAGTCGTGGGTGTCTAACTTGTGTGTGAGGGCGATGTAGCAGTTACTGTCGAAGCGGTCTGAGAATTTCTTAGCCTGATACCGTAGGTAAGATTGAGCTGCAAAGTTGGAATCAGCTCGGTCGAAAGCCACAGGAGTTCTGCCCGCCGATACTTGGCTGTGAAGAGGTGCATCATTGGTCGGCAACGGCTGTTTTCCTTGGTCTTTGCCATTAGGATGGTTTAATGCCTTTCCATCAAGGTTAATATGAAAATATTCCAAGGCCCTTCAATTGTCACCATGAAGTCTTCCATGCTCGGGGCTTACCTTATATCCCCCCCCTGTGTCACGCCCAAATCGTCTCTCAAGTGAATCTCGGCTTCGATATGTCAGCAGCGCTGCCATACGAGCTGCTTCCAGACCAAGTACAGGAGGGTCATCAAAGCTGTAGTAGCCGTCCTTGTACTTGACATCACTTTTGATAGCATGGCGCTGCGCTTCTCCCCAGCCAATTCCCCACGCACTTTGGCGGCTAGATGTTGCGGCTGGAACGATGCAACGAACGTAGTCTTTGCCAAAGAATGCCCATTCAAGCGCTAACATACCGCCCATGGAGCCACCAATGACAGCTGCAACTCTATGAACGCCTAGTTGATCCAAAACCATTCGGTGAATGCTACAAGCTCTTAGTTAGCGGAACCATGCTTGCTTCTAAGTGGATGCACTCACCGAACATCGTCTCGAATCGTTGTTAACGGAAAGTCGGCCCCGTACCAGCTTTCAGCCTTGTTCCCGTTCTTGGCTGTCACAGGACTGGCACTTCCATAAGGACTTCCCAAGCTGTTCATGCAAATAACAAAGAACTTGTCTGTGTCAAAAGCCTTCCCAGATCCAAGCAGAGGGCCCCACCAGTCGCTGACATCTGCACTTCCCGATAGAGCATGGCAAACTACCATGACATTGTTTGCCTTCGGAGATAGTTTACCCCAGCTCATGTATGCGACAGGTACATTAATCATTTCCACTCCAGATTCGAGTGTGAATGACGGGATCGTGGCTATCTCTTGCTCCGGAACACGTTTCGAGAAAGGATTATCAGGCTTAGAGACGTCGTGCTCTGCAACAGCCAGTTAGCTCACCAACGGCAGTGACATCAGAGGAAGGAAACAACGAACCAAACTTTTGGCCTTGTCTCATAAAATCGTGTACTGGCAGTGGTAATGCCGATGTGTCCATTGTTGAAGATGTCGTTGTTGTCATGTTTGGCTAACTCTCCCTCTCAACTTGGTTGCTGAAAGAAATATCCAGGGGATTAAAGAGACTGACGATGCTTTCAACGTTGCAGTAGGAAAGTCTCGTGCTGATGTTTAACGTGGTGCATGCGGCAATATGGCGAAAAAGGCCTTGACTACCTTGTTGACTAGGTGATCAGTATATCTGAGCATCGGCCGAGCCTCAAAGAGAACGTATATCGCAATGTCCAGCTTGGAAGATGTGTCTTGGGAAGCGACTAACCCTGGAGCTCGAGCCACCTCTTCAGATCTCTGTGGTAGCGGTAACATTAGCAGGACAAATGCTGATCCCAGGCTGTAACTTCCGAGTTGGCTGACATGTCTTCCGAATTCTCGGAACCGCGTCCAAAACCTCCGCTTATTCTCCGATCTCCGGCATTAACTCGCTTGTGAAAACAAATGATCCGGCCCAGAAAGCCCGCTCGGTACTAAGTTTGTAGGTCGGCTCGGGTTCTTAACCTTGGCTAGTGCATTCGAATGGCTCTGTCGATATGCATTGGGTATCCACCAAGTCGGACGGCAATGGCAATTCTTAAGCCATGCAGGACAATCTCCAAGGAAGTGCGGCCCGAGCCTCACTGTTCTGGATAAATAGTGAGGGCAATACAACCAACGTCCTTGGCAACAGCATGTGAGACATTAAATCCCGCCTAAACCAAGGTATTCAACGTTCTCATCCTTTTGCCCTTCATCTTCGGCCTCGCAACCTACTCCCGTGCCGGAAACGACATTTCATCCAAAGTTCATCACACCGACGCAGACGGACTCCAGCAAGATGAGATTCCTCTGTCTCCACGGCTATGCCACAAGCATGGACGTTCTCCAAGAACAGATGGAGCCCATCACAGCACATCTACCCAGTGACTGGGAATACGAGTTCCTGGAAGCGGGGATGGAACCAACAGAGCTGATGCTTCGTAAGGGACCCCCACAGCTTTCAAAGGATAAATCTAACAAGCCTTCAGCGACACTCAACCAAGTCCCGAAGCCCAACTACTGCTGGTACAACTTCCCCTACCCTGCTGATGTGGAAGACGCATACAAACGCCTTGCTTCGTATGTTGAATCTGAAGGGCCCTTTGATGGTGTTTGGGGTTTCTCTCAAGGTGGATCTATGGCTGCACTCCTGCTTCTCATGCACCAAGCCGAGAATCCAGGCACACCTTACCCATTCAAACTGGCCATCTTCACTTCTGCCTTCCTCCCTCACTCTTTCGACTCTGGTGTGATCAGTTGGGATCTCACAGAAAAGAACACTCTTGCTCCAACATACCAGCCTGGTGCACGTGACGTTACTCGCGGGAAGAGGGTTGAATGGAAGAAGGATCCTCACACGTCGATTGAGTACGATATGATCAACGCAGTGAAAGACGAACTTGACTTTCCCGTCAAGTTGCTGCCTAGGTGGAGGCCAACTCATATCCAGGAGAAGATAACAGTGCCTTCCATCCACGTTCGCGGAGTCAAAGACCATTATCACTTTGTGGATGACTCTCTGTCAGAGCTGTTTGATCAAGACACGGCTAGAAAGATGACTCATCGAGGAGGCCATCATTTTCCCAGATTCAATGAAGAGTTGGTGTGTTTCGCAGAGTTAATCATTGAGACGGTCGTTTCGCTTCATTGAGGTTGCTTTGCTCACCAAGTTCACTATCACTTTTCCTCTTATTTTTATGCCATAGAACAGTTGATTGGATCTTCAAAATTGAGTTGAATTCTTCAGGCATCTATGTATTGTATTATGTTGTTGGCTTTAGCTAGAAATCTGGTAATACATTGAGTCCAGTTCTTCCCGTTGCATAACACTCCCCATGTAGCCTAAAGATCATGGTTCTTGTCTTAAAACGTTCCCTTGTGAAAGCTTTAAAGCTACTTAAATATATTAAATATTGGAATTCAGTGACGAATTGTAACACTTAAATCCAGAGTTTAACAGTCTACTGTTTATAAATCTCAAGCAAAAACCGTAAGACCGATTGCAATAGCAATTAGCTTCCCAAGACCATACGCACCTCCTAGATATTTTATTTCATTTAGCGGGTATGATTTGACAGCAAATTCATTTCATCTATTTATTAAAATACGGAAAACCTCATCTTGCATTGCGAAGTTAAGAACTGCTCACTTGAATAAACATAACAGAGATTTAGGGACCTTGGAGAAGATAGCTTGTTTTAACTAGCTGACTACTACGCGAGTTATGTAAAGTAAAGACTAAAGCATAGCAATACAGTAAAAGGAAATACCAACGCAAGATATTCTAAAAGGAAATTACGGATCATTCTTTGGAAATAGCTCCGCGTGCAACATATTCAAAGCCCGTGTGGCGTCCGTCGCCGGAATCACGCAGGATATATTAATTTCACTGGCCCCTATCAGGAAGACACAGTTAGTACACAGCGGACAGAAAATCAGCCTATGGTGCCTATCAAAAATGGCATACATACCTTGCGAGATCATCTCCATGTTCACCTCCTGCTCCCCCAATGTGGAAAACATCCGCCCGGCAATCCCCGTCATATTCTTCAGTTCCGCGCCCACGAGGCTCAGGATGGCCATGCCAGGCAGCACATTCACCTTCCCTTCTTCAGCTAGTCTGAGCTGAACGGTTTTGATATAAGCTGGGTCCATGTTGGAACTATTGATTGCCATGGAAATTTGAACCTCGGAGGTGGCAATAAGATCGACAGAAATATCGTGATCTGCCAAGATGCCAAAGACTTTGACAAAGAAGCCATGAGACATGGACTGCTTGTTGCTCTGAATGTTAAGAACAGTAATGTCCCGCTTGATGGTGACCGCAGTCGGCATCTTGCAGAGTCTTTGAGACGATGCAACGCTGTCTGAGTCGGAAGGATCCAGGTAATCGATCGGCCATGATGATGTCTCGTCCGCGGCGTCGGGAACAACAACAGTTCCCCGAACCCAAGGTTTCTGTACATTCTTGACGAAAATTCTGACTGGCGGCTTGGCCTCAATAGCCAAAGAGAGGGCCAGGTGATGGATGACCTCGGATCCGTAGAAAGTCAGTTCAGCTGCTTCTGACGGTGTAATAGACGGCAAGCATCCGGCATCTGGCACCTCTCTTGGATCAGCGGTGAAGATGCCATCGACTTCCTTCCAGATCTGAAGTCTGTCCGCTTGTAGACCAATTGCCACCAGTACTGCGCACAAGTCTGAGTAACCTCTGCCAATTCCGCTGTCTATCAAGTTACCGGGGACAGAACCAAAGAACCCCGTGACAACGGGCACTCTCCCATTACACGCTGTCACCCGTCGTCCAAATGCTACAGCGGCTTCGTGAAAGAATCTTGGCGTGGGTTGATCCGAATTGTTGTAGTGCATAATATCCGACAGATCAACGTACTGGGCTGGAATGTCTCTGTCATGCAGCAGGGCAACCATGAGTCGACAACTCAACTTCTCTCCAAAGCTGACCGTCTTGTCTTTTGATCTGCCATTAATTTCGAGATTGAACCTTTTGGCCGCAGATATGTAGTCGAGTAGATCTTGGCAATCCGCTGTGATTTGTTTACATGCCTCATCCTGGATCTCTTGGCTGTGCACGAATTTCCGGACAGTGCCCACCTGCTCATCACGAATATCACGAATGATGCTTCGAAGCCTGTCGAATAGCAACTCTTGCATATCGGGGTCTTGAGTGATTGCGACAATACCCCTCAGCGTCCTGTACACCTGTAGCAGTCTTGATCAGTGTGATTAGACGGGATCAAATCCGTGTTTCTAGTATACCAACTCACCTGCTTGTTGTTCCGAAGACTTTCTTCCCGGAACTGCGTGCAGAGCATATTACAGCCGGTCTGTCACCGCCAAGTCTCGTGCTAATAACGACATTAGCTGATTTCGTAAGACTTTGGTCTTTCGAGCGTACCTCTTCACGATCTCGGTTACCTGTCGTCCCATGCATGGTAAGGAATGATATTCTGATTAACTCTGATTGGAGTGGCAGGAGCTTGCTTACCTCGTCTGGGAACTTTCCAATGCTGGTTCCCCCGAATTTCTGAACTATCCAGCCATTAACTTTGAAGCATTGCATCCTTGTGAAAATTGACTAGAGGTCTTCCAAGATGCGGGAAATCAGTGATTCGAATCGACAATGCGGTCTATGCCGAGCGCGGAGGCATATTAAGACTATCAAAACAGCTTCTATATAAGAGGGCGATGGCTATGAATATCTAACTCCTGTCTACAACCCTCACTCAGTTGAACCATGACTCCACACATATGCATTTCACTTTGTCGGAGGCTGATGTGGGGGCCTTAGCTCCCGATGCCCCCGAACTTCAACGGGGGCTGATCGGAGCTATTGAGAACAGCCCGATCCAACAACCTAATCAGTGACGTTCAGTTCAATCAGTAATTTGGACCATGCGCACAAAACTATCATGACCAATCTTGTTCAAAGTTACGTGTGAGAAGAGTTGACTGATTTCATGTACGTAACTCGCCTGGTGAAATGCTTGCATCCATCTGTCATTCCCGAATACCGTACCGTGTCCCTGCAACCAACGTTCATGAGGTTCTCGTCTGAGAGAATCATTTACTCTTAAAAGCCCAGATTTTCAACTTCTCAAAGTCCCAGACACCCTCGATGGTGAAGACATCTTTCTGAATTATATCCTTAATTTCGTCCACACTCTCAGCCCTGATGATCATGACAGTTCCGTTCTCGGCGGGTTGTTCGCTGTTGGCACTGTGATGAGCCAGAGTGCTGCCGAAGAAGGGTACACGACCCGCTTTAACCAAAGGAGCCGCATCTTGATTGTGTCGTTTGAGTAGATCTAGCCTCTTGGCGAGTGTATCCGGAAGATCGGAGATGTGAACGAGGTATTCTTGAAGGAAGCCAGATGCCTCGGTAGTCATAATGGGCATGTATGTGTTTGTGCAGGAGGTGAATAAACTAAAGTGTACCTAGTAGAAGAAGGACGATTTGTTTGTGAATACAGCGTGGGTCGCGACTCTAATTGCTCGATGAAGAGGTTGCGTTGCCTTGAGTTATCCACAATTAAATACATTCTGGGGCTGCACAAATGCTCAAAACAAACACATATCTCATCTGCATTTGTGTTTTGTTTCAAAAGCTGCCGAGTAACCTTCCTCCTTGCCGGTGGTTCGGGGCGTTAATGCCTGAACATTTCGGATGTCGCCAACCACCGCCGGTCGGAGGCTTTCGGTGGTTTGGTCTAGGGTGTTCCGAGCTCAGGGAAAAGATACCCGGCATTGGCTCGGCTCGGCTCGGCTCGGCTTAGCAAAGAAACCCCGGTGATAAAAAATATGCCAGGGATCCTAACAGACTCGGAAATGTTATCATGGAAGCTAACTTGAACTTGGGTTTTTTAATTCTACAATCATATCCCTTAATTAGAACATAAAAGAAGAATTATATCTTTAATAATAAGAAGGAGAAACTACACAAAGCTCGAGTAAAATAAGAGAGTAAAACATAAATCTATGTTTTATAAACGCATAACTAACTATCTAAAGTAAAAAGTGTATAGTTAGTAGGCACAATATTTAATCCACCCAGAACAACTAAAGAGAGACATTCCACCGTGAATAGAGAGAACTTTGATTCACCAAAAACAACTTTCCTATGACGTTTCAAGCAATCAAGGCGGATTTCGTTGTGACCTTCTTGGCAAACTCTGTCAGCGGATCGTTGCTGACAATGTCAAAGACAGAGAGATCGGCCTGGAACTCCTTCAGGAGCCATGTGCGAATCTCAATAGCGACAAGACTGTCAATACCAAGAGCTGGCAGGGATCTCCTTGAGTCCATGTCTTCAACATCAGCCTTGATGATCTTTGAAACACCCTCCAAAATCTGTTCCAAAACGAGCTCGTGGACGTCATCTGCAGAAGTGGCCGCCGCTAAAAGTTTCTTCCAGTTCTGTCCACCAGCGGAATTCGTGCCAGTGCCCTGTCGATCAAATTGGCTTAGCACGGAAAACCGCGAGTCAGCAAACCAGTATGGATCGTTGGCAGCCTGCTTGTCAAGTTGACCACCGGTGGATGCTCCCAGGGTAACTTGTGTTGGAGTCCGTCCAGAGATAGCCGCTTTAATGATATTAAGAACATCATTCTCATCCATGCCGATCAAACCGCCGCCCTTCAATAGCTGGAACACTTCGCTCCTCTCTGTAGACACGCCGATGCCGACTACCAGACTGAGGTTGATGCTGGTGGCTGCCAGTCCCGAAGCAGCACGATGATGCGCGAGAGCGTCCTGGTAAGTGTTTCCGGCGTTGTAGTTGGCCTGACCACGCGAGCCGATGACTCCAGCAATAGAAGACAAACAGATAAAGAAGTCCAAGTCTCTGGGTAGCAGATCGTGAAGGTTTCGTGTAGCAAGGAGCTTGGGACGAAGTGACAGGTTCCAATCCTGGGCTGTCATGTTGCTGTAGACCGCATCCTGGACGCCAATTATTAGCTCATGTATAACAACGTGGGGCTCGAAGGAGACTTGCTCTCAGATCCATGGCACAATGTATCAATCCCTTGACTGGGGGGAAACCCTGCTTCATGTTGTTGATGACGGCCTCGAGTTGAGACTTGTCAGCCACGTCAACAGCAAATGCCGTGGCTTGGACACCGTGAGACCTAAGCTCCTCGAGAAGTGACTGGGCTTCGGGGCGAGACGCTGCTGATCGAGATAGGAAAGCCAGATGCCGGGCACCTCTCTCGACAAGCAGCCTCGTCACAGATCGACCGATGCCGCCAAGCCCACCAATCAGAACATAGGTTTTGTCTGAGGGCAAACGGAAGCTTTCAAGCCCTTCAGGAACGACCTGAAGAATAATCAGTAAACAAATATTGAGGGATAGTGTACAAATGGGACAAAACTTACCGGAACAATGTCATCAGGTCGAGGGTAAAGAACAATCTTGCCAACGTGACCTCCACCCTGCATCAGTCGGAATGCCTTGGCAACCTCCCCAAAGGAGTACCGTGCCAGGTTGTTCAAAGGTGCTATTGCTCCCTTTTGAAGAAGCTCAACGACTTGGTTTCCGATTGCCTCAAAGCGATCAGGATAGTTGATGACCTGGGTCAAAATGTCCAACCCGGAAAAGGTGATGTTGTTGAGGAATGGGCGCATATCTAGACCACTGTTTTCATAGATATCACGCTTTCCAAGCTCTATGAATCGCCCAAAGGGAGCTACACAGAGCCAAGTTCTTCGGAGTGCTTCACCTGCTAGTGAGTTAATGACAACATCAACACCTCTTTGTTTTGTGAGGCGGAGAATGCCATCAGCAAAAGAGTAGTCGCGGCTATTAAAGATGTGCGAGTCTTTGATGCCGTACTCACTGATGAGGAATTGCTTCTTCTTCTCCGATGAGACAGTAGCAAAAATCTCAGCGCCGATATACTTGGCAAGGCGGATGGCACTCTGGCCGACTCCACCAGCAGCCGAGTGAATCAGGACTGATTCGCCACGCTGAAGTCGAGCCACATCGATCAGAGAGTGGACAACCGTAGCTGATGTGCACATCAAAGAAGCTGCCTCTTCATCGCTCAAGCGCTCAGGAGTTTTCTGGAAGGTTCTGGGATCGACCCGGACGCGGGTTTGGAAGCAGCCGGCGTGCATACCAAAGACACGATCACCAACTTTGAACTTATCAACATTGACGCCAACTTTGGAGACAACACCTGCACATTCGATACCGAGGGTGCTATCTTCCATTTGTCCCATGGCTACCATGACGTCGCGGAAGTTCAAGCCCACGGAGCCAACGTCAATCTCCATCTGGCCATCACCAAGGGGCCCAGACAAATCCGTAAGGCGAAGGTACTCCAGAGTGTCGAGTAGTCCAGGATCTCGAATCGACAACTGAAGAGGCTTGTTGACTTGCTTGAGGGGCATCCTCACTGCTGAGAGATGGCTTCCAGACTTGGACGAATCCAACAAAGCCTTGAGGTCAGAATGCGGCACGAGGCGATCGACTAGAACATGCCCGCCACGGACAACATACTCTGAGTCTGCAGGTTCTCCAAATGTATTCCTAGAGATGCTCTCTAGAATCCTTGAGATTGTCTTGATGTTGACTCCTGCATCAAGAGCCGTTGATGGGTCAACACCAAGGGTGGCAAAAGAAATGTCGGGATGCTCAGCTCTGATTGTCCTCCCAAGACCAATAACAAGACCTCTAGAAGCAGTGTCTAGGGTCAACCACAAAGTTCCTCGCGAGTTGAGGAACAGGGAACGAAGCTTGGCAAAGGATTCCTGGTCAAAACTCTCCAGGAATGGAGCATCAACATCAAGCGTTGAAAGCGTCAGAGACGGAGTTTCCATCTCAGGAATATTATCAAAGTCTGCTTTGACAACTTCGTAGCCCTCTGAGACTAATTCTCGCTCGGCCTGCTCGACAAGCCGACTCAAACCCTTGGATGGAGTGGGCGGCAAAACCACGAGAACTCTTCGAATCGCGGGCTCTGACTCGCGCTTTGGTCTTGCGATCATAAGATCTGGCGAGCTGGAAATGGGCACACTGGACAAGCTGAACCCGGAAGTTTCGAGAAACTTGGCGGAAAAGAAGCTGGTATGAGGGGCAGCAGAGTGGCTCGTGGTCAGCAAGGCTCCCGAACTATTGATCTGTTAGTACAGTTGCAGGGAGGCCTTTGGGAAGGTAACTTGCGGCTTCAAGATCTTCTTGATATTCTTCAAAATGACTGAGGGATCGCCTTGATGCTCTGCTGCAGAGCCAAAGAAAACAATGTCATGCGCTTCGTGCTCAAACCCCTGGGCACTTGGCTCCCGAGAAAGATCAAGCTGCTGGTACTGAATCTTGTTTCCCCATGTATTGGGAGATGATGCCTTTTCGCTGGTCGGTCCATCCAAGGGACTGGCTAGGACAATAGATCTGACACTGTCTTGGAACTCATCACCGACTTGTGAGGAGCTGAGTGCATTGGCCAAGGTATGCGAAGTCGATGAGGTGTATTCGAGTACAGCCAGACCTGGTCGCTTCTGTGCGAGTAGGGACAAGTAGCTGACCAGCTTCGAGGCAAAGTTCGTGCCCTTGAGATTTTGCTCGAGTATCGCAGGATCAGACATCTCCACATCTGACACTTTGCGAGGAACGACGGGGACATGTCCCATAGACTGACCATCGGATGCGGAAGACTCAGATGTACCCCGAAGTGGCACGGTTTTGCACCCGTGAAGAACTATCAAAGGCTTGGTTCCATCTTCGCCGAATGCTATAACATCGCTCAACATGTTTGTAGCGCCATGAGCTTTTGAGGTGCTGAAGCCGTGGTACTTGGTACCACTGGTAGAGTCAAAGTCTGCTGAGATATACAGCGAGGCAGTGTTAATTGGAACTCTGGCTTTTATCTCGGCTGCATCGCTAGTGCTGGAAATCAAAAGGTGAACAAACACGTCCAGAACAGCAGGGTGGATGAGATGAACCGGCTCCCACTTCTTAGGATAGAACTGCTTTGTATCCAAGACTTCCACGGAGAAATGAGACTTGTGATCGAAGAGATTGAGCTCCTTGACGCCGCGGAACGATGGCCCCAGACTGAAGCCTGATTCATCTAGCTGGGTGTAGAAATCAGCTGGATCAATGCTGGGAAGGCCAATTCTAAGAGTCTCTTGGTATGCTTGGTTCAGCTGAGACTGTTTTGCAGCCTCTTCATCCATGAATGTCGTGTTGGTTTCCTGCTTATAAGACGCGGTGATGAGACCAGTGCAGTTCGTCGTCCAAGAACCACTCTCATTGCGGCTGGAAACGGTAAACTCAGTCCAGTGCGACCAAGTCACATTAGGTCCAGATCTCCAAGGAGAGAGCTGAAGTCTTGTCTCAACTGTTTGGTCAAGGGGAACAACGAGAGCACTGCCGATGTTGACGTCGCGGATGTAATAACCAGAGACATCGGTACGTGTCTGAACCTGACGCAAGCTCTCAATAGCCATGACAATCATGCCAGCCATTGGATAGATATTGGTGTTCTGGAACTGGTGGTGTTCAATCCATGGCTGCTCCGAGATGCGGAGATAATTGCGCCAAGCTGGCTCGGCCTCGGTTGACCGTTCATCTCTCACACCGAGCAACTCGAGCCGAGGGTGGTCTCTCTTCTTGTAGGCAGAAACAGCAGCTGACTCATCCCAATAGCTGTTAGACGTGTTCCACGCATACGGAGGGAGATCCACAAGCGCAGAGAGGCCACCATCGGCATCAGCGTAAGCATTGGCCAATGGTACATTGACCGCGTGGCCGAGAATATGCAACTCTCCAACCACTTCCAGAGTGGTCTGAATAGCATCTTGATTTCTTTTGATAGCCGAAAAGTACTTGGGAGCAGCACCTTTGTCGCTGACGCTATCAAGAATCTGTTTCAACGGGCCTTGAAGAGCAGCATGCGGACCAATCTCAACTATGGCATCAGTGCTTCCCTTCTTGCCTGAGGCATTGCGCTTGCCAAAAGCTCCAGACTTTGCGGCAGCAGTAACAGCACCTGAGAAGTTGACAGGGCTTACAAGGTTGGCGACCCAGTACGAAGCCCCAAGCTCTGTGCCATCGATGGGCTTGGCTGAAACTGAGGAGAACATGCGAACCTTGGGGTTGCCTGGCTTGAGTTCCCACTTGTCTGCTAGAGAGTTGAGATACTCTTCAGAGATCTGCTGCATGTGATGGGAGTGGTAGGCAGTGGTGACACGAAGCTTCCTGGCAAAGACATCGTCGGCTTGCAAGAGCTTGAGGACCTCATCAATGCCCTCAGAATCACCTGACAAAGTGACACTAGATGGGCTGTTGATACACGCAACGACAATTTTGCCTGAAGTGACTCGGTTGATATAGTCGCTCACAGGCCCAGGCCCAAGTCCCACGGCGGCCATTGAACCTGTTTGGGTAATGTTGCTTGTGAGAAGTCCTCGGAAGTAGGCAATCCTCAATGCAGCCTCCTTATCGAAAGCTCCCTTGGCGTAGGCTGCTGCGATCTCACCACTGGAGTGTCCAATCGTAACCTGGGGGTGGATGTTCCAGCTGGCCAGAAGATCGATGATTGCGAGTTGCAGAGCGGTACAAGCTGGCTGGCTGATGAAAGGCCTATCAATGATGGACTCCTTGGCATCGCGATTCAGTTCCTCCACGAGGTCCCAAGCGCTACCGAGATCCTTAAGGTACTGGCTCGATGTGCGGAGAGATTGCTGAAAGATTGGGTACTTTTGAAGAGACCTTCCCATGGCGAACCATTGGGCGCCCTGCCCAGTGAAGATGAAAGTCAAAGACTGCGCCCTGGGGACTCTCGCTGCCTTTGCTGGAACGCCATCAAGGGCTTGCTGTAGCTCTTGGACGGTGGAAGCTGCAGCATAAGTCTTCCAAGGAAGGACTGATCTCTTCTCTGAGAGAGTGTAGGCTAGACGGTGGAGAAACTCCTTCTCTGGTAGCTCCCCAACTGCGGACCCAGCAAGATATTCTTGTAAAGTTCGACTGAGTCTGGAGATACCGGACTCTTCGTGGGAAGAGAGAAGAAACAGGAGGGATGTGTTTGCAGAGTTGTCTTTTCGATCCTGCTGCGATCCATTCTGGATCAAGGCCTTGGCGGGAACTCGCTCGATATTGGTGTTGTGGTGGCCATTAAGGTTGTGCGTTTTGAGGAAGTGGTAAGCATCGTCCAATACCGCATGAGCATTGGCTCCACCGTATCCGAAGCTGTTGATGCTCGCACGTCTTAGTCCAGCAGGCCACTTGATGGTCGATGTGGGAATGTTGATGTTCCATTCATCGAGCTTGATCTTGGGGTTGACATTCTCAAGACCGTATGTCGGCGCGATCAACCCACTTTCAAGACTATAAATGGCTTTGATGAGGCCAGAAAGGCCACTGGCACCCTCCAAATGTCCGATGTTACTTTTCACAGATCCCACGTAGATGGGACTCTGCCGAGTTTTGCCAAAAACAGAACCAATGACTGAGCACTCGATAGGATCGCCAACCTTGGTTCCGGTTCCATGGGCCTCGAAAAGGTTGGTCTTGTCAAAGCTCAGGCCAGCTGAAGCGTAAGTTGCACGAATGAGCTCCTCCTGACGAGAGGCTGATGGTTGGGTAATGCCTAGGGTTCGGCCGTCTTGGTTGCTCCCGGTACTTCGAATGATGGCTCGAATGGTATCGCCATCCTCAAGGGCCTTGTCGAGCCGCTTCAGGACGACAAAGCCACCGCCCTCTGCCCGAGCATACCCATTTGCAGAGGCATCAAAAGAGTGGCACTTGTTGTCAGGACTGAGAAATGACATGGAAGACATGAAGACGCCGAAGTTTGGGAGAAGATGCAGCCCCAAGCCTCCCACAAGGGCCTGCCAAAGTTAGTAATTGGTGTGGGTATCAATCATGATGTCAGTCTCACCGAGTCGCTCTCGCCATTTCGGATGCTCTGGCTGGCGAGATGCAGGGCAGTCAACGAGGAAGAACAGGCAGTATCGATAGTGATGCTAGGGCCCTTGAGATTGAAGAACCACGAAATACGATTTGACAGAAGCGCCGGCCCTGTGCCAGTGGCAGTGTACTTGGGAGCGCTATCCATGTCATAGGCCTGAAGATCCCAGTAGTCATGTTGGCATGCTCCTACGTAGCACGACATGTGTTGGTCGGCGACCTGGTCGATCTTCAGGCCCGCTAGGAATTGTCAGCATCTAACTGTCCTGTCCATAGAACGCAAGGTCCATCATACCATTTTCAAGGCCCTCGTAGGCCAACTCGAGAAGGATTCTCTGGGTGGGATCCATGCCTCTCGCTTCTTCCGGGGTGATGGAGAAGAAGGCAGCATCAAATCGATCAACATTGTGCTTGAGGAAGTACCCCTGCTTGGTGTTGATGGTACCAGCCCGGCCGCCATCGGGATGGTAAAATCCATTGATGTTGAAGCGGCTCTCGGGTACATCAGACAGAGCATTTCTTCCCTCCTTGATAAGCTCCCAAAGGTGTCGAGGCGTCGTGCCATCGCCTGGGAATCTACCCGACACACCAATGATGGCAATTGCTGAGGATGGGTCCCCGTCTTCGGAGGAGCCTACTTGAGGGAGTTGTACATGCTCTTGAGTACCATTGGAAGAGCCATTGGCAGTGCCATTGTGACCACCGTTAGGAGTGTCGTGAAAGCCATTGTCAACGCTGCAAGCTCCATCATAACTGTCACCAGCGTGATTGGTGCCATTTGAGGCGCCGTTCGAGCCATTTGAGAGCGTCATGTTCTTGAAAAGAGTCAAAGTCAGGTTGTAATGAAATGGCGTTAGCTATCTGTTTGACTCAAAAGGAAAACTGATAAAAGGCGCCGCAAAGGACAGACAATTAATTTTCATGAAAAAGGATACATTTAGTAGTAGATATATCAATCTTAAAGCATCTTTTAACAGTCTCCTGCGTTAACGTAATCAATCCTGAGTCGGCGCTGACGAGCCGGGACAAGTCACATTGGTTTACCTCTCTAGCTACTCCTGCAGAGCGAAAGAGTTTATTTCCGAGATGGTTTATGCAGGTGTTCGGAAGGTAATAAGCTAATATCGGAGGTTGCGTTAGACTCGGCGCCGAGGACGGCAGCCCACTCCGACCTAGACCGAGCAAGTCCCCTTTCAACGACAAGGAAGTATGTTCCTCACCTTCCAAAGACCTTCCAAAGAGCTTCCAAAGCCTTCCATAGACCTTCTAGAAGCCTTCTGCCTGATTGCCAAAGAGGGAAAAAGTGAGCCTTTTATAAGCCTATATAAGAAAAATCATATGGGGAAATGGGGGTTAGGGGTGACGGTGAGTTCGGAAAACAAAATGTGGTCAGAACAAAAAAAGAATGATATGAGTAGTAGAGTAAGAGAAATGCAATCGAATGAGACTAGTCTCATAATTTTCACTATCTTGTGGAATAAGTTATCGTGGTTTAGAATGTTAAATGGATTGAAGTTTGACAAGTGGGGTCTCATACACGCACAGCCGGCTGTGCGTTTAATATCACGTGACTTTTGCGCACAGCCGGCTGTGCAAATAAGATTCGTTATGTAAGCCCGATATATGTGTGTGTGAGTAAGAGGGTCACCCCTTGATCAATTGAAATAGCATTGATTTACGCCATTGAGAGATGAGATGATCACCTGTAGCTACAGTCATTTCAATACATTATATATGATCTATTCTTATCTGCCTAGGACCGGTGAAGAAGACATAATGCCTCTCATGACACCATAGGCGCTACGGTACGAGTGAATCACTTCATATATCATAGTATATAAAGCAGAGGCTTCTCCCTCGTAGGAAGCTGTTCATTTTTATATCAATGCAGTGTAAGATACCGTTAAGATGTCTTACTTCAACCAAAACAACGCTTAGAATGTGCCTATCTATATCTGCCCCCAAATATCAACGCAACCTGGGCTAACTTACGCCTCTAATCAGAACTAATAGTTTGTTCTTTAGCCTATTGCCAATAATTAATAGCAACCGCCGCGTGGTATGGGTCATCCAATGTAGAACCCAATGATATATCAGCATTGGTGGAATCAGCATACCTTGCTAAGTGACCCAAGGTCCCCTAATTCCCTGTATAGGCAGAACCCTTAAGCCCTGGTAGTAGCACGGAATACCGTATATGGTCCTTAAGGTGATGCCCTTCGCGAGGTACTACGGCCGGGGGGGTATTACCTTGAAGGAGAGTGGTATGTTGGGTACCTCGGTCATTAGATAACCCAACGGCAATAGCGCACTGACCCTGATGTAAATCCGATGTGGACTCGAGGCTATCTGCAGTAGATGGATCAATTCTATCGCTAATAGGTAATTGGCGTCCCGGGCGTGAATTGGCCCTCTCTAGCTGTAGGTATGACTAACTATTAACTAGCCCTTTACGCCGCAGAGATGTCAGGGATTCATGTGTGTAATGTTGATCGAAATGGCTACGTTTAGTGGATTTGGCAAGGGAGGCAGTGAGGTCATAGAATAGCTCAATGAATATATTGCTTTAGTACTTATTATATCTCTAACTACATAGCCTACTTGACCCTATATGTGAACTCGGCCATAACCCTATTAAATCGAGCTATTGGGTCACGGTATATATACTCGGAGTTTTGCCTTTCTTTTCTGATTCGAATGATATATACCACTTACCTTTCCCGTTAATACTGTAAATGTTCTTAAGGGGGTTCCCGCCATTAGAGCCCCCCCCCTTGTAATCTAATATCTCTCTCAGTAGCCTCCTAGACATGCTTGACTCCTCTGTGCCGTGAGAAAGGCTGCTTATCTATTTCTTTCTGTATCCTCTCCTTAACCCGCTTGGTCTTAGCTTTATCCTAATCAATATAACTTATCATCTCCTCCTGCCTCTAGTCCCTTGATTCCTCCTGGCAACGGGGCCCCATTTGCTTATAATTAAGGTACCATTTATATTCACGTTTTGTATATTTCTGAGGTAGCTTCATAGCCTTCCGGTATAGTTGATCGGTCTTCTGAGCTCTCCTGGTCAATGTAGCGTACTAGGCCTCTCGTGCCTCTTTGTATCGTTGGAAGATAATAAGGGCATGATCACCTCGCAATGGGGACTTCTCTCTTGCACCGCCTGCAGCAATAGTTGCTGATCTAGTTACCGGAGGAGATAGTACCTGAGTTGTTGTGTGTGTTGTTGTATGTGTTGTTGTGTAGGCTATAGTCTCAGATACCATAGAGGACCCTGATGGGGATAGCGAGCGGGTCATAGAGCGAGTGGTTGAATGTGTTGTGATATGTGTTGTTATAGAGGTTTGAGTAGGAGCCGGCAATAGATCGTCGTAACGCAAAAGGCATGCTTTAGAGTTTATCTTATAGCCTCGTATACCACACTTCGAATACTTTGGCGGTGCCTTTGGCTATAGTGCTTTCTCAATACGTTCAGATGCACACGGCTCACGCTATGTGCTTATTAGTGGAAGCTTTGAACTAGCTACTAGGCGATTAAATTGCTTATGAGGCTCAATAATAAGCCGGGGGGTTCCTAGGCGATAGAGAAGCTAATGTGCGTGGAAATAATATAGTAGAAGGGGTTAATCTTGCTATAGCAAGGGCTAAATCATATAAGCATAGGGCAGACTAAGAGTCCTCATAGTGACTCCTATATATATAGGATATTCTCTTAATAATCGTTGCCGTTAAGCATCAACTAGCCGCAGGGCTTTATATAATAGCCAACCACGGATATTACTATATAGTGGCCTAGATATATTAATAGGTATGCTAGCCTGCTGCTAAGCTTGGTTTCCCTTGAGCTGGTTGAGCTGGTTTAATAGGATAAGCTTGATGATATTCCAGGCCCCAAAAAGGTCAATTGCTGAGGTCTTTATGTGAGATTTGATGAGCTAATGAATGCCCTCGGCCCGTGACGTGACGAATTAATCGAAGTGAAGGTATTGATAAACCTAGGCCTTAATAAACTTCCCCTTATAGAGGTCTAGCTAAGTCTCTATGATATAGCCCACCTCGTTAAGGTAGTTAGGGGTATAGCGTTACTTGAACTTCTTAAGCCTCTCGTTATAGATATCCTTAGTCGTTGAGGCCATAATCTAATGCTAAGACTTAAAGAACGCATCCCACTCTTCTTGCCCTTAAGTATCGTCTTTATCTCGAGTAAATCCAGGCCTATAATAGCTCAGGACCGCTCTATTAATATACTATAGGCATAGCAATAAGGCTGACTCAGGGAAATAAGAAGGAGAAGAAATAGTATTTATATAAGCTAGGCAGCGATCTATAAGTATCATAGATAGAAGGGCTACTCTATAATGCTTATATATATACCGCAACCATTCAAGGACCTAGATAAAGTCCCTTTCTTCCTCGCTACTAAGAAAGGCAAATATAATATAGAAGGATCATTAATAAGTATTAATACTAACTATATCGAGAAGAGGCATACTATACTTATTAATCTTATATATATAGTCTAAGATAAGTACTTCAGGGTATAGCTTAAGGTATCTTAATGAGCTTAGGTATGTAAATAATACTAATGTGACTCTGCTACTCTCATCAAGGCGTATCTGACTCTAGAAGCCCTTATTCTTAAGTTCATTAGTAAAGGCATATATATTACTTTGACCCTTAGTAAGCTCTCGCTTACCTTGTGCAATATAGTTATAGATATCCTGCTATGTAGTAAGTATATCTATGTTTATGCGTAGATAGGATTAGATCTTCTTTAGCTTAATGCCGGTATTACTAAGTTAATGGACCGTTAACCTATCTAGGGATAATAGCTAACGATATACTGGATATACTAGTTTATTAAAGCTTAGTTCGTGATTGTGTTGATTAAAGCTGGCCCCGGGGCGATGCGTGAGATTCCATATAGTCCCATATAGGCTCTCCTTTGCTATGATAGAGAAGGTGTATCCTGTATGGCGTGTTATGGTCTTCCGTTTCCGTTTCTTCGTCGGATTGACCTTAGGGGGTCTCCCTGCTCCGCGGTCATAGTTGTAGATAACCCTAGTTCTTCCATTGGGGGTCTTCTAAGAGGTCTTAACTAAAAAGGCATAGCCTCGAGGCGCTGCCTAAGTATTGATTGCGGCGAATAGTTCCTCCCGTGAGCTATACTGGCCTTTAGGAGGCATAGTATTATTAGGGAAGGCAGTGGGAACGCTAATTAGGTTTATTATAGCTAAAAGAAGGCGCGGCAAGTTAAATTGATGTCATAGAAGCTGTTGATCGTTGAATTGGGGCCCTAAATTGCACTAATTTATAGTATGTTACCCCTTTTTGGGCTTATATAACGAATCTTATTTGCATAGCCGGCTGTGCGCAAAAGTCACGTGATATTAAACGCACAGCCGGCTGTGCGTGTATGAGACCCCTTGACAAGTTGGTCGCTGACATAAGAAAGTCTTAGCTCACGGGGACTCATACATATACGGGTAGCCGTACAAATAAGATCACATAACTTTCACACGGCTAGGTATATAAATAAGATCCATTATATAAGAGGGTTATATATATAAGTAAGAGATCCTCTTCTTTATCTAATAAAGTAGCCATAATACATATAATTAAATATAATAAGTAATTCAGTATAAGTATAGCTATTTAATAAATTATATATTATCTATTAGCGTTAGTTATACATAGCGGATATAGCCCCCCAAGGCCATAAAGTATACTAAAATAACGACGACGATATAAGTAAATTAACTTAATATATAAGATATATAAGGCTAGGACTTCTCTATTAAAAGATACTTTCTATTCTTATATATAATATAATCTTTAAGATATTTAATTATTATTAGAGCTAATATTAAAACCCTCCTAATATCCCGATCTTTATTAATAGCACTATAACCCCAGCGAGGAGTATACCAAGCAATCAATAGGTATTAGCCCCTATGCCAAATAACCAATAGATTTAGGCACCGCAGCGTTTTATCCCTATCTATAACTTACCTCTATTCGCGGTCTAGTAGTAGTATATATAATATACCTTACCTATAGATAAGAGATCGGCTATAGTCTATTTCGCTATAAATCCCGGGGCTAGGGATAAAGCCTATCTTACTACTTACCCCCCTTAAGGTAACCCAGTATATATTTATATACTACCATAGGGGTAAGTAGCTATTAAAAATTAGTATATTATATATCTTAATTATGCCCTTAATTAATAGGAGGCCCGCCCTAACCCTAATATAACCCCACGGTAGGATATTAGTATACTTTAGGGCCTCAATTAATAGCTTCATAGTCCACCTAAACTTTCAATAAGAGGGACCTATTAGCCAATACCTGCCATAGGGATAACAATATATCTACCTACTATCTAAGAGGCAGAGCAGATAGGGATTTATATCCGGAGTATTAATTAGAGTAGCTATATATCATAGGCTTAGCAAGGCATATAGTAAATAATTTAAAAGGCCGCCTTATAATATTATTACTTTTATAAGTATATATAATTACTAAGTCTACTTTATGCTATATATATACTTAATAATTACTCTATTAAATCGAGCTATTAAGCTACTATATATATACTTAGAGATTAGTAATTTCTTTATCTCTCTATTAATATATATAAAGTATATACTATAGCGCTCCTTTAAATATTAATAGGGGGGGTTCCTAGTTTAATATAACTACTCTTATATCTAAAGATCTTCCTCGGCCGTATTTTATATTCCCTATATACCTCGCCGCCGCGAGAAAGGCTACTATGCTATCTCTTTCTCTATATTACGCTTAATACGCTTACTCTTAGTCTTATCCTAATTAAAATAACTTATCTATTTCTCCTTAGTCTACTCTTTATTGACTTTACTATCCTTATAATATCTCCCTATCTACTTATAGTTAAGGCACTAGCTATATTCCGCCTTACTATAGCGCATTAGTAGTCCTATAGCCTTCCGATATAGCTAATTAGTCTTTAGGGCTCCCCGGGGCAATATAGTATACTAGGCCGCTTATAAGTCTATATATCGTTAGAAGATAGCATAGGGGTTACCGGCTCATAGCATAGAGGCTTCTATAACTACTAGCGGTACTACTACCGGGGGGGATATAACCCGGGTCGTTATATATATAATTATAATAATCTCTGAGATAATAGAAGCTCCTAATAGAGACCCTAGCGATACTAAGCGGCTTATAGAGCGAGTTATTATATATATCACTATATATATTATTAATATAGATTAAAGGGCTAGCTCTGATTCCTAAGGAGGAGGATCTAATAGATAGTTATACCGTAATAGGTATACTTTGGCGTTTATCCTATAGCTATACTAATAATACCTTAAACATTATAGCAGTGCCCTAGGCTATAATACTCTCTTAATAGCCTTAAATGCAGAGGGCTTATGCTATATACTTAATAGTAGTAGCATTAAACTAGCTGCTAGGCGGTTAAATAACTTACGGGGCTTAATAATAAGCTAGGGGGTTCCTAAGCGCCGGAGGCGCTAATATAACCCGAGATAATATAGCTAAAAGGGCTGCCCTTATATTAATAGAGGCCGAAGGGTATAAGCATAAAGTAACCTAAGACTTATCATAAAGACCCCTATATATGCCGGAATATCTTTAAGTAACCATGCCTATTAAGTATTAATCTTCCATAGCGCCTTATATAATACCTAGCCGTAGATATTATTATATAATACCCTAGAGATATTAAGAGGTATATTAATCTCTTACTTAGCCTAGTTGCCCTTAATTTAATAAAGCTAATTCATTAAAATAAGCTTAATAGCCCTCTAGGTAGTAAAGAGATTAATCTAGTTATACTTTAGGTAGCTCTTAATAAGCCTATGAATCCCCTCGGCCTATGATATAATATATTACTCTAAGTAGAGGTATTAATTAACCTAGGCTTTAATAAATTTCTCCTTATAAGGATCTACCTAGGTCTCTATAATATAGCCTACCTCTGCGAGGTACTAAGGAAGGTATTATTTCCTCTACTTCTCGAGCCTCTTATTAAAGATATCCTTAGTAATTAATTTAGTAACCTTACGCTATATATCAATAAACTAATCCTACTCCTTCTACTATTAAGTATTACTTTTATCTCGAGTAAATGCCGGCTAATAATAAGTTAAGATAGCCTTATTAATATGCCATATATATAAGTATAAGGCTAACTTAGGGAAATAAAAAAGAGAGGAAATAGCATTTATATAAGTAAGGCAATAATCCATAAGTATTATAGAAGGAAGAGCTATACTATAAAGCTTATATATATGCTATAACTATTTAAGAGCCTAGGCAAAGTTACCTTTTTCTTCGCCGCTAAGAAAGGCAAATATAACATAAAAGGATTATTAATAAGCATTAATACTAACTATATTAAGAAGGGGCATCTTATACTTATTGGTCTTATATATATAGTCTAATAGAAGTACCTTAGGGTATAATTTAAGGTATTCTAATGACTCTAGGTATATAAAGATTACTACTACGACCCTATTAGTCTTATTAAGTTAGATTTTACTCTAGAAGCTATTATTATCGAGCTAGGCAGTAAGGGTATATATACTACTTTGGCCCTAAGTAAGATCCCTCTTACTTTAGGCAATATAGTTATAGATATCCTACTATATAGTAAGTATATTAGAGGTCTTATATAAATATAACTTAATCTCCCTAGGTTAAATCCCTGCGTTAGCTATTTAGCAAATTATTACCTTATCTAACCGTAATAGTTGGCGATATACTAGGTGTGCTATTAGAGTAGAGCTTAGGGCATAATTATAAGAATAAGAGCGAGGATTAAGACGATGCTATATATGCCATTAAGTCCCGTATATACTCTCTTTGGCGATGATTAAGAAGAGGTATCCTATACGGCGTGATTTAGACTTCCGTATACCTTTCCCTATGGCCATAGGGATTCCTATACGATCATAGGCGAAGGTAACGGTAAGTCTCCTACTAATAGACTTTAAAGACCTCTAGGAGATAAAGGCATAGCCTCGTGGCGCTGCCTAATTATTAATTACTGCCGTTAGCTCCTCCTATGAGCGAAATTAGCCTTCAGGGTTGGGACAGGGTTAGTATTTACTATCTAAGCTAATTTGCCTAGGGGTTCTCTTCTGGCTAAAGATATAGCTTATAGGGTAAAGAGAGGAGATTTTTCTAAGGAAAAAGAAAAGGAAATATAGCTAAAAAAGAGATATAGCTAGGAAAGAGATATAACTAGGAAAGAGATATAGCTAGGAAAGAATAAGAAATAAGGGATAAGGAGTAAGAGATAAGGGATAAAAAGGGAGATAAAAGAAAGAAATAGCCCTAAGAAGACCTTCTAGGGGAATTCCAAAGGGACCTAGCTAGGCCACTAGGGGGATCTCGGGCTATAGAAGCCGCCGAGGTCGCCCTAGTCCTCATAAGGGCAAGGCTTATAGAGGAGTCTAGCTAGTTAGCTATAAAGGGGCTAAGGAGGTCCTAGAGCTTTTGATAGGCTTTAGCGGTCTCTAGGTCTATAAGGCCACCTGCGGAAAAGATAAGAGGCTAGAAAAAGGCCCCTAAGGACCTATATTTTCTGCGTTTTTCTTCTATAGCCTCTCTTAAGGTGCTATAAGGGTCTTCCTTAGTAGAATCCTTTGAAATAGCTACGATTTAAATATCATAGTAATAGCGGCTATTTCCTAGGGTAACTACGAAGTCGGCCCTTAGGCTAGTCTCCGGGTGGACTAGGGGTTCTTTCTCGACCTCTAGGGTAGGCTGGCTACTTAGGGCTCTTATAAAGGCCCTAGTTATAGCGTCATGCCTTGTAATCCACCTTCTATTAGCACCCTTATAGGTATCCTAATGGCCTAAGGCAGCTATAGCTCCGCAAGAGCTATAGGGTAGGCTAATTGGCTTAATTGGGTAGAAAAGCCGGCTTCGGAGGGCTTTAGTGACTTCAGAGTCTACAAAAGATAGGGCTTTTTAGGTAGGCAAGACTCCTAGCCACTTACGGCCGAGATAGCTAGCATTCTCTAACCTAGCGTGCCTATAGCTAGCTAGAAGGTCCTCTAGGAAGCCTACTAGCCTAGCCTTATTTGCTTCCTTTAGCACCTATTGGGCTGTTTTCCCTAGCCTAGGCTGGCCTTGGTTAGGCTGGCTTTGGTCTAGGGTAGGCTGGGCTAGGGGCTTCCGGATAAGGTCTAGGGTAGGCTGCGAGGCCTCCTTAGCTGCTTAGAAGAGCTCGTGGGCTAGGTCCTTATATAAGGGTATTCCTAGGCCACCCTCCCTAACTAGAAGGGCTATAAGGCTCGGGTTAGGCTCCTTAGGGCACTCACTAGGGCTTCTAGCCACTAGGGCTAAAATAGCTTCCCTTATAAAGGTATCAGCCTCTTCCCAGAGGTCTTCTAGCCCGATTAGGTCTAGCTGCCTCTAAAGGTGCCTTAAAAGAAGCTAGATACTGCCTCTAAGGAGAAGCAAAGAGTGCTACTTAGGGAGGTCTTACAGGGCCTTAAGGGCTTCCTATAGGGTAGCTAGCTTATCTTACAAGAAGGCTCTTCTAGGCCGAATAGGGCCTATATAGGTGCCTAAGGCTTTAAGGCCTTCTAGCTTAAGGTCTTCTATAGCCTTTTCCTTACTTTTAGCTAGGTTAAGGCTAAAAAGAGAGCCTTTTAAGACCTCCTTAGCTACCTCTAGGGAGCCTTACGGAGCCTTATTAAGAATATAGAGGTCATCTAGGTAAGCCACTAAGGTTACCCTTAGCAGCTTCCTAGCTAGGGCCTCTAGGGTAGGTCGAAAGGCCAGGGAAAAAAGAAGGGGTCCAAGAGGGTCACCCTGCCTTACGCCCTTAGCCAAGGCTATAGCTAACCCTTCTTCCGTGACTAAGATAGAAGGGTCATTATAGGCCCAAGCTACTACCTTATAGAAGGTAAGAGCATACATAGCTACCGAGGCAGCTATAGAAGCCCTATCTACTAAGTTAAAGGCATTAGCGAGGTCTATAGAGGCTAGCTACTAGAAATTAGCCTCATTTAGGCCTATAATAGCCTCATAAAGGAGGAAAATAGCGGGTTCAACCCCGCCTAGGCTATTCACGCCTAGCTAGAAAGGTAAGAGCATATTTGGCTAATAGGAGGTCATCAGGATCGCCTTCATAGCTACCCTATAGATAAGGTCTCCTATAGCTATAGGCCTAACCCCGCCATCGGGCTTTTCGAGCCCTATTAGGCGGCTAGCGCATAATAAGTAGGCCCTAGGGGCCATGCCTTAGCGAATCATATCAGCTAGCAGCCTAAGGAAAGCTATCACAGGGGAGTCTTTCTTAGTTACTAGGTCTAGAAGAGGCCTAGTCTAGCCACTAAGGCCCGGGGCCTTTTCCTTGCCTATAGAGGCTATAGCTACTATAATCGTCTCTGATGTAATTAGTTGGCCGGCCCTAGGGCAAGTCTTACCTTAGAAGGGGTCTTTTAAGCCGATAGGGTGCTTTTCTAGCAGCCTAGCCCTATTTTCCATTAAATTAGGTGCTATAGGGGTCGGGTCAATAAGAGCCCTAGCAGCCCAGCCTAGGTAGCCTCTCTCTAGTAGCCTAGTTGCTCTTTGGGCTAGGCTAGGAGCTATAGAGGGTCTAGCTGCCTTAGGGGGCTACTCAAAGGACTATAGGCTCTCTAAGGTAAGAAGGTTAAAAGGGAAAGACCTAAGAAGAGTAGCTAGGCCTCCTTTCTATAACCCTAACCCTAGTAGCCTAGGCAAAATAAGGAAATACAAGAGAGCCTTTTCAGTAGGTCTCTTTAGAAAGGCAGCTACAGCTTTATAGGCCATAGCTATGAAAATAGCAGCCTACCTTACATATAGCCTTTTTTCCGGTATAGGGATCTTTGCAAAAGCTAATAGCTTCTACATAGAGGCCTTGGCTAGGACTAGGGCTATAGCTTGGTTATGAAGCTGCTCTAGGGTAGGTCCCTCTAGGGTAGGTCCCTCTAGGGTAGGCTCCTCGGGCTCGGGCTCGGGCTCTAGGGTAAGCTCCCTTAGCTCCCTAGGCTGTTGCTCTAGGGTAGGCTCCTCTAGGGGCCCTAGAGGCTCTAGGGTATCTTCTTCTAGAGGCTCTAGGGTAGGTCCCTGACTAGAGGGCCTTAAGAGGCTAGGGGTACTAGGGCAAGGAGAGCTAGAGCTAGGGGTCCAAGGGCTAAGGGGCCTAGGGCTAGGGGACCTAGGGTTAGAGGGTCTTCCCCTTTCTTCATAGCTAGAAAAAGACCTATAGCTTTCCCTTGAACTTAGTCGGTCTAGGGTAGGCTCCTCTAGGGTAGGCTCCTCTAGGGTAGGCTCCTCTAGGGTATGGCTAGGCTATAGTTACCTTTGCCGCCTTATAGGTCTTTATAGCTATAGAGAAGGGGTTCTCGCTAGTCTCTTTCTTCCTATAAGGCTTCTATAGCTAACTAAGCCCGGGCTAGCTTGATTAGGTCTAATAGGGCTAGAAGAAAGAGCTAAAGAGGCCCTAGAGGTATTAGTGGCCCTTTGAGGGTAATAGGTCCTTGGCCTAGGTAAGGTAGAAATATAGCCTTTACCTTCTATGCCGTAGATCTTAGCACTATAGGTCTTAATGCCATAAGAGCCCCGGCAGGCTATGCCGCAATGAGGGCAGCTAACTAAGCCAAGGGGCTATAGCTAGCGGTCTATATAGGTCTCGGCAGGGTATTTTTTGCGTATATACTCTAGGAGGTCACTATAGCTACCTTTGCAAGTTAGGCAACGCTGCGAGGGCATCCTATAGGGTAGGTAGCTAAGAAGCTAAGAAGCTAGAGATAGCTAGAGGTATAAGGTAGCTAATAGCTAAGTAGCTAGGTAGCTAAGAAGCTAGATAGCTAGAGGTATAGGGTAGCTAATAGCTAAGTAGCTAAGTAGCTAAGAAGCTAGATAGCTAAGAAGCTAGAGATAGCTAGAGGTATAGGGTAGCTAAGATAGCTAGAGGAATATAATAACTAAAGAGATAAAAAGAGATATAAGGCTTAGAGGCTAAGCATAAGGTTAAAAAGAGCTATAAGGCTTAGAGGCTAAGTATAAGGTTAAGCTAGGTAGAAATAAAAGAGACTTATATAACCCTAGGGTTATTCTAGAAGGTTCTACTTAACCTTAATTAACCTAAGCCTAACCCTAAGCCTGACCCTATCACCTATTAAAACCGTCGGTTGAGCTACCGACAGTTTTTTTCTATGGGAGAATTTTTTTACGCTAGTAGACCACGGGGCAGCCGATAGTTTTTTTCTCGACCTACCGACAGTTTCTAGAAAACTAGGCTCTAATAGGGCTAAGGTCCTAAAAGAGAGATATATATAACTTTATGCTATAATAATTCTAAAAATTAAGCCCTTTTCCTTATAAGACCTTTCCTTAATTTCTTAGAATTATTTAAAGAAAAAAAGAAGGAATTTTAATGGGGTGGTCAGTGCAACTAGCGTTACGCTAAAAATCTCCAACCACCGCCATAACCTAGCTACCTAGCCACACCAGCCACTATACTAGCCATAACTAAAGCAATTCCTTAGCCAATAAGCTTTAACTTCTATTTTCTTTTTCTTTTTTTCTTCTTCTATAAAGCCTCTATTTTTTCCTAATTATATACTTCTAACCTCTATCTCTATCTATACCTTTATTTCTTTTAAGCCCTATAAGCCCTATAACTATGGATTATTTTACTTATATACCTATTTTTTCCCTTTTAATTTGCAAGACCTGCAAGATCGCAGTTCTTCTCAACCAAATTTAACAATACCTCCGCCAACAGCCTCATCAGCTTTCTATCCAGGAGATCAAGCCTACCCTAGAGCAGGCTACTAAGCTTGATCTTCTTCAAGGCCAGAAGGACCTTATAAGGCTACCTAAGCCTATTCCTCTAGGCCCTCCTATCTCACAACTTGGCGAGCCTATGCAACAGGGCTTCCGCTGCACCTTTGAGCCTAGCTGCTTCTATATTAGCTCCCAGCTACGCCGAATTAGAGAGCACCTACGGGTCTTTCATAAGGTCCAGCAGAAAGGTCAAGACGGCCGGCCTTCCAAGGCAGCAGCCTCGTAGCCTTCTATAGCCACTGAAAGCTATTGGCGAGCCGGCGTAGCCTATCAGCAACTCTTCAAGCAAGGGCCTCGCAGTGAATACTTTGAGGTCTTACTAGAAGGTAATAGCCCTAAAGCCCTCTCTCTTCCAGAGGCTAAGGCTGCCTTTAAGGCCTAAGCCCTAGCCATCAGAAGCAAGGAGGCCGAGGCTATAGAGCAGCTAAATGACTTTACTGCTCCTAACCCTTGGCTTCGAAGGCTAGGGTCAGCAAGGCACCTAGCTGACTTTAGTAGGGAAAAGGACTTCCTAAGAGAGCTAATTTCTCTTAACCTAACCCTAACTAAAGAGTCTCTAGAAGAGACCTCTGAGCTAGATTGCTTTTTCCTTCTGCGGGCCTTTAAGGAGCTTATTTAAGAAGCTATAGGTCTTATAGCTTCTAATGAGATCCCTCTAAACGCCCTCTTTAAGGTTAACCGGCAAGATACCTCGCAGCTAATAAAGAAGCCCTTTAGCTATAGGTATAAGAAGACTACGCAAGACCGCTATGCCATAGTGGCAAAGCAGCTTCTAGTCTATACCTTCCGCTGCCTTAACCTAGAGCCCACAGAGAGGCCACCTTTCAAAGCAAGCCAGCAGCAGCTAGCTAGCTATAAGGCCCTATCTACTAGCCTCGACGACCTAAAAGAGGCCTGGCTCTTAGCCAAAGGCGACTTCTCTAGCCCTAAGGTTATAGGGTATTATAGGGGGTTAAAGGAAAGGACCTTAGCGCTTTTTATCTCGCTCCTAGATCATTAGACTAAGGATAGCGAATTTAATAGCGCTATAGTCTCTTTTCTTACGGTGCTTAGTATAGCCCCTAATAGCTCTTAGCTAGGCTTTAAGACCTTTACCCCTTTTCTCTCTGCCTTAGTATCTATTTCTAGGCTACTTATCTTACGGGAAGTAGCTAGAAAAAGAGATAAGGCTATCCAGCAGCATACCGATCTCGGCAGCTCTCTTCTAGAAGCTCGAGAAGCTAGCCCTGGTTATTTTAAGCTAGTGCAGCAGCTCGTAACTAGGTGTATACTAAATAGCCCGGCCGGGGCCGATATGACCCCTATGCAGTTTATCCTTCGGCTACATAGCTATAGAATAGCCGCTAAGGCCAATACGGCCCAGCCTAGCTATATTAGCTAGGAAGGGGAGGCTATCCTCTATAGAGGCAACCGGCTTAGCCTCCCTAGCCTGCAGCATATACTGCAGGCTGCCCTAGACGAAGCCCGGCTTCTTCTCTTCTAGGGGCTTCTTATGCAAGAGAGCTATACCTTAGAGGATAGCCAGCCGGCCCTAGTGCCTTCTATCCCCTAGGACTCTATCCAGGATAACCCTACCGATGATTCAGTGGGTTATTCCTTTATAGATAGCCTCTATGAGGTAGCTAGGGGAGGCATAAAGAGCTGGCTTTTTTCCTTTATCTAGCAAGACCCTTCTCTCAAGGCCCGCTAGTTTAGAAGCTCTAGTAGCTCTTCCATAGCCCCAGAGGCTAGGGCTATATCTTCTTATAGCCAGGGCATCGAGAAGCTGCTTAAGCTACTAGCCTTTCTGATCCACCTAAGCAGCGATCTTCCGGCCCAGTCAAATAAGCTCCTAACCCTACGGCACCGCAATACCGCCGCAGGGGGCATCCGCAATATCTTCCTAGACTAAGGGCTAGTTATGCTAATTACTAGTATTCATAAGGGCTTTTCTAGGTCAGAGAGACTCAAGGTTATTCACCGCTTTCTCCCCCGGGAGGTTAATACCCTTCTAGTCTATTATCTCTGGCTTATCTTGCCCTTCTAGGAAGCTATATAGGCTAACTTTGACCCTAGCTCATAGGGCTCCTTTTCCCCCTTTCTCTAGAAGACCTCTAGCCTAGATAGCGATAAGGCCTCTGGCAAGAAGGTAAAGGCCCTAGGGGATTACCCCTAGCTATAGCAGCTACAAGCCGAGCTAGGCTTCTATAGCCCTAGAAGCCCCCCCTCTATAGCCCTAAGAGGCAGCCAGGCTAAATACCCTAGGCTATATATAGGGCTTGTAGCTAGCTCTTAGAATTCGGCTAGGCTCAGCCGGGTCCTTAGGCGCTAGGGCAAATTGGCCGGCATTGAGTCTCTTACTATTAATAGCTAGCGGCATATAGCTATCGCCCTGACACTTATGGCTTGCGTCGGCTGTCAACCGACGATTAATTTTATATGGGAGATTTTTTGGCGCTTGCATGACATGGATGTGCCGACGATTAAAATGAGCACCAGCCGACGATTAGCAAAATGGCCCCCGTGACAGTTATAGTAAGCTAAAAAGTTGGAATAATATAAAGTAAATATCTGCGAGTCGATTGATACTAATATTAGTATATAGATTTATTAGTATCGTACTTTGGCGGCGTATTTACTTCGAGATTATTTTCTTTGATGGTTGTTGGGTGACAGGGTTGGCGAACATGGGGTTAACCGCCGCAGCCAATGATAGAGCGTCTTGACTTGCAAGGGTCGGTGGTGGCTGTCGACCATGAGGTTTATCACGCTCAGCTCGAATTATCGATGTAGAATAAAGGGGGTTTGAACTGGTATTAATGCTGCGTAGTTGCTACTAGAGTTTAGAGAGGAAATTTTAATCTTTGCTTTCTTAAAATCATTCATGATGGAGTACTTCATATATGACCCAGAACTCCGGCTTCTCTGCTGTCGAACATGCCGGATCACAGTCACACAGAAGCAGGTCAAGGTGCATCTTCGCAGCGGTCCGCATCATCTTAGCACTGAGATGATCAAGGACGCGCAGAAGTGGGCATCTAAATATGAAGTCTTCCAGAATCAGCAAGATGCCCACGACAATCTACCACCAAGGCCCGATGATGCACCGCCAATTGCAGGATTGGGTCCGCCAGGTACGGGAGGCATCCGATGCGAGTTTGTCACAGAGCAGAGCACATCCCCGCCGGATTGCCGATACGTGGGTACGGAGTTGCGACGGATTCGAGAGCATCTCAAGATCGAGCACCGGTGGGATCTAGATCTCAAGGGTGGGCGTCGCTCAACTGCTACGGCCGAAGAGGAAAGGAGCAACAGTCCGTGGAGGACTGGGGTGTATTATCAGCGATTATTCTTGCGAGGTCCGGGCAGCGAGCTATTCGAAGTAGCAAGAGGGCTGAATCTTGATCAGTCAAGGTCTCAAGACCACGGCTCGCAGGCTAGACTTCAAGCGACCATCGACGCATTTCAAAGAAAAGGCAATGGCATCCGGAGCCAAGAGGCAGGGCGCATCGATGGGGAGAATGACTTTACAGCGCCGAATCCATGGCTTCGCCGGCTTGGTTCTGCTCTTCACTTGAAGGAATTTAGCGGGAAAAAGGACTTTCTGAGGGACTTGATCTCTATGGAATACGAAGTCGATCCGAACGACCCGGACGAGTCAGACGACGCTCAGCTTCGGTTCATACATATCGCATTTGATCGAATGGTTAACCACGCCAAAGCCGTCATTACTCCCGAAAATGTCTCTTGGAATGCTCTGTTCGAGGTCAACCGCAAGGAACTCATCAAGGAGAGGAGCAAGCCATTTCATTTCCGGTTCAAGCCCGAGACTCAGAGACGATACACGCTCGTGGTCAAACAACTACTTGCTTATATCGTTCGCTGTCTATCTTTCGAAGACAAGGCAGATCGGCCACCGTTCAAGCTAAGCAGGAGACAGCAGAATGCATACGATACGATGATGGAGCACGCAGATGACCTGACCGATGCTTGGAAGGACCATGGCGGTGACCCAGAGGCTCCCGAAGTATCCAAGCTTCTTGATTTGCTCGAAAATGACGTTTTGGAGCTTTATATATCCGTTCTTGATCATTTCACCAAGGACACGGAGTATGACAGCGTTCTCGTCAGCTTCTTGACGGTTCTGAGCGTCCGTGCGGATGGTACTTGGGAGGGCTATGCGAATTTCACCCCAAAGCTTTCCGCAATCATGGCGATATCCCGTCTCTGTATTGTCAAGTACGCAGTTGATCAGAGAGCCAAGGCCATCAAGCAAAAGATGCAGCAGGGCCAGAACCAAGAAGAGGCAGAGGAGAATAGCCCGAGCAACTTTGCGCTCATATCCGAGATGACTCGCCGGTTCATGGTCGGAGGAGGAGAGGGTTGGGAAACGACGCCAACGCAGTTCATTATCCGACTCCGAAACTTTGGCATGGCTGCACATAACAATACGGCATCCCAGGGGTCGGTAAGCTGGGATAAGGAACACATCGTCTTCAAGGGCATCCGTCTCAGTGTTCTTGACGTACAGGCCATGATGAGAATGGCAGTCCACCAGCTGGAAGATGTACTGTACAAGGACTTGCTGTTTTGCAAAGAGTTTTCTGATCAGTCTCCGACTGAGCTTGGCTTACCCGAGATCCCGTGGGACGAGCTCTTGGACAACGCTGCTGACGAGACGATTGGTCATTCATTTGTGGACAAACTCTTCCAGCATGATGGAGGCGCAAGCAAAGGCTGGGTCGTTCGAAAGATATTACAGGACGATAGCTTGAGGGCTGCGTGGGTTAAATCGGTGGGTGATGGCGATGGTGGCATAGAGTTAAATGCAAAGGCGGCATATCGATATGGTCTCCGGGTGGAGAAAGCTTTGGAGTTGTTGCTATTTCTGGCGCAGCTGAGTGGCGGGTTTCCCCCAAGGGCATATGAGCTTCTCACGATTCGACACCGCAACACAGCCAACGGAGGAATCCGGAACATTTTGATTGACCAGGGGCTCGTTATGATCGTCACGGGTGTACACAAAGGCTTCTCGACGTCTGGAAGGCTCAAGATCATTCATCGGTTCTTACCGCGGGAGGTTGGCACTCCGCTGGTGTACTTCTTGTGGCTTGTTTTGCTGTTCTGGGAGGATGTCCAGGCAAATGTATGGGACCGGTCTAGCTTTGACGCTGGTTTATGGGCTACCGAAGGTACAGCGGAGAGCAATGGCCCGCAGGAGAACGAGCAACCCGACGGCACTGCAGAGGCTAGTCAAGAACAAGCTAGCCAGGCTGGGGAGGGCGGGCAAGGCGCTTGGAAGCTAGGACCCGGGGAGCACTGGACGTCACCGCGCTTGGCACGCATCATCCGAAGGCTCGGTGTTGCAGCGTGTGGGCAGAAGCTCAACATCAGCAGCTGGAGGCACATATCAACTGCGATCGGACGACGATACTTCCGGAATGCATCCACAGCCCACACGAGACTGCTGCGGGAAGCAGACTCCGACGACAGCGACAGCGATAGCGATGATGATGGGGATAGTCCGTATGATCTGCAAGCTGGTCACGGGTCCAAGATCGCAGGCTTAATCTACGGAAGACTCGTAACTGAGGGAGCTTTCGAGACCAACGAGCGCCGAGTCAACTTTCGATATATCAGTGAAGAGTGGCATCGGCTGCTGGGATTTCCGTCTGCGATGGGAGGGTTCGGCGAGGTTCTCAAGCCGGGCCGTAAGCGGAAGAATGCATCCGTACACCACGAAGCACTTCAAGAGTTGCAGCTGAAGAGGTGGAAGCTACGCCGCCGGATCAATATCGACCGTGAACTCACTCGTCTCTACGGAGAGCAGGCTATATTCAGGGGCGTGCAGCGAGAGGCGATCGAAGCGATCATGATGAACAAGAGCCCAATCGTGGTGGTGATGGGAACGGGTGGTGGGAAGAGCTTGGGGTTCATGCTGCCGGCGGCGAGCTGCCCAGGCGGCGTGACTGTGGTCGTAGTCCCGTTGGTATCGCTACAGGGCGACTTGATGGAACGTTGCCGGAAGATGAAGATACCATGCGCCGAGTGGCGCAGCGATCAATCCCCAGGGGCGGCGTCGCTTGTTTTCGTCACGCCCGAGTCGGCAATGACCAAGCGGTTCCACGACTACGTGGAAGGGCTTCGAGTGATGGCGCAACTCGACGGATTTGTGTTTGATGAGGCTCATACCATCTTGGAGGGCACGCGGGACTTCCGACCGAGGCTGAGAGAGCTTGGACGGCTAGCACTGGTGGGGGTACAGATGGTATATCTGACGGCAACATTGCCACCAAGCAAGGAGAAGGAGTTTTTTGAGCTGATCAATACGCGACCAGAGGATGTGACCATGATCAGAACCAGCACGACACGCTCGAACGTCGCATATAGCGTGCAGACGGTGGCAGCAACAACCCCCGAAGAGGCCAGCGAGGCGGTTACGATAAGGGTCCGAGAGATTCTGGATCAGAAACTCGAGGAGTATCCATGGCCGGCGAAGATGATTGTATACTGCAACACAGTCATGGCAACTGATGCTCTTGCGACTGAGCTAAACTGCGACGCTTACCACCGAGATGTTGATACTCGAGATGGCAAGGCGGAGAGGCTACGGGCTTGGATGAGTGGGATAGAGCGAGAGCGATATGGCGGAGGGCGGGTGATTGTAGCCACCAATGCGCTCGGGTTGGGAATTGACGTCCCGGATATTCGAGTAGTAATGCATATAGAGATGCCATTCGAGATGGCAGATTACGCGCAGCAGAGTGGACGAGCTGGGAGAGACGGCAAGCAGAGCGAGGCGATAGTGGTGCGGGTGGCAGTCGAGGGGCAGGCAAGGAGGCCGATAGGGTTTGGGGGTTACGGGTCCGTGGAAGACTTCGTCAGCGGGAGAGTGTGCAGACGTGTGGTCTTGGACTCGGAGATGGATGGGCGTGTTGATCGAGATAGCTGCGAGGAAGGGGAGGAGTGGTGCGATGTATGCCGGGCCGCTGGCGAGGAAGCTGAACTGGAAGATCTAGAGGTGAGCGAAGAGGATGAGGAGGTGGACGTGAGGGAGCAGGAAGTTAACGTACGGCTGATTCGAAGCTGGGTGACAAACAGGGCCATAAGCGAAGCAAGGGAGGTTGAGCTATTCAAGGAGAGACTCCAGGAGCGGTTATTTGGTGGCTGCATGTTTTGTTATCGGCTGGATTTGGTTGATAACAGCGCGGACCATGTCATAATGGACTGCGAGATGGCGCGGACCAGTGGGGGGTAGAGAGGAGGATTGTTGATATGGGGCTTCGGATGCAAAGTTATTTAAGGAGAGAAGGAGCAATGGAGGGGTTTGGAGGCTGTTATGAATGCTTTCTTCCGCAGGAAATATGTACTAGGTGGGAGGAAGACGAGGTACAGGGTGGCTGGCAGAGAACTCCAGGAGGGGAATGCCGGTACCGGGGTATTATAGCATCGACGATCGCGTATGTATATACGCTAATGCCGGTGGAGGCAGAGGAGTTGTTTTTTAGGCTTGGGTTTAAAAAGGAAGGGGGCAGTTTGGATGCGGGGAGAATTAAGCAGCAGGAGGTATGGAGATGGATGGGGAGACAGATTGATTGGGGTGGGCTACAAGCATGGAACATGTGCAGGGTATTCGTATATATGGCAGAGACTGCAGAGTAGATATAGATAGGCAGAGGAAGGAAGTTAAAGAATTAAAGCTAGAAAGGTAAGATAGATAATATAGGAGTAAAAGAGAGGAATAAAGAAGAAAGAGTGATATAAAGGCAAAAGTAAATGATAGAGATAAATGAAATTAAAGAAAGGAAAAAGAAAAGAAAAAGAAAAAGAAAAAGAAAAAGAAAAAGAAAAAGAAAAGAGATAAAGCTTATTATAAAATAGCTAAGGTTAGTTAAGGATATATAATAAGTATAGGAAAAGCCAACTCCCGCCGTTAAGAGGCTTTAAAGGATTAGGGGAATCTAAAAGAAAGTAATAATAAAGACGTAGCAAAGGATCAATATTTAAGAGCTTGAAGATATAGCTAGGGGATATAAAGTAGTTGATTATATAATGAATATTAAGGGAGTACAAAAGGGAGATTATTAAAGAAGAAAAGAATATATATATAATTATTATTATAATATATAAAAAAAAGATTAAATAAAAAAATAAAGATAAATAGAAAGTTTAAAAAAAAGAATTTAAGATTTAAAATAAAGAGAGAGAATTATAAATAATAGAATAGAATATAATTAGATAGAAAAGATAAAAGGGTATATAAAAAGAAGACTATTTATCAAAGAAAAAATAGAATATAAGGCTAGATATAATAAATAAAACATATTAATAGAATAATAATATATATATATTAGAAGATATAAGGAAATCAAAGAGAAGGTTATTTTTTATATTTTTTTTTATATAAATATAAACTTATAATAAAGGAGATATTGAAGGAGAGAAATATATAAAATAAGAGATTTAATAATATAAGAAATAAATTCTAATAAAAGGAAATTAGATAAAGAAAATGAGTATGAAAGAAATAAAGTATAAAATAATAAAGGTTAAAAGGTAATAAGAGAAGGAAAATAAATAAAAAAAACTAATATAGCGTTTTAAGGAAAAGGAGAATATAAAAGAGGCATAATTGAATAAACTGGGAATGAAAACATAGATAAGAAGATAAAGAAAGAAAAAGAAAAAGAAAGCTAATTATATATAAGGAGCTAAGTAAGAGGATTTAAAAATATAAGAGCATAGGCATAATAGCATAAGGGTTAATAGTAAGGGAGGTAATAGAAATAAAAAGCCCCCCGAACCCGTGGAATTAGCTCCCGGCAGGGTGCGGTAGCATAAGGGTTAGGGTTAGGGTTAAATGTAAATATAGAGTTTAATTTAGTATAATATAGATAATAGAAGTAAGCATAGGGTTAAGAATAATAGTAAATAAAATATAATAAGTAGCAAGAAGAGTAAGATTAGGATTAAGAGTAAATATAAGATATTTTAATTAGGGTTAGGTATTAAATAATATAAGGTTAGGATTAACAGTAAGTAGAAAAACAAGATTAAGAAATAAGAGTAAATATAAGATTAAGTAATATATATATATAAAGAAAAAAAAAGAATATAAAAAAGACATATAATATTAGTAAAAGGAAATTAATAATAAAGATATAATAAAGAAGATGAATATAATAAGGTTAATTGAAGAGTAAAGAGATAGGATTATTATATTAAAAATACTTATTATTATTAGTATTATTAAAAAAAAAAAAGAGTTAAGGAAAATATATACTATAGAGTAAGGGAATAAGAGTAGAGGATATAAATTAAAATTAGAGTATTAAAATAATCTAAAAAAAAGATAGTAAGAAAAAAGCCCCCCGAACCCATAGAATTAGCTGCCGGCAGGGGTGCGGTAGCACGAGGGTTAGGGTTAGGGCTAGTAGTAAATATATAATTCAGAGTAAAAGTAAATATAAGGTTTTTTAGTTATTAATTAGAGCAAAGTAATATAATACCGGGATTTAGAGTAAGTATAGGGTTAAGATTAAGAAAGATAAGAAAATATAATAATAAGTAATATATATATCTTTTAAGAAAAAGAATATAAAAAGGCAAATAAGGTTAAATAGTAGTATTACGTTATAAATGGGGACAGAGATAATTAATTTAGAAATAACTAATAATATAAGTAAAGTGAAAATAATAAGCAATATACTTAAATCAGAAGTAAGGGTTATAATAAGGGTAAGGTTATAAGTAATCAAGAAGGAAAAAGCGAAAATGAAAAATAATAAGAAGTATAATATATAAAAAGAGGAATTATAAGAAAGTATAAAGATAATATATAAAAGCGGGGATTATAGTAGAAAAAAATTAAGGGTTAGGGTTAGAGATAAACGCTAGCGTTATTGAATTGGAAACAACCGCTAGCGTTATTGAATTGGAAACAACCGCTAGCGTTATTGAATTGGAAACAACCGCTAGCGTTATTGAATTGGAAACAACCGCTAGCGTTATTGAATTGGAAACAACCGCTAGCGTTATTGAATTGGAAACAACCGCTAGCGTTATTGAATTGGAAACAACCGCTAGCGTTATTGAATTGGAAACAACCGCTAGCGTTATTGAATTGGAAACAACCGCTAGCGTTATTGAATTGGAAACAACCGCTAGCGTTATTGAATTGGAAACAACCGCTAGCGTTATTGAATTGGAAAC